>JAJTUV010000560.1:0-633149 GCA_021653895.1 Mastomys natalensis
GTTGGACATCAATTGGAGGAGAGGCCCTTGGTCCTGTGATGGCTAGATGCCCCAGTATAGGTTAATGCCAGGGCAGGGAGGCAGGAGTGGGTGGATGGGTGATTACCCTCATAGAAGCAGGGGAAGGGAGGATGGGATAGGGATTTCCGGAGGGAAACTGAGAAAGAGGATAACATTTGAAATGTAAATAAATAAAATATCCAATAAAAATTGGAAAATAATTAAGCTTGTTCAAAGATTTCTCTGTCCATAATTTGGGAAGAATTGAAGAATCCTGCAGAAAATCGGTCTTATTTGAATTGTCATTCCTAATGGAATATCCAATATAATGATACATTTGGGTTATAATATACTATCCAGACAAATGAAATTTTCTTTTTTTTTGTTTGTTTGTTTTGTTTTTTAAAATTAATTAATTTATTTAAATCACATCATAATTTACTTATTTACACAGGGGTTATAAACACAAAAAGGCAGGATGTGGGGAAGGGAATGGCACCGGAGCATAGGTGTTCAGGGTGAGTACAGATACCTTTCAGAACAGGGTATCAGCTGGGTGTAGGTTCAGGGGACAGGTCACTATGACTCTGCCTATGATTCACTTGTCCTTATCTACGTTGGTACTGTCCACCGAGGCTGCCTGTTTATAAGATCTATGACTACTCGGGCTGGAAAATTTCCACAGAAGCTGCCTGTTTACAATAGCTTATAGCCTGCTGTTTCAGTGTTTTTCCACAGAGACCCAAGACTTGGTGTTAGCATGCATGTATGTCAGGACTATTGCTGACTTTAGGCCTATGGCTGATTTTAGGCCTTTAGTGTATATGTAGGGCTGCTCCTGACATCTCCTCCCTTCTCTAAGTATAGAAGGGCCTTGGTGATTCTATTCTTGTGAAGGCGGGGATAGAGGCCTGACCTCCAATAATTGAAGGGGACCTTGTAATGGCTCAGGTCCTCCTGTCGTTGTCCAGTGAGGCATGAAGGCCATACCCATCCCCATGTCTTTTTCCTGGAGAGGGGATACTTTTGACATCAACCCTTATGCAGTCAGGCTTGTCCCTTAGGGAACCCAGATAGATATTTTAAACTTTTATTTATATTCCCTTGCAGGGCTTAGCTTCGAAGCCTAAGCAAGAATTCAGATCGCCAGACAGAGAGGGTTCTGGGTAGCCCCTCTCTGCTTGCTCTAGGGGTGGAAGTCTCTTCTTTTAGGTTGGGTGGAGATGGGTTTGAGGAACACCCTGTATAAAGTAACAACCTCATCTTGAGTCTCGTGGTCCTTCATAGCTAACTTATGATAATGTATCTGAATAGGTTTTGCTACCGAATTACCTATCTGTTTTATCACAAAGTTAGTCAGCCTATTTAAGGCCTGGGACTAAAAGAAATCAGCAGAAATAACCCAGTTAATGGTCCCAAGATGGGAGGAAGTGGGGTTGACAACCATGGAGAGGTTGAAAACCAGTCTTTCTACCAGCTGTCATCTTTCTCTTTCTCTTTCTCTCTCTGTCATTTCTCTGGGCCTTCTCTGACCTTTTTCATGTTCTCTTTAACCATCCCTGTCTTGTCTATGTAAGGGCAGCATTCTTCTTTTTTTTTTTTTTAATTTAATTTAATTTTTTTTTTTTTTTGCTTATTCACTTTATAACCCGTCCCAGTCACCCCCTCCCACAATCCTTCCCCATCTCTTGTTTTCTGAGTACTCCTTCCTCCTGTATCCCCCACCCTGCCAATTTAAGTCTCTGAGAGGCTAGGTGCTTCCTCTCCCATTGAGGCCAGATGAGGCCCCCAGCTAGAAGACTATACTCCATATACAGGCTGCATGTTTTGGGATAGCCCCCACTCCAGATGTTTGAGACCTGCATGAAAACCAAGCTGCACATTTACAACATATGTGCAGGGAGGCCTAGGTCCAGCCCATGGAGGTAGATCTGTGTAGACTAGGTATGCTCCACAGTTGGTGATTCAGTCTCTGAGAGCTCCAAGGGTTCAGGTTGGTTTACTCTGTTGATCTTCCTGTGCAGTTCCTATCTCCTTAGGGCCCACAATCCTTCCCCCTATTCTTCTATAAGAGTCCTCAAGCTCCATCCACTGTTTGGCTCTGGATGTCTGTGTCTGTCTGAGTCAGCTGCTGGTTAGAGCCTCTCAGAGGACAGCTTGCCCCTGTCTGTTCTCAGGCTGGAGGTTTAGATCCTGGGTGCTCTGGTTGAATCTTTTGATACTCGTTCTAAAAAGGACAAAAGCACTCTCACTTTGGTCTTCCTCCTTCTTCTTGAGTTTCATGAGGTCTCTGCATTGCATCTTAGGTATTGTGTGCTTTTGGGCTAATATCCACTTATCAGTGAGTGCATACCATGTGTGTTCTTTTGTGATTGGGTCATCTCACTCAGGATGATATTTTCTAGCTCCATCCATTTGTCTAAGAATTTCATGAACTCATTGTTTTTAATAGCTGAGTAGTACTCCATTGTGTAAATGTACCACATTTTCTGTATCCATTCTTCTGTTGAAGGACGTCTGGGTTCTTTCCAGCTCCTGGCTATTATAAATAAGGCCGCTATAAACATAGTGGAGCATGTGACCCTGTTGTATGTTGAAATAGCTTCTGGGTATATGCCCAGGAGTGGTATAGCTGGGTCCTCAGGTAACACTATGTTCAATTTTCTGAGGTATCGCCAGACTGCTTTCCATAGTGGTTGTACCAGCTTACAATCCCACCAACAATGAAGGAGTGTTCCTCTTTCTTCACATCCTTGCCAACATCTGCTGTCACCTGTGTTTTGGATCTTAGCCATTCTGACTGGTGTGAGGTGGAATCTCAGTGTTGTTTTCATTTGCATTTCCCTGATGACTAGGGATACTGAACACTTCTTTAGATGCTTCTCAACCATTCAAATTTCCTCAGTTGAGAGTTCTTTGTTCAGCTCTGTACCCCATTTGTTAATAGGATTATTTGATTGTCTGGTATCTAGTTTCTTCAGTTCTTTGTATACCTTGGATATTAGCCCTCTATCAGATGTAAGGTTGGTGAAGATCTTTTCCCGATCTGTTGGTTCCCACTTGTCCTCTTGACAGTGTCCTTTGCTTTACAGAAGCTTTGCAGTTTTATGAGATCCCATTTGTCAATTCTTGATCTTAGAGCATAAGCCATTGGTGTTCTATTCAGGAACTTTCCCCTCTGCCCATGTGATCAAGGCTTTTCCCTATTTTCTCTTCTATTAGTTTCAGTGTAGCTGGTTTTATGTGGAGGTCCTTGATCCACTTGGAATTGAGCTTTGTACAAGGAGATAAGTATGCATCAATTTGCATTCTTCTACATGTTGACCTCCATTTGGACCAGCACCATTTGTTGAAAATGTTGCCTTTTTTCTACTGGATGGTTTGAGCTCCTTTGTCGAAGATCAAGTGACCATAGGTATGGGGGTTCATTTCTGGGTCTTCTATTCTATTCCATTGATCCTCCTGCCTGTCTCTGTTCCAATACCATGCCGTTTTTATCACTATTGCTTTGTAGTACAGCTTGAAATCAGGGATGGTGATTCCCCCAGAAGTTCTTTTATTGTTGAGAGTAGTTTTTGCTATCCTGGGTTTTTTGTTTTTCCAAATGAATTTTAAGATTGCTCTTTCTATCTCTGTAAAGAACTGAGTGGGAATTTTGATGGGAATTGCATTAAATCTGTAAATTGCTTTTGGCAAGATAGCCATTTTTACTATATTAATCCTTCCAATCCATGAGCATGGGAGATCTTTCCATCTTCTGAGATCTCCTTCGATTTCTTTCTTCAGGGGGTTGAAGTTCTTGTCATACAGGTCTTTTACTTGCTTGGTTAGATTCACACCAAGGTATTTTATATTATTTGTGATAGTTGTGAATGGTGTCGTTTCCATAATTTCTTTCTCAGCCAGTTTATCCTTTGTGTAGAGGAATGCTACTGATTTGTTTGAGTTAATTTTATACCCAGCCACTTTGCTAAAGTTGCTTATCAGGTTTAGGAGTTCTCTGGTGGAAGTTTTGGGGTCACTTAAGTATACTATCATATCATCTGCAAATAGTGAAACTTTGACTTCTTCCTTTCCAATTTGTATCCCTTTGATCTCCTTTTGTTGCCTAATTGCTCTGGCTAGGACTTCCAGTACTATATTGAATAGGTAGGGAGTGAGTGGGCAGCCTTGTCTAGTCCCTGATTTTAATGGGATTGCTTCCAAGTTTTCTCTCCATTTAGTTTAATGTTGGCTACTGGCTTGGTGTATATTGCTTTTACTATGTTTAGGTATGAACCTTGAATTCTTGATCTTTCCAAGACTTTTATCATGAAGGGTGTGTTGAATTTTGTCAAATGCTTTCTCAGCATCTAGAGATATGATCATGTGGTTTTTTTCTTTGAGTTTATTTATGTAGTGGATTACGTTGATGGATTTCTGTATATTGAACCAACCCTGCATTCCTGGGATAAAGCCTACTTGATCATGATGGATAAGTGTTTTGATGTGTTCTTGGATTCGGTTCGAGAGGATTTTATTCAGTATTTTTGCATCAATATTCATAAGGGAGATTGGTCTGAAGTTCTCTTTTCTTGTTGCGTCTTTGTGTGGCTTAGGTATGAGTGAAATTTTTTACTATTATTTATGCTCTAGACTCTCTTTAAAGATGTATTGCACAAGCTTGGCATGTTGGTGCCCATTGTTAATCCCAGCATCAAAGAGACAAAGGCAGATGAAGCTCTGTGAATTTGAAGCTAGACTGATCTATATAGTGATAGGACAACCAAGGCAATAGAGTGAGAACCTTTCTCAAAAATCTATCTATCTATCTATCTATCTATCTATCTATCTATCTATCTATCTATCTATCTATCTCATCTATCTAATCTATCTAATCTATCTATATATGTTACACTTTCTCGTTAAACTAATCCAAAAAGTATTAAAGAGATTCTATAACTAGTATTTGTTATTTCAGAGTATAAATTCATTACATTTCATTATTGATTAAAATCATCCTTACAAACACCATGCCACTAAGTCACTAAGCTTGTTTGTGTGTGTGTGTGTGTGTGTGTGTGTGTGTGTGTGTGTGTCTATCTATCTGTCTCTCTCTCTTTTCTATTTGTTTTTTGAGACAATGTCTCTATATATCTGAGGATGGCCTCAAAATTCACTAAGTAGTCTAGGCTTGCCATAAACTTGTGTTCTTTTCTGTCTCACCCTCTCCACTGCTGGGATTATTGACATGAACCACCAGGTCTGATTATTTGTTTTATGGGATTTTATAGACTTCTTTCTACTCTACATTCTGCAGAACCATTTAACCCTATAAAAAGTTAGACTGCACTCTTAAATTTTCATCTTCATTATAATATAGATATCTATATTAGATACTGAGACCTTTGTAGATGTCAAATTAGACTGTCTTTTTAATCTTTACTTAGCTCTTTGATTGACTGTATTAATAACTGGGATCTATGATAGTGTTATGGCTTCCAGTCTTCAGATGCAAGTAAAAGAAATAGTCATTTACTTTTCATTTGCATTTAGCCCAGTTGGTAATATCTCTGAGACAACTCTATAAGCAATATAATATTTGTTACTTTCCTTATTAGTTGGAAATCATAATACATTATTCAGTTTTAACATACCTTGGAATGTAGTCATCAGAGTATCTGTACATTTTATCTGAAAAATATTAAAAATAAAAAAATTTAAAAATGCTTATGCATTTAAAAATATTTCATGAGGGAGCTAAGCCTCAGTGTAACAAAGTTTATCAAGCCACAAAGGCTACAACTAGTTGAACTGGGGGTAGATATGATTTTGAGATGATTTGAGGGTATCCAAAGAATCCCTGTGATAACATTTACTCCTTAAAGTTCCAGTATCATGAATTGCACTGGAACTTTCAAGAGTGAAATCTAAGAGAAAATCCTTTAATTACTGAGAATGTCTGCTATCAGAAGGAATTAGGCAGTTTCTTATGTGACTGCTTGGTAATTCTTGGAAAATAGTCATGAATAGGAACAAAACGAACTGTTCCCCTCTGTCTCTTGGCTAGATGTGATCAGTTTCTCTAATGTGTACCCCAGCCATTGCTATAGACACAGTTAGAGTCTGTGCTATAACTGTCCAAACTTTGAACTTCCAGAACTATGAACTAAATAAAACCTCTTTCTTTATAAGAGTAACTGCCTTGGGTGTTTTGTTATAGAAATAAGTTTAGTAAATGATAATAGCAGCTTCCTTTCTGAGCCAGTCAATTCTGTCTTGGTAATCTGAGATGAAAACAAGATGGCTTGTGCATAGTATCGAGCCAGATGCATTGTATTTTGTGCACAGAAAATAATAAGAAAAATATGAAACATCTTTTCTTGGCACTCTTGTCCTTGACCATTGTGAAACAGGACATAGTTTCTGTTATTTCTATTATTGTTTATGTTGGTTCTAATAGGTTCTTTTATCATTATCATTATCATCTTCATCATCAACAACAATAACAGCAACAACAAGAACAACAACAATTTTACTTGTCCCTATCTATCTATCTATCTATCTTATCTACTTACCTACGCACCTACTTACCTACCTACCTATTGATCTATGAGAGAGGTCTCTATTTATCATATAGCTATCCCCCTCTTCTTCTAAAATTTCTTGGCATCTGATGAAATGAAGAAGCATTGTAGTAGCTCCATTTTGTGCATATGGCAACAGTCAGAGAGTGAAGACACTGAAAAAAAAAAAGGTGTAATTCATTCTCTGAAAGCACTTGAAGTATTAAGGTAGCTTCTGTATTAACCAGAGATGTAATCTAAGAGAATAAAACTATGGGAGAAAGTATGTTTCAGTTCTCAGGAAATATTTCACACTGAACCCCGAAGATGGTAGCTCAAAAGCAAATAACTTATTAAATGCATCTGTATATTTAAAAGTAATGGGAGAGTATAGGTTTTGAATAATATTTTATGAAATAACAGATTCACAATAAATTATTGAAATTAATAGATTTTAAAACATTCAAAATCCAATTTTGTGCTGAATATTAACTTTATAAATTTTATTGCCTACTCATTGATGATTTACACACTAAACTAGAGGTATATATGTGTTGTGGATAGCCCCAGCCTTGTATTTTGATCCTAGTTCCACGCCCCCCCCCCCAAAGGGGCTCCAGAGGAGGATTGAATTAATGTTGTGGATAGCCTCAGCCTTGTATTTTGATCCTAGTTCCCAGTGGATAGCCCCAGGCTTGTAGTTTGATCCTAGTTCCACCCTTCTGGGAGGGGCTGCAGAGGAGGATTGAATCTGTACACAGACCTTCTGTCCAATTAAAGCCTGTAAAATAAAGACTAGAGCCAGAGATTGGGCAGTAGAAAGGGAGGCGGAGAAAAGACTTAGGAGAGGAGAGAGTGAGAGGAATTTGATATAAAAGGCAGAGCAGAAGGAGAAGAGAAGGGAGTTGTCCGGAGATGCAGAAAGAGAAGCAGAGGGAGAAGCAGGAGGAAGCTAAGGAAGCTAAGGAAGCCGGCAGTAGAAGGAAGCCGACGACGGAACTGGACAACCACGAGGCCTGGATAACTGCAAGTTATAAGGGATCTCATAGCCGGGATTAGAGTAGTGTAGTGGTAAATCTGCCCAATCCAGGAGTGCAATTTATATCATAATTATCGAGTTGAGTCTTCCCTTACTGGTCTCCTTTGGGTAGGAGATTTGCCCCAACAAATTTGGGGTTTAAATAATCTTTTCTACTACAACATATTTGTAATATGGCATTTATCATACTTGAATTTCTTATTAGTTAATATGCCATGGAATAAAAACTTAACTTTTGCTATAGTTGTTCTATGAAAATAGAGACTGGAGCCATCTCAGTCTCTAATATCAGACGTTAAATGGTCTTACAATTTTAATATCTGGAAAACACTGTGATTCAGGAAAGAACTAGTAGGTGGAGTCAATTTTTAGGTAAACTTATGTCATGGTGGAGACTTGGTCTGTAGAGAGTTTGTTAACTCTTACAGAAACATTAGCTGAAGTATTTATGAAACTGATCACATTACTGAATGAAATAGACAAGTTCCGTGTCAGTGTTTGGGGATGGATTCTGTAGATAATCAAATGAGGGACGTTCTTGAAGAAAGTGTCTACTAAGCTGTTGCAGAAGCCAAGATGATAGATGTAATCTACATGAGAATGTCAGAAATACAGCATCCAGGAAATGTCCTACCATGACTACGTCTAAAATATGATGTTACTTTCAGCTGTTTTCAGATTCATATTCTTTTGAATATGAATGTGGATAAATGCTGGAGAGAGCCTAGAATGGTCAAAGAGACACATTTCACTAGTCCCAAGTTATTGAAAGTGGAGCAACATAACTAATGTCAATAAACACAGATGAGAACAAGGTCAGAAAATTATAAACTGGAAAGATAAAGCATGCTATAACATGCATTTATTGCTATATTTAGAAAAAGGAACCAATTAGACTCAGACCTTTAGGTACTTTTAAAATTTGCCTAGTGATATGGTTTAAATGAGAGATTTCCCCCAAAATCTTGGGCATTTGAACACTTGGTCATGTTATTTGAAGAGTTTGGGGAGGTGTAGCATTGCCAGAGGAAGTATGTTATTGGGAATGGGCTTTAAGAGTAAAACCTTTACCTACTTCTAGATAGCTCTCTCTGCTTTGTGATTGCCTTTAAAGATGTGAGCTCCTTGTTTGGGCTTCCATGCCCCTTGCTGCCATACCTCCTCAGCACGACAGACTTATATTCCTCTAGCCTAACTCTTTCTTTTAGAAGGTGTTTTGGCAATGATGCTTTATACAGTAACAGAAAAGTAACTAGTGCTCTTGGAACTTAAGTACAAGAAAGTAAACTCTAAGATGACATGTCATGGAACATATTCATGGTTAGGAATCAGCTAATATTGGATTTGGTACCAGCTCTTTAGGGCACCTTCTATGTGACTGTGAAAATTATTCTGAAGCTATGCTTATCAGTTCATCTGTAGAACAGAATAGCAAACCCAAGCATCATGGAGTAGATATGGAAAGTGATGAAAGCAATGTCAAGATATTTTATAAAATGACAAAGTAATTTATCCATGTCATGTGTTCTAAATCCATATCATATAAGCTATACTTTTTGCTCATTGAATTGCAAAGTTTCCTCATAAATGAGTTAACTAGAAATAGACTAACATTTTTCAGTTAGTAAAGTGAAATGTATAATATATTCCATTATATTTATATATATTATATATAAAGTTTAACTTGAAAGGAAATCTCTGACATTTCACCTTTACAGAGGACATTGCCACTAGTTGAGTAATTTTGCTTTTAATAAAAATATTGAGAATAAAAATACAGAACATTGGGCTGGGGTGTAGCTCCATTGGTAGAGTGCTTGCCTAGTGCACACAAAACCCTTGGTTCAATCTCTAGCACCATACAAACTGATTAAGCTGGTACACATCTGTAATACCATCATTTTAAGGTCAAAATAGGAGAAATAGAAGTATAAGGTCATTATCTACTATATAGTGAGTTTGAGGCCAGCCTGAGGTACATGAAAGCTGATTTCAATACTAAACTAAAAAAAGAATGCCATTTAGTAATAACAATAAGAACAATTAGGTGTCTCATAAAATATTTTTGCAAACTGGCAAAATACTTTTATAGGATAGGAATTTTAAAGTAAAAATGTAATACTTGTACTATGAATGTTGGTACCTAGAAAACATACTCATGCAATGTTTAAAAGAATAACCCTAAAGTAGCAAAATATAGTTGAGTGTTTTATCCCCAGAATAAAAAGAAAATAGATCTTAAATTTTTGTTAAAAAGTTAAATAAACATAACTATGTACAAGATAGTATATAATAGTATCTGGTTTAAATGAAATGAAAGGGGACTAAAGCAATATGAAAATAAGAAAATAATTGGATAACAGCTATTGTACATCAGATAAACTGCAGAAGAAACACTGTGAAAGAAGACTTTGAAAAGTCCAAAGACACCACCAGCTGCACAAGTCTTAGAAAATAAATGTGTATTTGAATGGTAGCTAGCTCATCACTGCTTGGGTAATTTTAGTTGTACAGGTTAACGGACGATGGATGATTTCCTGCTAAGCATGAAGGTGAGCAAGCTCAGCTCCTGCAAAGACCTTCTCTGTCCCAAAGGTTCAGAAGATTATTTGAGAATAAATGGCATGATTTAAACACTGCCTACTCATCTCAGTGCTACATGGCAAAACTGAAAACTGTACTCTGTTATAGAGCAGCAAAGTGTGAAAGATCATGAGCCAGAGCTAGGTAAGGCTTCCTCATCCACCCTGTGATATAGATGCAAGGCTTGTGGTTGGTGTGTATCTGAGAGAGTATGCTGCGAAGACATTTGCTTTGATGGGTCCCCTTTAGGGTGTCCACCTTTTTGGCACATTTTGTCACAGCAAGAAACAGCAGCACATGACTGAAACTCTAACACTGAGTCTCATTAATTTTCAGTCAAAAACATGCCACAGCCTAGTGAAAAGAAGGTTCACTAATAAGATTGATACACAAACAAATCACACACTTGATTAATCTCAAATCGAAGAGGAAGAGTTGAATAAATAATGTTCTTTGGATTTCATGGAAGAAAAAGTAAATACATTCTGATTAGTAAAAGAAATGAATACACTCTGAAAGAACAGATTTGGACAATGCATTGAATAATAATAAAGGTTTAGTTTAGAAAGCAGAGTATTAATTTTCAAAGCTTCTACATAGCTGCTTGTTCCTTGACTATTTGCATCTATTGTATTGCTAGCTCCTCAACCTAGAACTGACCTTAATACTTGCAAGTAATTAAAATGGTATAAAAGCAAAAAGGAGGAGGGGGGATGGGATAGGGGTTTTCTAGGGAGGGGAAATGAGAATAGGGGATGGCATCTGAAATGTAAATAAATAAAATATCCAATAAAAAAAGAATAAAGGGTGTCTGTCTGATTAAATGTGTAGATATTTACACTATCACTGGAAGAAGGGTTCCTTCTGTGAGCTATTTAATATGCACCCAAAGTTTCTTCACTTCTTGTTGGCCAAGGTAGAGTCATATCTTGCAAGTTTCTTAGCCACAAAGAGTAGCATAGAGATGCTAACATAAAAGTGACACGGGGCCAATTGCAGCAGCATTACAATTACAGAGCACATGAAAGAAGGCTGGATGATGTGACAAACTTTCTTCGAGTTTGTCTTGCCCAAGACATAAAGCAAGCCCAGGTCTTCAGGATTAGGGAGAAACTGAGTGTTTACAGAGACAATTCAAACTGCCTGCGATCTCTGGGAGTGAAGAATAGTATTATTTGTTCCTGTGGGTTGGAAAAGATGTCACGGTAAATATTCACACCTGGGGAAAGTTCGGGGATTGGGAGTTGGGCAGTTGGGAACATGGAGTGAGAACAATTTGCAATCCTTGAGCACTGGTGAAGCTGGTTCAAGGCTAGTCTCCCTGAGCTTGCATCAATCTATATAGTGTGTTCCACCTAAGAAGTGTATATCAAATAAATGACCTGTGATCCACTGATGTTTGGAACCAATCTCATAAAAGCCCCAGAAAACCCAACCCATTGAAACAGAATGGAATGTGGCTAACAGGAGCACCCGGACAAAACCCTAGGTGTTGTTAAGTTCTTAAATAATACAAAGATGTATACAAAGGTGTAGGAAAGTGAGCCAGGAGCTACAGAGGATACCAGGACACAGACATGGCTGGCGCAGCAAAGAGGCTGGAAAACTGACTGACACACACTGAAACAACGTACTAATGTTACAGGAAGTGATGTGGGGCCAGAGAAGGCCCTTAGTGATTACTTAGTAATTACTGTGAAAAGAGAGAAAGAAGCACCAGGTCCATGAGATATGGTGGTATGGACTGTATCACATACAAAGCAACCTGTCAAGTCCTCGCATTGTACTAATATATGTGTACATTTACTTTTCCTTGAAAGACCTTTATGATCTGCATGGTGTTTTCCATTAGCTGTAAAACGGAAGGGAGATAGAGACCTTGCTACTTGCATGAGATCTAACATGCCCCGGAGAACTGAATAACTTCAGTAGAGCCACAGGGTGCAGCTCTTCACCTTTCTTACTGTCTCAAAAGATGGCCATTCCCTGATTTGTTCATTTAGAGAGAAGCCCGTTTAGCAGAATAACTCCTTTCAGTTGTCAATCCTGAGACAGCCATAAAACTACGTTCGGGAGCTTTGTGTCACATCTCCAAAGTGAATTCATGCTTAAATTAAGGGAGCCCTCAGGGTGAAAACAATACCAGATCTCTCACGGTTATAACAAGCTGTTAATGACATCTCATAACAGTTTCTACACCCGAGGGTTGCCTGGGTCTGCATTTGAGCAGGTACCATACAATGATTTGCCAGAAGGTCTTACCTCGTCGCTGCTTCTCTACATAGTGGGAAATATTGAAGATCAACGATATAACCAGAGCCAAGCCCAAGAAGACTAGAAGTCCCCAGAGGAAGAATGGGCATTCAGAGTTTCCTGGAAACAAAAGTAGATATGTCTGTGATACAATGGCTTACTATACAGCAGTTTTACTTCAGCTAAGATTGTGATTCAAACCACTGCTTTTAGCTGAGGTGGCAATTCACACCAGTGAGTGCAAAACTCGAGAGGCTAAGGTACTAGAATTTCTAGGAGTCTGGGCAAGCCTGGACTATGTAGTAAGGGTTTGTCTCAAAATTATTAAGTAAATGAATTAATTTCCTTTACTCATAATGAATGATAAATCTGCCTGAAGATTAATAAACATTAACAAGTGGATATTTGCAGTTTTCAAAGTGATGATAAGTCCTTGGGTTCAGAGTGGTTAAAGCAAGGTTTCATATTTTTGTGTTAGTAAAACAAAAGATAAATTCAGTAATTAAAGGGTGACAGGTGCTGACTGATTATAAAAACTTAATTCAAAATCAAGATTCTTCTGATCTTCCCAGATCTTCACATCATAGACTCTCCCCAGACTTTATTGTTCAGGCTAAAATCATTTCCCCCCAAAATCACTTGGTCCTTTCATCAGATTCAGAGCTATAATACACTAGATATTGGAATGAAACCGTAATTCTGGAGTCATTGTAGGAGTTTTATTAGAATGGACCATAGGACATTTTCTCATTCCACTGAGTGTCCCATTAATAGACAGGAGTGGGTTCACTGCTGTGTAGGTCTCTCTTTCCATTTTACTTCTGAGTGATAAAAGGAGTTAGGTTGCTTATTGCCAGTCAACTACCCCAGATGATTTACAGTTACCTCCACATTTTTATGAGCAATAATAAAGACAGCAGACTAGAGTTAGTATATCTTGGTTGTAGTAGAAGAAATTAGTTAAGCCGCCGAATTTGCTGTGGTTAAATCTCCTACCCTAAGGAGGCCAGTAAAAGGAAAGCACAACTCAATAATTATAGTATAAATTGCACTCCTGGATTGGGCAGGTTTACCACTACACTACTCTAATCCTCAGCTATGAGATCCCTTATAACTTGCGGTTATCCACTCTATTCTAATTTTCAGAAAGGTTCTACTACACTTGGTAGTCATGCCAACATGACCCATGTCATATGCTGGTCCCAGAAGAGTAACTCTCTGATCATAACCAGTATCAATTAGATATCTTCTCCATGTCGGCATTTATATCTGACACCAAAGAACCAAAGATTTGAAATAAAACAAAACCAACCAAGTTATTGCTTTTAGAAACTCTTTTGTGGGGAACATAGATGTTGTGTATGTAATGAGAGCTGCAGGCTGTAAAAAGCTTGCAAGTGTAAGTAGGTATGAGTAGGCTCCTTCAGAGTCCCTACTCTCTAACCATGAGAACAAGTCAGAGACCATTTTAGAACCTTTCTGAAAATTAGAATATAAACTAAAAATATTTGTTTATTGCTAAACCCAATAAAGCGTTAAAAACGTTTGTAAAAATTAATTTATTATCTTTTTGTTATTGTTTTCAGTACATCCTGACCTCTCCTTTCTCCACTCCTCTCCACTCCACCAGATCCACTCCTCCATTTCCATTCTGAAAAGAGCAGGCAGATCTACCAGGGACATCCACCAAATATGGCAAAACAAGATACAGTAAGACAAGGCACAAACCCTCTTATCAAGGCTGGACAAGGTGACCCAGTAGGAGGCAAAAAGTCCCCAAAACAGACAAAAGAGTCAGAGACATCCCCTTCTCCTGCTTGTAGGAATCTCACAAAAACACCAAGCTAACATGCAGGAGAAATTTGTTTAGCTTCCTTCATCTACGTTTAAGTGTTTAATGAGAATGCAGGGTGTCAATAAAAACATCTTTGCTTTGCTACTGATTTCCACATCTCAGACATGACATTTGCACTTAGATTGTTTCTTTGACTTCATATCGATGCTCAATAGCTGTTTAGTTGCCATCAGATGTTCCTGTGTTCAACTGGATGTCATTGATCCTTAAATAAACATGTTCAGTCATATGAAGATTTATATGTATTGCATATGTGTTTATGATGTAGACATGTACATTCATATCCACATATAATTTATATATCATCTATTTGTATTTGTGTGGTGCATGCACATGTGTGTATGTGGGGCACAGACTGACCAGAGGGGGTGTTGGGAATCTCACTCTATCCCTCTCTGCCTTGTACCTTTTAGCCAGAGTTTCCTCACTGAATTTCTGAGCTTTGTTGTCAGCCAACAAGCTCCAGTGATCCTCCTGTCTCAACAATGCTGGCTTCACAGACTCATACAAGGCCACACCCAGTGGCTTGGTTGTTGTCACTTCTTAAAGTGGGTGCTAAGAACAGAGCTCAGGAGTTCCTGTTTCCACTCTTACACATCAAACCCACTCTGCAGCAGCAATTACTGCATATTAATTCACACACACATAAAATATAGTGTATATATATATATATATATATATATATATTTATATATATTTAATTTAAGCTAGTTTGAATTTTATTTAAAGCCAGATATATGTCTATTTATTACTTGCTATTTAATTTAATACTCTTATTATTTCTATATCTTTAGAACACTATAAACAATTGAGAATAGAGCTATTTCTGACTTCCTTTTGTAACAACATCTAATGTGTTCTTTATAAAATAATTTTCAAGAATTAATTAATTCTTGAATAATGATAACTTGAACAATGATAGTGATACGAGTGGGTTTTTTCCTTTAAGGGAATAGAAATGTTTCATAAAATGTAAAAACAATAGGAGCCTTAAAGATTTCCCTGCACAATAATTTTATTAAAAACACTCCATCAAGTATTTTAAGCATTCTATAATATCTATCAACTATACCAAATAAACTTAGAAATTCTGCATGTCACATGATATTGTGTATGTACATGAAACTGTTTACTTGATTACTTTCTTTCTTTTGTTTGTTGGAAATAGTCTTACATAACCCAGGCTGGCCTTGAACTCACTAGTGCTGGGATTACATAAATATGCTGCCATGGTCAGGATTTATTGATTTTTATATAGGTAACAACTTGAGAAAAATAAAAACACAAGGAGCCTGGGGATAAAGTATTGGCTGCTAAAACTACATACCCTCAATATTTTTAGGTTAGAAATTATGAAGACGAATGACCAGATGAAAGTATATATAATATTGACACTAGAGAGATTGCTCAGTGAGTAAAAGTGCTTGAGTCTCACCCCCTTGAGGTAGATCCCTGCAGTCCACATGGTGGAAGGAGAGAACCACATCCTGTAAGTTGTCTCCTGACTTCCACACACAAATAGATACACATAATTTTAAAACATTTTTAAAGTATGGATATAGAATGCAAAAACTTTTATATCTTAACACTCAAGGTTTTAAAACACAATACACCATCTTCTCAGGCCAGACTGATTGTTTCTGTGTGCCCCGTTGTTCGGAACTCTGTGTTTACTCAGTGACTGGAGCACTGCTGTTTCGGTGGATCCCACATTACCCAGCTTTCCTGGCAGAAACACTGTCTCACCATCTAGTCCCGTATGTTCTCCCCCCACTGAATCCTGAATGAAGTTGGCGAGTATTTTTCTGATGTGTATGAATGCATGTTGTATATACATGGGTATAGATGTATATGCTGGTGTACTTGCCCATGTCAGGCATGTAATGGCCAGAGGTTGACTTTAGCTGCCTTTTTCTTGCTTGATCCACATTATATTCTGGAGACGGGGTCTCTCAGTGAACTGAATTTCATTGTTTTGGCTAACAGGCTGTTCAGCAAGCCGTTGAGTTCTGCTTCTCTCTCCCTGACATAGCACTACGGTTATAGATATATAACCACCACACATAACTTTTACATAGTTTCTGTGGATCCAAACTCAGGTCCTCATGTATGACCAACATGTACTCTACCGTCTGAGCCCTCTCCTCAGCCCTGAGATTTTCTTGTTGAATGCTCCCCATAGCCTATACATAGGGTAACGTCTGTTCCTGTCTCTGCCCAAACATGAAGAGCATCAATTTTTATTCCTTATTACTAAATCTTTCTACAAGATTCTACTTCAGATTTCCTGCTTATCTTTTGAGATGCAGCTGCTGTAACCTCTCAGTCATATGTGATGCCCCAGTCACTAGGACGTACTTACAGTTGTCAATAGATGCCATTCATATGTTATGTTCTTATGTCTCTGTATAATTGTACTTTGCCTGAAATGCCTTTTTCTTAGGCAACTCAAAGAGACATTCTTCTCTTTGAGGCTTTCATTCATCTCTTTATACTTAGAAACCTTGTTAATCATTTGTATAGTAATTTCACTACCAATCTAAACTGTGAGCCTTCTAAGGGCCAAACACTGTCTTTTTCATCTTTGTTTCCATACCTCAATTTCCCCATTTGAAAAAGGAAACGAATAACAATGTTTATTATTATGTGGTTTGGGTTATAACATGTGAGAATGTTTTCAGAACAATGTCACTAACAGCTCAATAAATGTTAGCTATACATATTAGTATTATCCTTGTTAGGTTATCATCTCACTGCTGGTAAGTATGCTTTTATTTCTGTAACAAATTCAGGAGAATGTCATTTCTCATTAAGCACCATCAGCTCACCCAATAACTGGAAAATTGAATGGAGAAGGATAATTAATATAGTGGCTCAGAGCCAAAAGAAAGGTTCTGAACAAGTATGAGGTCTAGACATATCCATAACCAAGAAGAAATGCCATAGGTTCTCTTCTACTTATCTATAACTGTACTGAGAAGGCCCATTCTCCGAGCATCTGGGAAACAGACTTATGTGCTAGAGACAGTGATGAACGAGGCCACTGTTGCCCTGGTAAAAGTATTCATCAACAATACCCAGAACTAAAAACATCTCTCTGCTCTGAATCTATAATTACCAAGAAATGTGGTGGTTATATATTTGTTTCTCAGAAAACATGAAGCAAGCATTTAGTGCTGATGGATAGCCACCTGATCAAACTTATTGATGTGTCCTCTATAAATATAAAATCTATTTCCTTTTGGGAGGTTGATTGATGTGAGAAAAGGTCTGGGAAAGGGACTTTGAAAACTCTTAACAAGAGGAGCTAGACTGTAAGCCCAGGTGCAAGTCCAGAAAAGGTCTACTTGCCTAAGGCTGAGCTGTTAAGTCTTGAAGAGTTCACTGTGAGTGGAAATGACCACCTAGTGAACAATCAGATTTGCTCTCTGCTCTTCCATTTTCATAATTTGGACCTAAAACCCGAAGTGTTTATTTTCCTTAAGCTTCCACCATCCTATGGAACAGAAACCAGATGCTTTCCTATGTGTTCAGAACATGATTCTCCCTTCAGTCTCCTCACCAAGCAGCTAAACTGATTGGTTTTTCTCAGAAGAAGAGTAATCATCACAATCCAAATTACTTCTTGACAAATACCTACTGTTTTAAAAGCTTTATTCCTTTCAATTACTTAGGATAGTAACAATCATGCAGTATAACGACTTCCTATAAATTTCCTAAGTACACATTTTAAAATTAAGTTATTGTAAACTTAACCCAAATGTTGTAATCTCTAAAGTAAATTTTTAATGGATATATTGATAATTTACTTTTAGTGAAGCTGAACTTGTTACTGAGCTTTAGAAATAATCCAACCTAGAAGTCATACACTTCTAGATCTCTAAGAGGATCTGGGATTTGACCATGTGCTAATCTCAAGGGATGTAAAATTGATTTTGGAAATTAAATTTGGCTTTGAAAGTATTTGAAAGTTTGTTCTTTGGGAACAAAGAGGTGGAGTTCAGGTTGTAGTTAGTAAATACAATCTTGAATTCTCCGTGGTTCTCTTTACATTGGCCTGTTTTCCATATTCTCTGCCCTTGTTATCAGGACAGAAGAAAACAGGTTTAAAGAAAAAGAAACAACTGTATGAAACTCATCACCAAATTTATTAATTATAAAACTATTGTAGAAATATTTATGTAAGATATCTCAAATATAAGGATTTCAAGAATGGCCATGCTGCTCAGTATAGCTTTTCCTTACAGCCTTCCATTAAAAAAATCTCTAGGCCTTTATTATAGTCATGTTGATGATCCTTTAGTCTACCCTGGTTTATGTGGTTACTTTTCTTATACTACATATTTCTAATACTCCTCTGTCGGTAGAGTAACAAAACCAGGAATTTATAACAGACCTGTAGCTCTCACTATTGATGAAAGACTGCTCAAACTAATCTTCCTACTTAGTGTTTTGTCTTGTTGCTCATTTCCCACAATTGCTATTATTTTGTATACAGTTGCTATACTTTGAAGAAATAAAAGAAAGCCGAATATAGGAGCCACAGTTCAAAGGGGTAAGTAGAAAGTACTTATTTTTTGGTTATACTAAACATAGTTATAAATTATCCTATCATTTGGACAAATTTATATTTCAAATAGAAGTTGCACTTTTTCCTTTTCAATCAAAAAGAAAAGTGAAAACTATGTTAATCCATTAATTGCTACAGGAAGATAACTTTGTTCTCAGCTACAAATAAACAACCCAAATATCAACACCATTCTATACTGAACACTTTAAGGGAAATCCCGACCGTGTTCATGGGCTATGTCAATGGTACTCGGTAAGAACTTGGGACACCCTGTACATATTCCCATGGGGTCGTGTGTAGGGACACCCTGTACATAACCCCATGGGGTCGTGTGTAGGGACACCCTGTACATAACCCCATGGGGTCGTGTGTGTTGCATTGTTTACAAAACAATGAATTTGTTTTACCTGAGCAATTCTTATCCTCCACAACACTACTGAACCTGTAACATCCTGGGAAAGGTTTAGACGTGCAAGTGGGGAGGTGGTCTATGTGACCTCGTCTCCCTCTGACTTTAGCATTTTGTTTCTATTTTTCAGAAACATTTCCCTTAGTAATGCGTTCTGAATTTTATTTTCACTTGGAAGTCTTTACAACACCCTTAACTTCTTTTTCATCTTCTTGATTGCCAGAAATACCTGCTTTCCCTTTGAAAAATAAAACACACACACACACACACACACACAACACACACACAAAACCTTCTCTCTCCAGTAATTCTCCAGGAATTGCTGTGCAGTGTAAATATCTCCCCATTTTTCTGAGTTTCTATGAGTGCAGAGTGCATCCTCTTGTACTGAACAAGATTTGTTTAACAAGGGCATGTTTTAGTAGCATTATTAATTAATTGTACTTTCATTTATATAGATTTTTTTTTTTTTTACTTAAAAAGAAATCAGAATTTGTCCACTTACATCATTAAGAAGCCAGGGGTCTCAGGTAATCATTTGTGAGTCAATAGCAAATAGAAAAAAAATTATATGCATTTCTATCTAGTTTTCAATCACCAGGGACTAATAATGGTGGGTTTAGTTGTAAGATCTCTGACTAATGTAAAGCCAACAGGTGTCAGCAGGCATTATATATGGAGTTCATAATTGCATAATTGTTCTGGAAAGAGATCTGGCTAAGTAAATGTAGTGATTTTCTATTAGCTGACTTTATTAGTGCAGAAACCTTCGCTTAAACAATTAACAATAAAAACAAGTAAAAATAATGCTTTATGGATTTCTGACTTCAGACTATTCTTAACTAGGACAAGTGTATTGGTTTACTAGATATAGCCATTCTCCGTGGTGCCTTCCTTGACTTATAAACTCTATTAGAGCAACAGACATCCATTCCACAATTGTGCATATTTGTTTGAAGCATCTAAATGTTTTGAAAGAAAAATTATTTGATATTACAATCTCCATGTATCTATTCACGAAGGGAAAATTGTGTTGAACACAGCATATTTTTTATTTGAGGATTATAGCATACTAGCACTATTTCTGTATCTGAAACTGTCACCACCTGGGCCCATTATCACCAACAAAATGTATGAGAATCATAGATGGTAGCCTAAAGGGAACTTTCCCTGTAGTTCCAGGTTTTCAAGTAAATAATTTTTTTTAATGTAAAACTTGAAACCCTACCAAGCTTAAAATGAATGTCTGTCATGAATAGAGGGTATCTGAGATATGAATGGCATAGATCCCAGAGTGCTGGGAGAGAAGAAAAATAGCAATATAACCTTTGATGTGTCTATTTTCACACAACATGAGAAGGAGACCAAGATCAGGCCTCCGGAAGTTGTATAACTTCCCCCGTGCAAATCACTGATCCTCAGTAAGCCAACAGTCAAACTGGAACGCCCAACTTCATCCTTGTGACATGTGGCTCACCTCTTTCTAAAGAATCTGGATTCCCATTAATCAACATTTAGATTAATTGAAAAATATGTCTAGGAGGTAAATGGTGGATTTTAAGAGAGCATTCTACAGATTTATCAGATGCGAGATTCCTTTGTTGCTTTTACAATTAAACATTATTTGAGATTGTTAAACTCCATAGATGCTGTTGGGGCGGAAGGCCTACCCCAATTCCACTGTAGACAAGCTGCTGCTCATCCTTGCTTAGTTACTCCACCTTGTACAAAAACTGTGTCTATTTTAGAGAAGTAACCAGGAGGGACTGTGGAGATAAACATGGGATTGTGGAACCTTCCAGCCCATGAAACACTGGAGTTAAAAGTTTTTTAATGATCTATTCTATTTTCTTTAAGTTTAAGGAATGCTGTTATGATTAAGTAAAATTTAAAATGCATGGGACATTGTGCAATGATGACATATGTTACTAACTATGAACTTGTACACATGTTTTTCATGACTGTGACCTTTAAGTGATGGTGTGCTTTTTCCTTTGATTAGCTCATCTTACATTTACTGCCAGATATTACTTAAACTGCATGGTAAACACTGTCTCTGGATCTTTAGAGGAATGCTTGAGTTTAAGAGGCCATTAATAACTAGTCAACCCTCATTCCAAGCGTCTCCCTCTGTTCATAATGTACCTGAAGCTCCAGTGAGCAAAGACAGTGAGAGCCTTATAAAGCAAACATCGAAACACAACAAAGTGTTAGCTAACTGGGGAACCATTGTTCATTAAATGAATTGCCAAAGGAATGGATTTCTTCACTTGACCCAGTTAATACTCATTTAGTGTGAATGGGGAAGCATGGCCTCAGCTATCAGATTAGCATGTTTATTTCACCTGTTTCAACATGGAAAATGTTATTACCAGGTTATTTTTATTCATATTACATTTTGAGTGATGGGGATCATTTGGCTTTCAAGATCTAGGAGGCCTTAAAGAGAAACACTTTGATCTCTGTTTTGGGGAACTCCTCATTGGCAAGGATAGCACTCGTGCCCCATGCTCAAGTGTGCTGTGAAGGGTATGCATCCTATCTCATCTTGTTAAGAACTGGTAAGTTTCAGAGATAGTTGAATAGCACATTCATTGCCTTTGAACTTCCCCTTCCCAAGCTCCCATTAGCAGCACAGGCAGAGTACTGCTATGTCCGTTTCTTACATGATCCTAGCAGAATTAGAACTATTCTCTTTATTTTTGCTCTCATACGAACTGGGAAGAGAAGGCAGGTTCGAACATCACGTGGCAGCTTACATTCCTGTGCTTTATTCAAACAAATGATTTTTTTTTTTAACCCTTCAGACAAACTTTTGGGAAACCAACTCTTAGAAATTATAATGTATGACACCTTTTTCTCTACTACTGGCCAATATTTCTTGCTATTAAATATGCCAGTCCCGTAACAATTAATTAGGCATAAGATATGGTCAGACAAGATCCAAACCACAGAGTTACAAACAGCTTAAAAGCCCAAGCAGAATGCTTGGTGTTCAAGCTCATTGTAACCAAAGGGATGGGTATAAAGTAGTGGACTAGTATGTTGTTTTCATGAAGATTCCTAAATGAGATCAGCCATTTAAAAGAAGCAGTCTACAATGGGAAAGAATTGCCATCTTCATTGGAGATGCAGCAATTTAGCAACAATGAAATAACACATATCTTATTCAGTAAATTCAATTCTAGAAATAATTTTTGAAAACTAACCCTCAATACACAAAGGCCTTAAAGTTGTTCATTTTCCTGCCACTTAAGACATACATATAAAATGCTGGATACAACAGAAGTGTCTAGCAATAAATGAATGAACGGACAAATTCTAATTAGTGCAATGAATGTCGTTCTGTGAGTTTCTTTAATGAAGAAGGGAATGGCTTTGTTGCAAAGCTGGTCCCAAAGCTGGATATATGATTTAATGACTGTTATTATTCTAGTTTTAAAAGGTAAATTGTGTGGAAGGCATAGAAAACTTTAAGAAAATTCAACTTAATAGTTTGCATTTTAACATAATTAAATATGTCTGTTTATAAAGCAGTTTTTCTATTGCACAATGTCTTTTAGTCTACTATGCATTTTTTCTCTCATAAAAATATTTGTTAAAGAAATGAAAAGCCCATCAAGAATACAGGAGGAATGAATGAGAGACATGGGTTTATAGTTGCAAATTAATCTGAGGTCCCATCACGATCGATCTCTCTCACAGTGGGATTTCCACTGGCCTTTTCAGTCTTTCATCTTCCTGACTATTGGCAATTTCACCAAATCCTGGAGAAATTATAATGTCTAATTGCTAGACAATTACAATCAATTACTCCTATCCCATTTTCTATTTAAGTCAAGTAAAGAGAAATACACATGGTCAACAAAAGATTCAGTAAAAACAACAAATCTTCAAATGGCATAATTACCAATGAACATTTATCAATAGCTGTGATAGTTTTATAGTTCAGGAGACACTGCCTACATTTTTTTTCTTTCAGAGCAAATAATCAATAACCCCATTAATGCAATTTTAATCACTTTCTAATCATATGAAACATCATTGTACAATATCTTTAAAATACCATGTTAACCAGTTTACTTCCCCACAGGTGACTGTCTCATTAATACTCAGAAATTACTAAATGAACTGTTAGGCATAGCAATGAAAGACAAAAAGAATTCAGAATGAATTCCCACTCACCAGACATGCTTGTCTTTTTAGAAGCGCCTGTGTGCATCCATGAAAGAGATCGGTAGGCTAAGAATTCTCCCACCAACTTTTTTTCCTTAAATACCGTTGCTCTGTTACGTTAGAAACAGCACAACACCGACATATATCTCAATCAGTACTCAGGGTTTTTTTTCTCCTCTGTTTCTTCAACTCTTTTGTGTGTACTTTGTTCAGTTATAAACAGGAAATGTGGTGATAGAGGCTTCTAGAGTTTAGGTCTGTAACGAGTAGACTTACATAGTTGTGAAACGTGGGAAGAAAAAAATCCCCTGTGCTTCTGTACGCCAAAAGGTGAATTTTTATCACTACCCAAGTTTGACTTAAAAACAAAGAATCAAAGCAAATGTGTGAATGAATGAAGTCAAGTCCACTCTATGTCTTAAGAAAATCCAGGAGTCTCCTCATATCTGAGTTCCCCTGAGAACAAAATAAAATCTACCGAACTGATGAGCCAAAGGGTAAGCAAGCCCCAGTGTATACTTAGATGCACATTCTATCCTTTGACATAATGAATAGAAGGGAATTATCAAATCCTGAGTGCTTACTGGGTAATAGATGCCTGTCACGTGGATATCATCATACCAGGAGACCAAGTGCCTGTGTTACCCACTAGCCATCACAGTAGCCAGCATGAGTCACTCTGTGTAAGCCACAGTCAACAGGAAAACAAGCTCTACATCATCCCAGCCTCAGTATCTGAATTTCTTAAACAGCTGTATGTAAATGTGCTATGCAGCAGTAATTAAATGCATTGGTGTACAATCTGTGGAATCAGAATTTTTGGCATGGAGCAGCCCTGGCTATTTTGTTATCTTTTTTATATGAGGTTGTTAAGGTAGAAAAATGGGAAGCTTTATTTTAAGTGACTTTCTTTATTAATATATTTATTGCCTAACACGGTTTCTTCTGTTTTAAAAAAGCAATATAATTGACATTGTATACACACATTATTTATGGGATATGGTATAATTAGGCACACATATGCAATGCATAATGATAAAATCCAGGTAATTAGCTTTCATCTCTCCTAGCATTTATGATTTCTGTGTGTGTTGGAATGTGGACTTGTCCAGATATTTTTAAACATATCATAAATTGTTAGAGAATATAATCATGCTGCTGTGATTAATTAATTATTAATTTCTTCTACTTAAGTGTTTCTTGCATCTGATTCTCTAACCATACTATGTCGCCTCCCCTTGCTGGCCTCCAGTGACCCCTAACCTGTGAATGACAGGGAAGTATGTAAATTTGTCTTTGTGTGACTGCATTATTTATACTAGTGTGATACCTTTTAATCCAATCTGTGTTGCCAAAGAAGCTATTTTGTTTCTCTTTTATAAAGTAACAGTGTTTTGTTCACATACAGCATGCTCATTCTCTTTTAATTGCTGAGATAATATTTAATTTAGTATATATCACATCCCCATATGTGCTCAGTTATTTCTGGACTGATTGATGAGTTCCATATTCTTGGTAATTTGAATAGCGGTTTTCTGGATGATGTTTTGAGAAACTCAGACATATGAGATAGAGTTAATCTAATTAATCACTACAACTTCAGAGCCTAGAATTATTGCTCTACCCATTTTAGGTTTCAATACATATTAGCATGCTATGGAAAACATAACCCATGGGGTGGTGTCGTCTGAAGCATCTTTGCTCCTCTATAGACGATAGCTCCATAGGAATCAAAGTGCAGTGCTTATGGCTCTTGCATCCTAGGATGGAGTTGGCTAAATACTAGGGACTTTTTTTCACTTGATTTCCTTTCCCCCAGAATATATATTATGAATAATTGAACCAATTTTTAAAACTAAAAAAATACTAAAAGATTCTCTACTCTAATCCTTAAATGCACTTTAAAAGTATGTTCCAGGGCCAACAAGATGGCTCAGCGTGCCCATTCTGAGTTGTTTATATAGACCCACAGTAGAAGGAGAACTGATTCTCAGTATTTTTGTCCCCTGACCTACACACACACACACACACACATCCCACAGCTCACCCTGCACAAAATAACAATCAAATGTGTCTGTGTGTGTGTGTGTGTGTGTGTGTGTGTGTGTGTGTGTGTGCATATGAATGTTTTACAGTATACTTGGCTTTAAGAAGCTCTTAGTGTTAGGGTTTCAAGGTGGAAGGAAGGGTACCTTGGCTTACTAGAGTAAAGGAGTTCCAAAAAAGTTACACTGTGCAACAGGCTGCATACAGGAGATTTATTGGGGGCGCTATTTTTTCATCATTCACCATCAGGATGACATGGTCTGTGGAGCAGACCTGGCTGACCACACACTAATACTTCAGGAAAATGATAGTATTTGGTTCATGTAGAGTCCAGAAAGCAATGTAGAATTAGAAGGTTTCGTTCTAGAATTAGAGAGAACATTGGATGCACAGAGATAGATTCGTGAAACATTAGTTTGAAAAGAGAGGATGCCATTGTGCGATGTTGTTGACAGAGAGAGAGAGAGAGAGAGAGAGAGAGAGAGATGCTCACACCGTGAGTCATCCAATCCAAGAATCTCAGTTCCAGAAACAACAGTGTTCAGGCTTTGACTCCACAGGTTAATGACCTGAATGACTTAAGCAAAAATGCAGTAATTCAGTTGCTGGCACTAGACACACAAACAACTAGAAGACACTCCAACCAAATTCACTGGTAGCTGTGGCTGCCCTAGAGCTTCCGAGGCTCAAGCTTGTGACTTTACATCGGACTTTATAAGTCTAAATAGAACTGAGAATTAGGAGCATAGAACACAGGCAGATGCACTGTAGTTCAATAAGAGAATCATGTAATGCCTTAAAAGTGTAAAATATGTATCCAAAATTTATGACTGAGACCTCAGAAATAGAAAAAAATATATACAAAGAAAAGCTAAAAGTTTTGCTTCACAGTTTCTAATGATGTGTTGGAGAGCACCCTCATAGAAGCAGGAAGGAGGGGGATGGGATGGGGGTTTGTGGAGGGGAAACCAGGAAGGGGATAAAATTAGAAATGTAAATAAATAAAATAACCAATTTAAAAATAATATCTTTGAAATGTGATCTTCATTACAATGCTCTCCATTTATGCTATAGGAAAATATAACAACATTAAACAAAACACAGGGAAAGTCTACAAGTATGGAGGAGAGAGCACATTTTTTTTTTAATTTCCAGGAAAATATATAGCTTTTTATTAAAAGATGGATGGGTAATGGAGACATTACTAGAATACAAAAACATCACAGATATATGTATGCCATGAAAATATATTAGTGGGTATAGCCAGATTTGAATAATAGTTTCATGAGCTATGCTCAAATAATAAATAAACATGAGGACTCTGCACTACATTATAATGAGATGGGTTATCAAAACAAAGTTTAAAAGATAGCTTGACTAAGCAGAAATGTCCTGATGCACTCCAAGCCTGCTATGAAAGTAGGAAATTTGAGGTAAGATTTTGATGGGTACCTGTCAAGAAACAAGAATTTTTAAGACCAAGAAAATTGAAGTTTTGTTGCCAAAAATGAAAAACACACAATGACAGGTGCCACTCAAGTTCCATACACAGAAAATTAGAAAAGTAGGTCACAAGGTAAGGAAGTGGAACTACTTTGTTTAGATTAGTTTTATGATTATCTATCATTTCTATAATTAATTAGTCCTTATTAGTATGGTATATTTATATCTATGTTAAATATATACACATGTTCATTCACATATCTATCTATCTATCTATCTATCTATCTATCTATCTATCTATCTATCTATCTATCTATTCCAAGAGGCTATAAACATTTAAAATCAAGCATTATAGTAGAGTTGCCTTTGATGTGAAGTGTTCAAAGTAAAGTTGGCAGTATGTCTCTTATTTTAAAAGCTCTTTAGCATACTTTTTGTTTTATAGAAATAAAACATTCCTCTGTGGAATTTTCGTTGTTATCTCAAATCACTCAACCACACAGAAGCTGGTGCAAAGCACAGACACAGCTTTATGAGACACAGGAAGAGAGCGAACCTTTTACCTGCAATCAAACAATTTAAAACATTATATTATTCAAAACCAGTTACAGAGCTACAATTGTATCTGGTTTGACCATATTGATCATTCACATTTTTATTGAACTTCACTGGAGTTAGACTTACATCCTCTGGCAAATTTACTCATTCAGACAGGAAAGCAAAACCAAGTTAAAACCCATAGAACAAAAGGTGGAACATTAAAGTAACTTTCCCTTTATTCTTAAGCATTTTGCAGGGCTATTGTTCTGAAGAGTGTATTTTAGAAAACACTAAATTGAACACTTTTTTTCTTTCCTGAGCTGCTTGCACATGCAGGGCTTGGCTTACTTGAAGGACAGTCTGATGATATTCATTTTATCATCTGAACACGAGCTTTCCTCATTAAAAAAAAAAAAAAAACGGTTTTCTTGAGATTAAAGGAATAAGCCCCCAAACTCCAAATGCCTTAGGACATTTACAACACAAGTAGCAACTTCAGAGTGACTGACACAGCAAATTTTCTTTTGGTTGATCTTTCACTGAATAAGACATGGAGTAGATTAAATTTTGATCAAAAATAGGAGAAGATTGAAGCTAGAGTATTCCCAGGGTCAGAGATTCTAATGGGAGCAGGAAGTCAAAGCAGGGGCTTGGAGAACTGATGCACACACCAGAGTCCTGGCTGGGAACAATGCTAACAGTCAAAGCACAGCCAGACGAGTTAAATAAAGA
This sequence comes from Mastomys natalensis, assembly GCA_021653895.1. NCBI lineage: Eukaryota > Metazoa > Chordata > Mammalia > Rodentia > Muridae > Mastomys > Mastomys natalensis. Next base: position 28,192 of record JAJTUV010000560.1, read on the forward strand.
GAATATCAAGTTAGGAGAGTCAAAAGAGATAAGTAAAGAGAATACGGAGATGTAGGTAGTTAGGTGTAGGTAAGGAGCATTTGTCAGTTTTATTATCACTGTGGGATAATGGCAATGTAAGGAAATTTTTTGTTTATGGATTCAGTCCATCATGGCAAGAAGGGAGTGATGGGGTAATTCACAACCTGGCTCTTGGAAAACAGAATAGAGCAGTAATAGTAAGGACAGGACTATTGTAGCCCTTAATGATGTAACCTCCTGCAACCTTCTTCCTCTAACAAGGTCTTCCGTCTCGAATCTATCAGGTTCCAACATTCTAGCCAGTTTTTAAAAACCTGTCTTTTCACTAGATCAGAGCACTTATAATATATTTGTCGATAAAAGTCTTGTGACAAGGACTCCTAGAGTTGTGCTGTGGGATTGAATCTCCAAGGTATTGTTCACTCCAGTAAACTGACCAGAATAGTCATGACACGGAAGTGGCTAAGGGAGAGCAAAGACTTCTGAGTCAGCAAAGGAACATGCAGATGAGCAACCCTGGGCTTGAAAGTATCAGAGAAAGTATCAGTGAAGAAAGCCCTGTGAGATTCCTAGATGCCTGGCAGGAGGCAAGAGGCACAGATTTTAGTAACAAACACCCAGTACCATGTAATGACCAGGCAAAAGAAGAGCTGCCCTCTATGCTTTCAGTATTTTACACTCTCTCTTCCTTAGCCAAACTCATAGTCAGGGGGATGACAGTCATGAAGTTGTAAACCTTAGATTTCAGTTTACAATATTCATAACAGAGCAAGGAGGAAGAGACATGGTTCTAAAGAGGTAAAAATGGGAGAGGCCTTCAGTGAGAAAGTTACTTTTAGATAGCTGTTATGCGTGCCATCTGATACGGACTTCATAGTGTTATAAATAGAATTATCTTCAAGAGCATCACAGAGTAAATCACAGCAATTTATCTTGAGATTTTTGAGCTAAATTCATCAGATCAATTTTATTGACTCTCAAATAATGTCTGAGAGATCTTAAATAGTGAACCTGGTTCTGTATAGTAGAACCAGGAAATGTAGAGAGATATTAGCCAGGATAGAGATTAGCCAATAACTCTACAAAAGTGATAGAAAGGAGATTTAGAGAAATATACATGGGATTTCCCAGTTTTAAATATGAGTCATGAAAATAAAAAGCATCGCGGAATGAGTGGGAAAATAATATCTATGTAGCAAGTGGTTAGGATGTGTGGAATTTGTAAAAGTACATGAGAATATCTAATATTATTCTTAAAGCCATTTTCTAAAGTTCAACATTATTTCAAAATAGAAGTTTAAATATAATATGTAAATTACTTAGAACAGGATCTGATAGCCATAAAATACTTAGCATGGGACGCTGATGCTATTAGCATTACCCTGATAGCAAATTCTAAAAGGAGTTGTAAGAAAGGAAAACTACATGTAAATTGTTCCTCATTTGTGTAAATAGAAAATTCTTAGTGAAGTTTTAGCTACAGCAATCACACAACATCTTAAAGGGATAATCGCTACCAAAGGAGGTATATTCTTGAAATGCAAAGCAAATTTAATATTTCAAAACCAAATCGGTATAATTTGCTATATTAATTAGCGGGAAAATGTGTGATCACCTTTATGGTAGTCCATTGGCGTGAATGTTAAGAAATATAATGCAATAAGGTGGTATTTTTGGAGGGCTCATGTCAAGGTGTACCCCTGAGAAATTACACCATGCAAGAAATCTGGTACAAAAGAGGTTTGCTGTGGGAGGGGAAATGAGGGGAAGAGATAGAGGAAGCAAGAGGGCCATGGCAGACACACAGGGAGCAGAGGGAGTTCCTCAGAGACAGAAGGCAAAGGGGCCTGCATATGGAGCAGAGAGAGAAAGAGAATGCAGAGAGAGAGAGAGAGAGAGAAAGAGATCTGAGTTGGCTAGTTACATCCATTTACCTATGAATTTCATAATATTTTTAACATCTGAATAATATTCCATTGCAGAAATGTATGGAGGTAGTATTTTAAAAGCTAAAATTTATAGTGCATCTCAATAAATGTCACCTTAAAAATACCGAGAGAGAAGTGAGGCAGTAGCTTATTAGTGGAATGCTTGTTTCAAAAGCAAAAAGCACTGAGTTCATTGTCTAACGCTGAGAAAAGAAAATTGAAGGAAGGGACTGAGGGAAGGAGGGGAGAGGAAGAGGAAGAGGGACGGGGACAGGGAAGGAGGGGGAGAGGAAAGGTGGGAAGAAAGGATGGAGAAAATGAAATTATACATTAATTTGTGTGTGATCTTAGTCCACCCATAGCCAGCTTGAGAAATGAAGCTAAGAAATGTCTTTGAATATCTCAACTCAGGAACCGATCAGCTCTGGGTTCCCTGACATATCCATTCTTTATCAGTCACAATGTTTCTTGCAGCAGCATGAGAGCAGACTCAGTACAGTGGAGTGGAGGCTCAGTTGCATCTCACTAATGGTGGTTATTCTTTAGAAAGTCTAAACAAGGATGTATGGTGGCTGGTCCTGAACCTGTTCCTTTTAGTTCTCTTTCAATATGTAGTATACTGTTAAGTTCCTAAAAACTACTTCCATTAACATTGTAGATAGGATAAAACATGGTGCAATCCTTACGCTCTGCTGAGCAAAAGTCCAAAGAAGCAGATGTTAAACATCTGGACAGACATCACTCAAAAGCTAAGAGCATGCTTGTATTCAGGGAAGACATGAATATTTTTCTTATTTAAACTTTTACATGGTTTGAATCTTTACAATGAGTAGTAATTAATGTTAAACTAAAAACTACTTCAAAAAATAAATTTGTATAAATAAAATCAGGTGTTTATTGGTGCCGATGGCAATTTTTTTTTATACTTACCAATGTTGAAACAACAGAATTTCACTGGTAAGACATAATCTTTAAAAAGTACATTCTGGAGAAAGAGGGGGGAAGATAGATAGATAGATAGATAGATAGATAGATAGATAGATAGACAGACAGAATTCCTATACTCCTACTCCACCCTTCCTGGTACTGAAATTGCAGGCATGCACTTGGCTACATTTAACTTTTTGAGACTCTTTACTTTGCTTAATACCTTTAAATTAGCATACAAACTAAGGGTCTTCACTGTGACATCTTCATGCATGTGTGGCATTATACTTTCTTCCCATTCATTGTCTTCCTCTGGAGGGCAGTTTCCTTTCATTCTTTCTGCTTTTTTTTTGGCATTCTCTCAATCTCCCTGTTTCCCACGTCCCATAAGATCTCTTCCTCCTCCACCATAATTCCCTTCTTAGTATTATGACTTTTACACACTTCCTTAGTTAGGGTTACTATTGCTGTGATAAAGCACAGTGACCAAAGCGACTTGGAGATATAAGGCTTTATTTCTTATACACTTCCATATCACTTCATCATTGAAGGAAGTGAGGACAGGAACTCAACAGATGGGAACCTTGTAAATGTAGTTATTGTTTCCTAAGAAGGGATGAGATGAGAGTTGTACCCAAACTCTACAAATATGACTTGGGCTGAGCCCAGATCATTTCTTTTTCTGTTCTAACTATCCCTGGGCCTAGCACTGGAAGTTCTTACAACCAGCAAGCCTCAGTCTGCTAACCTAGGCCTCAAGTGTTTCAGCTTGAGATTTACTACTGAATAAACTCACTCTTTCTTGCTCTTTCTGAACTCTAGCTGAATGTTTGACCCAGCAGTTCTGGCTCAAACTTGTCTCCAATCTGATTCAATCTGGCTTCTCTCTGCATTGCTCTGCTTTGAAAAACTGCCTCTGAATGCCACAACTCAACTCCATTGCACTGCACTCATTGCACTGGTTCCCACTGGTTCTCACTGACTGAGCTATCCAGAACTTCACTGACCTTAACTAAGCAGCTATTCTCCTGAGAGGTGGGTGTATCCCATCCTGTCAAATCTTTCTCTGATTCATCACTTTGTCTGTCTCTCAATTGGATGTCATTGTTTGAGATTGAAAGTGTGTATTAAGGGCTTTTTAATATTCTAGCCAGATCACACAGACCCAGAAGGTCTTTGGAAATGATCAGAGCAGCCGTGTTGCTGGATTAAAATTCCTCAACAGAGGCAGGGACCAGGTGTGCGGTCCTGTTCCCCGTAATGTACAGAGGTAGAAAAAAGGGCCCTGGTCTTCTTGGAGTCATGTCTTTGGTGCTTGCGGCTTCCTGTTCGTGGGTTCTATCCTCAGACACCAGAACACCTGTTCTCCACGCGGAAATGTAGCTAGGTTGAGCAGTCCCCTCTGGATTACTCAATCCCCCTTTTTTTCAGATCTACACAACGTCCCCGGAGTGATAACATTTTCTTTGCTGTTTATTATTGAACCAATAAAGTTTGTGGACCCCCCCACCCCCGAAAAAAAAATTCCTCAACAGAACCTGAAGGCGGGAACTGATGCAGAGGTCATAGAGCAGTGTTGCTTATAGGCTTGCTTATCATGACTTATTCAGCCTTCTTTCTTACAGAACCCAGAACCACTAGCTCAGGGGTGTCACCACCCATGTGGTCTGGGCCTGCCCCATGAATCTTTAATTAAGAAAATGCCCTTACAGCAAAATCTTATAGAGGCAGTTTCCCAGTTGAGGTTTCCTCCTTTCAGATAACTAGCTTGTGTCAAGGTAACATAAAACTAGCCAGCACATACACACATATAAATACACACACCATAATTTGAAATCTAGGTTTCACATATAAAAGATATGGTATTGGTCTTTATTCATCTATTTATATCACTTGAAATAATGATTCTTTTCACTTATATCCATTTTCCTGAAGATATCATGAGTTCATTTTTCTTCATGGTTCCACAAATTAAATTGTGTGTATACCACATTTTCTTCCTTCACCCATTGATAGATATTTAGGTTGGTACCACTTCCTGCTCCCATAAATACTGAAGTTATATTTCTTCTCTTTATAACAGTCACTCAGACTGAGGTTAGTTAGAACACATGGTAGTTTATATTTGCATTTTCCTAATCTCTAAGAATGCTTAATATTTTTCCAACTTTTCTTCTGTTGAAAATTGTCTACTTAGGTCATTAGTCCATTTGTGGGCTGCGTAGTTTGGGTTTGGGTGTTTTTATAATCCTTTATATGACTTTGATGTTACTCCTTTGCTTGACATGGAATTGACAATAGTTTTTCCATCTGTAGGCTGTCTTTTCATTCAGCTGGTTATTTCCTTTGCTGTGGACATTATAATTTCATGTCAGCTCATTTTGTGGACTTAGTTTTCATGCTATTGTAATCTTCCTCAGAACATACTCATCAAGTATTTTCGCTATTTTCCTCCATTTTCAAAGTTTCAAGTCCTAACCAAGTTTTAAGTGGATTTTGTCCAGGATTAAAGAAGTGAATTTAGTTTTCCTAGATGTCATATTACATGGTGAAATCCAGTTTTAGATGCACCTTGTGTTTAAAAGCAAAAAGCAAGCAAGCAAACAAACAAACAAAAAATAACTGTTCTATTCCTCCAATGTATGGTTTTTGGTCTTGATAATTTGTCAAGATCTAAGTAGTTGTATCTTTGTGGACTTACCTTTGGTTTCTCTATTTTATTATATTGACATACATTTCTACTTTCATGCCAGTACCATACTGCTTTTGTTAGATTGCTCTGTGATATAATTTGAGATCAAGTACTATAAAAATTTTAGCATTTCTTTTTCTACTTAGTATTTCTGTCACTGTTTGGTCTTTCTTTCTTTTTTTTATGGTTCCATATAAATTTGGAAATTACTTTTTCTAGTTCTGTGAAGAATGTCATTAGAATTTAGATGAGATTTTATTAAGATAAAAGAAAAACATGAAATAATCAAATATAGATAAAATATAACTTACCATCTCTATGACAGTAGTTATGTTTATCCATACACATGTGACACCATCCCATCATCCAGAGTCTTCTCTAGGTTTTTTTCTTCAGTATCTTACAATTTTCAATGTAAAATTTTCTACTCCTTGTTAAGTTTAGTTCTAGGTAGTTCATATTTAATTTTATTTAGTTACTGTGCTTTATTCGGAAGCTATTGTGAATAGGATACTGTGGGAGATAAAGAGTAAAAACCACACAATGAACCACCTATCGCCCCCAAAACAAGTAAAAATATAAAAATTAGAAATATCTGTTGATAGAAACTATAAATGTAAACAGCCTCAATTCACAAATAAAGAGATACAGACTGGCTGACCGGATTTAAAAACTAGTGGCTATTATCTTTTGTCTCTAACAAATACAACATACTAGTAAAGGTATCGACAGACTTGTTAAGAAGGACATCAGGAAGTACCCTGCTCAAGCTAGGATGTTCATAAAAGTCTTCTGCTGCTCATCCTTTGGGTTGCACAGTGTCTAGCTTCCCTACTCTTCACGACGGTTTTACTGGACATTTCCTCACTGAAGCATACCTTGAGGCCAAATGGATGTGATCTTATTTGTGGATGTTCTTTGACGTCAGACCCCTAGATTTTCTATCAGTGTGGCAGTTGAGCCACTGCACCCCAACTACTCTAAGCCTGATAAAATGCAATTTCTTCCTAATGCTGCCCCACTTGGAAAAGTCACTATTTCACCAACCCCTAAAGAGTTGTGGACTGTGAAGGCTATGGGCTAGTCCTGAGACCAGGGGTGCCCAGTTTCATTTGGATTACTCTTTGGAAGTGGATTTGGTTTCCTGTTCCTTGTGAGGGAACTGTGCAGTTGAGGTTAAGTTCTGCTTTCTTTCCTACATTGTCTATTGGGTCCTTTCTGATAGCCTGTCTCTTCCTTCATGGATTTCTTTTTGTTTTGTTTTGTTTTGTTTTGTTTTGTTTTGTTTTTACCCTGTAGACCAGGCTGGCTTTGAACTTAAAAATCTGCCTGCCTCTGCCTCCCAAGTGCTGGGATTAAAGGCGTGTGCCACCACTGCCCGGCTCCTTCATGGATTTCTGATACTCTTCCTCCTGATATATATCCTTCCTTTTCTTCCTCATCTTCCTAGTTTTTCTCCTCTTCTTCCTCTTCCTTTTTCCTTCCTCCTCATTCTTATTCCTATCCACACCTCAACAGGCTTATATAGAGGCAGGTTTTCGTCTGCCATCTTACCTAATACTTCCATTTTAAGGATCATCTCTCTTATAGACCTCAGATTTAACTAGACTGGGTGTTTTTTTTTGTCAAGGTTTCACCATGTAACTCTGGCTCTTCTAGAGCCTCCTTGTAGACCAGACTGGCCTCAAACTCACAGAGATCTGCCTTAAGATTAAAAGCATGTGACACCATGACCAGATAATAATTCTTATTTTAAAAAAGATAATGCAAATCCCAAACAAATTTTAGAACTAATTAAAAGATAAAGGAACATGCTTTGAGTACCTTTTACTTCCTAGTCTATTTTTGCATCAGTTGGGTTCTATAAAGAAGACCTGGGCACACTCATGTGCATGCACGAGAGAGTCAACAAAATGCAAGGCTCAGCATCCATGGAAGGCAAAGAAAGACAAGCTGGGAGGAGAAGCCAAGCTGTAGTACAGACTCAACAGAGGCTCCAGTTGCCTACCAGGACTGCATAGGCATGGCCCCTTAAACTGCCATGTTTTGTGTGTCAGTGAGAAAGGTGGAAAAAGAAGGTAAAGCTGAGAATGGACATGCCAGGGAAGAGAAAAGAGCTCTCAGGCCTTTAAAAGAGTCTCATGCTGACATAGGTGTCTCTGAGTCATGGTCTACAAGATGATTCTCTGTAGCAGACTGTTCTCTGCAGGGAGTTAATAAGCCAAGGCCTAACTTCAATCAACCTTCTCAACAACTGGGTCATCAGTTCTTTATTCCTTAAAGGTAATATGAGAAATATGTTACAGCCTGAATTACAATTTTAGGTTGGTAAGAGAGGTACACAAACTTTGTCTTATACTGAAGTTTATAGCAGACACCATTAGTTGCAGAGTCAACTAAACTTCTCTGATGGTTTGGTTGAGGCAATGATGTACTCGACCCCTGATTATGCAAATAATAATCTCAGATTCCTAAAGCTGCCTTCTATCCCCACCCCATGCATAGTAGTTGAAGGTGACTCATACAGCCCAATTTCAGATAATAAGGTCCAAGACAGTATTTGCTATAAGGATTGTGAAAAGTACTTTGGTTTGCTTGTTACAAGGAACAAATGAAGATGACAGCCCCCCCTTATCCTTCCTGACTTTTCTATTCCTTTCTTATACACAGATATGGTATTTAACCACTGCAGCATCCTTTTGACAACTAAGAGGAAAAGTTCAACAGAAATTCTGATTTTTTTCTAATATCATTGAGCAATTTAGTAAAGTCATAAACCTACCTTCATGTTTCTTGCTTTATAACAGAAATAAGCCCTGATTGTTTAGGTAGCTAAACTTGAAAGTTCTGTTGCTCACAGCAAAACATAATCTAAGTGGATCTCAGCCTTATCCAGTGGATGATGACTCAAATGGAGATTTTGTTGTAATTGGCATATGTTGTGTATTGTACACATATGTGTATGTTTATCAAATTGTAGTTAGTTTTAAATAAGTTTGAAAACACTCAAACTCAACAGTCTTAGGATTTCATATTGTATTTCATCATTTCTCATTGGCCTTGAGATGTTCTGCCATAACTAAATCTAGTTAATCAAAAGTTCTGCTTCAGACAAAAAACATTTCTAATTAAATAATTTTATCAAAATGTAGTTCTTGAAACTTTGCCCACTAATGTGGGATGCCTGTGAAACGTCATTAAGCTTGCGTCCTACCTTGTAGCTCACTAATTCATTTCCTATTGCTGCAATGGCTTTCAGAAGTAAGCATCTAGCAGCATCCACTTTTAGTTGCATCAAACAAAAAGAGCAATGGTTCCCATTTTCTCATGCCCAAGAAAGATTACTCTGGCAAGGCAATGAGCTCTGGAAATAGTGACATGGTGTGCTCTGCTTTAGGATGTGGTCTAAGCCCAGCAAAAGAAACTTACTTTGCAGTGTGTTTGCAACCCTGGTTGCTGGTCACAATTGGCATCCTGTGTCTCTCCACTGGTTATTTTTATCTGTCTGCAATCAGTCCCCCTGCACTGTCATGCTCGCTTGGAAGTCTACTTGCTGAAGTAGAGACTCATGACAGAGATACGCTGCTTTCTACACTGAAGAGGGAGAAAATGACATTTATGGTTAATATAAGCAAGTCCCACGTTACCTGTGAGACATGGCATCTATACATCATGATCTTTCAAGAGCATCGTCTCCAAAGCTTATTGTAGTATAAATAATGGAGTTGGACTTCAATCTTTCCTCTGCTTCTTTTTAAATGTGCCTTGCTTTCACTTGTGAAAGTTTCTTTATCCAGGTATTCTCATAGGATAGCTTACGGTCTTATAAAAAATAAGATCTGTCAGAAAGTGAACTTTTGGCTATGTCTCCATCTTCCATATCTTGATAGATGGGCTATCACCTGTAGCTTGAGAGAAATCTGAAACCCATCTTGCTGCTTTGGCAAATCTCCCATCTCTACTTTTTAACAGAGAAGCCCTGAGTTACTAAGTCACTGAGATCACATCTCTGCTGCCCTCTCCAGATTGAGCATCATCATTTCTTGCCCAGCTTACTGCAAATTATTCTCTACTCATAACACGGATGGGAAGGGCTTTGTGATTGTTTCCCCACACAGTCTCCAACATAAGCTTTCAAAACAAAATTACACTGTCACATATGGGCATTTACAATAGATTTGCATGATTAAGTTATGAATAAAATAGCAGTGTCTTACTTCCATTACAGATGGATACATGGTCTAGACTGTACACAACTTTCTGATCTTAATACTACCCTCCTTTTCTTTTTGTTCTATACTCTAGACCAAGAGTTGCCAAACTAGAGCTCATAGGCCAAATCCACTCTGTTTTTGCAAATAAGTTTTATTGAAACATAGTCATGCTTACCAATTTACATATCATCTTTGGCAGCCTTTGTGCCTAGGACATGGCTGTACATTGTAAATGCTCACAACATATTTATTGATTTAGCAAAAAATAGTTGACTGATAGGTATTCAATCATATAGTTTCTCTTACAGTATAAAATTTCTCCAGAAAATACAATGCTCTCTTTTCAAAACAGACTGAGGTACATAAAATAAGAACAAGTCTTTGACTATAGCTCCAATTTAGAAGAAGCCAAATAGCTGTTGGTTGTCATTTATTCATGTATTCACTTATGTAGGGATGATGCCCTCTAGAAAACATGGAATAGGACATGATTTGATAGGACCATTCATTTGTTAGAAGTGTGACAGATACTGTCACCATATGACTAAGACATCTCAGAGTTAGAAGGATGACTTTCTGAGAATTCTTCCAGCCCACACTGTGGTCTCCCAGAACCACTGGCCCAGTCATACACCCAGGCTTTTGCTGCTGATCATAGGAACAAAACTCTCAACATCGGTCTTCTCAGCCCCATAAAAACTGTAGTTCAGCATTTCATGTTTAGATTGACTTAACTGATGTATTCTACAAGGAGAGATAGAGTAGATGATGCCTGACTAGCGACTATGACATCTATGGGTGAGGGAAGAGATTAACAGTGGAAGGTCTTTGGGGAAGGAGGTATACTGGGGTGAAACGCAACTATGTAATGGAAACCTCTGAACAAAACAATCACTGAGATTTTTATGGGGGAAAAAGTCAAATAATTGGGTGCTAAAAGACAGAGTCTCATTGCAAAGTAGTGAGGAGACCAAGCTGGTGGGCCATGCTAGAGGCTAGAGTGGGATGCATAGCAGGAACTTGTCTCAAATAAGTAACTAAAGTAGAGAAAAAAACCACAAAGACATAATTTTTCTACCTTTCATGTGTGACGATTCTATCCACCATGCTAACCAATTCAATCAATTCTCTTAGCTCTGGAGGTCTATCTTGATGAGTCTTAACTTATTTGTCTTCATAGCATACCTGTCTAACTCAGACTTTCATGTGATATTTTCTGAAATATTGTTGAAATGAACTTCAAGAACAAATTTCAAGATAGTTATTTCCTGATGATTTCATATGCAGCATATGTAACAGAGGCTATTGGATGACTTTTTTTTTTTTTTTTTTTTTTGCCAGAAACAGGAGATGATTATGCTGTTAAACACACAGTGAGCTCATATGTCTTGAAACATTTTTTCTTTGTATACAAAGGCTAGGTTGCAAGACGGAAATATTCTTTATGTTATTGCAATGAAACTGCTTGGTAATTGCCATCTTGTTTGGAAATGAAGTGTGTGTGGAGGGGGGCAGGGTTCAGGATGTTAAGCAAACTGTCACCTCATTAATGTGCTCTTGAAGTCAGTTTAACTACAAGATGGATTTCCTGTAAGAAACCACTATGTTCCTGAAACATGCACTGTCTCCCCACCACTGAGTGTTAACTGCTACAGTGTCCAAGGATGCTCTGCAGTTTGCAGGTTTAAAGTGAAAAATTTAAGCATCTACACTTAATGGGGGGGTGGGGGAGGGAATGAGTAGGGAGTGGGAAATGTATGTGCTGTGCACCTGCTGCTGCCTGCTTAGGTCTTACTGAATGACTGTGCACACATTGGAACAAAATCCTTTAGCTTGAGTGTCTGACTCAAAATATCATCCCTATATTGATTTCCATAGTTGAGAGTCTTGCCTTGCTAACCTGACCTAACAAATACAGATTGTTCCTACTTCCCTCTATGAGTAAAATTTATATCAGAAATATCAAAACATATTAAGAGTCCATGGGTACACAGAGGGTTCAGTTATTAGAAAAAGGCAGCCAGATAGATGAAATCACAGCAAAGAAACTTTCCTCAGGAATCCAAGTCCTATTTCACACACACACACACACACACACACACACACACACACACACACACACACACCTGCCAGATTGATGCTTTTAAAACCTTCCAAGCAAGAGAAAAAGCTAGTAAATCACCATGAGATTTGATTACCGATAAATTATTAGCATTTTACAGGTTATTTAGGAACTAATATATGTTGAAACACTGGAGTTAATTGTGTCCAACGGAAACATGAGAAACTGGTTTTGGGCAGGTAAAAAAATGTAGATATGTGTTACAAGTCTTTTTAAATTTATTTATTTATTTAATATGTATGAGTATTTTGACTGTATATTTGTCAGGGCACCATGTGTGTGCTTGGTGCCTACAGAATACAGAGAAAGGAATTCATCATACCCCTGAGACTGGAGTTATAGACAGTTAGTAGCCATTATATAGATGCTGAGAATTGAATTTGGGTCTGCAAGCAGAGCTGCTAGTGCTCTTTCCTATTGAGAGATCTCTCTGGCCTTAGTTTTCTACATCTTAAAAATAAAATTATTAGCCCAATGCCCAGTGAGGTATTTATATGATTGATAAGCAACCAATCTGTTAATAAGCAAAATGTACACATTTTCTGCTTGATGAAATCCCACATTGCAAAGGTCCAGCTAATTCATTCATTATAATGAGATTTTAAAAAGATCTGGATTTACAGGAAAGGATAAACTTAAAGAAATGCATGTAAGGGATTTTGAAATGACATATAAGAGCAGAAACTACAGCTTATGCATTTCGGCACTTTTTTATATATAATGCAGAGAACATATCCCTACAGTGAGCAGGATGCATAAAATAATTTCCAGAGTTTATCAAATTTTAAAGCACAATTTTTAATGCACAGGAATAAATGAATTCATTTCTCATCGCCAAAACTGCATTGATTGTAATGGTTCCTATTCTGATTAATAGCTATCTACTTGAGGCCAGTCACAATGAATTAAATTCATGGTCTTCATGGTCTGAAACTGCAGCTTCTAATATTTTTCCATAAAGGGAGCTGGTGCCCGGTGTGATTTGACTTCCTAATTAAAAGGAGTTAGATTGTTTCCTGGAATCATGGCTGCCCTGAGCATGGGACTCTCAACCAAGCAGCTGGCTGGACTGCTCTCATCTCAGCACTTCAAATTCACTTGAGGAAGCTGCATGGCGACTGCAGCTATTTATTGCAGAAGCACAGCTCCAGCTCTAGAAAGAACAGTGCCAGCCACAATCATTTAAAGCAACTGCCACCAGGTCATTTTGCCACCTCAAGCCTCTGTGAACTTCAACCCTGTATCATATTCACCCAAGGAGATTGGTAAGCAGTTCCTCACATGGCCCAACAAAAGGTCTATGTAGTACTTAGTGGAAGGGCAGCCTTTCATTTGCACAAAGAACTGATCAATTGGTGCATACACCCTTGCCACATCTCTTTCTGGTCATATATGCAAGCTATTCAGATCATTTTCTGTCAGCTGCCTGCTGGTGTTGCAACATGATTCCCAATAAGAAGCTTCTCTTAAATAGGCTGTTTATTTGGTTTGCTTTTCATTGCCCTATGCTGGATCTTCCTCATTTGTAGAGTGGGTCAATTTGGTAAGAGGAGGAAGCAGCAGCAACAGCAGGAGCAGCAATAGCAAGAGTGACAATACATTGGGAGGTGTAGCAGCAGTGTGATGGAGAGGCAATGAGAAATAGTGAAAGAAGAAAGAAAAGGAGAGAGTATAGAGAGGTGACTGAATAAGACAGATGGCTATGAAAGAGCTCCAGGGAGATGCCAACTTCTAAGGGCCAAGAGTCTAGTCCAAAAGGGGTGATACTGGCAGGTACTTGTTGCTGCTGCTGCTGTTCACTAATGAGGTTTATAATACGTGTGACAGGTGGTTAGAGCCAAAGTCGATAGGCTTAAGTTTCTGTCTTTTACAGCTTGGAGTAGGACTCCAACAGCTGCTAGGGCTTGGAGCTCTAAACCTCTGCATCTGTTAATCCAGCTGTGGTCACTCAGGGGCCCATGAGGGATGGTAATAGAAGGGCTGCTCCTGGCCTATGCACAGTGTCTGTCTGAGTGGAGGAAACGCACCCGAGCCAGTTGCTTGTCACCATACTCTCTGACGCTGTTTGAATGTTTGTTCTTCTATTCCTGTCCCTCTACTTCTGAATCTGTCGTTACAATTCTTACATGTTCGGTTCCCTTTATAATTTTTTTCTATCTCTACATTTCAGCCTGTAAATTTTGTATTGACCTATCTTCAAATACACTGACTCTTTAATCATGCAAAATCTTTCTAGAATTTTCTAATGAATTTTCATTAGAACATCCATGTCTTTTTTTTTTTTTTAAATTCTTATGTTTCTGTATATTGCCTCCTTTCTCTATGAAACCTCTTACTGTGCTAGTCCTAATTATTTTAAATTTTCTGTTAGGTAACCCCAGTATTTATATCACATCTGTATCTGGCACTGATGAATTTTCTCTCCAGCCATTTTTCCTGCCTGTTGTTATACATTGTTGAAAACCAGATGTGCTGTTGAAATGTAGTCCAATGGGCTTCCAGAATGAGTATGTATGTTATTGTAAAGTTGGGCTCAGTATAATGTTTAGTGTATTTACAAGGAACAGAAGCAAGCAGGATCTGGAGTGTCATTTCTCATGTCCTGGTTTCACTGCAGGTTCTTTTTTTTTTTTTTTGTTTTTTCGAGACAGGGTTTCTCTGTGTAGCCCTGGCTGTCCTGGAACTCACTCTGTAGACCAGGCTGGCCTCAACTCAGAAATCCGCCTGCCTCTGCCTCCCAAGTGCTGGGATTAAAGGTGTGCGCCACCACCGCCCGGCTTCACTGCAGGTTCGGTACTGGCTGGTTTTGTGTGTCAAATTGATACAAGCTGGAGTTATCACAGAGAATGAAGTCTCCCTTGAGAAAATGCCTCGATGAGATACAGATGTAAGGCATTTTCTCAATTAGTGATCATGGGGGGAAGGCCCAGCCCATTGTGGGTGGTGCCATTCCTGGGCTGGTAGTCTTGGTTTCTATAAGAAAGCAAGCTGAGCAATACAGGGGAAGCAAGCCAGTAAGCCGCATTCCTCCACAGCTTCTGCATCCACTCCTGCCTCCAAGTTCCTGTCCTGACTTCCTTTGATGATGAACAGCAATGTGGAAGTGTAAGCTGAATAAACAATTTCCTCCCCAATTTGCTTCTTGGTCATGATGTTAAATGTGCAAGAATAGAAACCCTGGCTAAGGCAGGCTCATTGGTACTACTTCTCAGAGTATGTTTGTCTTTCAAGACTTCCAGCTATTATCTACTGAGTCTCCTGAAATCCTCTTACTATAGGGGAACAGTACAAATAGGGAGAGGGATCATTAGTCCTCAGTTTTAAATCTCAATCTTTAGTTGGTTTGTGTCTCTGACCTTTTAATTTTTCAAGTAGTTCAAGTGTGCTTTGTTGTGTAGTGTCCTCCACCATGCTGAGGCAGAAAGACTATATGAATGCATAGAGAGAAACGTCATTCCACCAGAGGTGCAGAACAGGCTTAGAGAAAACTTCTCCCATAAGAACTGTGTTTTGTTGTCAATAAAGCTCCAGGCACGATTAATCTTCCATCCTCCTCACCATAATGGTAGGGAAACTCTCTCAGATCTTGAGAGCTTATTGTATTTCCTAGAGGTAAAACTAATACATACACAAAGTATCCTCGAGAACTAAAGCTTCCTTGAGCTCTCTTACTAGTCCACATTCAGCCTTCAGAATTCACTAAAAACATGAGATGAGTACTCTGTTAGGTGACCCCAGTACTTACATCACATCTGTGTCTGGCACTGATGATTTTCTCTCCAGTCTTTTTACTTGCCTTCATTATACATTGTTGAAAACCAGATGTGCTGTTGAAATGTAGTTCAATGGGCTATCAGCTCCTATTTTCAGTGGCATCAGGGTCAGGCAGGCACATCTCACTGAGACTCCTTAGCTTGCCTGCCCCGTCCATTTCATGATGATGCATTCCTTGCTCTACAAGCTCTCAGTTCTGCAGCAGGCTAAAGAAAAAGTGTTGCTTTTCAATTTGTCCAACTTTTAAGGGTAATAGCAATGAGCTCCAGGCTCCCTAAATGCCAGAGCTAAAACCCATTTTTAACTTTCATTGTTTGTGACCTGCAAATCAAAGTTTCATGTTAAATCTTAAGAATGTTAGTGCCATTCTTTTTGGCAATAGATCATCTGCCACTGATGTAAAGTTTTATAACTAGCAATAAAAAGGCCACAGACCATTTTATATATCACGCTGCTGCCCGTTTTGAATCTGTGGTACCTCTTTTCCTTACTGTGTCTGGTTTTGTACCCATCAGCCATGAATCTGAAATGTACAACGGAACGTAAATTACATCAAATGGATCTTTTAAATGTATGTGTGTATCTTTGTATTGTAGAGCATGTTTTACCATTTTATTATGAAATATATATTCAAAAGTGTGCCCAACACACACACACACACACACACACACACACACACACACACACAAACTTAGTGGATAATTATAAAATCATTTCATGTGTGATCACACACATTTGGAAGCAAAAAGCTATTATTTAGAAGCCTCTCCTATATCATTAGATAGCAATGAAAACAGTGTCAGTCCTTGCTTTGGGGACAATCTTCCAGTTCCTCCATTAAATAAAGGAATTATGTTAAGTACCAAAATATATGTAGAAGTAAATTTGGTTTGTATTTTTATTGAATATTATCAGGAATAGATTATCTACATTTTCCAAGAAATTTCTGCATGAATAGAGATATGCAAATTTTCTACCAAACCTATTAATATAAAAAATTAAATTAATCAATTCCCTGTTATTAACTAACTTTTATATTCTTCGAACAAATCCCATTTGGCCACAGTCTTACATTTATTGCAATGCTAATGACTGAAATTTGCTAATATTTCTCCAGTGTTTGCTCTAACATTGAAATGTGTTGGTGTATAGTTTTAATTTTGTGTGTTAACTTTATGAAATTTATACTTTCTGCTCTGAAGTACAAAACTCTAGATAATGGAGTAGTACTTGTTTTTTGATAAGAATATGGAAAGCTGATTTTTGTTTTATATCCTTTTTATGCTTCTGGGAATAATTTTAATATCATTGAGATTACTTGATGTTTGGAAACATGGTACACTCTCCTTGTGAAACTACTTGGTTCTGATAAGGAACGTAAGAGTTAATTCATTGATAAATTCTTTTTTTTTTTCTGTCTAAGAAAATTGTTCTGTTTAAATGTTTCTTTTTAGCGAATCAATACTGGAAAACTGTGATTTCTAAGAAATCATTGCTGGTAGGAGTATAAACCTGGGCAGTCACTATGGAAATCATTATGGAGGTTCTGAAATATCCAGTAAAACCACCATATCGCTAGCTCTACCACTGTTGCTTATTAACCCAAAGAAACAGATATATCACAGAGAAACTTGAACACCAGCAGTTATGACTGCATTACTCATGATATCCAAAAAATGGAACCAGCCAGATACCCACTAACAGAGTCTTGGCTGAAGATGGGGTGCATCCATCCAGGGAAATTTTATGCAGCCATAAAGAAAAGTGAAATTATGACAAATGGACAACACCAGAAATCATTATGCTAAAAGAACAAACTGGTACAACTTCTTTGTATATGTTATAAACATGCATACTTAAGATGAGATATTATTCTCTGATTTCTGGTTTAAGGGTCTCTGTTGATTGTAACATGTCGGACTTCATTTTTCTTTTCAGAAATTTCTACACTAATTGCTTTCTCGTCTCCCTTAAAATGGAGACTTTCAAAAATTCTAGTTGGAAGATAATGCTTTTTGTTTTTCTTTTAATTTTCATGGTGCTTTGTTGTTGTTAGCCTTTAAGACAGAATCTTATGGAATCCAGGCTGGCCTCAAGCTATATATCTGAGAGTGACCTTGAACTTTTGATCCTCTTGCTTCTCAAGTGTGTTTGGATTATAGTTGCTACCACACCGACTCTTGTTTCATTTTCCTAATTTAGTTGTACTATAGCCAGAAGATACTGGTTGGTTTAATCTTCCTCCTTGAGACGGATAGTTTCCCATGTTATTTGCTGGGTGATCAACTTTCATGAACATCAGTACGTATAATCTGTACAGGGTAAACGCGAGTCTGTATGCTGTGAATGAATACATATGCACAGAAGCCCAGATTTATTTACTTTGCCTTCCATATCATTGCTTATATGTTTGCTCTGTGATCTGCCATGGTTTTACAATGGTGCATACTAGCCTGCATCTGGCTGCTGCCTCATGAAATTAGGCAGCATGTTACAGTGCACAGAAATACAGATAGAACTTTGCTATCAGTCTGTTCTATTCTTTCCTGATTTGAGTTATGGAGTGTGTGTGTGTGTGTGTGTGTGTGTGTGTGTGTGTGTGTGTGCATGCACCTCATTTCTAAATAAGGATATGAACTGTACTTTTTCTGGTATGACATTTCAAACTTCATTTCCTTTTTCTTTCAGTGTAACTTGGTATAACTGCCTCTTCCTCTATTTTCAGCACATTCTGATCACTTTGCTTAAGACACACCTCTTCACTATGGCATGGAGTTCCACTAGTAGCCAAAAAAAAAAAAAAAAAAATCTTTTGAATGAGAAGGTGAAACACTTTTATTGACACAATTTATGTGGTTTAAGCACACTCATATTTTGTTTTGTGAATTGTTCACTCAATACAGTGTATTTTCTGTGAGTTTTTCATGTACGATCATTTTACATTCTTTATATAAATGCCTCTTAGCTTTAGAAAGCTTTTTACTCAGTGGTTGCTTTTATACAAATACCTTCTATAAAGCCCTTACCTCTTTTTCCCCAGTTTGTGTTTTTACCATTTTGAGTTATTGCTTTTAGATGATACCCTTTGGTTTTTACTGTATTCGGAGTAGCTAAGCCACTAAACCCTAGCACCAACAGTTCCCATCCAGGAAGACAAGGCCAGTGTTTTAGGTGGTGATTTTGGCTGTTTCTGAAGCTTGCCCTTTGAGCATTGTCAGGAGAACTCAAACCATCTCTGGTTTGAGACTCTTAAGACAAATACTTGGGCTGGGACATAGGAACAGGGAGTCAGTAAAACCACAGACACCCTGGCACTTCAACTCTTATCCCGATGAGATCCTGAGAAGAGATAGAGGCAAGTTTTCTTATCGTCATAGATGATATGTGCTACACACGTATCACACAGTGTTCACATTGGAGCCAACAAAACAGAACTGGGTGTGACCATCTACATTAATCATGGTGTACTAAGTATCTTCACAAAGATGGGATTCAGTCTGTAAAATTTGTTGTTAAGGAATTTCCCACCCATAGAAAAGTGAGTAGACTTATCGGACGGAGGAGGCTCAGATCCTTAGGTTGGAAGTCCAGAGAGCTCCACTAGAACTACAGGAAACTCTTCTCCTTGCTCTGAAACAGGGAAGTCAGGACAGATATTATCAACTCTGTCCTCAACCTTTTCAGCCATGTGTTCACTAAATAGAATGAGATTCCCCTCTTCCGGTCACATGGCTGAGCATGGATGCCTTTCATTTTAGAAGAAGATGATTACCATTTTCTTTTGTTTTGATTTAGGGGAATTGTATTGTTTTGACAAAACAATTCATATAAACTAATTTTGTGGTTTGTATTCTTGAAGAAAAAAAAACTCTGTTGGGTGGTGGTGATACTTCTTTCATCTTAGCACTTGGAAGGCATACGCAGGCAGATCTCTGAGTTCAGAGCCATCCTGGCTTACAGAGTTAATGGTGCTAACATGCCCTCTCTGGAAAGCACATGTATGTAGTCCGTACATGCCATGTTCATTTAGCATGTCCATCTCACCTTGTTATATGGTAGGAATGCAGGCATGTCTGAGGACAATTTCCATTTCCAGAATTTATTTACCCCCCCTTTAAAAAAATGGACATTAAGCCCTGCATAACTGTTCCCTATAGCCTGAAATTTATGTGTGACACATAATTTATGTCAGGTAAAGCAGTGCTAGCATTATGGCTCCATGCCACTTCATAAAATTGCTTTATTTTGATTTCTGTATCATGCTATGAGGATTTCAAACATCTAACCTAAAGCTGTGTGGGAATGTAGGGAAAGTCACCTGGAAGTAATGGTACCTTGCTTCATTCTGCTCTCTTGACAGGATTCTGTACTCTCCTTGACAGTCAGTATATTAAGATCTGTGATGTTCATCATATGAAGGACATGCACATACTATATGTCATGTACATTTACCATGTCCATCCCACAACAGGACAGGAAGCCGATTCCTTCAGCAGTGTGAGATGTGCTTTGCTGTCCTATGAATGGAGTATTCCATAGTCCCTCTTATGACAAACAGAACACTTTTAAAGATGCTTATAGGGATGGGCTGGAGAGATGGTTGAGTGGTTAAGAGCATTGACTGATCTTCCAGAAGTTCCAGGAACCACACCATGGCTCACAACCATCGATAATGGAATCTGATGTCCCTTTCTGTCATACAGGTACACATGCAAATAGAGCACTCATAAAAAGAAATAAATCTTTAAAGATGTTCAAAGGGTTAAGAAGTGCACTTTATAGCTATGAAGATGTAAGGTTTTCTTCTATTGGAAGCTCATCAGCCCACAGGGGCATCAAACTCAAAACTTGGGCCTTAATAATGTGTTCTAATCAGAGGATTCTTTCTAAACCATGTCCATAGCTTTCTCATCTGCACGTAGACTAGAAACAGATGCATATCTTAGCTCAGTTGGCTAAGAGATACATTTATAAATGCTGCATAGATTTGTTTTTCCTTTCTTTACTCATTCTGGTTTGTGGTTTTTCTAACAAATTCATGCTGTTTTTAAGCACGAAAAAGACCTTGCACAGTCTGAGCATCCCTTCCCTGGTATGACCTGGTGACCTGTGCCATTGTAGGACAGTGACATCACTATTGCGTTCTCATAAGATTTATACATCACCCCGGGACAGTTGTGTCTTTTCAGGGTTTCAGGGTTGCTTCATTTCTTGGTTACTTTTCCAGAATGTGCCTTAACTCCAATTGACTTGAGGTATTTACCCTTCATGCCACTCCAGAGGCATCCTGCCAAGCTGCATTACAGTCTGTGCTATGTGCAGTAAGAATGTTTGCTTTGCATTGAAAACAAAAAGAATGGGTAAAGGGTTTGAATAGACATTTATTCAGAAAAGACATACAAATGGCTCACTGATATATGAGAAGTGTGTATAACATCAATAATCATTGGGGACATGCTAATCAGAACCACCCTAAAATATCTCCTCATTTGGTGACTAAGATCCCCAAATAATACAATAAAAAGTGTCAACGAACATGTGGAATAATGGAGCTCCTGTACTGCTCAAGAGAGAAAGTACAGTGGGAGGCTGTGTGACCACTGCAGAACATTAGAAATGCTGTCGCTTCATTATGTGACAGTCCTCATAGATACAGATTCAGGGAGTTAGAATAATGAAGAAGCAACAATGCTTGAGCCCATTAAAGCATTATTTATAGGAGCCAAGATATGGAAATGACTGACGTCTTTGTCCAATGAATGAGCAGAAAGGAAATTACAGCATATATGCAATGAAACCTTAATTAGTCTTTAGAAAGAAGGAAACTGTGCCATGCTGAACATAGAAGGCATTATGCTAAGTAAAATATCTGTCCTTGGAGAACAAGTAGCATATAGTTCCACTTGCATGAAGCTCTGAAACATTCAACCCACAGAATCAGAGGAAGTCCTTTTGGCAGGGACTAGGGGAGAAGGAAACAGATTTCTATCAACAGTTTTAAGCTGCAGGCACTATATGAGCAACTTCTAGAGACCTGCTAGCCAACATTAACAATATTCTATTGTGCTCCTGAAATTTTGCTTAAAATGTAGATCTCATGTTGTGGTCTCATCATGACAAGGACTCTTTAAAAATGTAAATACAAAAGTGCTGTGTTCCACTTTAAGTGATCCATTAAGTGGCTAATTAAAGTATTCATCTTGCTAAATTGCCCCCCCCTTTTTTTTTTGCTGTCAAAACTAGAATGTGTAGGTTCTGGGATTAGAACGGTTTATACCTGACTGATTTCTGAATGTTACTTCAAGAGTGATTGGTTCAGTAATTACTGTTTGGGGCTTTTCCACACCAGCACCACACTTTAGTTCTGTTTGCATCTCCCAGGAAATCAACTTGTCTTTTAAGATAAGAATACAAATCACTTTGCTGCCTACAAGTCGGGCTGTTTCTGCTTCACTGTTTAAATTCCTCTTCTTCCTGCTCACACTCAGAGTGGGGAGCTTCAAAGACTGCATGCCATGGTCATCACATCATTAGTGATTCCTGCTTGTCCTAGGCTTATGTTATGTTATTTGTTTTTGTTGGTTTTAACACTCTGCAGAAAATGTGGCATGAATATATCTATTCAAAGGGAAGACCTTTAATGGCTGTCTATCTTTGTAAGAGGACTGACTATGAAAAACCCTTGCCCACATTGTTTGGCTTCTATGAAACACTGAGACTAGCTGAAGATTCGTGAGACAGTGCAAATGTCTGCTTCATAACGACAGCTCTTTCCTGAAGTTTCCTGATCAGTTTGGGATCTATGTCCTGCAAGCAAAATGTGTGGTGTTTTCAGTAACAGAGTTTTATCATGTAACTACAGTGGGTAACCATTGAGATATTCCATGCCTTTGACTGCAACATTAATTTACTAGCCCATGCCTCCTGGAAGCAATATTGTCCACCCATGAGTGGTAATCCGGTTTAACCTCTCTTTTAAGCAGTTTTTGAAACCAGCTTGCTAACTAGTAGGTTTCCATAGGCTTTTTCATAAATTACTTAGATTAACTTAACCTACTCACTATATTCTCCTCCCTTAGTTCTCACCTGTCCCACGATGCTTAATTTTTTTCACCCTCAGTATGGCAATATACTATGATCTCAAAATAAACCTGGAGATGGAAAAACCTGGATTCTGGAAGACAACCTAAACTTCAGTACTATACTACATTGGAATTGGAATTCACCAAGAGTGAGGAGATTGGAATGTGCTCTCATATGTTCAAACTCCTATGTTAGTTATAACACCATCCTTTAAACATATGTGAACTACAGATGAAAAGGCAAATGGGAAGATGTTGACTACATCAGGTTTTTCTTTTCCTTAATGGATAACCCAAAATTCAGTAAAAACTGTAAATTGGCTCCCAATCCAGATGATTCATTTCTGTGTCAAGTCTGCCTTAGCACTCTTACTAGACATTTACTCAAAATTGTATGGAGAACAAAGTGAAGTACAACTCAGTACTTACTGGAAACTATTAGGCAATTTGAAGTTTGAAAATGTTGAAACAAAGCACTCCCTCCCTAGTATCTTTTCCTTCCTTCTGAATAAAAGGGACTGCCACTCCAATTGCATGAAGGACTAGTTCCTGTCCCTTGTCAATCCCCATTTCTAGTTCATAGCACAACAGACAGTGGCAACATGGATGGATAAATCCATGCATGCTATAAAGTGGACCAGTGTCTGGGGTTCAGTGGGACATCACTGGACCCAACAATGAGGCTCCTATACAGTCTGGTTTAGTATTCTTTCTCTCCTTTCCCTTAGTCCTCAAGGAGAAAGTAACTACTTGTTTATGATGAGAAAAATGGGAAAAACAGGGTGAGGGGCTTTAGTTGAAAAGCAGAAGACAATATAAAAGGAGATGTAGGGTGGTCTGAACAATGTGTGTACCTGGACATTAATAGACACGCTAATCACCACAGGCTAAGGCTGGTCTTCAATAATGATAAAATCAATGGAAAGCCCACATACACTTGGAAACTGAACAATGCTCTACTCAATGATAACTTGGTCAGGAAAGAAATAAAGAAAGAAATTAAAGACTTTTTAGAATTTAATGAAAATGAGGACACATCATACCAAAACTTGTGAGACACAATGAAAGCAGTGCTACGAAGAAAACACATAGCTCTAAGGGCCTACAAAAAGAAACTGGAGAGAGCACACACTAGCAGCTTGACAGCACACCTGAAAACTCTAGAACAAAAAGAAGGAAATGCACCCAAGAGGAGTAGACGGCAGGAAATAATCAAACTCAGGGCTGAAATCAACTGAGTAGAAACAAAAAGAACTGTACAAAGAATCAACAAAATCAAGAGCTGGTTCTTTGAGAAAGTCAACAAGATAGATAAACCCTTAGCCAGACTAACCAGAAGACACAGAGACAGTATCCTAATTAATAAAATCAGAACTGAAAAGGGAGACATAACAACAGAAACTGAGGAAATTAAAAAAAAAATCATCAGATCCTACTACAAAAGCCTATACTCAACAAAATTGGAAAATCTGGATAAAATGAACAATTTCCTAGACAGATACCAGACACCAAAGGTAAATCAGGATCAGATAAACCATCTAACCTATAGTAGTCCTATAACCATTAAAGAAGTAGCATCAGTCATTAAAAGTCTCCCTACCAAAAAAAAGACCAGGACCAGTTGGTTTTAGTGGAGAATTCTATCAGAATTCCAAGAAGACCTAATATCAATTCTCTATAAGCTATTCCACAAAATAGAAACAGAAGGAACACTACCCAATTCATTTTATGAAGCCGCAATTACACTCATACCTAAACACACAAAGACCCAACAATGAAAGAGAACTTCAGACCAATCTCCCTTATGAATATGGATGCAAAAATACTCAATAAAATTATCGCAAACCAAATCCAAGAATACATCAAAACAATCATCCACCATGATCAAGTGGGCTTTATCCCAGGAATGCAGGGATGGTTCAATATATGAAATCAATCAACATAATCCACTATATAAACAAACTCAAAAAATCCCCACATGATCATCTCACTAGATGCTGAGAAAGCATTTGGCAAAATTCAACACCCTTCATGGTGAAAGTTTTGGAAATAACAGGAATCCAAGTCCCATACTGAAACATAGTAAAAGCAATATACAGCAAACCAGTAGCCAACATCAAGCTAAATGGAGAGAAATTTGAATCAATCCCACTAAAATCAGGGACTAGACAAGGCTGCCCACTCTCTCCCTACCTATTCAATATAGTACTGGAAGTCCTAGCCAGAGCAATTAGACAACAAAAGGAGATCAAAGGCATTAAAAATTGGAAAGAAAGAAATCAAAATATCACTATTTGCAGATTATATGATAGTATGCTTAACTGACCCCAAAACGTCCACCAGAGAACTCCTAAACCTGATAAACAACTTCTGCAAAGTGGCTGGATATAAAATTAACTCAAACAAATCTGTAGCCTTCCTCTACTTAAAGGATAAGCAGGCTGAGAAAGAAATTAGGGATATGACA
Organism: Mastomys natalensis; assembly: GCA_021653895.1. Taxonomy (NCBI): domain Eukaryota; kingdom Metazoa; phylum Chordata; class Mammalia; order Rodentia; family Muridae; genus Mastomys; species Mastomys natalensis. Next base: position 53,419 of record JAJTUV010000560.1, read on the forward strand.
CCCTTCATAATCATCATAAATAATATAAAACACCTTGGTGTGAATCTAACCAAGTGACAGATCTGTATGACAAGAACTTCAAGTCCTTGAAGAAAGAAATCAAAGAAGATCTCAGAAGATGGAAAGATCTCCCATGCTCATGAATTGGAAGGATTAATATAGTAAAAATGACCATCTTGCCAAAAGCAGTTTACAGATTTAATGCAATTTCCATCAAAATTCCAACTCAATTCTTCACAGAAATAGAAAGAGCAATCCTCAATTTCATTTGGAATAACAAAAAGCCAAGGATAGTGAAAACTATTCTCAACAATAAAAGAACATCTGGGGGAATCACCATCTCTGACCTCAAGCTGTACTACAGAGCAATAGTGATAAAAAACTGCATGGTATTGGTACAAAGACAGGAAAGAAGATCAATGGAATAGAATAGAAGACCCAGAAATGAACCCACATACCTACAGTCACTTATCTTTGACAAAGGAGCTAAAACCATACAGTGGAAAAAAGTCAGAATTTTCAACAGGTGGTGCTGGTTGAACTGGAGGTCAGCATGTAGGAAAATGCAAATTGATCCATTCTTATCTCCTTGAACAAAACTCAAGTCCAAGTGGATCAAGGACCTTCATATAAAACAGGACACACTGAAATTAATAGAAGAGAAAGTGGGGAAGAGCTTTGAACACTTAGGCACAGGGGGAAAGTTCCTGAACAGGAAACCAGTGGCTTATGCTCTAAGATCAATAATTGACAAGTGGGACCTCATAAAATTGTAAAGCTTTTGTAAAGCAAGGGACACTGTCAATAGGACAAAATGGCCACCCACAGATTGGGAAAAGATCTTTACCAGTCCTACATCTGATAGATGGCTAATATCCAAAATTTACAAAGAACTCAAGAAATTAGACTCCAGACAATCAAATAGCCCTATTAAAAATGGGGTACAGATCATGTTACTACTTAGAATGTAGGCAAACCCTACTAGCCCTGGTGTGCTGGCTACTTTTATGTCAGTGTGACACCAGCTAAAGTCATATGGGAAGAGGGAATCTCAACTGAGAAAATGCTCCCAGCATGTTGGCCTATGGTGCATTCTCTTGACTGATGATTGATGCGGGAGGACCTAGTTCTCTGGGTGCTATAAGAAAGTAGGCTGAGCAGGCGTAACAGACAAGCCAGTAAGCAGCTCTCCTCCATGGCCTCTGCTTCAGTTCTTGCCTTCATGTTCCTGCCCTGGCTTCCCTCAGTGATGGGCTTATATAAGCTGTAAGATGAAATAAACCCTTTCTTCCCCCCCCAAAAAAATGGGGTACAGAGCTAAACAAAGAATTTTCAACTGAGGAATATTGAATGGCTATGAAACACCTAAGTAATGTTCACATCTTTAGTCATCAGGTAAATGCAAATAAAAACAACACTGAGATTCCACCTCACACCACTCAGAATGGCTAAGATTAAAAACGCAGATGACAGCAGATGCTGCCTTGGATGTGGAGAAAGAGGAACACTCCTCCATTGTTGGTGGGATTGTAAGCTTGTACAACCACTGTGGAAACCAGTCTGAAGGTACCTCAGGAAACTGGACATAGTATTACCTGTGGATCCAGAGATACCACTCCTGGGCTGTAGTAGAAATTATTATTTAAGCAGCCAAATTTGTCGCTGTAAATCTCCTACCCAAATGAGACCAGTAAAGGAAGACACAACTCAATAATTATGATATAAATTGCACGCATGGATTGGGCAGATTTACCACTACACTACTCTAATCCCCGGCTATGAGATCCCTTATAACTTGTGGTTCATCCAGGCCACGTGCTTGTCCTCTGTCATCGGCTTCCTTCTACCTGATTCTACCTCTGCTTCTTTTTCTGCTTCTACTTCTCCCAGCGACTTCCTTCTCTTATATCGAATTCCTCTCACTCTCTCCTCCCCTAAGCCTTTTTCTCTGCCTCCCCTTCTACTGCCCAATCTCTGGCTCTAGCCTTTATTTTACAGGTTTTAATTGGACAGAAGGTTTACAAGACGTCACCTGTGTACAGATTCAATCATCCTCTGCAGCCCCTCCCAGGAGGGTAGAACTAGGATCAAAATACAAGGCTTGGGCTATCCACAACACTGGGCATATACCCAAAAGATGCTCCAACATATAACAAGGACAAATGCTCCACTATGTTCATAGCAGCCTTATTTATAATAGCCAGAAGCTGGAAAAGACCCAGATGTTCTTCAACAGAGGAATGGATACAGAAAATGTGGTACATTTACACAATGGAGTATTACTCAGCTATTAAAAACAATGAATTCATGAAATTCTTAGGCAAATGGATGGAGCTAGAAAATATCATCCTGAGTAAGGTAACCCAATCACAAAAGAACACACATGGTATGTACTCATTGATAAGTGGATATTAGCCCCAAATCTCACAATACCAAAGACATAACTCACAGACCACATGAAGCCCAAGAAAAAGAAAGACCAAAGTGTGGGTGCTTTGGTCCTTCTTCCAAGGAGTAACAAAATACTCACAGGAGCAAATAAGAGACAATGTGTGGGGCAGAAACTGGAGAGACCATGCAGTGTCTACCCAACCTGGAGATCCCTTCCAGATGTAATCACCATTTGCAAACACTATTGTGGATGTCCAGAAGTGTATTCTGACAGAAGCTTGATATACCTGTCTCCTGAGAGGCACTGCCAGAGCCTGACACATACAGAGGTGGATGCTCACAGCTAACTATCAAAGTGACCACAGGGTTCCCAGTGAGGAGTTAGAGAGAAGACTGAAGGAGTTAAAGGGCTTGTGGCCCCATGGAGAGAGCGACAATACCAACCAACCAGAGCTCCCTGGGTCTACACAGTTAGCCTGGGAACACACATGAAGGGGCCTGTGTCTCTAGCTGTACTTTTAGAGGAGGATGGACTTGTAGAACATAAGTGGGAAAGGAGGGCCTTGGTCTCTTGAAGGTTGGATGCCCCAGTGTGGGGAAATTTGAGGGAGGGGAGGCGGGAGTGGGTAGGTGGATGGGGGCACACCCTCATAGAAATAGGAAGAGGGATAATGAGTTAAGGGGTTTCTAGGGGTGGAGAGTGGAGAAAGGGGAAAGGGGATAACATCTGAAATGTAGATAAAGTACCCAATTATAAAAAAGAAAAACAAACAAACAAATAATGGAACCGGTTATGGCAGTCGAATATTTGAGACTCTTTAGCAGAAATTTAACATTACCCATATTATGGGGATTCCTTATAATTGTCAAGGACAAGAGACTGTGGAACTGGCCCATGGAACTTTAAAACAATATCTTCATAAAATAAAAAAGGGGGAGATATACCACTGTATACCACAAATTTATTTAAATCATATTCTTTTTATTTTTTATTTTAAAGTTGTTGTTTTTTAAAAATTGGATGCCAAGGAACTTTCTGCTTAGTGTCTATGGCGTTCTACAACTAGGCATATTTATGCATAGGTTAAAGAGAAGGATACACTTACAGGCATAAGGCATGATCCTGATCAGGTATTAAATATGAGGAAGAGGGCATGTTTCTGCAGGATGCTGAAGGAGCATGGTGGCTGCCAGAGCAACGGGTGAGACATACTGATGCCAGGACAAAGAATGATGCTGATCTGTGACTTGCTGAGTACCTTGACAATGGTGACTGGGAAGCTGAATTGGAAATACGTTCCTGATCCACCATTGCTTGCTTGTACCCTAGATGGGACAAGCTGCCTTACCTCAAGTTCTTAGACCTTGTGGAACAGAGAATCAAAAAGAGAAGTTATAATGCATCTTGTATTGTTATTAAATGTGACCAGTTATTCAGACTCAATCCTGGGCTGGTCTCGAAATCAATCCAATATGGAAAATAACAGTCATCATTTGGAAGTCTGGTTCTGGACATTTTGAGAGACATATATTGAAATTAGCTGCAGTTTTCTATGTTGTTATGTTAGCAAGAGATAAAGTTGGGGAAGATTCTGGATTTCAAATAGGTGTTAGCACATGTGTTAAGGCTCTTTTAATAGTCAAGTTAAAATTACTTTTGTAAGTTGCATTGATTGTATACTTTCTAATTGTGTTTATGTTTTGAAATCCAGCATGTCAGTTACAGAGGTCTATCAACCAGTTTTTGTTTTAGTGCCCTGAGTATCAGAGAAACTTGGTAATCTAAAACTAGCTTGCAAGTACTGGAAGAAATGAATCAGACATTAAGCAGAAGCAAAAGGGTAGTGGGCTTGATTATTGCTGGTATAACAGCTTTAATTACATTAATTGCTAGCATCACTGCTTCTGCAAATGCTGAGACACAAAAGTTAAGACAGCTACTTTTGTTAATCAGTTAGCAAAAAATGTTACTAATGTGATGAATATAGAAGAGGATAGGCATTATTATTTAGATAGGCATTTGGAAGAACAGATTGAAGCTCTTTATTCTATTCAAATTACTGGAAGGAGGTTCAGAATTTAAGGGTAAGGAGCCATCTTGAGTGTCATGTCAAATATCATTGGATTCATGTTAGTTCTACAATTTACAGTGGTAGTCATTATAATTAGGAAAAAGTTTAAAGACACTTTCAGTGTATTTGGCATAATTCTAACACCTCTCAGGATGTTTTAATAATACATAGGGAGCTTATGAATTTCAAGAATGCTGATCTGCTGAGCATTGATGTGGTAGATACTGCTGATAAAATTATCCATGGCCTGAGGTCAACATTTCTACTTTAGTCAAGTTTCAAAAATGGCATATATAGCTTGATCATGCTAGCCCTTTTTGTCCTGGAAATACTTTTATTCCTGCCATCGTGTTAAAGCTTTTCTTCAATGACATCAACATGTTGGCAGCCAAATGGCTGAACCTGAAAATGGACCTCCAGATAGAGTTTGATCAGCAAGCTGATCAAAGAGAAATTAAACATAGCATGAGTGTTCTCATCTGAATATACTTCATTGAAGAAGTAGGGTGAATTGTGGAAAAACTATTTTTTGGAGGTCAGACATTTATATCAAGCTCTGCTGCTGACATTTTTGTCGAGTATTAGCTTTTTGAGTCTCACATAAATGAGAAAACTTAGAACAGGGTTTGTCTCAAAATCCCTTATAATCCATCTATTAAATTAACAGGCTGTCAAGCCAAGGATGAGTAAGATTCTGCACAGAGCCTTGCGAACCTAAGACATAAGTGCATTGCTTTGGATAATGCATATTCCATGATGGGTAAGGAAGGCATTCTTGTCAGAATGACCTAAGACAGACTCAGTATTGTTAATGAAATAAAAAAAGGGGGAGAGGCAGAGAGCCTTTGGGGCTGCTTAGCAAGAATCTGACATGGGCCAAGGACAAGGAAATGGGCTGCTTGACAGGAATATGACATTGGCCAAGGACAAGAAAGTAGGTAGGCTTCAGGCAGGAATCTGACATTAGAATAGAACAAAGAAGTAATTTTAGGTAGGAATCTAAATCTCAGGCTAGAACAAAGAAGTAATCTCAGACAGGAATCTAAATTTTAGGCTACAACAAGGATGTAGGCTTCAGGCATGAAAATGACCTTGGGCTAGGATAGGGTACTTGGCTCAGATACTTTGATCATCCTGATAAGCCCTTAGAAACAGTGATCATGGGAGTGTTCACATAATTGGGTTTAATGCCTTGCTTTTTCTTTGAATATTTGTGCTTATTGTCTTGCTTGTTCCTTGACTATTTGCACCTATTGTATTTCTAGACCCTCAACCTAGAACTGACCTTAATACATGCATGTAATTAAAATTGTATAAAAGCATAAAGGAGGAGGGGGAATGTGATAGGGGGCTCTAGGGAGGAGAAATGGGGCAAGGGGATAACATCTATATTGTAAATAAATAAAATATCCAATAAAAAATGAAGAAAATGAAAAAAAAGACATGCTAATACAGAAAGGGCAAATCTCACAGGGCCCCACCATTAAACAAATAACTACCAGAAGCCAATGGATGCTGAGAGCAGAAGTAGTCTTTCCCAGGGATCATACCCTTGATTGATTATCCAATAGCAAGTGGTCAACCTTGAAGTCATGTACATTTATGCAATACAAAACAGACTCAGAAGCTTGTATTTATATACTTATGGATACACACACACACACACACACACACACACACACACACACAGAAGAAACAATAACAAAGAAAAAGAAGCAATGAATATGAGGGAGAAGTTGGAAGAAGGGGTAGGAGGTAAATGTTATATTTAATTTTTTAAAACATATAAAACAAAACAAATAATCAGTTGTTTATCTCCACCAGGTTTTCAAGGGAACCAATGCTATTTATATCTGAAACTACAGCAATAAGGTTAACATATAAAGGCACTAGGTTCCCTGTGTACTTTCTTTCCTGCTTTTTTCCATGCCTACAAGATTGTTTGCTGTCAAAGATAATGGAGCTTTTGTTTTCTTGACCAGATCTTACTAAACTGTAACATCTCATAAGCCTCTCAGGTCATGGAATACATCCTTTTTCCCTTAATCTAGAAAATCTAGAAAAAAAATTTTATTATAAATCTCCAACATATCTGTCACATACACAAACTGTTCCTTTTTTTCATTTTATAACAGATGCTTGATGAAAATTTCCACCTACCACCATGACTACATGGTGAACCATGGGCTAAGTGGTGGTACCCACATTCAGGGGATGATTTAGACAGGGGACAACTTGAAAGAGTATTTTCCCTCCCATTCACAGTACAAGTTCTGCTTTTCAGAAAACCTCCCAAAGCCAGGGTGACAATGGAGAGTGGTGAGTCTTTGGGAGATTTCCTCCCAGCCACACTCCATTTCTTTGTAAATTGTTTTTATTAGCATGTATTACCTTTGTAGTGTAGTGAAAGGACAGCACTTATGTCTAGTACACCATTTCCCTGTGGGTACAAATGAGCTGAGCTTAATCTCAGCCACACTACTGGGAAGTGGTTGTGGGGGCATACCTCAAACCACATTGGTATATGATACCAATGCTGTCTATCTGGCTGCATGTAGCATTCTGCTGCATGCTTCATTTCATCAAGAGAAGGACAACAATTTGCATTGTTATTGGGTTTCTCTGAAGCTTTCCTAAGTCAACTCAATCTTTAAATATCCTAAACCCATCACAGTCACCATTTGATTTTTTTTGACTTTGCCTCTGATGCCACTGCTACTGCTTTTGATGGGATGTGATATGACAGACAACGTATGACAATACTTGGTTTGTTTTTGTTTGGTTGGTTGATTTGGCATGAACTTTTTGCTTTTCTTTGAGACAGAGTTTCACTGAAACTATGTGAGAAACTCAAGAGATCCTTCTAATGTAGCCCATGCCATTTGTTGAACCAGGATAGGCATTAGTAATAGCTAGTATTCATATGTAACTCAAATATTAGTACTGTTTGTAAGCTTACAGATAAGGAAGCTGTTACAAACTTAATCTCCTTTCCTCTTCCTTCCTGACATTAGAGGTGCCAAAAATATATACATGCTTGTTCTTTTTCTGTCTTTGCTTGTTACATCTTTGTTTCCTAGAAATTTAGTTTCTAACATTCAGAGTTTGCTTTCACTATCTGTGCTTTGTGTTTACTTTTGATTCTTGCTTGTATTTTCTATTTTTAGCAAATCACTGTAGAAAAGTGTCTGCTTCAGTAGACTTTTGCATCATATAATTTTGCAAAACTCAAGAACAGAGCTCCCCAAACTTGCTTGCTTCTTAAAGCAACAAGTACTAAGGGAAAGCTGTAAAGTGGAATAAAAGTGAATTTATTCTTAAATATTATGTTCCCAATATTATGAAGATGAGAGAATCAATTCATAACCATATATGAATACATTTGTTCAAGTACTGGATATCAGTATGAGAGAGATTTCTTTCAGTATCTATTCAGGAAAGCATCTTCCATTTTGTATCAGGCTTCTAGTAAATGCATATTCATGCATATATATTTGGTGAGAATTCAGTTGATTTACATAATATGGATGACATGTTATTATACACACACAGAGGGAGATAGATAGATAGCTTGATAAAGAAGATTCTGCCAAGCAAATATGTCAATGAGCTTAACATTTCTCTCATTTCTTAAAAAATAATCATGTTGACTAGTGAATTGCATGCTATATGAGTAGAATATTTAGACAACTGACAGAAAAGTGGAAAGATGACCTTAGGCACTGTGACTAGAGACTAAGATATAACGACAAGTGTAAATGTCCTCACAAGGAAATACAGGAAGACGTGGGAACTTCTGCTTCCTAGCAACTGAGGATAAATCTTGTAAATTGAAGCAGTGCTCCCTATCTGAGCCTATGATATTGATAGAATAATGACAAATATAAGTTGTGAAAGAAAACCGTAGCACAATGGACCTCCATGTTTATACTAAGAACCAACAGAGCACTTGGGTATGTAGGGAAGCATGATGGAAGATGTCTCACTCTTCTTATCAACTGGGAATGTTCTTGGTTTTTATAGTATCAAAAGCACAGCAATTCTGAAACACTTCTTTTTTGTTGTGTTTTGGTTTGGTTATTTGTTTTCTGGTTTTGACACTATTTAGCCATGGCTGGCCTGGAGTTTACTACTTAGACTTAGCTTTGAACTCACAGAGATCTGCTTCCGTTTGCATATTGAATACTGGGATTAATGCTGTATAATACCATGCTGAATCCAAAACACTTCTCAAAGAAGTGTTGGATGTTCATTTGGGCCAGCAATATAAAGCATAAAGCACATAACTTTTCCAATTTAAACAATCTGTCTGTATTGATTCTACGGGGTTCTGTATAGTTTTTTGTTCATTACTATACTTTTCCTTATTCAAAAAACTAAAGAGTAAGGATATGTTTACCATAAAAATTAATTGAACTCTACACTTTACTATAAGCCATTCTCCAGACCTCTGTCACACAGCTGGTTAGTTAGCTCTGTGAAACTCAGAAATCATGCTTTAGGTATTCTAATTGCTGGGCTACATCTTTTGATCAACAATTCTGATCAAACAGCTCTTCTGTTTCTTAAGGAAAATGGCTACCCAGTGTTTGCTATTTTCTTTCCAATGTCCAACACATTCCTGCTTGGAGCCTGCTTCCTTGTCCTTGGCCAATGTCATATTCCTGTCAAGCAGCCCATTTTCTTGTCCTTGGCCCATGTCAGATTCTTGACAAGGAGCCCAAAGGCTCTCTGCCTCTCCCCCTTTTTTATTTCATTAACCAGACTGAGTCTGTCTTAGGTCATTCTGACAAGAATACCTTCCTTACCTATCATAGAATATGCATTATCCAAAGCAATGCACTTATGTCTTAGGTTGGTAAGGCTCTGTGCAGAATCTTACCCGTCCTTGGCTTGCCAACCTATTAATTTAATAACTCTGTCTGAGGGTCCATTTTCAGGTTCAAGCCATGTACTTTGGCTGCCAACATGTTGATGTTGTTGAAGAAAAACTTTAACACGATGGCAGGAATAAAAGTATTCCCAGGACAAAAAGGGCTAGCATAATCAAGCTGTATATGTCATTCTTGAGGTTTGCCCAAAATAGAAATACTGACCTTAGGCCATTGATAATTTTATCAGCATTATCTGCAGCATCAAAGGTTGACAGAGCAGCATTCTTTAAATTCATAATCTCTCAATGTAAATGGGCTAAATGAGGCTCTAAGCAAATGTTTGGTGAATGCATAGTGCACCTAGATAGCACAGATTTCGTAGAAGTTTCCCACTGTTTATGAATGTTCTATCTGACAGTACTGTTCCACATTAAACAGAGCACTGTAGCAATCACATTCTGTTTGTTTGAACATTCAAGAATTACCTTCCTGGAATGCAACACAAAGATCTTAATGTGACGTACTTAAATTACAATTTAAAATTCTATATGTTTGCTATAAGAAACAACACATTTACGGAGTTGAGTAAATAGGTAGGTAAAAGCTAAGACAAATAAGATCTTCTAAAAAAATTAAAATTAAAATTAAGTCATGGTGCAAATGTACTGGCAAATGTGTTGATTTCCAGATAATGCTGTAGAACTACTTGAACACAGTTTTTTATACTAGAGAGGCTGAGCTAAGACTTTTAGCCTTCCTCCTCTGTGTGTGCATGTATTATAGTTTGAGTCTGATGTGTTCTCCATAGTCTGCATTCTTTTTGTGTTTACTGCTTAGTTCCCAGCTTATAACATTCTTGTGAAGACTAGAGCCTTTAAGAGGTAGACCTGAATAGGAGAATCAAGTCACTGGGAGTTGGTCTTAGGACTACTAGTTCCAATCAGATAGTCTCTTTTCTAGCACAACCATCATGACAGATTGAACTCTTCCTAAAACCACTTAGTCATAGTGATGCAAAAATACTTTCTTTTTGGCATTTGCCTACATGTGATGATACAAAGATGACAGCATTTCACACAAAGGAAAGAGATTCAAAAAATTTTTTTCTATGCAGGGTAATATGAAGTGGCCTTCATAGTTAGATAACTGGTTCATATTGATTCCCATTAAGTCATCAGAAAAACATACCACAGCCACATAAATAGGCAGTTAGTTAAACTCCTATGGAGCCCTCTCTAATTCCTAGAGATACTACTTGGAGAAGAGAGCTCCCACTATTGTATTAAATGTGCCCCTGGCAGATGTTTAGAGTTGTACTTACTCAGTACAAACATCTCATTATTTTTTTCTCAGAATTGAGATAACTGAGAAAAGATGCAAATATCTGCAATATAGTGCTCGTTTTCATTCCCCCGCCCACGAAATGCTGATCTCCTGTTGATACCCAAATTATGTTTTTTTTTTTTTTTTTTTGCTGTCTTGCTGTATTCAAAGCAAACCTTTATATGTTTTATTAAAGTATCTCATTAAACTTTCATCATAAAACATTGTAAAAATGTTTTCCACCCAAATACATGCTTTCAACTGCTTGTCTGGCTGTTCCATTTGACAGATAGCCACTCTTTTAAATATAAGTAGATTCCTTATGGGCTGAATTGCGTCTCTTCTCCTCTAACATGTTGACACTCTAACTTCTGGTACTCAGAATGGGATTGTAGTGCTCGAAACAGGGAGTTTTAAAGATGATGGTGATAATTCAGGTAAATAGATTGGGTTTTAAGTCAGTTTTGTAGGTGTCTTCATAAAAGACAGATGTCACTGGAAGAGCTGAACATGGGAAACAGAGAAGGCAGCCAGCCATAATCCAAGTGGGAGGTCTTTTTTTTTTTTTTAAAGCATGATGTTGCTTATCCCATTTAAGACATCAGCCAAAACAAATCATTCCTGATGGTATAATATTCTCTAGATATTGTGCATTTCTTTTCTCTGCACAAAAGACCTCCAAGGATGTCCTACTATTTAGCTCTGTTTTCTTCAATTGCAAGAGGAAGTTCTTATAAATCCACAGTCTGGCCACACCTCAGTCTTCCAACTACAGATTTGTGAGATGCAAAATTGCTGTTTTTAAGTTTCTCAGTCTATAGATACTAATACAACAGTCCAGAATAAAGTTGTCATAGACTATAACATTTCATTTGCACTCAGAATCATGACCTGCAATAGAACCGAGCAAGCATGTGAGCCCATCTTCACGTGCCAGTTCAAAATCTGGAAGCAGAGTGAAGATAGTAAACAACTTCATCTATATTTTCTCTTTTCTTGTCTGTTTGCTGTCCAGCCCTTTGACAATGATAAATCTCTAAGCATAAGAAAACCTGCCTAAGAGAAGTAAAAACACAAACCACTGAATGAGGAAAGTCTGTTTTTAACAAGTGTTGTAGTTTGAAAGAGAATGGTCCCAAACTCTCATGTATTTGAACTCGTGATGCCTGGTCAGTAGTCCTGTTTGAAGAAGTTATGAAATCTTTAGAAAGTGGATCCTTGCTCAGGAAAACATGTCACCAAAGGTAGACTCATATAGTTTATCACTGGGTAATGCAGCAAATAGAGATTTAGCATGTCATAGTGTTGGAGGCTAGCAGACAGAGTTCACAGTGGAGAAGGACTAATGTTCTTGTAAGACATTTCTCCTTGACTTGAAGCTGATCGCATCCTCCTTATACCTTGTATGGGCTTCCTTTTAGGTGAGATTTGTTTCCTAAACTCTTATAGTCTTGTCCCACTTCCAGTTAACTCTTTTGGCTTCCTATGTGATGGAAAGTGATCAGACACCTTCCTGCTCTGATCCTCTGCTGCTGTGCTTACCCCATTATTATGGACCTCCACCTGGAACCATCACACCAAACCTTACTTATACAAGTTGCTTCTGCTATATTCTTTTCATTTCATCACAGCAACAGAAGTAATCAATACAAAAGGGATGTCCCAGTACATCACACACACACTAACTTTCATAGAATAAGAACAACACCAGAAATACTCATCAAAATCAAGTTAATGCTGAATTTCCAACCCTGAAGAAGGAAGTTTCCTTTTTTAATCCTCAGAGTAAGCATTGTGCAAACCCAGAGAAAAGAACAGAATTAAATTGAGCATCTATACAACTAGACTCTCTTCTTCATGATACATGAATATTATTCATTATATTTTGTCCAGAAAAAAAGGAATATATTTGACTGTGAAGATATTATTCATTTCTGAATTTGAGTGTAATTTATTAACTGTCCCTGACTTAGGAACACACCAAATTAAAGTAACAATTTGAAGTATCATCTTTGGAGCAAACCAACTACGTTGGCAAAGCAAAAAATACTTATTCACACTTGCAATAATCCAATTTAATCTCAGTGGCCAGTTAATCAATGCCAAGCTTATTGAGATTGACTTGGAAGATGATAATAATATAATAATGTAATTTTCATAGAAATGATGATAATTGCCCCTTAATAAATGCTTCTTGAAGCTATCACGATAGTTTTACAGAGCCCGTTTAATCCTTCCCATTGCCTCAGGAATGTTGTTTATCCATTCTCAAGGTGAAGAAACTGCTTTCCTCTAAAAACAAGAAGCCTCTGTCTTCACAGCTAGGACAGGAAATGGCGCCACCTTCTGAGATGCACTGAGAAGTTAGAGAGAGATTAAAATATAAGACAGGAAACAGTAGCTTAGGGCTGTTTGTTGATCTAAATCAAAGTTTTCAGTAAGAAATAAACTGGCTAGCCTTAAGAATTCCAGGGAATAAAACTTTAGGAAAAAATACATTCTTTTTCATATAAAGAGTTTGGTGAATTTGCCTCTCTGGCAGTGAGAAGATTCATAAGAGAAAAGAAGAAGAAGAAGAAGAAGAAGAAGAAGAAGAAGAAGAAAGAAGAAGAAGAAGAAGAAGAAGAAGAAGAAGAAGAAGAGAGAAGAAGAAGTTTAGAAATTTCAGACAGATAGAAACCTGGGAGAGTCATTATGAAAAACAATGGCATATTTACTATATAGATTACATGTAATCTATTACTACATCCTTATGAGACCCTCAGCTACAGCAAGTTACTGGAGACCCTACAGTCATTGCAGGAGATACCCAGGGCTGGTCTCTATCCTGAATAGCTAAAATGCATGTACTTTAAGGCATGATATAAGAAGTCTTAACTAAAGCAATGTGATACATCAAGTGCTCCAGGTTCTGTTTATCACTCACCAAACTGACGGCAGGAGGGACGCCAAGCAGAGAAATTCCAGGAAGATGGGTTACAAGACATGGACCCTTCAATGGCTCTACTGCAGGCTGAGGAGAGCGGATATTCATCTCTTGCTCTCTTCTTGAATTCCAGCCAGACCTGCATTCTCCACTCCAGCTCACCAGCCTTCTGGGTCTTTTTCCTCTTTCCTTTCCTCAGCCTCACCACCCAGTGAAATCTCTGTATGATTAATCCCATCAGCCACCTGCAGCTCAGAGGATCTACATCTACTTTACTAAAAAATTTCAAATGTTTCAGAAGTTTGTATAATAAACGCAGCATGTTAGCCACATTACCAAATTCTTAAGCAGTTTTTATATATTGATACTTTTATCTCATATATTTGTGTAACTGGCAGCTATCACTTGTTCCACAGGTCCAGAGCCTTTCCTAAAGATCACTGATCACCCCCACTCTCTCATGAAATGTATTCTTGCCCCTGTCTAATGGACTACTTCCTATCAATCTAGTGTGCATCCAGTCTGTAATTTCTCCCTAGAAGCGCTCCTTCCTGCTCGGTTCTTTGCACCAGACTGTATTACTGATCCTCAAGTCTCATTACTGCCTCATCTAAAAGGGAACTTACCTTCTACTTTTCACCCTGACTTTTAACAAATAATAAATCTGTTGTTATTGCTGTAAATCGTTATGACATATGTAATGGTTTCTTCTTCATCTATGCTATAATCTCAGTGGAGGCCTTGGTTTTGTAATGGTCTAATAATGCCTGGTTTCCTAATAGTGACTCAATAAACACTGTCTGATAAATGAACACATTGAATATAGTAAGGAATATAAAGATGAAAACTATCATGGAAGTTTAAGAGAAGTAAAAAATGAATCTGCAAAGCAAGAGCCTGTTTCAGCTTTCTCAAACTGTGACTTTGTAGCCAAATATAGGCTTTCAAATGTTGCTTTTCCTCCAAGTGGAAAGATTTGGAGGAAGGACTTGGCCAAGAAAAAAATCATAGTAGAGATAGAAGCAAAATCAAAAATGTCAGAGACTTCTATATTGTTCAAGCGCCAGTAAGAAACAAATGATTTCAGTAATAAACCATCAATTTAGGAGAACACACAAAGAAAGGATAATGTGACTCTGTATTCTTTCTGGGAAAATGGAGAGATAATGGGATAATGGAAATTAAAGCCTGGGAACCAGCTCAATTGGTAAAGTACTTACAGCACAAACAGAAGCTTTGAGTTCAGTAACCAAAGCTCAATCAAAAACTCACGTGTGGTGGTGAATGCTTCTATTCCCAGTGTTTGGGAGGCAGACCCAGCAAGGTCCTTGGTGTTTGCTGGCCAGCCATCCTAACTGAATTGGCAAGCTTCAGACCATCTAAGAGAACATGCTTCAAAAACCAAGGTGTACAGCACCTGAGGACTCCCCAAAGTTGACCTTATACCTTCGCACATGTGGGCTCCCCAGACACCCCCCAGCACACACCTACATAGCCACAGATACCAGCATACACCCATGCCCTGTCCCCTGGCCACACACAAAGGAACTGTAGACTGTGACCCTGCCTTTAAAGTTAAGTTAAGTTTTCTTCAGATACAATGAGTCTGTGTTTGCATAGATTTTAAATTATTAGACTTTCTTACTTGGTTCCCAGCATTGCTTGTAAGCTTACTTTGTCTCAGGGGCTTTTCAGGTCTAATGGGCATGCTTGGAACTTGACGGGAACTAAAAATTAAATAAAAATCATTTAAAAGCCAAGGTTGTTGTCATACCCCAAGTTTTCTATCTCTTGGATCACATCTTATCCAAACCTCTAATCCTAGTACCAGACTTCCAGGCCACACTACATGAAGAGGTCAGGCACATCGCCAGTTCATGGTGACATCTCCCCAAGAGACCTGAATCATTGCCAGATGGATAAATACAACCTGCTATTTTACTGGCAAAAGAAAATCAACAGCAGTTGAAGCTGTCATGAGTAGAGTACTCAGAAATTATGGACACTTGTGCCAAGTTTGATGTCAACAGGGAAGGCTGAGGTCATAACTCAGATATCTCAGCTGGCATCAGCCACCTTCAGTAAGAACCAGTAGTTTAAGTTGTTCCTCAACTCTATACTTGAACTGTTAAACTCCAGAGAGGAACTGCTGCAGCAGGGAACAGCAGAAACTTTCAGAGCTAGCCTCCGAGATGCTAATCTATGGCACAACGACCAAGTTTGTGCAAGGGACAGTAGATGATGGTCATTCTGCTTGATAACACAGCTGTAACGCCTCATGCCCAGCTCAGAGCTCTCCACCAGGGCTTGACACAAAAAAGGAATCTGATGATGATGATGATGATATTAATATTAATAGAGGCTGAATACAAAGGAATACGTCAGTAAACATAACATCTATGAAGATTAAGTTTTGAGGAAGAGATCTACAAAACATTGATTGTTGAAACTAACTGTTCTCAGTATTCTTTTTCCTAACGACTGAATGGTACTCTTTAGTTTTTTAATAAATATAAACTACCCAGTGGTCGAGAATAGAGTTAACATTCCTCACCAGACATCTGGAATATAGTTTGCAAAAATGAGTATCAACATCTTCATTCTTCTGTGGTCTCAAACAGTCTGGCATCCAGAAAAAGAAATAACTTTGTTGTTTTATTTTGTTTATGATGTATTAAAATTTTTGCTGTATAATTTATATGACTTTGATCTTTTATGACCAGGTTCTCACTGAAATTGAAAATGTACCTAATGTTAATCAAAAACAATGTTTCATCACATCTTTTACTTTTTGTTTTGTTCCACAGATGCTAGATAGAATCATAGATTTTGCAGTGGAACAGAGACATGGGTTCTAGTCCTATGTCAGGGTCTGAAAACACTGTTCATTTGTGACCTGAGGTAAACCATAGTGATCACCTCAGTCTTCAGTTGGTTGTCTTGTGAGTGATAATGTAAAGTTCCTTCCATTCCAAGTTCTAATACTTGATGGTAATTCAGTTTGATATTTGATATACAGAGAATATACTGCTCTATGCAGAAGTTAACAGGTCATTCTGTTGGGAGTTTAGAAGACCACAATGCCAATAGAAATATGGGAAGGGAAGGCTAGACTTCTAATGTTCAGAAAAGAACAAAAGCTCTATTGGAGTTTCACTAGAGGCCATTTATGTTACATTCTGCCAACCAACTGGATTGACATTATGCCCGCATCTTGAAATTTTTAATTACTCTGAATTCAAAGGCTATGTATTAAGTTGTTGAGTAAAGAACATTTCAATCTGGCATAACATGAAGGCTGTAGCATGGTTATTACTCAGTGGTCTTAGTCCTGTTACAGTGAGTAAAAGAAGAATTATATGAGTGCTATAATAGGCAGCACAATGACTGAATGGGCGAAGGTGCCTGTCACCAAGCGTGATCACCTGTTTTGGATTTCTGGAATCCAGAATGTAAAATGGGAAACACTCACTCCTACATGTTGTTCTCTAAATTCACCATGCAATCATGGGCTTGGGCATTTGTGTACACACACACACATGCACACACCTTAAATATTTTATAAAATTTTTTATTTTATTGATTATCGACTATACACACAAATAAAATTTTGTTATATACTAAAATTTTTAAACATGTAAAATTTCTATTT
Source organism: Mastomys natalensis (assembly GCA_021653895.1). Lineage (NCBI taxonomy): Eukaryota > Metazoa > Chordata > Mammalia > Rodentia > Muridae > Mastomys > Mastomys natalensis. The sequence continues at coordinate 70,657 of JAJTUV010000560.1, forward strand.
CACTTATTTTAGACTACAAAATATATGATATATTTAAAATAAGAGTATCTTTATCTAGAACCTCTCAAATTATATTTGCTCTAATTGTATGGCCAGTATCAAAAAGAACTCCAAACTCAGCTACAGGCCTTACAAAAATCAGTATTCAATTAAGGGCACCTAATATATTAAGTTGTGTGTGTGTGTGTGTGTGTGTGTGTGTGTGTGCATGCATGTGCATGTATGTTTCTGTGTGTATATGTATATTATGTGTGTATGTCTGTGTGAATGTGCATGTGTGCATGGGTGTGTAAATGTGTATGTGTATATGTATGTGTTTTTCATGTGTGTATGTATGTGCATGCGCATGTTTGTGCATGTGTGTGTGCATGTGTGTGTTTGAGTCTTCCAACTTCTCTTTGATTATTCTAGCTTTCCTCTTACAACTTTAAAGAATTAAAGGACATATAGCTCCGAAATTTCTTGAGTTATAGTGAGTGAAGTCCACTCCTCCCCCAACCATTGTGGAAGCTCCTTCAAACAGAATTTATTGGAAAGCCCAATGACCAAGAATATGTCATAAATAGCAGTGTTCCTATTTGGCCATGACCAGTTTGAAAAAATTTCTTCTCACATGGACTGTTTTCTTTCTGTGTCAGAACCGTAGAGTCCTCCATTGCTCCCCACTTCCCACTTTTTTTCCATACAGTATAAGGTAAAAAGACAGAATGAGAGGTAGGACAAAAGAGACTTGGACACATGACTTAACCTTGGTGGGTAAGTAACATTATGGCTACACAGTTAATTGAAGTATCAAGTTAGGAAGTTTTATAGACCCACATTTCCCCTGCTCCATGATGCAGAGCTCTGTAATGTTGTCTGGATTTTACATAGCCCTCGAGGAGATTCTAACCTTCTCTCTCTCTCAGTAGTCAGTAACTGGCTGTAGTTCTTTGTCTAGGAGTGCCATGATATTTCCCCCCTTTGCTGTTAGCATATCTGTTGATGCTGGTATTGTTTGAATCTTGTGTAGACATCCACATTGTTGAAATAGTCATTTCTAAGAGACACAATCTTATAGTAAACTTTCTGGTCCTTTGGTTCTTACAGACATCTGCTCCTCTTCTGAGATGTTCTCTGAGCCTTAAGTGCAGGAGTTGTATTGTAGATATTATTGCATCAATTTGATCATTTAGTATTATGTAAATTATATTAACTTTATAATTATAACTCAAATAGTGCAATTATGTATTTTTTGGTATGTACAAATTTTGATACACATGTAATATATTTTACTGAGGTCTAATCAAGTTACTAAGATTGGAATTTTTTCCTTATTGATATTAATCTTTGTGTCAAAACCAGAATATGATTCAAAATAATGATATTTTTATCCTTACATAATTATTACTTAAATTAATGTTGTTACATGTAGAATAGAGGCATTAAAAGTGACTTCCTTGGAATATTGGATGCACTGGGTATGCAACTAATGACCAGCATCTTAGAAATAAGCCTAGATGCCTGCTGTATAGGCTCATTTTAGGTATCAAGGACTCTAGAGATTATCTCATCTCTTTGTGCCAATCTCAAAAAATTGGTAATTCAACTAAACTTGATCCATATTTCTGAATGTATGTCTTTCTAGGCACTTTTTCTGGTCTATCACTTTGTTTATTTGACTTACAGAAAAGAAAACAACTAAGTATGGACAAATATGCTTACATAGCACAGGTAAACACTCCTCTCAAGGAGGAGAGAGAAAAGATTGTGCCTAGATGTCTGGGGGGAGGGGCTATTATAGTAAATAACTACAGAGCCTCCCAAAACCATGTGTTGAAGAACTGGTTACTTTTGGGAGATAACTGGATACTGAAGGTTCTGAACTCATCAACAATTATTATAATATTATTTAGGAGGTAGGACATAGTTGAAAATAGTTCTTTGAAGCTCTAACTTTGTAAATTATCTGTTTACTTCTTAGCTGTTCTTTTTATTTTTATTGGATATTTTATTTATTTACATTTCAGATGTCATCCCCTTTCCCCATTTCCCCTCTCTAGGGCACCCTATCCCATACCCCCTCCTCCTTTTGTTTTTATATACCATTTGAATTACATTCAAGTATTCAGGTCAGTTCTAAATTGAGGACCAAGGTTCTCAAGGACCAAGCAAGACAATAAACACAAATAGTCAAAGAACAAGCAAGGCAATAAACAAAATTTTGTAAACATTCCCATGATCAGTGTTTCTAAGGGCTTATCAGGATGACCAAAATAACTGAGCCAACTTCCCTGTCCTAGCTCAAAGTCATTTTCATGTCTGAAGCCTACTGCCTTGTGTAGCCTAAAAGTTAGAGTCCTACCTGAAATTACTTCTTTGTTCTAGCCTGAGATTTAGATTCCTGCCTGAAATTACTTCTTTGTTCTAGCCTAATGTCAGATTCCTGCCTGAAGCCTACTTCCTTGTCCTTAGCTAATGTCATATTTCTGCCAAGCAGCCCATTTCCTTGTCTTTGGCCAATGTCAGATTCTTGCCAAGCAGCCCCAAAGACTCTCTGTCTCTCCCCCCTTTTTATTTCATGAACAAGACTGAGCCTGTCTTAGGTCATTCTGACAAGAATGTCTTCCTTACCCATCATGGAATATGCATTATCCAAAGCAATGCACTTCTGTCTTAGGTTGGTAAGGCTCGGTGCAGAATCTTGCCCGTCCTTGGCTTGCCAGCCTATTAATTTAATAACTCTATCTGGGGGTCCATTTTCAGGTTCAAGCCATGTACTTTGGCTGCCAACATGTTGATGTTGTTAAAGACAAGCTTTAACACAATGAGCAGGAATAAAATTATTCCCAGGACAAAAAGGGCTAGCATGACAAAGCTATATTTGCCATTCTTGAAGCTTTACCAAAATAGAAATACTGACCTCAGGCCATAGATAATTTTTTCAGCAGTATCTACCATATCAATGCTCTGCAGAGCAGTATTATTGAAATTCATAAGCTCACTATGTAAAGTTAAAACATCCAGAGAGATGTTAGAATTATGCCAAATACACTGCAAGTGTCTTTAAACTTTTTCCTAATTATAGTGACTACCACTATAAATTGCAGAACTAACATGAATCCAATGGTATTTGACATGACACTCGAGATGGCTTTTACCCTTAAATTCTGAACCTCCTTCCAATTATTTGAATAGGATAAAGAATATCAATCCGTTCTTCCAAATGCCTATCTAAATCCACTTGTGTATTCAACACATTAGTAACATTTTTTGCTAACTGATTAACAAAAGTAGCTGTCTTAATTTCTTGTGTCAAAGCAATTGCAGAAGCAGTGGTGCTAGCAATTAATGTAATTAAAACTGTTATACCAGCAATAATCAAGCCCACTATCCTTTTGTTTCTGCTTCACTGTTCTTTTTCTCCATCTTATTTAGTCCCAGACCCAACTCATGAAATGGTTTGACCAAGTCTTAGGGTGGATTTCCCACCTCAATTAATAATAATAATAATAATAATAATAATAATAATAATAAAAACAACTTCCCTTCACAATATTTGTTTCCACAGTGAGTCTAAATCCTGGCTTCAGTGTGTCTCTGGAACTATGACACAAAATTCCATGGATCCTCTAAGTCCTGAATATTTCATGTTTGTAAAACATGGACCTTGCTGCCAGATTTGACTACCACATGTGGAAATTGGTCCACTTGGATCACAACTGTATCAGCTTCTATGCACTGACTGTGAAGAAGCACTTCCCTATCATGTTGCTTTTGAGCCCCTTCAATGGTATTCATAGTAGGCCCTCTCCATTCAAATGAATTTGTATTTTCACAAGATGGAGGCTTCAATGGTGGGATCTGGCCTTCACATAACTTTTCCTGTTCTCCAAGTGAAGAGTTCCAGGTTTTCCTTCAGTAACACTAATCTCGAACAATCTCAGCTTCTTTCCAACCTGCCTTGTCTATAATTTTAAACTCACTCACACTCTTCATATTTGTAATATCATTTGGCTTTACCTTTTGGTCTCTCACTGCAGAGCTGGAATAGTAGTGAGCAGTAGTCTTGCCACAGTCTGAATGGAATCCCAGTTTGAAATTTCCACTGCTAAACAATTAGTCCATTGCTTTTCAATTCTGCCAGAATAGAGTTCTCAGGGCCCAGGTCAACACAGCCATGTTCTTTCCTGGAGTATAGCATTAATTGTCTCTATCCCAGTTCGAAATGGAATACTTGTTTCCCTCTGAAACATGAGCTAGGCATCCAATGTTTATGTTTCTGTTAAAATTCTTGTCTTCTAAGCTTCCACCAGAACAGCTCAATTATGCTCTGCTTACAGCATCATAGAGGTTTTTCCTGCCTCAAATTCCAATCTCTCCCACAATCCTTTGACAAACTAGCTCCAAAGACTTACAAACCACATGGTTAGTTTTGCATATCTACAAACCACTTCAGAACACAATGTTCTGTGTTAACCACCCTTCTCATAAGCACTTAAGGAAGAAGGAAAGGTTTATTTTTGGCTCACAAATCACAGGTGTGGTCGGTTCATCATGGCAACTAATATGTGACAACAAGAGTCTGAAGCGGCTGGTCTTTTTTTTTTTTTTAATTAGATATTTTCTTTATTTATATTTCAAATGTTATCTCCTTTCCCAATACCCCCACCCCAGAATTGCCTATCCCATCCCCTCCCCTTGCTTCTATGAGGGTGTTCCCCTACCCACCCACCCAGTCCTGCTTCCCTACCCTGGCACTCCCCTACACTGAAGCAGCTGGTCTTATTGAACCATGCAGACAGAGCAGGAAGAGATGAGTGCTGTGTTCAGCCAAATTTTTCCCTTTTATTCTGCCTGAGACCGAAGCCCATAGAATGGTGCCAACCATATAGAGGGGGTGTCTTTTCACCTCAACTAACCTAATGTAGAAACTTTCTCAGACACATGTCCAGATGTTTGTTTCTATGGTGATTCTTAATTCCCCAAGTTGAGAACGTTAATCATTATACCAGACGTATATGCTAGAAGGGATAAGTTTTATGACCTACAACTTAAGAATGAGAACTAAGAGATGAGAAATTGCCAAAATAATAAGAAAAGGCAAAGCCTCCAAGGATAATGGGGTTGTCACAGTCCTATCTTTTGCTCAGTCCAGCCTCAGAATGTACTACTTGCTACCTGTGACTATGAGAAGACACCATCAAAAGATACATTGGAAACAGTGGAATAAAATGCAAAAAGATCAACCAAATGATAACTTTTTTGGGCCTGCCAACATGCTCTGGAATCAGGTAGCATGTTTTTCCTTCCTTATTTCTATATGAAGATTAAATAAATTTTCTACTATGCTTACATAGATAAGATTATCCTGCGATTTAAAAAGCAAAGAAAGAAATGTGTCTGAACAGGTGTTAAGCAGGGCTGCCATTAAGAAGTCCATAAAGCAATTATCTCCTGGTGAAGGATCAAGCAAGAGGCAGGTGACTGATGGCCCCTGTGTTATCCTTGTCAGTTGACAAAGAAGAAAGTGGAGAGAGCAAACAAGCAGGATCACTCCTCTTGGCAGTGATTCACAGCCAAAGCTTATCAAAGACACACTAAAGTTTATTGATGTCAAGACACAGAAAATATTTATATGTGTGTGCATATATATAAAGAGTGTCCAGGTCTACAGTCTCAAAGTAGTAACACATCCTTCCCAGAAGACCTCAAAAAACATTTCCTGAGCTTTCTGGTGAGTGAATCTGCTTTTTCAGGAACTCCCTTTCCTTCTCCAAAAGGCTAGAAGAACTGCAGTAAGGAAGCTGATATTCCTCCCTGTTTACTCCCTTGACATTACACATTGTCCTCTCCCTTTCTTCATGGCCACCCCAGAGCTCAGAGACTCACGTTCTTTCCCCTTTTCTTCCAGCTGCAGGAGCCTGACTTTCTACAGCATGAAGCCTACACTGTGTTTCCTTTTCATCCTCATCTCCCTTCTCCAGCTGATGGTCCCAGGGAACACACAGTGTTCCTTTGACTCTTTAGTGGATCAACAGATCAAGAAAGTTCTCAGTCATCAAGGTAAGAAATGGGGCAAGGAACATCTGAGCTTAATGCTACTTATGCCATTTATTCCTAAATCTTTTCTTCATCTCCATCCCATTCCACGAGCCTCTAGTGTATCTTTGATAACCTCTAATTAGTCCTACTTTTCTGTTCAGGGATTCATTATGGTATCCTACTCCTTTTTGAGCTCGTGATCAAAAGCTAAAGTTTTTGATGAGGAGGAACAAGGAGGGTGCTAGTTGTAATGTATGAACACTTTTATGAGTCAAGTATAAAACACAGCCTTTACTTTTTACAGCCAATTTATGAGCTAAGAATAACTATTACTTTCACTTCACAAATTAAGACATTAACTTTGGGGTCTGGAGAGATGATTAGGCAGGTAAAGGCACTAGCTGCTCTTCCAGAGGACCTGTGTTGAAGCCTGGCATTCACGTGATGGCTCATAAACATTTGTAGCTCCTGTCACAGAGGATCTGATGCCCTCCTCTGGCTACAACAGCATAAGGCATGCATGTGATGCACAGATATACATGTAGGCTAAATATCCATGCACACAAAACTTTTTAAAAAGAAATTAAACCTTAAAAGTTAGTTCATAGCTTGATTATGAAAAATAGCAACTCTAAGACGCAAAAGGATTTTTGAAGGAGGTTGTAAGACAGAACATGGGCAGTACCCCCCTATTCTTTACTACTCAAGCACCCTCTCTTGACAGCAGTTAAGAAGATTTCCTGCTCTAGTGTCACGACTTCTGGCAGACTGGCCTCCTGTCCTGCTGGTGAGTAAACACACAGAGAATTTGTGAGCAAGACATCCTATGTTCTTACTTATCAATGTTCTAATAATGAATTATTTTCCTAGATCAAAATTTTTACTGCCATGGAGGTGAGCCATGGTCCCGGATCCCAGCTATCTCGTACTGTTTTTCAGTTCCTTTAAGGATGCTACTGAGAGAACTTGAGTTTCTGTTCTTCTTTTCCTTTCGCTCTATTGTATTCTCATATGTCAACCATTTACATCTTGTATGGGTATTGATATATCCCTATTTCTTTCCAATCTTTTCCCTTGTATTACAGGGCAGGGAGTTGAGGTGAATTTTCCATCAATTGAATGACATTGAAACGTCAAGTCTTTTTTGTTTAAGTGAATTTTATGTAATGAATTTAAGTGACTTTTCTTTTTAAAGGTAATTCCCAAAAGTGATTTAGCATGAGATTCCTAGGGAGAACAGAGAGTCTCATCATCTCTTACAGTTCGACAGCTCTGACATCTGTCTCACATGACTTTTCAGGAATGGCTGTCACTGGATGTTCTTGTGGCTATGGTTGTGGATCTTGGGATATCCAGAATGGAAATACTTGCCACTGCCAGTGCTCAGTCATGGACTGGGCCACTGCCCGCTGCTGCAACTGTCTAAGAATGAGAGGCTGAGAATCCAATTTTAAAATGATGATCATAATGAAATCATAATCTTGACCAGGAAACCTGACTCATTGTCTTCATAATGTATCCATATTACTAAATAATTATTCTTGAATAAAGACAGATCTGTACCTGTGTATTACGTCTTTAATGTTATTTCCCCTAGCTTTGGGGTATCTATTGTCAGAAAATATTTTCAGTATCTCAGGGATTACGCCTCAGTACAGCATGTAAGATGGGTGGTGAAGAAAGATAGGAGAAGCCTGGGAAAATGGACTAACCCTCTGGTTCTTCTACTTCCTCATGATCTACCAAAATTATTGAACGTATTGTTCTCAGAAAATATAGTAAAACAAAACATCATGCTTTTATAGAGCTCACTAACAGGAACAGTGAATCCAAAGCCATGTACAGGAAGACTTTGCAAGGTGCAGACAGAAAGGGAAATTTAAAACAATTTGTAACTTCTTACAATGTGTGTGTACTCTTTCCAACTTACTTGCCTGAGAAGTCTTTCGACGAGGTAACCTCTCTGTCATTGCCTTTATTTAGTTATCCATAGGTACCACAGCCCCACTTACTCTAAAGTCTTGATACAATGAATCTTCCCATGTTTAAAAATTCACAGAATTCCAAAGTAAGAAATAATTTTAAATGCTGCTACTAATGTTAAGCAAATAACTCAGTGGCTTGGTAGCAAGTGTGTTATAAGTTAAGGAATGGCCAGTATGGGGGTTTCCTGGTTTTAAAGGAGGGTATAAATCACTTTTCAACTCTTAGACCATCAAAATAACTTTTCAACAAACAAACAAACAAAACTGCTGTTTTTATTGGCAACGAAATAGGAATGCAGGCATATTGACTATTGCTACAATTAAAACTTCTCTCCCTATCTACTTACTTTGTTAGTAGATTTCTCAAAGCTAACATCAATGAATTAAAAATAGAAATGCAATTGAGAGGCAGTTATTTATCTGTAGATATATAAGCTATTAAGAGGTTATAGAGACATTGCTCAGTATTTAGGAGCACATATTCTTTCAGAGGACTTTGGTGTGGTTCCCAATACCCACATAGTAGCTCACAACAATGTGTAGCTCCAGTTCTAAGGGATTTGATCCCTTCTTCTTTGGGCATCAAGTGAACATGTGGCATACTTGCTGATAAAATACTCATGTACATGAAATAGAATAAATAAGTCTAATACAAGTTAGAACATGTTTCTAAATACATTGTTTGTGTTTACTAACTACACATCAAAGTGTTTAATAAAGGTTCTATTCACTTGGATACTATTAATCACTGGAATCAAAGCTTGTAACAGCCATTGCTTTGTTAACCTGATAGAAGCCAACGTCATAGTGGAAGGGGAAACTATAATTAAGAAAATGCCCCCAGCAGACTGACTTTGTGGCAAGTAAGCCTGTGAGGCATTTTCTGGATTAATGATTGATGTGAGTAGGCCCAGATCACTATGAGTAGGGCCACCCCTGTGCAAGTGGTCCTGGATGGTATAGAAAGGCAGGCTGAGCAAACCACGAGGAGTAAGTCAATGAGTACTCTCCCCCTTGGCCTTTGCATCAGTTCCTGCCTCCAGGTTCCTGACTTAACTTCCCTAGATGATGGACTACAAGATGAAGATAAAATAATGAAGTAAACCCTTCCCCTAATTGCTTTTTGTCATGATGTTTTTAAACCACACACACACACACACACACACACACACACACACACACACACACTAAATATATATATATATATATATCTTCATTTAATTAAAATCATTTGAGTTAGTATGACTGAGACATCAAAATGCTATAGTTTGCTTATGTTTTAAACCCTCCCTCTTTCTGTGCTGTGTCATGAGGGTCAGTAGCCCTTGACCTAAGTCTTCTCTTATCTATAAGATATTTCTCCTTTTTGGATGTTCTAGCTAGTACCGGGGCAGGGAGTCTATGAGGAAATATGGTGTAACTGAAGACTACCTCATTACTTTTCTGCAATCATTGAGTTGCACTATGTTTGGCAATAGAAATATAGGGAAGCAAAACTACAAGTGTATTCACTATTTAGAACACTCCATAGATACAGTACATATATGCTCTGCTTCAGCTCCAGAGAAACCCAAATGATGGTCTGTTCCTCACCTTGATCTTCATATACTCTTTTTAAAACATAGGTTATAGTTTTATTCAGACATTGTATTGCCAATGGATTGGGCAAAGACTGCCACTGACCAGATAATTATGCTCATACATAAAAGATAGAGTCTTACACCATACCAAGGGTTAATAGGGACTTATGATGTCATTTGGGAGACAATGAGATCAAAGGAAAAATGGGTAAAAGCCTCAACTGTGTTTTTTGTTTGCTGGAGTTCATGAGGCAGTATATGAAACTTCAGGGGTCGAAGAGCTCGTTCAAGAGTGAAGCACTTATCTCACAAGCATTAATGTGAGTTCACATCTTCAGCAGCCATGTAATGGCCAACTGGCATGGTGGCCCACTTGCAACAGAGCTAAGAAGGCAGACAACATTACTCCAGGCTTGTGAATTATTAGGCTAGCCAAATCGACAAGCTCTGGGTTCAAGTTGGGGATTGCTTAGGTATAAAGATATAGAGCAATGGAGAAACTCCTGATTGTATTATCTGGCCTGTGCACAGTGCAAATGCTCATGCCATACACACACATACCACATGATCTGCACAAAATAAAAATTAAAAGGATATATTGGATGGCTGACTTGAATAACTTCACGTGTTCTGGAGAGGAATTCCCATTTCTGGTACATGCCCTGTGCTGACTAAAAGAGAAGAGAATACCCAAGAGTAGTGCACAATAGTAATGGGCTAGATAAACCTAGAAGCTGAGTTGCTTCAATTTCAGCTCCACTTGATCAGCAATGCCCCAATATCAAAGCATGATTAATTTATATACTTTTACAGTTTTACTTGAATGTATGTCTTGGCCTGCTTGTATTACTTGAGAAAAGAGAAAGTCCAAGAAACACTTGTGAAGTACACAGACCAATGGGACAGGCTCACTCAGATACCAATATCTGATTACAGCATCTACTATGGGATTACTAAAGGCCTACCAGGGCCAGATTGTGTAAGGAGTTCCTGGGCAATCTGAAAACCACAAAAAGGCTTCAAGCAGAGTGCAGAAACAAAGGACAAGAAGAAAAAACTATGGAGACATGGAAGGGAGAGGAGCCTCATCCCAGGGACTAGCTAAAGGCTCTAGTAAGCTAAGAAGTTGAATCCCTACATGAGCCAGCAATCTCAGTGAGTAAAGAGGGTAAAGGTATTTGTTGCCAGATGACCTAAGCTACATTCCCAGAATCCATGTAGTGGAAGAAGAGAAACCACTCGCACTAACTGTCCTCTGACTTCCATACGCACACCATGGTACAGGTGAGCACCATTCATGTTTACTTATACACATGCAAATAAATGCATTTTTAAAAAGAATCCAACAATTAGCATTTTCATAAGGCTTTTCTCCACCTATAAGCTGACAGTTTTCTAGAAATTTTACCATAAATTCTGCTTGCAGTACAACACTGTCTTAACCATTTATGTAGCCCCAGTGGCTCCTGATTTTACTTTATCAGCTTGCAATCTGATAATCTAAGGCACGTCTGGTGCCACCCTATATATAATGTTGCCCCACAAAAATAAAGGAAGACTGAGGAGAAGGTTTCTTAGCAATTGTATTAGTCAGGATTTTCTAGAGAAACAGAATCTGTGTGTGTGTGTGTGTGTGTGTGTGTGTGAGAGAGAGAGAGAGAGAGAGAGAGAGAGAGAGAGAGAGAGAGAGAGAGAGAGAGAGACTAGAGTGGTTTACAGGCTATGATTCAAGTAGTCTAACAATGGCTGTCTCCTAATGGAAATTCTAAGGATCTGGTAGCTGTTTAGTATTAAGCTGGACATCTCAGCAGTCTCAAACTGGACAATAGAGTTCCAAGGAGAACATAGAGAGCTGCCGATCTAGGTTGGAATCCTGAATAAATAAGAGTTCTAATACCGGAGAAGAAATGTCTAGGCAATGGAATAGATGAAGTTGCCAGTTAGAGTGAGATGAGAGCACCTTTTGGATTTCTTGAATAGCAAAGTCCATCCTCTTTGTACACTACAATAAGGATTCCTAGCCAGGGAGTTTGGAAATTTCTGGAGAAAGTTTTGGTGGTTGTGCCAAGGAAGAACAGCAAGGTAATGATCTGCCAGTGAGTGTAGGTTGTGAGCACTGGGAAATATTGTGCCATGCCTAAAGGCCTCACAATGAAGAAATTCCTCACATGAAATGTCAGTAGAGTCAAAGGCTCAGAAAGTCATTACTAGAATGTACGCTCCTATTATGAGATCAATGGGTCCATTTCTCAATTGTAAAGGATTTTGGTACAGGTAGTAGAAAAGGTTTTTAAAAAATCCTTTAAAAATTCTCTATTTTTAATCTAACACACATCTGTTTCTACTCCCTGTTATGAGTATGGTTCACAACCCAAGGAAATCAGAAGAGTAGCGGAGAACTTGCCCCATATCTGACATTAGTATGTGTCCTTGTGATGCTGGTAATTAGAAATATATCCTTAAACTATTTCAACAGACCAACAAAAACACATCGATTACAGAATAATTGGAAATATTTAGAGGAGCAGATTTCCACTTCTGTAGAAACTATAAAAGTTATCAGGGAGTTGAGTTACCAGCTTATCATATTTTATTGGCCTGTATGCCAAGAATATTTGCTTACTCGGTGTTCTCCATATGCCTAGGGCAGAACTTCGGTACATGCTGTGCGTTAGGGTAATGGAGGCCACTTACATTACAGTAAATCATTATCAGGCTCTTATTTTTTAGCCGTCATCTATATTATTTTTGAGTTGTTGAATGTGGCTTTAGCTAAATAAATCTCTTACTCCGATGAAAAGACTTTCATTTTTTCTTCTGGAAAAATTAAAAAGGAAATCTCCAAGCACATAATCATTATGGAAAGACAGAGTTAACTCTAGTTTTGTATAGAAGCTAGAAGTAGTAGGATCCAGGTAGAAACTCCCAGAAGGCTCTATACAGACTAAAAAAGCAACAGGCAGACATTTCTACAGCTCCGTGCTAACATTTACCTTAACACCCAAAACTACTTTCATGAGTGATGCTATAATTGGACAGACTCTAAAACTCCTTTCCTGTCTTCAAATGCCCTGGTCAATTCTTTTTATCCTTAATTGCTAACATTAGGTTAATTTGGACAGTGGATATGATCAGAAATCTCTGAGACTAATTAAATACATATGTTAATATAAAGAATTCCACTCCCAGTCTTTCTGAACAGAATAATTTGTATAATTGGAGGAATAATAGAAAATTAAAATTTAAAAACACGGTCAAGGGGCCTAAAGAAATGGTTCAGTGGTTAAGAGTACTGGCTGCTCTTACAGAGGACCCTGGTTCAGTTCTCAACATTGACATGGCATCCTTCAATAGACTGTCACTCCAGTTCCAGAAAACACAGCTGTCTCTTCTGGCTTCTGTGGACATCAAGAACATATGCAATGAGCTTATACACAAGGAGTCAAAACATTCACATGCAGAAAAATAAATATGTCTTAAAAAATAAAAATCTAAAAATTGTTTTGCAAATGACCTTCAGTGTTAATTGTCTGTGATCATAGTCCCTTCTTTACCTGCCCTCCCTCCTCTTCCCAATTTAATTCTCCATCTCCAATTTTGCCTTTTTCTCTCTATAACACTATATTCTATTTCCTGTTCCTTGGAAGACCTTCCTGCCCTTCCTGATCCTGGTCTCTTACTAGGTATATAACCTCTGGGTTTATTCTGATTATAGGGCACATATTGAAACATTAAAAGTTAACAGTCACAGAAAAGACAAAAAGTGCAATATTTGTCTTCTTGGGTCTAGATCACCTCATTCTGGATGATTGTTCCTAGCTCTATTGATACACCTGAAATTTCTATTATTTTCTTTTTATTAAGAGCCAGATAATAGTGCATTGCATAAATCTACCACATTTTTATCATCTACTCATCAGCTGATAGACATCTAGGCTACTCCAAATTCTTTGCTGTTATGAATACAGCAGCAATGAACATGGATGAGCACATACCTCTGTAGTAAGATGTAGAGCAGGTATATGCCCAAGTGTGGTACAGTTGGATCTTGAGGTAGATCTATTGTCTCTCCTACCACAGTGGATAAGATCCCCCCCACCCAGTTCCCCATATCCTCACCTCATTCATTTTATTGAATTTGGCTACTGGGACTAGGGTAAGATAAACTTTCAAGGTTTTAGTTTTGTTTTTCTTGATAGCTAAAGGTCATGAACATTTCTTTGTTTCTCAATTATTTGTGTTTCATCTTTTGAGGATTTTCTGTTTAGATCCTGACCCCATTTTTAAATTGGATTATTTGTTTTCTGAAAGTTTAGTTCTTATTAAAATTTCCTTATGTATTCTAGACACTAGCCCTCCTATAGATGCATGTAATTAGTAAAGATCTATTCCAAGCATGTGTCCTGATGCTTTGTCTGAATGATGTTATCTTTTGCCATAGAGAAGTTTTTTAGGTTCATGAGTTCCCATTTATTAATTTTGTTCTTAGTGCCTGAGTTGTCAGTGTCCTGTTCTAAAAGTCTTTTCCTGTGCCAGCGAGTTTCAACATATTCCTCACATTCTCTCCTATCACATTCAGTCTCTCTTATCACATTCAGGATATCTGGCCTTATATTGATGTCCTTGATCCACTTGAAGTTGGCTTTTGAGCAGGATACTAGCCAGCTAACCTCTTCTCTTAGTCATCTCTGAAGTTCTGCCCCAGCCTCAGCAGGAAGACAGGGGGATGGATGGTGGAAACTGGGAGAGAATATCTAACTGAAGAGAAATTTCTAGAAATACCAAGGATATGGGATGTGTTTGTAGGGATGGAGAAAGAAGAAGCAGAAATGATGGGAGAGGGATTAGGGAGGCTGAAAAGGATTGAGAAATGAGGAAACTTACTTCGATGGAAAAAATAAGTTTCCTCCCACTACAGGCTGAGCAATGGTTCTCAACAAAAAGAGATAATGGTGAACTTGGGCCCTCCCTAATAATGACAAATTCTGGGAAAAGAAAACTGGGGACTTCTACTGGCATGCAGCTGGCAGGATTTCAAAACTGAAGCAGCTTTCACCAGGAATGGGCTCAGTCAATATTTAATGGAATGCTGATATGAGCAATAAACCTATAAGAGGCTTAAGGTAAATAAGATAAGTATAGGTGGGTAGCCACTTCATACTTCCAGAGAAAAATACACGGAACACTGTTTGCTCTAACTAGAATCAGTTCCTTGAAAAAGAAGTGAGTTTGTGTATGGATCACAAAACTCAGAAAAATAACCATGAAAGGGGCAAAAGATAGCTTAAGAGACAAGAGGGGAATATAGATAAAAAGAGAATACTTGGTTATAAGTGACATGAAAGTAGAAGAGGAGATGAGGTGGGTTAGAAGGAGGGAGGAAGGTGGCCTGAGGAGGGAAGTGTAGAATGTATGAAAATGCCTAATAAAATCCTATTATTTTGTATGATAGTTTGAAAATCTATTAAAACAGAGTAAACCCAAACATAGTAGTGTTAATAACCATACTAGATATTTTAATCATATATAACATGCATACATAATTTAGGAAGACATTAAAAGAATTTACTAACTATACTGTTTTATGTAATTTTTTAATAAATGCAAATTTTCAGAAGCAGGTTTTTTTTTTTTTTATTGTCTTACCTATTGTTTAAGTAACGTTATTTCTGAGATTTCAGTATGAATGCTCACTTCCATGGGACAGCTTCAGATGGTTTCTGTGATTGCATGACATCTGGAGATCTGTGGTACCATCTGCAGCTGGCAAAACCACACCTCGACTAGAGCAAGAGGCTCTGTCAGCTGCTGTGAACAATCTGATGCTGCCCCATATCTGACACCTGGGATTAAAATAAAAACATTTTCCTATAATATTCCTGTGTTTTTCAAAGAAAGGAAAACTCTAACATTGTCGCTATAAAAGTAGGTCTTAGGCCAATTTTGCAGGTGTCATTATAAGGTGAGTCAGAAATAGACATCAGCCAAAGGGAAAGCAATGGGAAATAGAGAGAAGGAAGCCAGCTAAGGAGAAAGGTCTGACAATGGCAGCCATCCTGCCACACCTTGATCTCAGTCTTTTACATCCAGAATGGTGAGATTCCATTGCTTGTGCGTATTTTGTGGCAGCCCACGGAATCAAATGTACCAGTGCACAATAAAGGTGTCATGCATCAAAAGTGAAGCCATTCTGACCCCAAATCAAGATATAGAATGCAATAAACCTGAGAACTCATGCTGATCAAAACCATGAAGCAGACTGAGGTTAGTAAACATTGTCATCATTATTTTCTGTTTACTTCGATGTTTGCTGTCCCTTCACTTTGGCAATGAGAAATCTCAGCATATAAGAAAAGCTTCAGGAGGACTAAGAATTGTACTTTGTTTTTTTTCCCCCTTTATATGTGCAGACACTAGTAGGTTTACCATATTCCAGTGGATGGCCCATACAGATAAGGACTCTCCAAGTTCAACCCCATGAGATACAAAGCAAAAGACAAAACAACAATGTGAAGTTGGGAGGGGCCATTTGGGGAGGTGTTTGGGGCGTCTGAGGGAGAAATGAGCATGAGTCGTTTTGTGTTTCTTTATATATAGGTATGAAAGTCTCAAGAATAAAGAGAAAATAATATTAGGCCGGGCGGTGGTGGCGCACGCCTTTAATCCCAGCACTTGGGAGGCAGAGACAGGCGGATTTCTGAGTTCGAGGCCAGCCTGGTCTACAGAGTGAGTTCCAGGACAGCCAAAGCTACACAGAGAAACCCCGTCTCGAAAAACAAAACAACAAAACAAAAAAAAAAAAAAAAAGAAAAAATAATATTAAGCAAAAGAGTCACCCAGGTTGAAGGAAAGAGGTACAGCTGCCTGAGAGAAGCAGAATGGGAGGCAACTGTGAGGAAGGACTGGTTCTAACGAGGGGGCGCCAGTCCATGACGTGCAATGCTTGCTAGAAGCAGAACAAGCCCAGCATCAGATACACTTAAACAGCCATCAGCTCCTGGTTATTTCCAACAGTCAAAGGAGGGACTGACTTTTCACATTCCAACTCAAGCAACACATAAGCCCCCTCTGTTTTACACTAGATAAATGTGAATCATTATTGCATTACTGGCATAGTTTCTGGAAAGAAACACGTGTTTGACTATGAAATTAGTATTTGTTTCTGAGTTTGGGTGTGCTTCATTAACTGTTTCAGATTTAGAAACATACTAAAAAGAGTATCTTGTTGAGACTCTCTTTCAACCAAACTTACCATATAAATCAAAACCCATGTTTCTTCATACTTAAAATAACCTAATTTGGTCTGAAAAGCCCATTAACCAATTCCTAACTTACAGATATTGATATGGAAGAGGATAATAATAATAGAACAATATAATTTTTCATCAAGACACAATATTAACATTTACTAAATGCTGGGAGAAGCTATCACTATAATTTTACACAGCTTAGCTCTCACAACTGCTCTATTTTGTTCATTCCCAAGATGAAATTGAAGTCTTGGAAAGATAAGTAGTTTCTTTCTCCACAGCTAGGACAGGAGAAAACAGTGTCATCTTTGAAGTGCACTCACAAGTGGCATAGAGACTGAAGGGTAAGACCAGGAATTTGAGATTGTTTGTTAAAGCCAAAGTAAAAACTTTTCAATAAGCAATGACTGAAAAGCCCCAAGAATGCCAGGGAATTGAAAGTTAGGAAAATACCTTCTTTTTTCATATAAAGGGAAATTTTGTGAATTTGTTTCTTTGGTAGTGAGAAGGTTTCTAAGGGGACAAAAGAATGTACAAATGTCAGATGCATAGAAACCTGGGAGAGGTGATATGAGAAACAATGAAATAAATCTATTTCACTACCACAAAGTTTCTATGAGACCCTCAGCTACAGCAACTTACTGGAGACCCTACAGTCACTACAGGAAAGACTCCAGGATGATGTGTAGCTTGAATAGCTAAAATGTGAACATTTAAAGGCAAGGTTTCCTTGAGAATATAATAGATACAGAAAAATGTGGTACGTTTACACAATGGAGTATTACTCAGCTGTTAAAAACAATGACTTCATAAAATTCTTAGGCAAATGGATGGAACTAGAAAATATCCTGAGTGAAGTAACCCAATTACAAAAGAACACACATGGTATGCACTCACAGATAAGTGGATGTTAGCCCAAAATCTCGGAGTATCCAAGATACAATTCACAGACCACATGAAGCTCAAGAAGAAAGAAGATCAAAGTGTGGATGCTTCAGTCTTTCTTAGAAGGGGAACAAAATACTCACAGAAAGAAATATGGAGACAAAGTGTGGACAGAGACTGAAGAAAAGACCATCCAGAGACTGCCCCTCCTGGGGATCTATCCCATATATAGTCACCAAACCATGACTCTATTGTGGATGCCAAGAAGTGCTTGCTGAAAGGAGCCTGATATAGTTGTCTCCTGAGAGGCTCTATCAGAGCCTGACAAATACAGAGGCAGATGCTTACAGCCAACCATTGGACTGAGCACGGGGTCCCCAATGGAGGAGTTAGAGAAAGGACTAAAGGAGCTAAAGGGGTTTGCAGCCAGCCCCATAGAAAGAACAACAATATCAACCCACCAGATACCCCTGAGCTCTCAGGGTCTAAACCACCAGTCAAAGAATACACATGAAGGGACTCATGGCTCCAGTCGCATATGCAGCAGAGGATGGCCTTGTCAGACATCAATGAGGGGAGAGGCCCTTGATCCTATGAAGGCTTGATGCCCCAGTGTAGAAGAATGCCAGGGCGGGGAGGCAGGAGTGAGTGGGTAGATGGGGGAGCACCCTCATAGGAGCAGGGAGTGGGGCATGGGATAGGGGATTTCCGGAGGGGAAATAAATTTTCTTTATTTACATTTGAAATGTAAATAAAAAACATTCAATAAATGAAAAAAAAATAACTAAAGTTGTGTGATGCATCAAGAGTCCAGGTTCTGCTATTAAACTTACCACTCCACAGACTGACTGTTCCAGGCATACTGAACAGGGGATATGGAACCACTTTGTGGACCAGCTGTGACACAGGGACTCTTCAATGACTTCATGGCTGGTGGCTCACCGTCACTCATTTGTTTCCCCTTGCTTGTTCCTGCATTGCAGACCAGTCCTGTATCAGTATGGTATAACTCACTGCTGTCTCCTTTACTCTTTTCAACAGTGGTCCCTACTGAAATCCTTGCATTTGGCAGCTGCAGCTCAGAGGATCCACAGGTATTTTACTAACAATTTCCAAATGTATAAAGATGTTTGCTCATTAAACACATGCTCACAGTATTACTGAATCCATTAGCAGTTTTCACATTTGTACTCCCAGCTCAAGTGTCTTTCCTTCCTGTTAACGACCTCGCTCCACACATCCAGCCTCTTTCATCAAGATTATTGATCAGTCCTAGAATCTCAAACTGTTCTCTTGTTCTTGTCTCATGAATGCACTTCATAGTGGTTGGACAATATTTTCCGAATATGTGTCTTTAACCTAACAATATTCTGAATCTAAAATGAGTGGATATGGTGGATTAGATAGGACAAAGTTTTCCCATCTCCATTGGACCTTGGGAATTGAAATCTCAGGCAGGTCCCAGAATGCTCTGAGTACTCTAGATGTTTTTCTGTTTCTGTTTGTTTGTTATGATTCTGTGACTTGGCATCTGAAAATCTTGGTAATTTTAATAATGCACTGGTCAGTTGTGCTATATCTGGGCTACTTTCCCATTAATCCAGCATGGTTACCCCATTTGGAAGTTCTCACTAGAAGAGTCACTTCCTGTTCTGTGTCTTTGTGCCAGACTGCTCTCCTAAGCTTCAAGTCTCACCACTGTATCATCCCCAGCGAGGACTCTCTTCTACTTTTCATTCTAGCTTTTACCTAACAGTAAATCTGTAGGGTTTTTCTTTAAATTTTATGGTCATGTTTCATGCTTTCCTTTTGCACTGTACTATAATCTCCATGGAGCAGAGGCTTTCATAATCTCATGCCTGGTCCCCTGACAATAACCAAATATTTGCGTTGGTAAGGAATATAAGCAAGTGTTAGTGAACATAAAAATAAAATAGCTTGAAGTTTGCAAGATACTAAAAGAATTTTGTAAAGCAAAATTTGATCACCTGTCTTCATTTTCTCAAGTTGTGATATTTAGTCCAAGGATGGGTGTTCAAATGGTACTTCTCCTTGAAAGAGCAGAGGTTTGGAGGCAGGACCTAATATAACAATCATAGCAGGGACTGTAGCTGAATCTGAAGTGTTAAAGAGTCCTGCCTATTTTTCAGTCAGTTTTGATAATGAACCATCTAGAAGAAAACAGGGATAGGGGGTGGGTGTTCGTGCTTTCTGGTAAAATGGAAATGAGTGACTAGGTAATAGTTCAGTCAGTGAAGTACTTGCCAGGTAATTGTGAGGACATGAATTTTATATCCCAAACCACAGAAACAACCAGGTATGGTGTTGTGTGCTTGTAGTCTCAGAGTTGGAGAAGAAGAGATAGCCCGATCCCTGGGGCTTGCTGGCAAGCTCTCCTAACCAAATAGCAATCTTCAGGCCAAATGGGAAAGCTAAAAAACCAAGTGGACTGATCCAGAGCATAACACCTGAGAATGACCTGGGGTCTACACATACTCACATACGTGCTGGCTACCACCACCAAGATACGTGATAACAGAGATGAAGTGTCAGAATGCAAATGTGGAATGAGGACTTTCCTCCACAGTAAGTTCAGCCTGAGGAAAGAGCTCCAGATAGAACAGCTTTCTTTGCCTTGGCTAAGTGCACATGAGGAGGCACTGTGCTCTTCCTTTGGCACATGACACTTAAATACAAGTTAACGTTCTTAAATATTATGCATCCTTAGTACTGAAGCCAAAGTTTGCAAATTCTGAATTGTTAGATTTTCTTACTCAGTTTCCAGCATTGCTTTTGCTTTTATTTTGTCTCCTGACATCTTGGGTCCTGCCTTTTGGTCCAAATGGCACTCTTGGAACTTAACCTGAATTAAAACAAACAAACAAACACTTTCAAAAGCTGGCATGATATGCATCCTTTTGATTTTTTTTTTTTTTTTTATTTCTTGAATGTCAGATTTCCCAGTTCTCCAGTCCTAACACCAGACTTCCAGGCCACACTTCAGGAAGAGGTCAGGGTCCATGCTAAGAAACAGGGACAATTTTACAGATGACCTTGATTCTTGCCAGATGTGTAAATACAACCTATCATTTTACTGTGAAAAGAGCAAAGAGGATAAGTACAGAGAGAATTAACCAACATTGAAGCTGTCATGAGGAGACAACTAGGAGTCTTGTATCACACTTAATGTCAACATGGAAGGCTAAGGTCACATCGCAGATGTGGCAGTTGGCATCAGCCACCTTGAAGAAGAACCAGTGCTTTCAACTGTTTCTTAATTCTACACTTGAACTTTTAAACTCCAGAGAGGAAGTGAAGAAGGGAAGCAGAAGCCTTCAGATCAGAACTAGCTCCCAGATGCTAATCTATGGGCACAACACCAGGTTTGTGCAAGGGAGAGTAGATGATACTTATTCGTCTTGATAACACAGCTGTAGTGCCTCATACCCAGCTCAGCACCTTCCCAGGATTTGCCATGGCAAAGACAGAATAGTAATAACAGACTGAAGAGGACAATGATCACAGTACACATGACATGTATGCTTGTAGGAGATTATTTCAAAAAAATGAATATCGAGGTAAAAATTGTTGGAATGTTTTAATAACTCCTGAATATTTATTTCTATAATGAATATCCATTACCCAGCAGGAGAGAGGAGAGTCAACATCCATCACCATACTTCTGATTTTGAACCAACTTTGTTTAGGAAAAAAAAAAGAAAAAAAGAAACAAAAAACCCTTTGACACTGAGTGTGATTAACTTCTGTTCTCCTGGTATCTTGCATCCAGAAACAAAAAATTATTCTATTTTATCTTTATGTTGTTGTAAAAATTACAGCATAATTGTATGACCTTATTCTTTTATGGTCAATGCTCTTATTAAATAGAAGATGTTCACAAAGTTGGCAAATATCATGTCTTATTCAATTTTTTTATATTTCTCTTAGCCTCAGAGAAATTAGACAGCATCATACAAAGGATAATGCAGTACAGTGGAGAGACCTTGGTTCTAGTACCAGATACTGATCTACAAGATGCTCATCTGTGACCTTAGGTAAGCAAGTGATCACCTCAATCTTAGGTTAGTTATCTTTTGAGTAATGGCATTAAATTAGATCCAGGCCAAATGCCTTTTACGCCCTAATACTTTGACATTGATCCCAGTTGACAGCTGACATTTGAAATACAGAGAAGCCCCTAGGATACTGCATCCAGAAGTTAATACCGATTCTGATAGAGTTTGGAATGCCAGGATGCCAGTGGAAGTATGGAAGGTAAAGCCTGGAATCACAAAGTATGGAGGGGAATAAGGACTCGACTGAGAAATGAACTAGAGGACATTTATGTTACATTCTCACAAGGACTAGATACATTCTGCCCATGTTCAGAACGTTGAGTGATTCTTAATTCAAATGTTATATATTAAGTTGTCTGAAATTTGCATTCCATCATAATGTTGAGGCTGTGGCATGGTTATTACTTACTGCTCTTTGTCATATTTATAGTGATAGGATGAAGAACATATTAAAATGTGTTTTGTAATTTCTCCTTCATTTATGTATATTGCATTTCACACATTTAATAACTATGCTCTTACATATAAAACTTTTCAAGTATTATTGCTCAGGTATTATGGCCAATGTGTACAGTTAAGTACTGGCCCACTATATCAAAGTAACAACCAACAATCAACAAATAACTTGTTCTCAGGAGCTTCATCAGGAAATAGGAGTTTATGTGATACAGCATCCATTGCAAAAGGAAGTTTCTTCTATATATACAAATCTTTAGAAGACAGTTTAAAAAGCATACCTTATCCTTGACAGAATAGCAACAGCTTCCATATTGAGGCCTATGATCTCCCCAGCTGCAGGCTTTTGTCCTAGCTTACACTAAAAGACAAAAAAGATATGAACTCTCTTCTTTGGTATTGATTGAACACACTATATATGTGTCACTATTGCTCAAGCAACAACTTCCCTGGCATTCAATACTCTAGCAAGTAGGATCCATTGTCTAATTGGGCTGTTCATGAAAAGTTTCTCCCCAGAAGACTGCATAGCAACTTCCACAATACCAGTAAGAAAAGGGTTCCATCTCAACACAATCTTTACTTTTTGATTCCCAGTAATCAAAGCTTGTGGAATCTTCAGCAACAGGGTCTTATCATCTTGTTGTTGCTTGCAAACAATAGCAATAACATTGTGGTTGTGAAATCTCAGTGGCCTCTCTGGCCAATAACTCATAGGCAGAGTACCCACCTCTGGATTCTTATTTAATAACAGATAAAAGTGCCCTTTTACCTATTATATGGTACCTTCTGTAGTTCTTTATCTTTTTTCTAATATCTCATATATTTTTTAAAGTTAACATAGCCCTATAAGGGTTGTAAGACAGGTGGAAGTACAATTTGTCTCAGTAAATTTCTGTACACCAGTGTTTATGAAATGGCTACAATTTCCAATTTTTTGTGCATCTATACATCAAACTGAACTGGATGAGACCTTTGATTATGGATTTACCTATTGTTTATTTCAATGAAAATGTTTATATGTAGCAGTGTCTACATAAATGAATCATATTTGTATTCCTGTCTATCTACCATTTCCTCATGGGGCAAGTGATCTTATACATGTGTCTCATCCACCAATGTTGTCCCCACTGTGGTAAGAGAATACACACCTATTTATTGCGTCCTGTAAGAGTCTTAGCTTATCCAAAAGCTTATTGAACCTTTCAGACCAATCTCATATCACATCCATTGGTATATCAAGTTGTACAAAGGATGTATTACTTGGGCCAAGTGGAGATCTTCCAATATCCTGAGTACTCCAAGTATACCTGCAGCTCTCTCTCTCTCTCTCTCTCCTCTCTCTCTCTCTCTCTCTCTCTCTCTCTGTCTATGTGTGTGTGCGCATGTGCACGTGTGTGTGTTTGTTTGTGTTCTAATTTCAGGAGCAGGGACATCTTGAGTGGAGCTCAATCAATGAAAAGATCATACCATAATATATTGCAATTCTTTGATGTTATACCTATAGAGCTCTTTAAAAAACTTTCCAGGTACCTTCATGTGGCCAAGGGACACTACTTGGGAGCTCAGTTGGTTAGAGTGGGAAATTTGAATCTTTTAAATTTCAGCTTTTCCAGACAGATGAAGGGCATTTACTTCATCAGTCTCTTGAACCACACCTCTTCTACTTTGGCCAAGTATCATAATTCTCAAGAAATTGCTAAACAATACATGTGGGCAGTCAAAATGTACTGAAAGTGCTTACTCCATTGGGGTGTGTCTGTATATATTAAAGAGTACCCAGGTCAGTAATCCCACAGTGTATAAAAGCATCTCATCTGGCCAGGTCCTGGAAACTTTCCTGAGATTCTGGTACGTCAATCAGCTCTGTGGGATCCTCTCTTCTTCTCTAAACATCTAGAATAGTTGTAGTACAGTTACTTCTGATTTTCTAGCTTTGCTCTTTCCAGAATATGTCCTTTCCCTTACAGCCATCTTAGAGCTAAGTGATCTCATCTTCTCTGCCCTTTCCCTCCAGCCCCAGGACGCTGACTTTCAACAGGATGAAGACTACAACTTGTTCCCTTCTCATCTGTATTTCCCTTCTCCAGCTGATGGTCCCAGTGAATACTGATGAGACCTTAGACATTTTAGTGGAGAAAAAGGTCAAGGATCTTCTCACCCATCGAGGTATGACATGAGTACGCTTAATCCTTGCAGATGCTGACTATAAACAAGACCTAAAAATCCCTTGTATCCTGGTCTAAGCTCTTAGTCCTCTTCATCCCTACCTTCTTGACCATCTCTTCCTTCATCACCCTACCCTTTTGAACTGTTGGATAAGAGCTCAACATTGTTGATGAGGATGAAGGAAAAGGATAGGGCCTGTAATTTATGAGCACATCATAATACAGGAATATTAAGCTTTTAGTTAGTTTATTTAATTTTCACAGCCACTTTATAAGTTAAGTACAACTATTACTTTTTCTTCACAAATGAAGAAGCTGGGTCTTTAAAGTTATCGAGGAGCCTCCTTATAGAACCAGTGACATCCCTAAGATAGAAGAGGACTTACAAGGGAATTGTGAGACAGATCATGGGCAATATCACCTTTTCTCTCGTACTCAGATAATTATCCCTCCACTGTAACGAAGACTCTCTCCTGCACTAGTGTCAAGTCTATGAGCAGACTGGCTTCTTGTCCCCATGGTAAGTAATTCCTCAAACAGAATTTGTGAATGTGGTGCCCCTGTGTCCTCTCCATCAATTTCCTAGTACCACCTTCTCCTAACTGAAGTTTGTATTGCCATGGAGCTGAGCTATAGTTCCAAGTGTCCAGACACCCCTTCCTGATTTTCAATTCCCCAAGAATACTACTGAGGGACTTTTGGTGTCTACCATTCATGTCACTTCTTCCTTCATGCCAGCCCTTCCTGCACCTCAAACATCTGGTAATGGGTTTGACCTTCATTTTTTTCCTAATCTATTCTCTTGTATTGTGGGCAGGGGAGGGAGCAGAACAGGGGTGAATTTACTATTAATTGAATGACAGTGAAACTCCTCCTTTTAAGTCCTTCAGTTTAAGTAACTTTTGCATTTGTTGCTTGAAGAGAACTGTGAAATTTGAATGCTTTATGTTCTGCAAAATAAATCAAATCATGTGCTTTCTCAGAAGAAAGAACAGTTAGGGACCTTCCATCCCTTACAGTCAAAGGGCTCTGACATCTGTGTCTCACATAACTATGCAGGAATGACTGCTACTGGATGTGCTTGTGGCTTTGCCTGTGGATCTTGGGAGATCCTCCATGGAGATACTTGCAACTGCCTGTGCTTACTCATCGACTGGGCCACTGCCCGATGCTGCAAACTGTCCTAATAATGAAGATCCCAACTTTGATATGATGAATCTAACAAAACTGCAATTTCAAGTTGGAAATCTGGCTTTTGTGCCTTTTGATATATTCATATTGCCCATTAACCCTGCTTATTGAAAAATAAAGACAAATTTGCATGTGTCTGTGTTGATGTCTTCAATGTTATTACTCCTACCTTGGGATATTTCTTGCCAAAAACCACTTTCAGTATCACAGCTTACATCTCAGTAAGGCATGAGAGATGTGTGGTTAGGAAACAGGGAGAATGGGAAAACAGGCTGAACCTCCACTTCTAATCCTCACTAACATAAGGTATTGAGTACATTGTTTGTCATGAAATATACTAAAAAAAAAAATACTCTTAAAGAGCTCAAAATTGGGACAATGAACTCTATGCCATGTGAAGGAAAACAGTCAAAGTGCAGGCAATCAAGGGAAAATTGAAAATAATTTATTTCTAAACTTTTAGTACACATATGTACTTTCTTATTCAAATACCAAAGATGGCATTCATCAAAGTGATTTCTATCTGGTTGCCTTTTTTCCACATGGCAAAATAAAGCCACACCTCTCACTTGCCACCGGATCTTAGTATACTTCATCTTCCTGGGTGTAAAAGCCTACAGAATTCCTGGGTATAAGAATTACAGAATTGCAAATTCAAGGTGTGGTAGTGGCACACCCTTGAATATGAGCCCTGAGGAGGCAGAGACAGGACAGGCATATCTCTATGAGTTTGAGGCCAATCTGGTCTACAGAGCTAATTCCAGGATAGCCAGTGCTATGTAAAGAAATCATGTATTGGAAAACAAAACCAAGACAAACCAAAACAAAAATTACAGAGTTCCAAACAAAAAGTAATTAAATGTTAAGCAAGTAAGTGATCCTAGGACTTGAAAGTGACCATGTTTTAAGTAGGTAGACTTGAATTTCTGGTCTTCACAATCCTGAATGAGACTATAATTCAGTTATAACTTTGGATTATCAAAAATGATTTTAAATAATAAATATTAATAACTCAAGAGAAATTCAACTACATTGATCATCACTACAACAAGAATATTCTTTTCTTGTCTATTTAATAATGACAGTGTATTTCTCAAAGTTAATAATTATAAAAAAGAAATTCAATTAGATGAAGTTTTATATTTGTGAATATACAAACTTTATAGGAAAAAAAGCCCTTCTATTTCCCATTTAAAAATATATTTGTAAGTACCCTGTACTGCTACAGCCAGTTCAGCTAAAAGTCAAAACTTGGAGTTCCTGGAAGAAAATAGGAATGACCAAGGGAAGAGAGATACATAGACACCCTGGGTTTCTTTTACTGAGGAAGAAAAATTTATTTTCCAGTTTGATATACTTTAAGGACAGAGTGGGGTTACTGGAATTGTTGGGCCCTATCTAATGTTTTAGCAGTCATGAGGGCTCAGAGCTACCTCTTGAACATACTTTCACCAAAAGCACACCTAAAGGCTCTCAGATTTTTTTTTGTGGATTTCCACTGAGATTCTAGGAAAGGATTAGCTGAGTTGCTCATTACCCTTGAATTTATGATAAGTTACATGACACATGACTACCAAGTGTTCTGCTGTTGCACTGACCAATTTATATGAGCAGAAGGGTGATGCAAGGTTTAAGGAAGGGGACTGACTAATAAGGTCATTTTTTCACACTTAATTTATTTTGTGCCTGCAGAGGGGAAATACAAGTACCATGTATGGACAACTTGCTAGTTTTGTTCTTTCCTTTTACTACATAGGCTTCAGGACTATAATTCAGATCACTGGGTATCCTTATCCATTGAGACATCTCACAACCCAATGGTACCATTCTGACCTCTTCCATTGTCTCACAGAATCAGCTCTTATACAGTCTCTTTTGTACTATCCTCCTTAATGAAATAATTTGACGTCTTGTCCCCCAGGATGGTTGCCCCATACCCTTGCCAGGTACTCAGGCTCTGGCTACCATCCCCTCATTGCTTATCATGCTAGGAATTAGGAATGAAGCATCCCATTAACAAGACCAAGCATATACATGCAGTATCTACATGCTGATGAAACTGGGAATAAAGTCTGAAAACATGTAAGTTCTAGGTAACCAGTGGTTAGCCAAAGGAACAACTAACCCATTCCATTGAAAAGGGTCCCCAACTCACCAAGATATCATTCAATGCAAATACCAGCCTTTGCTATATTTACTTCCTGGGGTTTTTTTGTTGTTGTTGCTAGTAGTTTCTTGGGTTGTTGGTTTTCTTGTTGTTTAGATACTTCTTGGAGCCTTGGCAGAATTTTATGTCTGACTTTGTTTTTGTTTTTTTTTGGCGGGGGCATTTTTTTCTGAGCCTATACCCTTCTATTCCACATCTTGACTAGTCAGAATCCTTCATATACATTCAAATTAACAAACCAGGTCCTTTGCCAACTGAGTACCTTACTGTGTTTACAGTCAGGACCAATTGGCCAAGATGTAAATGAAATCCAGGTCCAGAAACCCATGTTTTTTAGATTCCTTCTTATTTAGGGGTGTTTTTATTCTACTTCCCCCAAAATTTTACTTATATGCACTTCTCTCAGCTTTGTTCCTCATTTGAGATCATGGACAAGAAACTAAACTGACACCTAAGAAACTTGTCACAAATTGTCCATAAGTTGAGGATTATGTTATTAGGTTGCATGACAACTTAAATACACATATGTCTCTTTACTGTTACTTAAGGGCTAGAAACTCAAGATTTAGTTCCGTTTCCTTCTTTTATCTTTCTTTCTTTCTTTCTTTCTTTCTTTCTTTCTTTCTTTCTTTCTTTCTTTCTTTCTTTCTTTCTTTTTTTTGGTGGAGTTTTTTGAGACAGGGTCCTGGCTGTCCTGGAACTCACTCTGTAGACCAGGCCAGCCTTCTTGAACTCAGAAATCTCCCTGCCTCTGCCTCCCAAGTGCTGGGATTAAAGGCGTGCGCCACCACTGCCCAGCCCTTCTTTTTTCATTAATCGCTCGAACATCATTTTTTTTCCTTATAATACCTTTTGTCTATTCTTCCCAGCCTAATCTCACATTATTTATGCTTCATCACAATTGGAAACACCTAACAGATAAACAACAACAACAATAATAACAACAAACTGAAATGTTGTCCTTAAAACCTATGGGCTTCAATTTCCTCTTCTTTCCATCTCTACCACTCATGCTATGCAAGGAATATCATCACAGGATAGTCCTATCACTATGTTTACAGACTATGAGACATGCTGGGAGAAAAACATGCTATTATTGCTAGTTGGATCCCACAGGATTGACTACTGCCCATTACTTCTACTACTCTAAGTAAAGAATCCTGAGAGCTAGGTCTATGAAGGAAGCCATAGAGCCATGGCCTCAACCAGGAAACTTCTACACTGTTCATGTAAATCATGATGGTTCAACACATGGCCATTTTGACTGTGACACTCTATATCACAAATAATAAGGATTATCTTTCTGTACTTGTATTGTTAGGTTTATTGGTTGTTGACCAGCGACTACATTATCTATGAGGTATTTCCTTTTTCTCAGTGCTCCAGCTAGTTCCAGAAAGGTTAGGCTGTGAGGAGAATCAGAGAAATTTACATCAATAATCTGCCCTCAAGACCATCTATCATTCTTTTGCAATCACTGAGTTCTACTGTTCCAAGCTTTATTCCTCGATATGGGGTATATGGAATTATAACCATGTGGATACCATAGCTTCCCTAAAATATCTTGGAGGCATATTCATTGCACTGCTTCTAGCATCCAAACTTGAAACACAGGATGGGTACTCCACCCAATAGGATATGTAGCTATTTGTGTCAGGCTGACTGGTGATCACTACTTGTGCAAGAAGGAAGTGTGAGTCAAGGGTACAGAATCTCTTAGAGTAATGCGTAATTCAAACAGTCTTCTTCAATCATACAATAGGAATTCAACAATGGAAAAAAGATCCCTAGCTACTAGATGGAAGGAGGGAGAGGAATAAATTGAAATAACCATCTCTTCCCCATGGAGAAACCATACTCTTAAAAGCAAATGCAAGTATAAAAGCAACCAATCAAGTTCACGTTTGTACCAGGAGGTAGTGACACAGTAAGAAGAGAGATCTGACTTTTACTCTTGGCATCAACTTGCTATTGGCTTTGAAGAAATTTCTTAAACCCCTTGGGTTTCATATCCCTGTGAAAGAAGATTGAAGGCTGGGAAGAAGTATGAAACAAACTCTAGGAAACGATTCTAGTCTACTATGTGCCAGGCAAACTTTGGCTTCAGGGATAAGCAAGCACAGTGTTTAAGATTGTTAACTTGGGAGGGTGCTCTGTCTTCTCAGAAGAGGAGGGGAGGGACTGTGTGCAGGAAGAGAGAGGAAACCAGGAGGAGAGGCAGCAATTGGGATGTAAAGCAAATAAAAAATTCTAAAAAAAGAAAAAAAAACAAAAATGTTTACTTATCTCTTAAACATCACATATCAAAGGAAGAGCCACAGTTCCCCATAAAGCATCTTGTGTATGTCAAACCAGGCAAAGGAAGTTGTTCTATCTGGAGCTCCTTCCTGAGAACTTAACTTACCCTGAAGGAAAATGCTCATCCCACATTTGCATTCTGACACTTCATCTACGTTATTATGTATCTTGGTGGTGGTAGCAAATATGTGTACGTGCTAGATGTATATGAGTTTGTGTGGAGGGCCCAGGTCATTCTTGCGTGTTACTCTCAAGATCTATCCACTTGGGTTTTGTTTTTGTTTTTTTTTGTTTTTTGTTTTTTGTTTTTTGTTTTGTTTTTGAGACTTCTCATTTGGCCTGAAGCTTGCTATTTGTCCAGGATGGCTTTCCAGCAAGTTACAGGGTTCTGGCTGTCTCTGCCTCCCTGACTCTGGGATACCACCACAGTTAGTTGTTTCTGTGGGTTTGGGATATCAAACTCATGTACTTACACTTGTGCTATGATACTTCACTGACTGAGTTATTATCCAGTCATTTATTTCCATTTTCCCAGAAAGAACACAAGCACCCCCTTTCTCTATTTACTTCTAGATGGTTCATTATCAAAATCAAGAACTGACTGAAAAATAGGCAGGACCCTTTAACACTTCAGATTCAGCTATAGTCCCTGCTATGATGTTTTCCTATGTCCAGCTACCAAACCTCTGCTTTCAGAAAAGTATCATTTGAACATCCATCCATGGACTGAATATCACAACTTGAGAAAATGAAAATAGGTGATCCATACAAATTTTGTTTTACAGAATCATTTTTAGTATTTTTATGCTTCAATTAAAGCAATTTTATTTTTATGCTCACTAACACTTGCTTATATTCCTTATCAAAGCAAATATTTGGTTATTGTCAGGGAACCAGGCATGAGATTATGAAAGTCTCTGCTCCATGGAGATTATAGTACAGTGGAAAAGGAAACCATGAAACATGACATAACAATTTACAGAAGAAAAACCTATAGATTTACCATTAGATAAAAGCTAGAGTGAAAAGTAGAAGACAGTCCTCCCTGGGGATGATACAGTGGTGAGGTTGTATCCTGGTGCAACGACACAGATCAGGAAATAACTCTTCAGGTAAGAACTTCAAATTGTGGGTAGCTATATTGAATTACTGGCAAAGTAGCCCAGATATAGCACAATAAGTCAGTGTACTATTATAAAGACCAAGGTTTTCATATGTCAAATCACAGAATCATAACAACAATAACAAAAATAAAAAACAAAAAATAAAAAAAAGAGAAATATTTCTTGAGTGCACTTGTTAATCTTGAGATGTGTCAAAAGAAAAGAGGGCTTCTATGGACATCTGGGTTATTTTAAATTTTATTTTAAACTATAAAGAACACTGAGAATTTAGCATCATGCTATCTAGACAGCAAAACCTCTTCATAGAGGATGATCATGATAACAAAGCGAAGTCACCTTTCTATAATAAATAATGGAACCATGAAGGTAATAGTAAAGAAGTACTTTGAAGGTCCACTGTTGACCATTCCAAGTAACTGCAAATTGGACTTGATATACAACAACTAAAGGAATTAAAAACAAATATACCTGCGCATTATCAAGGTCAAATTGAACATGTGAAAACCCTATCTCTTTTATTGTCTGGCTTCTTCATCTGGAGGACCTCCATAGGATGGGACTCCCATGCATTTCCCTAATTGCTATGGAGTTTGTGGAGCTAGCTCAATCTATGCCAGGCTAATTATACCCCACTCAGATTCTGGTAAACTCTTGGCTTCAATTATAGGTCTCAACACACATATTCTCTACCCTACTCCACTCTACTCCAATCTACTCTACTCTACTCCACTCTACTCTACTCTACCCTACTCCACTCTACTCTACCCTACTCCACTCCACTCCACTCTATTCTACTCTATTCTATCATCTTCCCCTTTCCTCTTGTTATTTCTGTTATGTGTTGTTTCAATGTAATCCCAAGGCTAGAGGAACAATTTCCACGCTAAACATTCCTTTTGGCAGAAAAACTAGACACAATTTTCTCTGGATTGATCATTGCTCACCATTAGTGAAATGTGAAGCTTTTTACCTGGGTTATTTTATTCTCATATCCATCAACTGCTGCCCATTGCTCCTAGGTGTTTTTGAGACTTTGTCATTAATGAAGGTGCATTTGGGTCCAGAACCTACCACAGCCCCAAAAATTTATACATTAATAGCAGACCAGTGAGTTCATAGTTTGACAGGAGGCCACCAGTTGCCAGGAATGGCCCTCATGTACAGAGAACTTTGATCATCCTGTCAGGGAAGCGGCTTGGATTTCTTCCAAAACAGGAGTTTCTGTGAAGACTTTCAAAAGTACCTTCATTTAAACTTCGTTGAAACACTGGTTAGGCTTGAAAAGCCTTCTCAGAATTCACAAAATTGTTCCATTTGTTTTGGTTTTACTAGCCTTTCCCCCTAGGGACTCTAAGAGCTCAACACACCTCTTGCCACGTTTGTTTTGTAATAACCATACAGAAGTCATCAATTGTTTTTCTTCTGTTCATCTCCTACCAGGTGCTTTAGAACCTTAAAACTTGATTTCTAATCTAGTATAGATCATTTAGGTCTTTTAAAAGCCTCTCCTAATTTAAACAATAAAATCATGTTTTATCATGCAACTCACCAGTCACTAAGGCTATAAATAAAATATCAAAGTCTCTGATAAATTTTCTTTTAACAAAATCTCTCCTATGAACACAATCTTATCTTACTTGGTGAATGAGGCATTAACCATCACTTAGGTAAGCCTTAGCTTCTTTATTGTTACTTTTATATCATGTTGTTTTTCTGTACTATCCCTTGGATTTTATGTTTATGGATTCCAGAAAGGGCTCTTAGTACAGATCTAACGTAGACTGTTTTTCCCCTTGTATCTTGCCACCTGTAAGAAATAGTAAATTAATAGCTCCATCTCATTCTCTCTTTTATTCAACCAGAAGCTAATATTGAACATGCTAGCAGGACATCTTTTCCATAATTGGTCCCTTACACAGGCAAGTTCTCACTGATATCGTGACAAGAGATGACTCTTTACTACAAAAGAAGTGCTCTGTTCCTCAGCCCCAGCTTACAGACACTCTCTTTACTTTTTACTCTTAGAGACCAAAAAATTTGTGCTAAATATTTAGCCTTTCTTGAATCATCTGTGTTCTCATTCAGTAGGCCCCATCCATCAAGCAAGTGTGTCACTCCATGTTACAGAGAGGAAGATAGCACCATTTGATTTCCCCCTGCAGACTACCCACCCAAACATCTGAATAGAAGACAAAGCCTTTGTTCTATGTCTGATCACCCAAGGCCCATGCAACCCATCATGTAGCAACAATGTCCATAATCACATACTATGTGAGAAAAGGGATTCTTCCATAGACATATTTGCACCTGTCTGTATATGTCTTTAACATTATTACTCCTGGCCTGTTGCCAGAAAACATTTTCAGTATCTCAATGGTTATATCTCACTGGCATATGAGATTTGTGTCTTTATTACCTAAGAAGCAGGATTACTGTGGAATATGAATTCATAACAGGACAATGAGTCAGATTTCCTGGGTGAGATCTTGTTTTCATTATAGTCTTCATTTCAAAACTGGGTTCTCAGACTCTTATTCCCAGGCCAGATAGCAGTAGTGAGCAGTGACAACAAAGAGTGACATTCCCCAAAATGACCTAGGTCCTTTCTAGATTTGTTTAAATATAATTCAATGATGAAAGTGTGAAACAAATGAGAACCAAGAAAGACAATGAAAACTATCTGCTGAGAATAGAGAATTGAGACTTTATGGAGTCCTGTGCCAAACTTGATGTCCTGGTGAAGTTGACATCAGTCATTCAGTTGGAAATGGCCGCTTAAGTTGGCTTTTAATTCTTTACCTGAAATTCTAAACTCCAGAGAGGAAGTACAGCACAGAATGCAGAAGTCTTTAGAGCAGAGCTTGCTCGGAGATGTTAATCTGTTAGCACAACACCTACATTTGCACAAGTGAAGATAGAGGGATGCCTCATCTGCATCTAGAGGGCTTCAGGTGTTGACCCTATGTGACTTATTGTCACAGTCCACTCCATGAGGTGTCATGGTCATGTGTTCCAGGACAGGAAACTGGTCAAGAGGAGATTTAAACACCTGTCATTCTCAGTTATGAGAATTAACAGGGTTTCTGAATCCACTCGATCTTACCAAGAGTTTTCTGTCTGGTGGCACTATCCAGTGCCCCACACATCACTTCTATGATCCATTGTTAGTTTGTTTGTCTCTTTTTCTTTTCTACCTGACTCTTTCTGTCAATTTCAAATCTTTTAATACAAGGAAGTGACCTTTAGCACAATTCTAACTTGTCTTCTCTTTCTCTTCCATCTTTCCAGCTGTAAGAAGTAGGCAAGCCTATTCATTTTTATCAAATTTACACCCAAACCAAATGCTAATAAAGAACATACTTGCCATCTTTTTGCTTTTGTAATTTCTCCCTTAAACAGACAAATTCTCACTGACTAGGCATATTGGCATTAGATGCACTTCTTTTTTTTTTTTTTTATTGAAAAATTTTTTATTTTTTACATTTCAGATGTTCTCTCCTTATCCCATTTCCCCCCCTCCCTCCCAGGAACTCACTATCCCTTCCCCCCTCTTCCCGCCTCCACGTTGGTGTACCCCCACCCACCCTCCCCTGTACCTCACCTCCCCACCCTCGAATATCCTACCCCCCATGTCCAGCCTTCATGGGACCAAGGATCTCTTCTCCTACTTATATATATAGCTCCCTTGCATATATAGCTGGAGCCATGGGTCCCTCCCTAAGCGCTCCCAGGCTGGTGGCTTAGACCCTGGGGGCTCTGGTTGGTTGGGATTGTTGCTTTCCTCATGGTGTCGCGAATCCTCTCAACTCCTTCAGCCTTCACTCTATCTTCTCCATTGGGAACTCCATGCTCAGTTTAATGGTTAGCTGTGAGCATCTGCCTCTGAGTATGTCAGACTCTTGCAGACCTCTAAGGAGACAGCTATATCAGGCTCCTGTCAGCGTGTACGTCCTGCCATCCACATCAACCTCTACCTTTGGTGACTGCACATAGGATGGATATCTAGGTGGAATAGTCTGTAGACTGTCCCTCCTTCAGTTTCTGTCCTGCACTGTGTCTCCTTATTTGCACCCTTGAGTATTTTGTTACTCCTTCTAAGAAGGACTGAAGGCTCCCCTATTTGGTCATCATTCTTTATGAGCTTTATGTGGTCTGTGAGTTGAATCTTGGGTATTTCAGGCTTCTGGGCTAAAATCCAATAATCAGTGAGTGAATACCATGTATGTTCTTTTGTGATTGGGTTACTTCACTCAGGATGATATTTTCTAGTTCCATCCATTTATATATGAATTTATCAAATTCATTGTTTTTAATAGCTGAGTAATATTCCATTGTATAAATGTACCACATTTTTTGTATCCATTCCTCTGTTGAAGGGCATCTGGGTTCTTTCCAGTTTCTGGCTATTATAAATAAAGCTGCTATAAACATAGTGGAGCATATTTCCTTGTTATGTGTTAGAGCATCTTCTGGATATATACCCAGGAGTGGTATAGCTGGGTCCTCAGGTAGTGATATGTCCAATTTTCTGAGGAACCGCCAGACTGTTTTCCATAGTGGTTGCACCATTTTGCAATCCCACCAACAATGGAGGAGTGTTCCTCTTTCTCCACATCCTCGCCAGCATCTGCTATCACCTGAGTTTTTGATTTTAGCCATTCTGACTGGTGTGAAGTGGAATCTCAGGGTTGTTTTGATTTGCATTTCCCTGATGACCAAGGATGCTGAACATTTCTTTAAGTGCTTCTCGGCCATTCGGATTTCCTCAATTGAGAATTCTTTGTTTAGCTCCTTACTCCATTTTTTAATAGGGTTATTTGGTTGTCTAGAGTCTAATTTCTTGAGTTCTTTGTATATATGGATATTAGTCCTCTATCGGATGTGGGATTGGTAAAGATCTTTTCCCAATCTGTTGGTTGCCGTTTTGTCCTATTGACGGTGTCCTTTGCCTTACAGAAGCTTTGCAATTTTATGAAGTCCCATTTGTCAATTCTTGATCTTAGAGCAGAGGCCATTGGTGTTCTATTCAGGAACTTTTCCCCTGTGCCTAGGTATTCGAGGGTCTTCCCCACTTTCTCTTCTATTAGTTTCAGTGTGTCTGGTTTATGTGAAGGTCCTTTATCCACTTGGACTTGAGCTTTGTACTGAGGAGATAGGAAAGGATCGATTTGCATTCTTCTGCATGTTGTCCTCCAGTTGAACCAGCACCATTTGTTGAAAATGCTGTCCTTGTTCCACTGGATAGTTTTAGCTCCTTTGTCAAAGATTAAATGACCGTAGTTCTGTGGGTTCATTTCTGGGTCTTCAACTCTATTCCACTGATCTTCCTGCCTGTCTCTGTACCAATACCAGGCCGTTTTTATCACTATTGCTTTGTAGTACAGCTTGATGTCAGGGATGGCGATTCCTCCAGAAGTTCTTTTATTGTTGAGGATGGTTTTCGCTATCCTGGGTTTTTTGTTGTTCCAAATAAATTTCAGAATTTCTCTTTCAAGTTCTGTAAAGAATTGAGTTGGTATTTTAATGGGGATTGCATTGAATCTGTAGATTGCTTTTGGCAAGATGGCCATTTTTACTATATTAATCCTGCCAATCCATGAGCATGGGAGATCTTTCCATTTCCTGAGATCTTCTTCAATTTCTTTCTTCAGGGACTTGAAGTTCTTGTCATACAGATCTTTCACTTGCTTGGTTAGATTCACCCCAAGGTATTTTATATTATTTGTGACTATTGTGAAGGGTGTCATTTCCCTAATTTCTTTTTCAGCCTGTTTATCTTTCATGTAGAGGAAGGCTACTGATTTGTTCGAGTTGATTTTATAACCTGCCACCTTGCTGAAGTCGTTTATCAGGTTTAGGAGTTCTCTGGTGG
The DNA here is from genome assembly GCA_021653895.1 of Mastomys natalensis. Lineage (NCBI taxonomy): Eukaryota > Metazoa > Chordata > Mammalia > Rodentia > Muridae > Mastomys > Mastomys natalensis. The sequence goes on from JAJTUV010000560.1 coordinate 107,733, forward strand.
AGTTTTTGGGGTCACTTAAGTATACTATCATATCATCTGCAAATAGTGATATTTTGACTTCTTCCTTTCCTATTTGTATTCCTTTGACTTCTTTTTGTTGTCTAATTGCTCTGGCTAGGACTTCCAGTACTATATTGAATAGGTAGGAGAGTAGATGCACTTCTTAATACACATAGCAGTGCTTTAGCAATCTCACTACAGTTTACCAATACTCTCTTCCCTTATTGTTGCTCTCAAGGTCCACAAAGTTTATGCTAAATCTTTAGCCTATCTCATAGCATCTCTGAACTTACACAGCAGACACTCCCAATCATGGAGCAGTCATGTTACACTATAATATATAGGGAAAAACAGCTCCAAGTGGATTTCTCCTATAGATTCCTCATCCAGACTGTTCCTCTGGGTAGATGACTCAGCCTCGGTTCCATGTTTTATCACCCAAAGCAAAGTCTCTTATAACCACTGATGTAGCAAGAGGTATTGTAACACCATATGGGAAAATATCTCAGCACTCATTGTAGTAACATTCATCCACTCTTTTCTAACACCTTTGGTTCTCTCTTGTCCCTATTCTAGTGCCAAAAGTGTTGTGTGAGACTCTTTTATAGTCTCTCTCTTTCTCACTCGTGTGTGTGTTTTGTGTGTGTGTGTGTGTGTGTGTGTTTTAATTTCAGGCTCAGGGCAGCTTGAATGCAGCTCCATCACTGAAAAGCTCATACCAGAATGTATTACAGTTCCCTCATGCTGCATCTATAGAGCTTTCTGCAAGGCATTCCAGGAATCTCCAATGAGCCAAGAGTCATCACTTGGCAGTTCATCTGGTTAGAGTGGAAAATGTAAACCTTGTAAGTTTCAGCTTTTCCAGACAAGTGAAGAAGGTTTACTTTCTTAGTCTCTTGAACCTCAGCTGTTTTTCTTTGGTCAAGTGTCATAATTCACAGGAAATTGCTATAGTAGACATCCGGGATGTCAAAATGTACTGAAAGTGTTTACTGCATTGGGGTGTGTTTGTATATAATAAGGGTACCCAGGTTAGTAATCCCACAGTGTATAAAAGCATCTCATCTTGCCAGGTCCTGGAACCTTTTTGAGATTCTGTTGAGTCAGTCAGCTCTCGTCTTCTCTAAACATCTAGAACAGTTGTAGTACAGTTACTTCTGTTGTTCTCTCCTTGCTCTCTCAAAGAATACATCCTTTTTTTCACAGCCATCCCAGAGTTCAGCGATCTCATCTTTTCTGCTCTTTCCCTCTGGCCCCAGGACGCAGACTTTCAACAGGATGAAGACTGCAACTTGTTCCCTTATCATCTGCATCTCTCTTCTCTACCTGATGGTCCTAGTGAATACTGAAGGGACCTTAGACTCTATCGTGGAGAAAAAAGTCAAGGAACTTCTTGGCCAACGAGGTATGAGATGAATAGGAAAAATCACAGCTTGACCTTTGCTGATGCTGATTGTACATAAATTCTAAAATCCTTTGTATCTTGCTCTAAGACCTTAGTCTTCTTCATCCCTGCCTTCCTGACCAGGGCTTCCTTCAGTACCCTACCCTTTTGAACTCTTGAATAAGAGCTCAATGTTCTTGATCAGGATAAATAAAAAGGATAGGGGCTGTAATTTATGAACATATCACAAAACAGGCATATTAAATATTCAGTAAGTTCGTTCAATTTTCACAGGCAACTTTATGAGGTAAGTACAACTATTACTTCCTCTTCACAAATGAAGAAACTGGATCTTAAAAGCTAGTGAGTGGACTATCTATGGAAACAGTGACACCCTTAAGAAACAAGATGGTTTACAAGGAAATTGTGAGAAAGATCATGGGAAATATCACTTTTCTTTCTCTCTCACTCAGATATCTGTGCCACCACGGTAACAAAGACTATCTCCTGCACTAGTGTCACGGCTTCAGGCAGACTGGCCTCTTGTCCCTCTGGTGAGTAATTCCTCAAGGAAAATTTGTGACTTCGGTGTCCCCATGTCCTCTCATCAATCTTTTAATGCCACCTTCTCCAAAGTTGGGTTTGTATTGCTATGGAGCTGAACTATAATTTCAGGTGTGTGAATACCAGTTCCTGATTTTCAGTTCCCCAAGGATGTTACTGAGGAACTTTTGGGTTTTGCTCCTTCTGTTACTTCTTCCCTCATGCCCCCACATGACTTCCATTTCTGTCCCTCAACTATCTGGTCATGGATATAACATTCATTTCTTTCCTAATCTATTCCCTTATATTGTGCATGAGTGTGTGTGTGAGGCGGGGGCAAAACAGGAATGAATTTGCTATTAATTGAAAGACAGTGAATCTCCTCCTTCCAAGTCCTTCAGTTTAAGTAACTTGCAATTAGTTTGCTTGAAGAAAACTGTGAAATTTGAATAGCTACAAATGTCCTGCAAAACCTAGATCTACTCATGTGCTTCCTAAGAAGAAGAGAGGTAGAGACTCTCCATTGCTTACAGTTCAATGGCTCTGACATCTGTCTCATATGACCATGCAGGAATGGCTGTCACTGGATGTGCTTGTGGCCATGCTTGTGGATCCTGGGATATCCAGAATGGAAATACTTGCCACTGCCAGTGCTCAGTCATGGACTGGGCCACTGCCCGCTGCTGCCAACTGGTCTAAGAATGAGGAGGCTGAGAACCTAGCTTTGAAATGAAAACAATAACAAAACCGCAATCTCAACTTGAAAACCTGGCTCATATTCCCTTGATAAATTCATATTGTCCATTAGCCTTGCTTCTTGGGAAATAAAGACAAATTTGTATGTGTTTGTGTTTATGTCTTCAATATTATTACCCCTACTTTGGGATATTTCTTGCCAGAAAGCATTTTCAGTGTCTCAGATTACATCTCAGTAAGGCATGTGAGATACACACTTAGGAAACATGTGAAAAGAATGGGAAAACAGGCTGACCCTCCACTTCTAGGATGAATTGAGTACATTTTTGGTATGAAATATAGTAAAGCAAATAACATGTGCCTATGGAGCTCAACAACTGGGGCAATGAATTCCAAGCCATGTTCAGGAAGATAGTCAAAGTGCAGACAGTCAAGGGAAAATCGAAAATAATTTATTTCTAAACCTTTAGTACATATACGTACTTTCTTACTCAAATACCAAAGATGGCATTCATCAAAGTGACTTCTATCCTGTTACCTTTCTTCCAGATGGCAAAACAAAGCCAAATACCTCACTTGTTATCAGATCTTAATATACTTCATCTTCCTAGGTGTAAAAGCCTACAGAATTCCAGGGTATAAAAATTACAGACTTGCAAGCCAGGTGGTAGTGGCACATGCCTTAAATCCTAATGCTGGAGAGACAGAGACAGGCAGATCTCTGTGAGTTCAAAGCCAGCCTGGTCTACAGAGCTAGTTCTAGGACAGCCAGAGCTACACTAATAAACCCTGTCTAGAAAACCAAAAACAAAACAGAACGAAACCCACAGAGTTCTAAACAAAAAATAATTGTCAAGCAAGCAAGTGACTCAAGGACTTGGAAATGACTGTGTTTTAAGTTGGTGGACTTGAATTTTTGGCCTTCATGTTTCTGAATGAGACTGTAATTCAGTTACAATGTTGGATTATCAAAAATAATTTTAAATAATAATATTGACAACTCCAACTCAAGATAAATTCAAATATGTTGATCATCATTGCATTAAGAATTCTTTTCATGTCTATTTAATGACATTGGATTTCTCAAACCTAATAATCAAAGAAAATAGAAATTCAATTACATGCTGTTATGTATCTATGCTTATCAAGGACTGCTATATACATAATAGGAAACACAGTGGAACTCAAATCAGAAAAATAAAAAAGGCAAGATTTACTTATGCCATTATTTACTCTGTAGTCAGCCCTGGAGTCAATGCCTGGAGGGACAAAACAGAAAGGAGTCTAAGAACACATTTATACTAAGAGATTCCTAACAGAGGGTACCATAGTTGACGATCAGACATTAGGAAAATTTTGCATAAAAGGAGAAGAGTATATGGGTGTATTTACTGTTCTGAAGATTGTTGGAGATTAGATATGCTTAAATAATGTACCCAAATGGAAGGGAAGATTTGTCTATGCACATGTAGGGGCAGAGGGTTTAATGGGCAGACATGCTTAAAGAAGTCTGTAAAGTCTCAAGCAGCCCCGGGACAGCTTAGAAACAGGATTGACTGATGAGCAAGGGACTTAGGAAAGCTGAATTTGTGCTCCCCTCAAAAACACAGGCGAAGATATAAAGCAATATAAAGAAAAAACCCAATGTTGCAACAACAAAGGTGATCAAGTTTTCAAGGTTGTCATACAAATCCTCTTGTTACCTGCTGGTCTTCCTGTCAACATGAGAGTAACAAAAACTGGTTACCAGCAGTCTATTTAAGCTTTGAATTTTAAATCAACATCTTTGAATCAACAATTGAACAGTATTCTTGAGAGTGAAGATTTTTTGAGAAAGGTGGGGATTTTCTGCACTGTAAAACATTGGCTTTACATAACAAGGGCAAAAAGTACCAAGATTTACTTTAAACCAAGGGCAGCTGAGATGAAGGGCACGCTCTCTGGGCAGTCCTTAACCTTAACAAAGGAAAGCTACCTTATTCTACAATACTGGGAGGTTCAGAGGCTATAGAATTTTCTATTTGCAGCATCAATGGGCATCACCAAAAAGATACCCAGGGGTATACTCATGCACTGTTCAGAGCCAAAGGAGAAATAATGGCAATTTAAAGGAAATCCATAAACAGTGAATCTAAGCACGTCTAGACTAGTGATCTGTTCCCAAACTGAGAATTTAGAAACTTGTCTGAAATGGTACACTGGGGAGAGTCAAATTAAGCTACCTTTGCAACTGGATCGAGTTGTATCCCTAACATGGGTCTTCATGTTAGCCGTGTGATCCTGCTTTACCTGCTGAGCCCAAATCTGGCCATCAGTATTTTAAGCTTGCTTTTTGTACTATTGATTACTTCCTTCCTTTTGAAATCATGCCTAGTTATTCTGCTTCTGGACATCACGGGCTACCTTTTTCTTCATCTCAACTCTGTGTTTGTATTGAGGCAACCTGCCAATGAGAACCCTAGAAGGCATGCCTGCCAGTAAAATAATATGCGCACTCTTTAGACTGCAGCAATAGAGTGAGCTTGAGAACAACAGTATATTGAAACTTTACTAAGTACTAACCATAGTGGGTACCACTATGGACCCAAAGCATAGGTTAAGTATGTTCCATCTCAGATGAATACCTTTGCCTTAAGGGGAAAAGGAAAAGGAAACTCTACCCACCATTAGCCACAAATGTCTGTCTCTTCTTCAGTCATTGCTTGGTGTTAATGTCACATGTAGAAGGATATAGAGTGTTTGTCAATTACACAGATAAAAACATTAATTCTAGCCTTCTCCACTGTGCACAATACAATCTACTCTGACTTAGGCCATGACAATATTTTTTTCTATCAAATATCTCCCATTTAGTTGTTTCTCATTAAATATGATAGTGTCAAAGAATGTTTAATCTCTTAGAATAAAAGAGGAAATAAATTGTTTCTTGATTTAAATAGGAAATTCTTGTCACTGATTCATAAAGTCACTGGTGTATAAGATTCCTCTCAAAATATGTGGACCATAATTTCATGGGTAATTGGTGAACTAACCTGTGTTCTGACCTCAAGAAGGTAGGCTGTCTCTTCAGGAAAGAATGAGATGTTTAACACATCATCTATTAGTATACAAAATATAATTGGAGGCAGGTCAGGTGATTAAAGAGAAGTCACTGATTATCGTAAAAGGAAACTGACAGTCTCTGAGTGTTTACAACCCAGAGGACCACAACAGAAGCTATAAGTTCCCTCTAAGTGAATTTCTAATCTGAGTCCAAACTAGCACTGTGGTTATTTAAATATGCTGTCCCCAGGAGTGACACTATTAGGAGGTGTGGTCTTGTTGAAGGAGGTGTGGCCTTATTGGAGGAAGTGTGTCACTGTGAGGGTGGGCTTTGAGACCCTCCTCCTAGCTTCCTGAGGATACTCTGCTCCAGGCATTGGATGAAGATGTAGAACTCTCAGCTCCTTCAGTGCCATGCTTACCTGGATGCTACTGTACTTTGTACCATAATAATTGCCTGAAACTCTGAACCTGTACATCAGGTCCAATTAAATGTTATCCTTTATAAATGTTGCCTTGGTCATGATGTCTGTTCACAGCAGTAAAATCCAAACTAAGACAAATACCAGTTAATTTTGTCTGAAATAGATGTAGACCATTAAAATACTTGGTGAATTATAAGCAGTGAGAATTTACACAAGTCTCTACCCAACTTGAAAGGTTATTGGGTTTTCAAAGGCTTCTCTACTGTCTGCCCTGCTCTTATGTTCAAAAATCTTTTCATTTCAAAGATGGGTGTTAATTTAGAGCTGGACAGGAGCATCTGTCAGACACAGGATAGGGAAGCAACATTGAAAAAGTGGGCCTGAAAAGTCTCCTGGGCTCAAACTTACTAAACTGTGTTCATGAGCTTGAAAATGTCTACTTTCATATAAACCAATACATATGTGTTCTGACTTGTCAGAGATTTGACTAAATAGTTTACGGTGACACTTAAGAAACTGAGACAAAATACAAGTAGCTAACTAACATTATATTGGCTACTTATGTCTAGGATACAAAATAATTATCATGTCCACTCATATTCAGCCTTTAGAGAATTGTGTTGGGAGCAACTCTCTCACAAGAATAGATAGCAAATAATTTCTACATGTGTTACAAATGAAAACCAACTAAATTACTAAATAAATGAACCATTGATAAAAGACACAACTCAAAGATTTTACTCAAAATAAAACATCCATATATATGAGGGTATTTATATGAGAGAAATAAACAATAATGAAGAAGTAGAAAATGTATTTATATGTCCATATACATGTTGAAGTTCAAGATGGGAAGAGACTGCATTTAGCCTGCAATCAAGTGGAATTTCCCTTCTGTGCATCAATTTGATTCATTTATAAAGAACAATGGTTAAAACACAGACACTATAGAGAAGCAGACCAATTTCCAGCCTAACTTTTAACACTTCTTAGAACAATGGCATAATCTTGCCAACCCTCTCATCTTCTTAAATACAAAGTAGCAAGAGTAAAATGCATATCCCATGGGCCTGTTGAAAGAATTAAATGGGTTTATAGGTGAATTTATACAAAGCAATAAGATAAAGTTCAGTTAATTGCTACATATTTTATATCTTAATATAATATACATTACATATAATATATATATGATTTTCTAAAGCATCTACTTAGAGTCTAGTACCTAGTAATTGCTCTATATGGTCATTTATCTCTCTAGAGTTGGCATTTAAAAAAACATTGCTTCGTCATAGACATTCATCTCATTTTTGTCTACAGCAAATCAATTTTCTTTCCCAGTGCAAACAGCAGTGAATCTGACAGTGTAAAGCCTTCATCAAAAGCAAAGAGAACAAGTGAGAAGATGAGAGTTGTTCCAGGGATCTGCCCATGGATCATCCCTACAGAGATAAAGAAGACATTCCTGGAGCATTAACTTATGAGGCCAGAATTCTAAATTACATGTCACATAAATCTCAGCTATCTGTGAGTGAGACTTACACCCAAGCATGAAGGCTAAAGAATAATGGTGTTATTTATCTGCTAAAGTCACATGGATGGCAGAGTTCCCAGAGTTAGCACTGATAATCAAGAGTGCTGAAGAGGCACTGACCACTGTAAATCAATTCTGGGTATTCTATCTGGTGGCAATCTCTGCAAATATTTCAGACAAGAAGAGAGACTGCCAGGAGGAATTCCTCTGGTCAGTTTCTTTTGCTGGCTTTGTCTGGTAGTAATTTGCTCTTCCAGACAAAAAGATGTGATCAGCAGGATTACCCCTTGTTTGGTAGGTTTTAGCTTTTTCTTTCTTTCTCCATGAACTTAACACTAGGAGAAAGAGTTCTGTGATGCTAGAAGGGCCTCAGAATTATGTGTCATGTTGGTTTACTGAAATTATTTTTATTTGTGATTAAGATGTGCTAGAAACCGAAGGGCAATGAACTGTTATTTAGTCACATGCTCCTCTCAGGAGAAACAAAAGTTCTTATGGTGTTAAGGTAAATAGAGACAAAGCAAATACCACCAAATGAAGATCAGGCAAAACTGAGTGTACTCCCTGTCATCAAATGACTGTTAAAAAATGTTCTCAGAGGAGAAAAGAAAAGCCATTTTCTTAAAAGTTCTAGACAAGCTGATTGCATATAACAATTTCCTGAAGGTCTGAATAAAGAGGGTAATATATAGTCAATGAGGGCAGCAAATTTTTGAAGTAGGGGATTAAAATGTGCCTGATATCTGCTATTTTGACAGCTTTCGTTAAGGCTATTTGTGAAATGCCTTAAACTGGAAAAGATTGAACTCCAGGAGAGAATCTGACATAAGCACAGCCTTACCTCTGCTCAGCATTTATAGAAGCTTGCCCACTCTGTTCCTGCTATGTTAAGTCCTATGATGGAGGGATAAGCAGTCAAATTTCTTTTCTGAAAGTTCTGGAAATATTAATTAGGTGAAACTAAACCCTCAAAAGTGAGTGCAATCACTTCAAGTTCACATTTGCACCAGGAGGTAGTGATAGAATAACAAGAGAGATCTGACTTTTACTTTTGGCGTCAATTTAATATTGGCTTTTAACAAGTTTCTTAAACCCTTGGGTTTCGTATCCCCATGAAAGAAGACCAAAGGTTGGGAAGAAGCATGAACAAACTCTAGGGAATGATCCTAGTCTACCATGTACCAGGCAGTTGTCTTTTCTTTTGATACAAGATTAACAAGTGCCTGTACACACCTTGAGATTCATGAGGAAGAAGGTCATAAAAGAGATGATATGTAAACTAACATCTCTCTCTACATGTTTAACACGAGAGAAAACGATGAACAAGTACTGAGATTCATAATAATGTCAAATACAGTGCTATGCTGTGACTCATGCTAGTCCATTTATCATGGTTTTGTTATTACTGACCTTCAGATTAAGATGCTATTGGAGAGATGATAAAATGGAGATATAGCCACCTTGAAAATAGGCATTCAGCCTCACTGGTAACTACATGAAAACTATATTATATTTTTTTATTTATTGGCATGACTAAGAGTCAAATAATAATAAAGAAGTTTTAGCCCTAGCATTCCAGCATGGATGGGAGACAGGCACATAAGCCTGCTCCTAGCTAAGGAGCAAATGGCAGTTAATGACTACTGGGGAAGAAAAAGTCATCCTCCTTCAGGGAATGTTGTCATTGGGACATTAGTTATTCTACATTCATTTACATGCAAAAACCCTAATTAAACTCAGTTGGTTATAAAAATGTTACAGGGTTTCTCTGTGTAGCCCGGATGTCTGGAACTCACTTTCTAGACCAGGTTGGCCTTTACCTCAAGTAGATCCACCTGTCAAACTAGGACTAAAGGCATGTGCCTCCAAGCCTGGATAAAAGTCTTTTTTTTTTTTTTAACATGTGAGGGTAGGATGGGGCATGTTATAAAGGAGAAATGTTGAGGAAGCTAGCTGGGGATAAGGGAGGAGAGTAGGGGAGGTGTTTATGATCATTATATACATGTATGAAATTATAAATAATAAAATACTTTTAAAAATATGATCTATTCTTAATGTGTACATGTAAAGAGATGAGAAACTTCATATCCAACCACTGGGAGTGAAACTAATTCTACTTTTTCTAGACTGTAGAATTTTGACCACATACCTTTATACTAGTAGTCTAATTTCCTTTAAAGAAAAAAAAAGTCAAAAAGTCACAAAATATATACATATATATACAATATATATATAATATGACTTCCCTTCCAGAATTCTTTAACATAGTGTATGTAAAAACCTAGAGGCCTTAATAAATTAGTTAAATTAAATTAAGAACAGATATAACGTTTAATAGCCCTGGCCCCAGGTTTGAAGACACAACTGAATACTACGCTTATGTCCCGGGGTTAGAGCTTCTCTTTCTCTTACATTTTTCGAAGTCTTCAAGTTTCAAATTAAGTATCCTTGAAATAACTGAAATGCATTAGGCTTTTCTGTTAGTTGACTAACACGCAAACATTCCAACTTGTTTCAAAGGAAGTTGGAAATTTTGTCTCTTCAGATTTAGTTTTAGTTTTAGGAAGTAGGCTGAGAAGACAAGTAAATGAAAATAAAGAATTACAACTAACTACTCCACTTTTCCTCATCTTTTTTCCATTGTTTTCAAATCATTATCAACATGCCCTCTATATAATCAACATGAAGATTCAACAGTACATACCTAAACATTAGAAATAGCATGTCATTTAAAAGTCATCGGCATATACATATTGAAAGTAGTCCTAGAATTTTAATCAAGAAGGGTAAGAAAGCAAGGATTGTAGCTCAGGAGGCTGAGATATGAACTGCAAGTTCAAGGCCAGCCTGAACTACATAGTAAACTCCCAGCTAGTTCTGCCTCTAAATAAATAAATAAATAAATAATAAATAAATAAATAAAACATAAATAATAAATAAATAAATAATAATAGAATGCTAAGAAGTCATCCTACATAATGTGAACCACATATGGAAATGAACTTTTGACGACAATTTGATACCTGTGAGATGTAAAGGGCCAATAAGATACAGGATACCATCCCCTAGTCTCGATCTGACTCCATTCAATGACTTACAGACAAGTAAATCACCTTGCATCCACTAAAGATGATGAGAAAGGGTGGGTGCTTCTTTTGGCCTCCCTCTGTCTTTTTTATTCCTTCCTCCCTGTATTGTCTGTTGCTGCCATAAAACACTATAACCCAAAGTAAATTAGGAAATTTATTTTGACTTATGATTCATTCCCTAGCAAAGCCACACATACTCAACTCCCCAAAGACCATCACTACCAAGCCTCAGGGGAACACTTCTCATTTAAACTACCACATGCTCCACAATCCCTCTCTCTTGTCACTGTCTGTCTCTGTCTGTATCAGTGTCTCTCTCTGCCTCTCTCTGTCTCTGTCTCTGTCTGTTTCTCTCTTCCTCTCTCTATCTCTGTCTCTGTGTGTGTCTCTGTATCTCTGTCTCTGTCTTCTCTATCTCTCGTCTCTCTCTCTCTCTCTCTGTCTCTCTCTCTCTCTGTCTCTCTCAATAGTTCAATCAAACCCACAGTCCTGGACATTGATCCTTGTTATCCCTCCAGCCTTGAGTTGATAATTTTAAAGCAAGCAGTGCCTCACTAGTTCTCTTCTTCCTTTCCTCCAATTCACTCCCTGTCCCACACTTCAGGTCTGTACTTCAGAGATCTCACAGAGATTGCATAACCACTGCAACATTCTTACTTGTTAACCATCACAACCTCTTCACATCTCGGGTAGTCTCAGGCCTTTCATAGAGCCTAGAAGTATAATGCTGATCTGTCTACACATTAAAGCCTGCTAATAATAAAAAGCATTAGGCAATAAAAAGAGAATGAAAAGCACTTGTAAAATTACATTCAAGAACTCGTTTTCTATTGTAGAGTGTATCTAATGCTTTTTTATATACATATAATGATTGAACCTTATTACAATAGTACAACTCTTTGGTTAATTGATCTTCACTGTCAACTTGGCTGGATTTAGAATCAGGATCAAGTTCTGTGGATGGAATGCTGCTAATCACCTCACACGTTTGCTTCTTTGTCTTCCTTGTAGCAATAGACTGTATTCTCCAAGTCTTCCTCTTAACACTTTTTCTTTTCTTTTTGCATTTGTTAAAGCAACAAGAAAATAACAAACAGTATTTAAGCTGGGGCTTTACAGGGAGTAGGGAGAATTTAATAGGACAAATATTCTTTGCCTCGTGGCTTTGACCATGAGTTGGGAAGTTTTCTAAAATGATTTTAGCTAATAGTGAGACTGTGACTATTCCAAATATTTATGTACTTTAAAGATATTATGCCTTTTGAGAGTTCTTTACCTGTCTATCATGTGTCCGTATCTACTTTAACATCTGGCTTTTTAGACTGATAAGCTACATGTGTGTGTATAGGCTTGCTTCAGTGCCTTCTTTAACCAAGAGGATGCTTGTGACCTAGTAGGTGTTTTCTAGCCGACCACCCTAAGTTAAAATTATTTGTATGTCAATGGAATGTTTTTTTTCTTATCTGACCCCAGAGTTATTGCTGGACTAGTGTCTGTATTCTAACTCCTGTTCTTCAGGCAACCTGGAAAATCGTCTTTTCTGCTGTAAGCTTATTTCTTCATCTGTAAAATGGGGATAATGGGGATAATGGGATAATTATTTCATTTTATAAAGATGCTGTATGGATCAGATTAGAATATCTGTGCAGTGCTTAAATTTAACACACTTTTATGTATTTGGCTGAGTATGGTAGAGGAAAAGAGACATTTAAAATTCATATTTTATACAATCCCATATTCCCAAATATTCCTAGTCATTTCTGGTCACGAAGGTTTTTTCCTGATTGTCCCACAAACCTCTGAAGTGTGGCTATCATTACCTGGAGAGAGCGCACGATCCCTCTTATGCTAGGCTTCAGACCAGTCCACTGAACAAAGACCTTTCCTTTCTTGTCTGCTGTGGAAATGCTGCTTCATGATATTCCTCCTCCTCTTCTTGCAGTTTGAACTCTCACCTTTCATGAATTTTGCTTCATGTCCAGCTGGCTGCCTCGGGAAGAAGCTACCAAATATCTTCACAGAAAAGAAATTCCAGAATCCACTTCTGAAAGTAATCTTCTAAGCAACAGTCCTCTGTGTTCCTTCCTTCATCTGTCAGGAGAATCCAGATTTGTAATCTCTTTTCCTAGTTTCTATTTTGTTTTGTGAATCATCCTGCTTATATTTTTTAACTAGAGGTCGTGTCCTGAAGCTATTTTTCTTTATGTCAAATATTTACCTCTGGTTTTTTACTTATTGGGAAAACACAGAATGAAAGGAATAGATTTCAATCTCCAATTCAGAATAAAATTTAGTATCCCATATTATAAGAAAGTTCCCAATCAAATATTTGAGTAAAAAAAATCTCTCATCTCTTTGAAATGAAGTTTATATCTAAAATTATTGAGTTAGAGTGTATTCTTGTTTTGGTATGGAGATTTCAGAGTACATAAAAGTGGTATATATATATATATATATATATATATATAATATATATGTGTGTGTGTGTGTGTGTGTGTGTGTGTGTGTGTGTGTTGTGTGTGTGTGTGTGTGTGTGTGTGGTTGTGTGTGTGCCTGTGTATAAAATTCTGAGCAGTGAGAAAATGGAGTTTAGAGTATGGAAGTTCACCTTGCCCTTACTGTCTGTGTGATCATTTCTGAGATTTTTTCCCCAGTTTTTGAGCCTCAATTTCTTGTCTAAGAATGGGGCAAATCACACCTGTTATGAGGGCAAAATGATATTTTAAAAGTGATTTGCAAATATCCAATGTTTAAAAGTTATTGTCCATTCTCATAACAAACAAATACTTAGGACATAATAATGTTATCAGACTCATATTTTTATGTTACCAATGACTTCTCTGTAGTATTAAAGTTTACACATACTTTTATTTCATTCAAGCAGCTAAGAATGAACAATATTTGACAATGTTTCTGTCAACCAAGTAGAGTTTTCTTTTAATGTGTCTTTCAACCTTTCTAGGTATTGTAGCATTTTTGTTGTGTTTCTAAGGGATTAGGGATTGAATCCAAGGCCAGTAGCATTCTAGGTAGACATTTTACAACAAGATATATCCTCAACCTTCCTATTAATTTTACTTTGAGACAGAGTCTCAGTAATTGCTCTGCCTGTTCCTAAACTCAATCTGCAACCCAGGCAGATCAGAATATGTGGTTTTCCTGACTCAGTTCCCAAATAGCTGTCATTAAAGAGCTAAGCCACTACACCCAGAAACATTAATACTTTTGATTCCATCTCTATCTATTCAAGTCTGAGCCCAGAATGTAGATGGCATGTACAACTGCTAAGCATTGTAATCTTGTTACTACAAGCTGCTATTACAGAGACATAATTCAAATCCTGACCCGAAGGTGTTTTGCGGTGCATTAGTACATCAGAGAGACCATGGGTTTCAGAGTTAGACTGACCTAGGTTCACTTTAGGTTCCTTCTCTGTTAGACAGCAATTTCCACCTTTCAGAATGTTTTGAGGACTAAATAAAACAGGTAACACTAAGTTATACAGCAATGCTGAAACACAGAGGTGAAAAGGTACTCCCATTTCTTCTTTATCTGTAATGTCCTTTTAAACATCTCTTTGCCCGTATCATTTAGGCTAATGTCCAGGTGTCCCAGCCACTATGCTCCATCATAGTGAGAGTGATGTTAGTTCTGAACTTGAATGCTACAAGTCTGAAATTGGAAGGATTCTACTATAGAGTACTGTCCCCTGACATGATGCTAATTGTTTGGTCATATGGCAAACAGAAATGAGAATTCAAATCTGTCTTGATGAATGCCTGCATACTGAATATGCACTTATTTATCACCAAATAGCAAAGACAATTTCTCACAGAAAGAAATGTTTCTGATTTACATATATGTGGCTGACGAATAATGTGGGTTTTATAAATCACTGTGTCATCACCACCAAAAAATGCCCTCTAGCCATATTAAAAAGAACTCATGACAAGGGGCCTATCAAATTGAAAGGAAAGGCCATAAAACCATCAGTTCATTTGACATAAAACTGATATATGATGTGATAGTACTTCAAGAAGAACCCTAGATCCCATTCATCACAGAGGCTGCACTATACTAGGTTCTGAGCTGTGTGTTAATGAAATCCTCATGGTTGACTCAAATGCAGATTGCACTCCCCAGTCAGCAAAAGGGACTACACATCAGAAAATGTTCCTGTTGAAAATGCTTCACCAACTAATGAACTTTCCTAGAGGAAACCTATATTAAGATAGAGGTCATGCTGTCTATTGAATATAGTATCCTTATATGTAAACCATCAGGCTAGAGATTTTTTTGTAAATCTAATATATATATATATTTTACTTAATCCCTTTACATCCCACTTACTGCCCTAGCCCAGTCATTCCCTCCAATAACCGTTACCCTACTCCCTCCTCTCCTTTTCCTCTGAGCAGATGGGAACCACCTCTGGGTATCCCCCGACCTTCACACTTCAAGTTTCTGCAAGGCTAGGTGCTTCTTCTCCCACTGAGGCCAGACAAGGCAGCCCAGATAGAAGAACACATCCCACAGATAGGCAACAGTTTTGGGGATAGCCCCACTCCAGTTGTTCAGGACTCACATGAAGACCAAGCTGCACATACGCTACATATGTGTACGCAGGCCTAGGTTCAGTCTGTGTATGTTCTTTGATTGGTAGTTCAGATTCTAAAAGCCCCAAGGGTCCAGGTTAGTTGACTTTGTTGGTCTTCCTATGGAGTTCCTAGCACATTCAGGGCCACAATCTTTTGTTATATTCTTCCATAAGAGTCTCCAAGCTCCATCCCATTTGTCTGTGGGTGTCTATCCGTCTGAGTCAGCTGCTGGGTGGAGCCTTTCAGAGGACAACATACTCCTGCTGCAAGCATAGCAGAGTATGATTAATAGTGTCAGGGATTGGTGGTTGCCCATGGGATAGGTCTTAAGTTGGGCCAGTTATTGGTTGGCTATTCCCTCAGTCTCTGCTCCATTCCCTGTCTCTGCATTTCCTGAGGACAGGATACTTTGGGGGTTGAAATTTTTGTGGGTGGGTTGGTGTCTCTATCATTTCACTGGGGTTTCTGCCTGGATACAGGAGGTGGCCTCTTCAGGTTCTATACCCAATATTGTGAGTCACAGCTAAGGTCACCCCAATAATTCTTGGGCATCTCTCTTATCTGAGGTCTCTGTTTCATCCTGGAGATGCTCACCACCTCTTCAACCCATCGGTTACAGATTTCCATTCATTTTCATGGTCATC
This sequence comes from Mastomys natalensis, assembly GCA_021653895.1. Taxonomy (NCBI): domain Eukaryota; kingdom Metazoa; phylum Chordata; class Mammalia; order Rodentia; family Muridae; genus Mastomys; species Mastomys natalensis. Next base: position 123,685 of record JAJTUV010000560.1, read on the forward strand.
TAACCATCTCTCCTGTCCTTCCCCACACCTGATTCTAAATACCCCATTCCCCTCTGAAACTCCCTGCTTTCGAGTTCCATCCCTTCATTTGCCTTTTACGACTATTTTATTCCTGTTTATAAGTGAGATTCAAGCTTCTTAACTTGGGCTTTCCTTCTTTAGTTTCTTTGGATCTGTGGAGTATAGCATGGTACCTGTATTTTATGGCTAATATCCACTTATAAGTGAATACATACCATGTATTTCCTCTGGGAACTGGGTTACCTCACTTTGGATGATATTTTCAAGTTCCATCCATTTGCTTGCAAAATTAATGATGTCTTGGTTTTTAATAGCTTTATAGTATTCCATTTTATAGATATACCACAATTTCTTTATCCATTCTTCAGTAGAGGGACATCTAGGTTGTTTCCAGTTTCTGGGTATAATGAATAAAGCTGCTATGAACATAGCTGATCAAGTGTCTTTGTGAGATGTTGGAGCATATTTTGAGTATATACCCAGGAAGGGTATAGCTGGGTCTTGAGTTAGAACTATTCCCAGTTTACTGAGAAACTGCCAAATTGATTTCCAAAATAGTTGTACAAGTTTGAACTCCCACCAGCAAGGAAGAAGTGTTCATCTTGCTCCACATCCTTGCCAGCATGTGCTATCTCTTGAGATTTTGATCTTAGCCATTCTGATGTGTGTAATATGGGACCTCAGAGTTGTTTTGATTTGTATTTCCTTAATGACTAAGGGTTTTGAACATTTCTTTAAATGCTTCTCAGTCATTCAAGATTCCTCTATTGAGAATTCTCTGCTTGTCTCTATATTCCATTTTTTCCTTTTTTTTATTGGATATTTTATTTATTTACATTTCAGAAGTCATCCCCTTTCCCCATTGTCCCTCCCTAGAATCCCCTATCCCATCCCCCTCCTCTTTTTTGTTTTTATACCATTTGAATAACATGCAAGTATTCAGGTCAGTTCTAGGTTGAGGAACTAGCAATACAATAGATGCAAATAGTCAAGGATCAAACAAGACAATAAACACAAATAGTCAAAGAACAAGAAAAGGCAATAAATGAAATTTCAAGAACACTCCCGTGACCACTGTTTCTAAGGGCTTATCAGAATGACCAAAATATCTGAGCCAACCTCCCTGTCCTAGCCAAAAGTCATTTTCATGTATGAAGCCTACTTCCTTGTTCTAGCCTAATAGATTCCTGCCTGAAAGTACTTCTTTGTTCTGGCCTAAGATTTAGATTCCTGCCTGAAAATACTTCTTTGTTCTGGCCTAAGATTTAGATTCCTGCCTGAAGCCCACGTCCTTGTCCTTGGCCAATGTTATATTCCTGCCAAGCAGCCAATTTCCTTATCCTTGGCCAATGTCAGATTCTTGCCAAGCAGACCCAAAGCAGACTCTCTGTTTTTCCCCTTTTTTTTTTATTTCATTAACAAGACTGAGCCTGTCTTAGGTCATTCTGACAAGAATGCCTTTCTTACCCATCATGGAATATGCATTATCCAAAGCAATGCACTTCTGTCTTAGGTTGGTAAGGCTCTGTGCAGAATCTTACCTGTCCTTAGCTTGCCAGCCTGTTAATTTAATAACTCTGTCTGGGGATCCATCTTCAGGTTCAAGCCATGTAATTTGGCTGCCAACATGTTGATGTTGTTTAAGACAAGCTTTAACACAATGGACAGGAATAAAATTATTCCCAGAACAAAAAGGGCTAGCATGATCAATCTATATATGCCATTCTTGAAGCTTGACCAAAATAGAAATACTGACCTCAGGCCATGGGTAATTTTATCAGCAGTATCTACCACATCAATGCTCAGGATGAGAGCAGTACTCTTGAAATTCATAAGTTCACTATGTAAAGTTAAAACATCCAGAGAGGTGTTCGAATTATGCCAAATACATTGCAAGTGTCTTTAAACTTTTTCCTAATTATAGTGACTACCACTGTTAATTTTAGAACTAACAAAACTCCAGTGGTATTTGACATGACACTCAAGATGCATTCAAGTGTATTTCTCACTTTCTCATCTCTGAGATTTAGTTTATTCACTTTAAGTTGAGGTCCTTGATCCACTTGGGCTTGAGTTTTGTGCAGGGTCATAAATATGGATCTATTTGAATTCCTCTACATGTAGACATCCAATTAGTCAAGCACCATTTGTTGAAGATGTCTTATTTTTCCATTGTATGGGTTTGGCTCCTTTATCAAAAATAAAAGTGTCCATATGGTCAGGAGCCATTTGCCACTTCTCTGAAGGAGGGAGGGAGAGGAGAGAGATAGACAGAGACAGACAGACAGACAGAGACAGAGAAAGAAAGTCTGCCTGCCAGGCAGTTAAGGTTGGTCAGGATCTGTTGGCAGGTTTCCCAGTCTGCTGAGGCATGGACTGATAAGAGAAGTTGCACTTGAGGCTCAAGGTGAAGAGCTGAAGATTCTATTGACCTTGGTGGAAGGAACCGGTTTTTTGGTTTTTTGTTTTGGTTTGGTTTTTTTTGTTTTGTTTTGGTCGAGAACAGATTTTTTTTATTTGTATTTATTATTTCTTTTATGTTTCTTTCTTGTGGCTTTGCTTCCATGGTACTGTAGTTTAAGAAAACTATGAGAAACACACTCCAAGCTGGCATGGTAATGACCCGCAGCCCTCATATATCTATCTCTTGTATCTTTTTTTCTATCTTTCCTATAATCAGTTTTACTCCCCCCGTCAGGACCATTTGACATGTATACCATAGCTGTGTATGTTTGTTTCTGGGTCTTCCATTCAATCCCTTTGATCAACATGGCTGTTTCTATGGCAATACTATGCAGTTTTTATAATTATTGCTCTGTAGTACAGCTTGAGGTCAGGGATGGTGAATCCCCAGAAGTTCTTTTATTGTTTTGGCTATCCTGATTTTTTCTTTTCTATATGGAGTTGAAAATTGCTTTTCCAAGGTTTGTAAAGAAATTACGTTGGAATTTTTATGGGAATTGCATTGAATCTGTAGATTGCTTTTGGTAAGATGGCCATTTTCACTATGTTAATCCTATCTATCTATACAAATGAGAGATCTTTCCATCTTTTTATATCTTCTTTAATTTCTTTCTTCAGAGACTTGAAGTTCTTGTCATACAGATCTTTCACATGCTTGATTAGAGTTACACCAAGATATATTATTCATGGTTATTATAAAGGGTATTGTTTCTCTAATTTCTTTCTCAACCTATTTATCATTTGTATAAAGGAGGACTACTGATTTCTTTATATCCATCTACTTTGCTGAAGGTGTTTATCAGTTGTAGGAGCTCTCTGGTAGAATTTTTGGGTCCCTTATGTATATTATCATATCATCTGCAAATAGTGATACTTTGACTTATTCCTTTCCCATTTGTATCCCCTTGATCTCCTTTAGTTGTTTTATTGCTCTGGCTAGAACTTCAAGTACTATACTGAATAGATAGGGAAAGAGTGAGCAGCCTCATCTTGTCCCTGATTTTAGTGGAATTGCTTTAATTTTCTCTCCATTTAGTTTGATGTTGGCTATTGTCTTGCTGTATATTTATGTTTAGGTATGTTTTCTGTATCCCTGATTTCTCTAATACCTTTAACATGAAGTGGTATTGGATTTTATCAAATGATTTTTTTGAGTATCTAATGAGATAATCATGTGATATGATTTTTGTCTTTCAGTTGTTTATATGGTGGGTTACATTGATGGATTTTTGTACATTGAACCATTCCTGCATCCCTGGGATGAAGCCTATTTGATCTTGATAGATGACATCTTTGATGTATTCCTGGATTTGGTTTGCAAATATATTGAGTATTTTTTGCATCAATTTTCATAAGATAAATTGGTCTGAAGTTCACTTTTTTTGTTGAGTCTTTGTGTGGTTTAGGTATCATTGTGACTGTGCCCTCATAGGATGAGTTTAGCAGGGTTCTTTCTGCTTCTATTTTGTGGAATAGTTTTGAGGAGTATTGGTATTAGCTCTTCTTTGATGGTTTGGTAGAATTCTGGTCCTGGGCTTGTTTTGGTTAGGAGATTTTTTTTTTTTGAGATAGGGTTTCTCTGTGTAGTCCTGACTATCCTGGAACTCACTCTGTAGACCAGGCTGGCCTCAAACTCATTAATCCACCTGCCTCTGCCTCCCAAGTGCTGGGATTAAAGGCATGCACTACCACTGCCCGGCTTGGTTAGGAGATTTTAATGACTGCTTCTACTTCTTTAGGGGTTATAGGGCTGCTTAAATAGTTTACCTGGTCTTGATTTAACTTTGGTAAGTGGTGTCTGTCTAGAAAATAGTCCATTTCCTTAGGATTTTCCAATTTTGGGAATACAGGATTTTGAAGTAAGACCTAAAGATTCTTTGCAATTCTTGTGTCTGTTGTTATGTCTCCCTTTTCATTACTACTTTTATTTATTTGGATGCTGTCTCTCTTTCTCTTGGTTAGGTTAGCTAAAGGTTTGTCTAGTTGATTTTCTTAATGAACCAGCTCTTAGTTTCATTGATTCTTTATATTGTTTTGTTTCTAACTGATTGATTTTAGTCCAGATTTTGATTATTTCCTGTCTTCTATTCCTTTTTGGTGTGCTTGCTTGTTTCTTTTTTCTAGAGGGTTCAGGTACACTGAAAATTTTTAATTGCTGGTATTTCTAATTTCTTTATGGAAGCACATAGTGTTCTGAACTTTCCTCTTAGTACTGCTTTCATTTGTCCCATTAACTTGGGTATGTTTTACCTTTTTATTGAATTCTAGAAAGTCTTTAATTCCTTCCCTGACCCAGAGATCATTGAATGGAGAGTTGTTCAATTTCCATGAGTGAGTGTGTATGCTTTCTAGTGTTTCTGTTGCTGTTGAAGTCCAGCTATAATCCATGGTGGTCTGATAAGATACAAGGTGTTATGTCAATTTTCTTGTATTTGTTAAGGCTTGCTTTGTGACCTCCTATATAGTCAATTTTGCAGAAGGATCCATGAGGTGTTGAGAAGGTATATTCTCTGTGTTTGGGTGAAATATCCTATAGATGTCTGTTAGGTCCATTTGATTCATAATGACTGATAGTTTCATTATTTCTGTTTTGTTTTGTCTGGATGATCTGCTGATTGGTGAGAGTGGGTGTTGAAGTCTCCTACTATTTATGTGTAGGGTTTGATGTGCTATTTAAGCTTTAGAATGTTTCTTTTACAAATGTGGGTGCTCTTGTGTTTGCAGCATAGATGTTCAGAATTAAGATATAATTTTGGTAGATTTTTCTGTTGATAAGTATGAAGTGTCTGTCCCTATTTCTTTTGATTAATTTTAACTGAAAGTCTCTACTACTAGATATTGGAATGGCTACTCCAGCTTACTTTTTGGGTCCATTTGCTTGGAAAACTCTTTTTCAATCCTTTACTCTGAGGTAATGTCTATCTTTATTGCTGAGTTGTGTTTCTTATATGCAGAAGAATGCTGGATCCTGTTTTCACATACATTTTGTTAGCCTGTGTGTTTTTATTGGGGAACTGAGTCCATTGATATTGAGAGATATTAATGACTAGTGACTTCCTGTTATTTTGATGGTGGTGGTGGTGGTGGTAGTGGTGGTGTGTGTGTGTGTGTGTGTGTGTGTGTGTGTGTGTGTGTATGGGCTTTCCTTGTTTTTGCTGGTATGGTATGGAATTACTTATTTCCTGTGTTTTTTGGATGTAGTTATCCTCCTTGGGTTGGAGTTTTCCTTCTAGTATTTTCTGTAGGGCTAGATGTATGGATATTTGAATTTGGGTTTGTCTTCAAATATCTTTTCTCCACCTATAGTATTTGAGTTTTGTTGGCTATAGTAGTCTAGGTTGGCACCTGTGGTTGTTTTAGAGGTTACAAGATATCTGTCCAGGCACTTCTAGCTTTTAGAGTCTCTGTTGAGAAATTGGGTGTAATTTTGGTAGGTCTGCCTTTGTATGTTTCCTGACCTTTTCCCCTTGTCAGTTGCTAGTTTATCCTATAGTTTTATTTTTGATTACTATGTGTGGGTGGATTTTCTTTTCTGGTTCCATCTAGTTGGTGTTCTATAAGTTTCTCGTGTATAGGTATCCCTTTCTTTAGGTTGGGAAAAGTTTCTTCTATGATTTTTCTGACAATATCTTCCTTGGATCTGGGACTCTTCAACTTCTTTATTCTCATTATTCTTAGGTTAGGTCTTTTCATGGTATCCCAGATTTCCTGGATGTATAATGTCAGAAATTTTTTAGATTTACATTTTCTTTGACTGATGTTAACTTCTATTGTATTCTCTACACCACAGGTTCTCTCTTCCATTTTCTGTATTCTACTGGTGATGCTTGCATCTGTTGTTCCTGTTCCTTTCCCTAGGTTTTCCATCTCTAAGATTTCCTCAGTTTGTGTTTTCTTTATTGCTTCTATTTTCATTTTCAAGTCTTACACAATTTTATGTCCTTCACCTATTTAATGGTATTTTACTGTATGTCTTTAAGGAATTTGTTTCCTCTTTAAAGATGTTTGTATTTTCTGTATTTTTTATGGAACCCATTCATTTCCTCTTTAAAGGTCTCTATCATCTTTATAAGATTGGATTTTAGGTCATTTTCTTATGTTTCAGTTGTGTTAGGATATCCAGGGCTTGCTGTAGTGGGGTAGTGTGCTTTGGAGTTATCATATTGATGTCTTTTATTGACCATGTTCTGGATGGTTTTGGTCCTCTGATGTTCTTGCTGTAGTAGATATTGGTAGGGTGCTAAACATCCATGGTCCTGGTGTGCCAGGCCTCTGATGGGTATGCTTGGGCTGTATGGTTCCAGATTTGCAGGTCTGTATGGTTCTGGACCTGCAGATCTGTATGGTTCAGGAGTTTCAGGTCTCATGAAGGTGGGAGGAGAGGTAGCAGGAGAATGTAGGTCCCCATGGGATAGCAGGCTATTCAGAGCAGCTTGGTTTGGTCCAGAGGGCTGAGGCAGCTGGGAAGATGGGTGGGGGAAGGGAAGCTAACCTGTATGGTTCAGGAGTCTCAGGTCTGATGAAAGTGGGAAGAGAGGTGGCAGGAGAATCTAGTAATTTGGTTTTAAGAAAACTGTTGATCAGATTCATCGGTCTGGCCTACAGGAGTATAGAAGGAGTACAGGAGGTTGGGGAATCTATCTCATGGATGGGAGCTAGGAATCTTTAGCTTTACAAAGAGTCTGGGTAGTGCTGATGCTCCCATGGTTTATGTTTTTCTACTGAAAGTATCATCCGGGGACCAAGAGTATCACCATCAGATGGGAATTATTAGAGATTCAGATCTTAGCTCTCACCAGAAGTACTATCAGAACCCACTTTTTAAACAGAATCTCCAGTGATTCAATACCGTTTCAGCAATATTACGAATACCTCGTGGGTTAGGCATCTCTTGGGGATCTCTCAAGTACTCTAATGCCCCAGTTATATCATCAATTAAATAGAATTAAAGCATTATAGATTTTTATTTGAATATTTGCTTTAATCTCCTCTTATGATTTCAATGAGTTAATCAGTCCTTTGTCAGAATCAGGCTTCTGGGACAAAATATCTGATGAAAGAGAATTATTTGGCTCTCACAGTTGGTTTTAGATGTTTCAGTCCATAGTCCTTCTCTCCATCCCCTCTGAGTCCATGATGCAGTGGGAGCATGTGGCAAATGTTATTAACATAGTGATAGCTAGGAGCCTGAAAGTGTCCAAAAGGATATAAGGAAATGATACTGATCCCTAGGATTTGATCTCATTGACTTACTTCCTCTAGCTAGCCCCCTAATGTTATCATCACCTTCCAAAATGTCACTACCAGTTGGCCACCAAGCTTTCAATACAGGATACTGTTGGAGGCTCTGTAAATATAAACCACAATAAGTAAGTAGCCAAACGTGAGACTCACTGGCTTACCCTTTACTCTTGAAGCCTCAGCTGGAGTCTCCACAGCACTGAATTTCTACAGTGAAGAGGCTTCACATAACAACAGAAAAAAGAGAGTCCTACTGTATTTCTTCATGTCAGTGTTAGGGTTATACTCATGAACAGACAGCCTTCTGGATGACAGACAGGCTTCTAAAGCCTCCATATTCCTCTTCCATATTCACTTTCTCTCATTCATCCTTTTCCTTTTCCTCTACAATCTCCTATTTTCTCCTCTTCCCCTCTCTCAAGACATGCCACCATGTAACATCATTATCAAAAATAAACCAACGCAGGTGTTATGCCTTCGAAAGCTCTAAACTGAGCTAAACAAATATTTTTTCGAAGTTAATTGCCCTGGTTATTGCACTGTAGTAATGCAAGGCTGACCCACACAAAATGTATTCTGTTAAATCATATTTAACACCCCTTCAAGAAAATCATGTCAGGTTAGAATTGCTAAAATGATACAACTGAGGCTAGAAAAAGGAATGATTACTTGGGGATATGTAGCTAGTAATCAGTTCCTCTTAACAGAGTTAATGTACTCCTCAGTGATCCTCACATAGGCAAATGGTTTTCCCTTTCGGTTTAACCCTTTAAGATAGGGTCCAACATGAGTCATTACTCTTTGGCAAGACAATCTCTACAAATATTTACATTACAATTCATAATGGTAGCAAAATTACAGTTCTGAAGTAACAACAAAAATAATTTTATGGTTGGTAGTCACTACAACATAAAGAACTAAATTAAATTGCATTACGAAGATCGAGAACCACTGCTCTGTGTGATACTAGCTTTCTTTTTAAAAGAGGGAACATGCTTTCAGGAATGACAGAAGAGTTAAGTGATATTACCAGAATCATTCTATGAATATCATCAGAAAAGGATGTGGGCAAAGACTTAAACTCTAAAGCTTTTCCAGGATTAGATCAATAGAAAAGAAGAAAAATCTAGATCCATCCAAATGGGTAGAGGTCCAGAATGAGTTTTGCTGTATCATCTTTGCTCCGATAGCACAAACTTAGAATGTAATGATTTTGTTATGCAAATTTAGTGCTCACATTTATAAGTTCCATCCAGTAAATGGTACATAAAGCTTATAATTTGGCAATCTGTTGATTGTTAGAGATTGGGTCTATGTAGTGTTAGTTGGATTGGAACTCACTGTGTTGGCTTTAAATTGACAGAGATCCTCCTGGCTCTGCCTTTCGAGTGTTCAGGTTAAAGATGTGCACTACCATGCCCAGCACATGTTAAGTTTTGGTGCATATACTCATCTAACTATCCTCCCAGTCTGAACACATCTTTACCACACTTTATTTTCCTTATTTTACAACCATTAATTTGTCTTTCCATATTCTCATCAACCCACTGATGTACTTTTCATAAATATGCTTGTATTTTCTGGAATTTTATGTAATGGAATTTTATGTATTTATCATGAAATAGACTCATGTTTTCAACACAATTGTGACTAATTCAAATTGTTGCATGTGTAAGTGTTCCTTCTTCTTATTGCTTATACACTTGCCTGGAAAGAGATAATATAGGTTATGCAAACTGGACATGAGCGTTCTTACTTTGACCATGCATGTACAGCCTTTTATGGCCTCATATTTTCATTTTTCTTCTAGAATGGAGTGGAAGATACACATGCTAAAGGTTTCTGAAACATACACAAAGTGATGTTTAAATTACCCAAAAGCAGCACATACATATCTCGTATCTCTTTTAGTCTTTGCTTCACTGTGCTCTGGGGACATTATGTAAAACTTGAAGCTCTGTAGCAATCCTGTGTGGAACATACTTATTTGTACCTATTTGTAGCATTTTCTCAACAGCTCATGGTCACATTTTGTCTCTATGATAATTGCTATATATCAAAACTTCTTCATTGTTACATCTGTAAGAGTGATTTGCGATTGATCTGTTTGATAAGTTTTTTGTTTGTTTGACAAATTTTAGTTACCATGTATAAAAACACTTTAGGACTTCCTGGAGAAACTATCTTCTAAAGATATTTGCTCATCTCTATAATGAAGATAGAATAGGAGCCAATCACTGTTACCTAATCATGCCTGGTTGATTTCTGATTTATCTTCACTCCTTCTATGGTTCTATTTCTGAGTCCTTGGTACTTAGGTTCTGGGTATCTCATTAACTTCGAATTCCCATTTCTTTTTGGCTCTCTATTTCTTCAAGAAATATGTTAGTTGCTTTGTTTTCAACATCCATGGACTAAGCCTCAAACACACCAATATGTTCAGAAAAAGCAGCATTTAAGAAATGCATCTCAGTGCAAATGCATACTTACATAGCTATCTTAACTTCTTTTTAATGTCTCCATTAGGTAGATTTAAATATTTGCTAAGTTCTCATAGGTTTTCCAAGTATCAGTATTATTGGGATATCCATTTCTCCATTAAAAAACAGACTATAGATATTTAAGTATTTATTTACTCTTAACTGTACTTTATATGTTTCAAGGTTTTAAATTATTCCTATGCCATGAGCGTCAGTGGTAACTGTGAAATGTTTTGTGAGGATCTTTATAGACAATGGCTGAAAAGATCTCTCTAGCAAGCAATTGTTTCCAGCCACTGTTCTACTTTAACATGATCACTTTTTGTTTTCTTATAATCCCACTTAATTAACAAACCCATTTATTTATCAACTATTCATTAAAATATTTCCTAAATGCCAGGCAATGCTTTGGATAGAAAGACAGGATTCTTCTGCTTATGTAATTTATATTGTAAGATAATAAACAACTGAATTTTAGACAAGAAAATGACATGGGGTGATTGCATTTTTTTTTATCTTAGCAAAGAAAAGCTACTCTGTCACTGAGGAAGCATGAATTATAAGAAATGCTCCACCTGAAAAATACCTTAGGGTCTTGAAATAACTGATAATCAGCAAGATCCATTTAGGTAACTTCATTTTCCACAATGATGATTGGCAAACTTGTAATGCTCAAGTGCTTCCAATAGTTTACAATCACTCTTATGATCCATGTGGCAGAGAATGTAAGCTCTGAATTATCCCTAAGAGCGGAGATTGTTGTTCTAAGGTCCATCAGTTCAAGGACTGTGTGTAAAACATCACCCAGGCATAGCAAGCACAAACTAACCACTTACACATGAGGACCATCATCACTCTGGTATGATGATCTGCTATAAATGCCATGCCTTTGGTGGGTAAAGAGAAGAGGTGGGCAAAGAGTAGCTGTGAGGCTTTATCCCTTAGAAATCATACTGCCATGCTTGGTGATGGACAACTGTAATCTCAACCACAATGGAGGCAAGAAAGTTATTGGAGCCTACCAGCCTGAGCCATGTAACAAGGTTCTGTGTCAAAGGGGGGGGGAGGGAATGAATAAAGACAATACCAGAAGACATGTTAACAAGGAAAAGGGAAAACACACAGGGAATCAAGCCCTTGACAAAAAAAAAAAAAAAAAAAAAAAAAAAAAACAAACAAACAAACAAAAAACTACAGGCAACTAAGGAAAGCTGAGAATATGGGAGAAATGGTCTTCATCAGGGAAGAGTCCTCCAACTGGTTATCCAATACCAACTATGGATTATGTGCAAGTAGCTTTATGTGCAAGTGGACTAAGCCTGCTAAATATATGTATTTGTGTGTGTGTGTGTGCATGTACACATAAAAATAAAGAAAAAGAGAAGCTCTGAATCTGGGGGTAGGGCATACAGGGGTTGAGTGGAGGAAGAGGAAGGAGAAAATGAAGTAATTATAATTTATACAAATTTAATAAAGAAAATAGATTTATAAACATACATCTCTAACAAATGATGTCATTAAATTTCCATTTAGCTTTTTTTTTGGTAATGATCTGATAATATTTTAAATGTGTTTACAATTTATTAAACAATTTACTTTTCTTAAATGAAATGAAGCACTTCACCTTCAGTTGCTGAGATATGGTTTTGTCTTATGTTGTTGGAACTGGAAAGAATTCTTCCTTCAATTAAAATAATGTAAACATGTATCTTTATTGCTTAGAAATAGCTCCTAATTTTGTCATACAGTTTAAAGAAACGAAAGGGCCTCAGTTGTAGTTTCTTTCACACTGCTATTCTTTGAGTTGCCAGAGCACACTGACAGATTATTCAACTCACAGCAGAAGTATATTACTGGTATCAAAATCATAGCAGTGGTTGTGAAATTGCATCACCCTTTCAAAGTGATGCAATCTTTGGGACCTGTTCTAAACAAATACCAACATATCATTTGAAATTAAAAAGGCAAAAATATGTGGCCTAACCCTTCTAAATCACTGGTCAGGTATCAGCCTCAATGTTAGCATATGCATGTCTGACTTCATGCTCAGGAGATAACTGTCTCCTCACAAGACTATCCTAATCTTGTTTGGCTTCTATCTTGACTAAAGAAACAACTTCCTAACCCCTACTCAGTTTCTTCACATTTCTTTCCCTCATTCCTTCCTTCTTCCTTTTCATTTTTTCTTCTGTCCTCTCCCTCCTTCTCCTTATACCTGCTGCACTTCCTTTGTCAAAAAGACGGTGTAATATTATGGAGAGAATATAGACCTTGGTAATAAGATTCTAGCTTGGAGTCTTGACTCTCTGAGTTTTGTGACCTCAGCAAATCAGAGTCCTCGCCATCTAATAGAACAGTGGTTCTTAATCTGTGTATTGTGGCTGACAAATATCTATCTCCAAAATTATTTACATTAAGATTAGTAACAGTTGGAAAATTACAGTTATGAAGTAGCAATGGAACTAATTTTATAGTTGGGCGACACCACAACATGAGGAACTGTACTAAAGGGTTGTTGTAGCTGTTCTTTGCTACTTTGTGGATTTTTCTTTTTCCAACCTTTTATCCATCCCCCACTCTGGCCCCAATATCCACCCCACCCCAACTGCCCCACCTGGGGATCCATCCGATATACAGACACCAAACTCAGACACTATTGTGGATGCCAAGAAGTGCATGCTGACAGGAGCCTGATATGGCTCTTTTCTGAAAGGCTCTGACAGAACCTGACAAATAAAGAGGCAAATGCTTGCAGCTATCCATTGGACTGAACACGGGGTGGCGGGGCTGGGGGGCACCCCAATGGAGGAGTTGGAGAAAGGACTGAAGGAACTGAAGAGGTTTGCAAGCCCACAGGAAGAACAATATTAAACAAGCAGACCACCTAGAGCTCCCAGGGACTAAACATCCAACCAAAAAGTACACATGGAGGAATCTATGGCGCCAGCTGCATATGTAGCAGAGGATGGCTTTGTCAGGCATCAGTGGGAGAAGAGGCCATTGGTCCTGTGAAGGCTTGATGCCCCAGTATAGCGGAATGATATAGCAGGGAGGTGGGAGTGGGTGGATGGGTGGGGGAACACCCACATAGAAGCAGGGGGAGGGGGATGGGATAAGAGAGTTTGGGAGGTGGACCAGGAAAGGAGATAACATTTGAAATGTAAATAAAGAAAATGTCCAATTAAAAAAATAAAAAATTCAGAATTGTCACTACAGGAAGGCTGGAAACCATTGATGTAAATGGAGATTAATAATTTTTCTACCATAGCAGGAAAAATAAGAAAAGCAAAATGATACATATGCATGAAAATGTCATAGTGAAATTTATTATTATGCACTCTAATTAAATATCATTGTTGGTTGTTCAACCTTTCAAGGCAGTATCCCGATACACTATAGTTTTATGGAGTTCAAATACATCAAACCAAGACCATGAGCAGGTGATATGTCTGGAGTTTTGTAAACCTAGATGTAGGATTAATGGCTATATTCTTTGGTCTCTTCAAATTATCAAGAGTAGATCATTTAAAATATAGTTGGTCAGCAAGAAGTAAACTTAAGCAGATGAAATTAGCCAAGTGAAGTTTGCTACTTGGGAGAGAAAACTAATAAATGTTTGGTTAACAAACAGCTCTCAGTCAGCTAGTTGTTTTGTTGCTATTTCTAGAAAAATGATCAAATGAGAAATTATAATTTTTTTAAAAATTATCACACATTTCTAGGAATTACTCAAATAATAGAATTCCCACCTGAATGGTTAATATAGTATTTAGGGATATCTTATAAATATAGGGCATTCTTGGCAAGTTTAAAACCAAACTTTCCTCTGAAACTGTAGAATTAGATTAAAATTTTAAACTGGGAAAGATTAAAGAATGAAAAGGAGTATTAATGATTAAGTTAAAATAATTCTCATTAATTAGAACCACCCTAATCAAATCCTAGAGGGCAGTTAAACTTTATACCATGTGATATCACTACTATATCTTTGTATTTTATAAACCCAATACTATAGTCCTAGAAGAAACTTACTATTTCTATTATTTAATTTGAAGAGAATTATTTAAGATGCAGTAAGTGTGACTTTTTTTTATGTACAAAGTAAATTCTAAATGGATGCAAGTGAAAATACTACTAGGAACTCCAGCTAGAGGGCAGAAGATCTACTTGCATTACAATCTCAGAGTGCTACTTTGTAGACTGTTTGTCATTTTAAATAAGGTACTTGACCGTTATCTTAGTCTTGAGATTCACCATGTTAAAGAAATCTTAGTAATATATACTTGTCAAAAGTAGATCAAATAAAGTACCAAGCACATATGAATGTATTTTATAAAAGCTATAAAATGTTATACACAAGAAAAACAAATAGAAAGGAAAACATCACAAGGCATATCCTCCAGTAGGAGTGGTTGTATATGTTCAACTGGATACTTCCAGAATATTTTGTTTTAAAAATCTTGTGTATGCATACACAGGTGCGAAGTCTGGACAGTGGCTCTAGGTCTCCTGTTCTTTCTTTTTTCCACCATATTCCCTTGAGATAAAATCTGTCACTGAACCTAAATCTTGACAGTTTTTACAGGCTGTCTGTTCAGTAAGCTCCCAGGTTCCTTGTCTCCACCTTCTGGTTAGAATAGGTAAAAGTATGCCCAGATTTTTATATAGGGGCATCAGGATTCAAACTCAGTCCACATGCTTGGGCAGTTAAGCACACTTACTCATTGAGTCCTCCTGAAATATTTTTGATACAAATACTACCATGCTAGGAGCTCTCTGGTTGTTAAGTGGTTTCTGACCAGGGTAAAATTCCTCAGAAGAAAGCATGGCAGTGAACATTTTGTGTATCACCAATTTTATGGATCCATTGACTTTAGTATCTGTAGAACTAGACAAGACTTTGTAGGGTACTATCTTTCTACATTCTCACTATATATTAGTGACTGTGTTCAGTCTTCTGGCCGTTTGCCTTAAGCCAAGAATGACAGGTCATCACTATAATCTCTACTCTACTCTAGCACATGAACTTGGAAAGGTGGCATGTGGCAGAGTATTGGGACCCATCAGTACCAGGTGGCTTATCTACTGACCAGCCACATGACTTTGGACAAGACACAGCTGCAAAACAAATGAGACAGATAAGGAAAGCACTGAGTCCTCAAAACTCATGTATTCTGAGATGCCCAGACATTCTTGACATTGCACAAGATGAGATGACTGACAACTTAGATATTTTCCTATGATTTCCTTAAAATAGAAGAAAAATTTAAGTACAACTCAACAGAAGCACAGATTTGAAATAGAGAATTAAGGTTTTTTGGGATACATTAAAGATGAATACATAGAAAAATAGATGTTCAATTCAGAATTATTTTTATTTTCCACATAAAAATAAATTACAATTATAAGCATGAACCAAGAAACAAACTGTAAGCATGAACTAAATCTTCCAAGGTAACTTGCTACATAACCATGATAATATCATGATTAAATGACCCATATGTTCTAGATTTTGCAATTCGAACACAATGTTGGTACTTTATTATAGACAAATGGTATATTTAAAAATTCTTTTTCTTTTCTTTTTCTTTCGTGCATCTATGAGTACTGGGTGCAGGTGCACACAAAAGCTACAATATACATGTGAAAGTTAGAGAAAAATTTGCAGATTACTGGTTTGTTCCTCTCACCATGCAGATCCCAGGGATAGAACTCAGAGCAGCAAACTCTGCAACAAGCACCATTACCTGCCAAGTCATCTTACCCAGTCGGATGTTGATATCTTAAAAATATTTTTCTTCACATTTTTCAGTTTGTTTTCAAAATAAAAAAAAGAAGTTTAGCATACAATTACAGGCATTGACTTTTTAAATAGAGATTCACAGTAACTTCAAGATACATTTATACTGAAATATACAGACAAAATAGTTGCTGAGTCAAAAAACCTTTTCCCTCAAAATTAATAAAATTGAGATTGTGAATATGAACCAAGGAACACATATCTCACAAGGTACCCATGGTTTACTTTACGTTTGAAGATACAGGCATGTACAATACTTACAGACATTTACATTATTTTTTAAAATAGGCTTTGTTGTCTATGAATTGACTCTCAGTAATAAGCTTTGATAGACAACTGGTCTAGTGGATATCAACTCTGTCATAAGCAGCAGCAAGTACATATAATGGCTTCTTCTCTTCCCCAGAAAAACTACATAAAAGGAGACACCTTTAAAGAAGAAAACAAAACAAAACAACAACAAAAACCCCACAAACTCCTCCAACTGCAAATGACTAAGAACTAAAGAATACGTTTACAAAGGAATGTAAAATCTCAATTACTTATCCCAGCAAATGACTTAATGTGCATATCTGCCCTTTTACTACCTCTTGACTTCAAATTCTAACTTCATTCTATATTATTTTGCTAAGTATTGGGAATATAGGCATCTTGTGCTGTAACTTTAAGAACTAGCTCTTGGGGGAAAGACAAATCTTAGTTGCAGTTTCTACAGTGTAATTAGTATGGAGATTACAAGGCAACAACAAGTTGACAAACTGGATCTGCACTGCCTGAAACATAACAATCGACTCTCACAAGCTATTACAAACCGTTGTGTGGTCACCAGTGTCAAAGTCTATAATCTCATCAAGTGTGGCCATTTCGGAAGACAGATAGAAATATAACTTACAATAATTATATTTTAGCACTAAGTTTTCAAAGTTAAAAAGTAAACTAAACTCTATAGGATTTTCCTACCCTTCTATTTGTTCTACTAAACTTATTTCAGGAAATTAAAATATATCATACTTGAGAGAAAGTAAAGGACGATAGAGTAAGAAGGAAGAAAATACAGGACATTCTAAGAAATATACTGATAGTCATGTTTACAGGTCTTGTGTTTACAGATGGAAAATCTTACAAAAAGCAATAAATTCCATGTTCTTTAAGTCTCTTCCATTTAATTTACATGTGCCATAGATCTGTCTCAATGTCTTTGACTCAGCTCTGGTGTAATGAGCTGGTCAAGGCATGCACTGCTGCAAAATACTGTTCATACAATTAGCTCATTAAAAAGCAGAACTAAATTCCAGTGTCTAAAGCTGATCTTAGGTATAGCTACCTGCCTTGTATCAGATCTTGGGTAACTGCCCGTTGGGGTGGCCAGGGAATTCTTCTGGTTGCAAACATGGAGTCTGCAGGTGGGGCATGTTCCCTGTTGCATCAACCATGGTCTAATGCACTAAGGAGCAAAATGATTCAAGTCAGAGTTTCAAATTTAGCCTAGCAGAGGCAGCTACTACTCTATATACTGTAGAAACCAACCATCACATCTTCTGGTGGATTGGAAAGCCGAGCTATCTGCTACAAGCGTAGATCCCTCTCTGGTTTGCAAAGCAACATATCTGGCAACTGCAGAGTATCTTTAAGCCAATCTCTTTGACTTGAATTTTGGTCTCACCCTATTTTAAAAATGACTGGTACTTCTTCCTGACAAGCATATTGGGGAAGCTTGCCATAGTCTCTCTTTTGTTGATTTTATTTCTATGGTTTTTCCATTTATAATTCATTTAAAAAATCACAACTAAGCATGAATGTTACCAATATCCTTCTGGGGCTCTAAAGCTGAAACTCTCTGGAGGAAAAGTCTCTTCTGATTGCTTTCTATGGTGACAATGACAGCAATCTTGAACTATAAAGTATTTGTTTTGACTCTACATATTGACACCAAACCCAGGTGTTTTTGATGTCTGAATAATGGAGAGCCAAATCAGGTAACAAGATTATGTACAGGGACTATGTTTGAGGCCTAATAACTAACTCTAAAGAGTAACCTGAATGAATCATGTACTTGTTCACTGTGAAGTGGGTATATGTTCTGTTAAACACTCTTTTACAAAAACCATCATACATTAAAATTTCAAAATGGGAAAGCTGGGTGGCTGTGTCATCTTGGAGATCTCTGAGATTGGGTATTTTTCATACCTCTTTAGATTGAAGAAGAAAACATACATAATTTTGCATCAGGTACTACACACTGTATCTTTGAAACATGGTTTGAAAAATCCCCAAGAAAACACTTCTTGTCTAAGATTATCTTTTCTTTTGTCAAGTCACAAGAGGATTTGGGCCATACATTACATACAACAGTTACACAGCAGCAGCTCCAGGTAATACATGGAAATATCAAGAACACAAAAGATATGCCAGCCTTACACTTCTCTAGCATTAGCACTCCAGGATCTGAACCTTCACATGTAAACACAAGAGCTGAGAGAGATTACTAAGGAAGTCTTCTGCTTTAAAGTGAGAAGGGCCATTATTACAGAAGGACAACAGACACTGTAGAATTTATAGCAAGTCGGGGTAAAGTGGCACTTCTTTGTTGCTAGTCTTGTCACTCATTGCTATGTCAATCAATATTTCTCCTAGTTCTGTTCATGGGAACTGTATACTGTATACCATTTAAATCTCCAGGCTGTCCTCCTGAAAAACAGTAGCACAACCATGACTGTATACAGTGAAAGATTAAACGTTTTTGTATGGCACCCAGAGTGAAGTGTAGTTATGCCCAGTGGGACTGTGAAATGGCACTGGATGCTGATGGGCCTTGTAAGTAATGTAGTGATCTTGCTTAGCTGATTAATGGTAAAATGTTAACAGGACAAGCTTAAAGGTTTACCTGAGAGTGGAATTTGTGAGCGCAAGGCAAAACTGAAAGGTTTTCTGGAGACAAATTCTCATGACAGATTACACAAGGCTCCTCTTCTTCTTCTTCATTATCCTAGAGAAAAACAGACAGGATAAAATTTAGGCTATTCTTTTTCTCTCAGATCTAAATGTGTTCATAGTTAACAAGTTCTGTCTCACCACATCTTTGGCAGAGCCCTGTGCTGACTTGGGGTCCTGAGGAGCATTATGCTGTGATGCAGTGTGGCTGGGTGAAGCACTGTTGCCATCTTGAGCAGACTTTTCTTCATTCTAAAAATAATATTTACTTTTAAGAATTATCCTAAAACAGTATCAGTTTATAGAACTGAATAGGTTGTAGCAAAAATTACCAAAAGGATAAACAATATTCATGATAAATCTTGAAAAAATGCTGGCAATATTTCTTAGAGCTATGTAAAGAGTACTTTTAAATAAATCATTCCAGAAAATTAGAAACAAAAACAAACAAACTTTGCATTCAGAATTACTCAAGGAAGCCATTAAAAGATGAAAAAGGATCAGGTTTATTCTAGTCTGATGAAAAAACACTTCCATGTCACTTGTCAAGTTGAATTTGAGGATTTACTGCTAATCAATGATGTCCTATGATTAAGCTATTGATTCTTGATTCTTTAACATGTTGTGAAACTATTACAGAATTAAAGTTTGTAGTTTTTATTTGTTTTACCTCAGATTTCTTGGGCTCAATCATTTGAGAAATTTTGTAAACAATTTCATCAAATGTTAGTCGAGACACAGACTTCCCATGAGAATCCTTTAATTGTTGTAAGAGATCTGTTAGCTCCTTCCTGGAAGATATCAAAAATAGAGATGGGTTAGTTTTTCCTACTTCTTCAAGGTTGTGCCCTCAAAAATGAAATATAGAATTTTATTCATGAGACAGTCAGCATACAGACTAACCTCTAGTCTTGAATCTAAAAATATCATCTGCATTTATTTGCAACCAAAATGAAAACTGTTGTGTCCAGAAGTGATATTTTATGTATTTACCAGTGAACGCTAACGATATTTGAGTTCACTATATGAAAACTGAGTTGATTTATTTACATATGAGAATTTTGTATCTAAAACTTTACTCAAGACTATATTATTCCTTTTTAAATAATCATTTTAATAATTATATTACTATTGTTTTCTCAACTTAATTATATTTAAATGTTTTACTTTGAAAAGACTCAGACCAAAAAAAAAATTAAATAAAAAAGGAAAGCAAGTAAAAGATACCTTTATGACATAATAAAATAACTAATTTCCAATTATTTTAATCATTATTTTCCCTTTTAATCCTCTATTGCTATCTGTACATCTGATAGAAAAAGAAGAATGAAATAATTTTCTTTTTTTGGTTTATGATTTATTCATTTGACAATTATCTATTTATAAGTATATGATAATTCTATTTTCTATTTATAATTATGAAACTTATGAAACTTAATCTAACAGGATATATTTTCAAATGAAAATACAAAGGAAAACTAGACTTATTTCTACAAATATTAGAGCACAGATTTTAGAATTTTACATTTAGTTAATTTTAAATCCTGTTAATAACTCCAGAAAGATCAAGGAAATATTTGTCCTTGTATGTGTATAAAATGTTTCATTTCTACAATTAGGACTATAAAACTGAAAAATACACGTGTAACCAACTAAAGAAAAATTAAGGTACCTTGTCTGTTGTGGAAAAGCAGTTTTCAGCCTGTCTGTAATCCTCTCCCAGTTTATCATGAGAGGTTCACTGCACAGACTTGCACTGGGTGACACAGTATCACCTATAGGTGTTGGCATAGCCCAGGTTATACCAGGCATCTGTAAAGGGCAGGAAGTTATAACCATCAGCTTCAGTTATCAGGCAACACTGCATGCCAACATAACACTTTGATGCTTTAGAAAAAAAGCAGAAAGAATGAAGAGTCATAGTGATACTTATATTGACTTCTTTCAGTTTTTTTTGTAACAAATACAGTATTGCTAACTTTTTACTCCTTAGTTTTACTTACTTTAAAAACAGACTGTTTGCCTAGTAATTACTAGCACATACAGAAACACATACAAAGTGCTTATTATTGAATTTTTAATAAAAATAGTAAAAAGTTGAAAACTACTTAAAGCCTGCCAACAAAGGAATGAGTAAATAAATTATAGCAAATCAATCAAGTTCTTATAAATAGATGTATATGTCTAGGTATCAGAGATTCCATGGAATACATTTTTTTCTAAATAGTATATAGCAGAGTATTTATGGTGTGACTCCTTTAGCATTAAAATTTTTATTAAATGCATGTATTTTAACATACAAAAGGATTTGTAAGCTATACAATAATCTTTAAATGTTGATTTTTACCCTCCTAGGGATTAAACCACAAGTTAATTTTACTTGTAAATGTCTATATTTCTCCATTATCAACATTTTACAACTATTAAATATATGTTAGGATTAGGAAAAAATAAAGATAAAAATCTTAACTCTACATAAAGATGATATTACTAGAAGTGCTTTTGCACCATGTCTCAAAACTATCACAGACAACAAGTGTGAGAGGTACAACAAGGTATTAGAAAGAGCTTTGTCACCAACAACATTTTTTGTATATTTCATGGTTTAGACAGCTGATTGGGTCACTAAGGCAATTAGATCATTTATCTAAAGCTCTATGGGTCACCGTGAAAAGTAACCAATGACCATCAGTGATTGGAATCAAACAAGATCTGCCTCCGTGTCTAGCTTTCCCCAGGAACCTGAAGATAATCTTAGAGAAATTTCAATGTTTTCAATAAAATTACATTCCAGTCATTATAGAATAACAGCAAGCAAACTGCATAAGGAACACAGTTAATATGGTGATAAAAGATGTGCTACTTTTTTAAATGCAATTTTTGTAGACCGTTGGCATAGACATAAATGAACCCATCTAACTATATAAATCAAAAAGAAACTGAGAGCAAGATACAAGAACCATATCGTACTATACATATGTGTGTGTGTGTGTGTGTGTGTCTGTCTGTATGCTACACATGCAAACAGAGAAAGACAGACACAGACATGGACGCACACATGCAGGCACACACACTCAGGTTTTAAAATGCCGGGAAGGTCCTTTATGGAAAAGTCAAGATTAGAACATTTTTTCCCCTAACTATATCTGACATTAATCTTTTGGAAGAATTTTTTTCTTTCTTAAATTTTAGTCAAGATGACAAATAATAATTCCAGCCATTTTAAATGTCTTTATTCCTTCATGTTTGAAAAAAAAAAAAAAAAACAAAACTTATCTGACTATCTACAATTAGGAAGACTGGAAACTTTTAGGGTTATGTTCCAAGCTAAGGTTACTTAAGTTGTTTGTTGCAAATACAGCTGAAACCTCTGGGTACACATGTAATGTTAGTAGCTTAATTTACTGCATTGTGACTTACCTTATTTTTCTACACAATAAGAGTGTCAACAGTTTTATTTGTTATGCAAGTAAAACTGCAATTTCAAGGACTTGGTAGTATAAAAACAATCTATCTTAGTTTCAAAACTAAGATAATATGAGGTAAAATAAATATTGGCTCAATTATCATTTAATTATCATCATCGCCAGTATTACCAACATTATCCTACCAAACAAATGAATGAAGATAAAATCTTTATTCAGAAATCCCATTTTACTTATAAAAAATAGTTACTATTTCACCAGAAAAGGCTCTTACCAGGGGTGGTCTAGGTTGTACAGCTGCAGAGATGACTCCAGGGCAAACTGCAGGCATTTGAGGGACAGTAAGTATGGGTCTAAAGAAAGATTCCTTCACAAGGGGTCTTCCTAAGAATTGTTGTATCTAACATAAAAAAGGCAAAACAAAACAAAATGAAACAAAACCCTGCACATATTTATAGACTTACCTGGCCAATGGTGTAAATTCGTGTATACAAACACAACACACACACACACACACACACACACACGCAAACACACGCGCGCGCAAAACACACACACACGCACACAACGCGTGTGTGTGTGTGTGTGTGTGTGTGTGGTGTGTGTGTGTTTATAAATGAATGAAATTAAATTCCTAAAATTTGCTTTATAACATGCCAGGGACAAAGAAGACATGATATAAAACTTTCAACTACTGAATAATGTTGAAGCTGTATTTCATTTTGCCTTATTTTTTACATATATATATGTAAAACCAACTTACATATGAATCTAACATACACATATATGTATTTATATATATTATATAAAACTTACATAAAATTATATATAATTTCAAAGTTTTCACTAAGTTATAAAATAATGAATAAGTGGTGGGTAATGAATATACATTGAGTTCCCTTTGAGAATCACTGTTCTCATAATACCAGTAATTTTTTGAAAAGAATAAGTGTCTTTTCCTTCTTCTGCTTCCTAGCATATCATGAAATGAAGAAAGAGCTCTGCTGTGCCACAATCTTGCCATAATACCTGGAGCCCTCTAAAACTGAGCCAACAGATACTCTTCCTCCCTTAAGTAGCTTTTGTTACATAGTCCATCATAGTGGCTATAAAAAAAACCAGAAAATTAGGGTCAGTACTAGGTCGCTGATGACTAAATAGGACCATATGGTTTTTAGGTTTATAGTTGTGGAAAGAATCTGGAAATATTCGACAAGAAAAACTCTAGAATGCTGTAAGTAGAGTTCAATGAGTAATTCTAGTGGAAATTCAACAGAACCGAATGGTTACAATAATGTGAACAGTAATGAATTACAATCATGAAGTTTTAGATGCAAATAGGACTGCATTGAGAACTGGACAAGATACCATTTATGATAAATTCTAGCAAATAAGTGGACTTTGTTATACTCAATGATGAGTAGAAATAAAGTTTACAGACTTACCAAAAACCATCTGCCCCTCAATATCTTACCTTTGTTTACTTTCTATACCCAGACTTATAGAAAAAATAAAACAGTATTACCTAGTAATTACCTCCTAAAAGTTCACAAAACCTTTGTGTGCATTTCTGAGATTAAAGTACTCTCATCTCTAAAGCACACATAAGTACATCTGTTTAAATCTAATGGTTCTCAATAAGGAGAGAAGTAGTATTAGTGGAAACTGCCCCTGTAGTCATAACCACAGGAGATTAAAGGGAATGGCTATCGAGTTACCTTTCTAGGGTATTATGCTGGAATGTTTTACTTATACAGTGCTATGGAAAGCAATGAGAAATCCAGTTATCTCTCATAAAGTACGTAAGTTTGAAAAGATAAAAATAATATTTATAATTCAAATGCATAAGTGCCAGCTTGAACTAGCCTCTGTCAAACTGTATCCCTGTTTACAGTATTAGCATGGACTGGCCATCAGCAGCAAACTGGTGTTTAAAACATGCACTTAGTTCCATTTGAGGACACACCAAACACACTGTATATTCTGTATTTTACACTTTGCCATTTATCAAAATGAAGACAGCAACTTCCTAAAACGCTATGCATCTTACCAGTATCTCAGGACTTGGTGGTGGTGGTGGAAGCTGGATTGGAGGCAAGGTACTCAAGGCAAAACCCTGCTTCACCTTGTTGATCTGTTCATTGTACTGTGTCTGACAGACCAGGAAAATTAACACACTTTAAACAAAGAATTGATAGTCGATATCCGTAATTTTATTTATATAGAAAACAACAACTCTGGCTTGCTCCAGTTCTATAAATGTCTTGTTCTCTTTTAGTTTGGGAGTGGGGAAGGGGAAGGCAGGAAGAAGAGAGGAACAGAGGGTGAGGGGGAGAACAGAAAGAGAGGAGAGTGGCAGTCTAATTTTGGGAACTTTTGTGTTTTCAGTTTTTGGTATAGTTCCTAGTTTTCTTTATTCATTTTAGTGAACAACCCATGAGAATGGAAAATACAACCTTTCAAACAAAGCATTTAGTAATTTCCTAGATGGAAATAGACTTGAATGAAAACAAGGACAGGAATCAAGGAGCTTTTGAGGCTAAAAGTCTGAATATGCCTAAAAGAAATTCTAAGTAGCACTAAGGACAGAGGGACAATGATTATGGAGAAAAATAGGTTCAAGCCATCACTCTAAAAGCAGACAAATCCACAGTTCTCAGAGGGAACTCTTTCTTTGCAACTGAACACCACTGCTTCATTTACAGATATGGATATAAAAATTGATCAGTGTTCATATACAGGTTTGAAGATTGTATCTATAAATACTCACTAGTTTAGCCTTTTGACATTTTCAATTCAATTATGTCAATAATTAAGATTCTGCAGTGTAGAACAATTATATAAAATTTTAAGATTAGAAAAGAATATAGCTCTGATATTCCACTTAATTCTATACTATAAAATTATTGATGAAATTCTATAGCTAGTTAAGACATTTAATTTGTTTAAAATAAAGGGAAAACTAGGTAAGGAGCAACTTTTGAGTTTATCTTTTCCTGGGATAATGCACGAAAAAGTCACATATATGAGTCGATAATTCATATCTAACATTAATTATATGAAAATAATTACAAATCAAGAGGATAATCTTTAGTAACTGAGATGAAAAAATATACTTAAGTTTCTTGAGCACTATTTGCTTTTAGTGTTAGATGTACTCTCACATGAATTCTGCCAATTTAAGTAGAACTCAGAACTTACCCTGAGGAATGCAATCTTGTTTCTAACATCTGCCACAATGGCATTCCAACTATCTACAGCAGCCTTTAGTTGAAGTGATTCTAGGTTGCTGATACAGAAAAAGAAACACAGAGAAAACTCAATTTATATATAACATTTAGGTATCCAAAAATTTCAAGTGTTCTCGAGTATTTATGTAAAAAATATATAAAAAATGAAAATTAACCTCAATACTAGCAATTACCTCAAAGGTTAAAAATACATGGACAAGGCTTGTTATTAATAAAGAGAAATTAGTGATACATGCATCCTTTTTAAGGGAAAATATAACACATGCTTTCAGAAATAGTTTTCCTCCTAAATCCAGAATGCCATTTCTTTTCTATCTTGAAGTTACTATAAAATCTTTTTGTTCCAAAATATCTCCAATAAAGTATCTAAACAAGGAAGTTGCAGGTGCATGCTCATGAATGTTGAGCCACCTTGGTGGCAGGTTTTAGATCACCTTCATTTTAACCCTGATATCACAGAGCCAGATTTGATCTAGCTGGCTGTAACATAAATTAGAAAATTAAACTGCTTCTGAGATGACAAACTATAAAAACAAACACACACACACAATACAAACAGACAAACCCAATCAGCACTTTGCTGTGACGAGGAATGCTGTCACTGTCCTGCTGAAGAACATAAAAGTGTACCAGTTCGCAACTGTTCACAGATGCACATCACAGAAACACTTAAGGTAGGAACAACTTACAAAGCTTTAGCACCTACTGTCTCTACAAGAAACTTCCTGTGGATTTCCAAAAGGACTATCTACAGTAGCATTACCATATCTACATCATGAGCCTAACAATTTACAAAAGGAAAATAAGCCATCAGTAATATCAGACAAGAAATAGCTTCACAGTACTCTAATTTTTACAATGTTCTTTCTCCTGGCAAGCAAAGACACACCAATTGCTCACAATAGTTATGTCTCAGCATGATTGTACATCAGCATTAAAGAACAGTGACAATTTTAAAAATGATTATTATTATGAAATAATCCTTTGATCTCAGAGATAATCAATTCATTAAAATTAAAAGGTATACTCTTAAATTTATAAATTATAAATTTAAGAAAAATTTCATAGAACTCATTTGAAAATTAGTAAGAGCATAGCAGAAATTTCCTTATAACATGTAGCATTAGCTGTTGTTACTGGCTTTTTTCCTAAATATATTACAAAAGTACTTAAAATCAAGCATTAGAAAAAACAAATAGAAAGCAGTTTTCCAATGAGAATCTATCTTGGAACTCTGCCCTTCACGCATGCCTGCCAGTGGGGAGCAAGCTGCCACTGGACTCAGTGCTTGTCAATAACTCAGCAGATAAAACAACATACATCAAGAATAAAGAAATAAACAAACCCGAGGTCTTGGAAGTTCCCCAGTGACTGTGCTGCATGTTTGTAAAATCCATCACAGTGAACCATGGAGACATCTGTCCCTCTCTGATGTCATGGTGAGTTAGGAAAGAAGAAAACTTACTTTGCTGCCATGTGCGTCACCCTGGCCAGCTGATTGAGGCACTCCTTTTCTGTCTGCTCGAGGTGCAGTAAACCAAAGTCTCTACGACACTGTAAAAAATACACCTACAGAATTTTGAAAGACAAAGAAACTGAAGGAATTCAAAGTGAGCATTCTCTTTTTAGCAATCTCAAGTAAACTCAAAGTGACTTTTCAATCTTTTCCAAGAACTCTGTATTATCTGACAATTCAAGAAGCATCATGAACACTTGCTGATCAAAGCAATTCTGCAATTATACTTATTTCATTCAATAGTTACTCTGTTAGTAAGGCTAAGAATATCACTTTTCAACTTTTTCCCCACATATTGGACTAATCTTGGAAACTGTAGAGTGGTGCCTTGGTCTCAGAGATACTAACTTGACTGATAATAGGGATAGCATAGACGTTAGGAATTTTAAAATTCTCACTAAGTTAATTCTAATATGGAGCTAAGTTTGGGAATATTTAAAAGAAACTCTGCTGTTTATATGTTCATGAAGAAGGGCTACAGAAATAATCAGACTATAGAAAAGGCATAGTCCAAATGAACCTCACAGATCTGCTCCAGTATGTCTCCCACAGAAGGAAGACTTTGTACATTACTACTGACGTACAATCATTTAGTCTAAAGTTTTAGCTGTTAATCAATGCTCTCAGATAGTAATATGGTAGAAAGTGTTTTCTAAAAGTAGTAACAGCAGAAGACAAAACTTTTAACTAAAATCTCTGAAGAACAAACACGCATGCCCTTAAGATAAGGCCAGCTTCCCTTTGTTAAGGTAAAGCTACAGCATTAATGCCTTGGACTGCTTGGATTCACTTCTCAGTTGTTGTGGAAACCCAAGAACTTGACTAGAAATGAGATGTGACAGGTGGCAGATTTGTAATGCTTTCTAATGCCACCAGGTTCTTCAAACAATGTGCTCTTACTATGTAGCAAGTTTCACTAGGTATAGTAAAAATCACATGCACACATACAATATTATTTCTTCTGAGAGAGCCCAGCTGTGGTATTCTAAGCTAACTTTAACAGTATTAGGAAACTTTCTAAGGTTATGGAAAGTAAGTTGGCTTTTGATGTTGGGGCTTATGATATGTATGTGTTTTTGGAAGATTCGTATGGGACACAGCAGAGAAAGTGGTATTATAGCAATAGTTAAATGTTATTCTTACAAGTATGGGAGTTAGTCTCTAACTTTAAATTTTGTCATTTCTTGGAGTTGCTGAAGGCAAGCAACTTAACATTACAAATACTAAAGCACTCCCAAAAGACATGGCAGTGAAACACAAGATCTGAGTTTAAGCTGTAGTGTTCTGAATGATACTAAGTTTTATTTGTGCTTATTCCAAAGGCAATCTTTTTTTCAACTCTTTAGCTATACTAAAGTAAAATTATCCTTCCTCTCCATCCCACCACTTTCCTTTTACCTCAGCTGTTAAGGCTCTGCTGGTTTCTGCATTCAGTTTGTTTAAATACGTTTTAACTGTGCTTTCCAGATTATGCTTCTCCATTTCCCACTGAGATCTGAAATGCATGACCATAAAGAATTAGCAACATTATAATGATAGCCTTTTCTAACTTACTCAGAAGGAGGAAGATAAAACCATTACAAGGAAACTTTTTCTTGGAAAAGTATACATAGCACATGAAAACAAGAGAAGACATTAAAACATACAGTTATTCCTTTATTACCAAAAGTACGTAAGTTTTAAAATTCTTAGTACAGAGGCTGTGACCTATATTCTGAATCTATAATCTTAAATGAATCTTACCTCCATATCCTATTAAGTATAGAACCTTATGCAAGAACAATGGATGGAATGGTTGGGTTCTCCTGGACCTAAAATTCATTTCTTGAAATCTTTACCCTGTTGTGTAAGTTTCCTCTGAGATTAAAACATACCATCTTGCAGGAAACTTCTTAAGCAGTATGGTATAAACAATTCAAAAACAGCTTCAGGAAGTTCCTGAAATAGACCAAATTCACTAAGCCCCTCCCTCCCAGAGTAAGCAATAAAAGATAAGAGTCTCTCAAAGCAGAACCAACGCCCAAAGAAAACTTGTAGCAAGTAAAGTTGCAAAGACGTTGCCACCAGACCAGCACCAGGAAGAAGTTTAGACCAACTGAGATATCAGGAAAAGACATTCTCCAACCTGATGAGCTGTGTAATATGATCAGAATCTCAGTTTTGTTTTCTGTCACTCTAGCTGAGGTTGGCCTTTGTGATACAGCTGTTTTTGAGTCATTTCTGTTCCTATAAGCAACCCCAATCATGGGTTCAGCACGTTGGACTTTGGTGGTACCTGTACTTTGGTCTGTGGTGGATTCCCTATCTTGGGGTGAGTAGATGTGTGTGTTCAATCTCCTCAGGATAAGTTTTGTTACATAACAAATCCAAAAGTGAGGATCTTAGAGGAGGCAGTACTTTTTCCTAATGATTTGTACAAAGAACTTTGGGATGTGATATGATCATAAAGATGAAGCCTTCATGAATTGAAATAATACTTTATTTTAAATGATGCTTTGAGATAGCTATGTTGTCCTTCTACTCTGTTAGGGTAAAATGACAAGATAAGCAGGATCTTCTATGAAGCAGAAAATCCTTAATAGATATCAAATTGGTCGTTACCCTGGTGTTGGAAATCAGTGTCTGCTGTTAATAACTACCCTGTCAACAGTTTGTTATACATTATAGTGGAGGAATCACAAAAGCAAGGTGCTTAGTTCTCTATACTTAGCTTCTGTACATGTGAAAATGGAAAGTTTTATTACCTTAAAAAACAACTAATAGAAAAATAATTCAGAAAATATATATAAAACTCTCTCTGTTTGGCATTAAGTACTAAATGTTAGTTATTGTTAGTAAATTTGATTTAACAGTGTATACTTCTGTGTCAACAGCAGAAGCATGTAAGTTTTCTTCATTGTAATAAAGAAAGTCACTGCAATCAAACAGTTTTCTAGTTATTTCAGTATTTGGGTTTCATACCTTAGAATGAAATTAAATTCCAGAGTTTGAAAGGAAGTGCCATACGGATCCTGTGCAGGCTATTACAGATAGTGGAACTTCTGAGGTTTCTCTCTATTTCCTCTTATTCTTTCTCTGGTTCCTACACTGAAATCTCAGAATCACATAACCTATAAACTAAATTCTGCCTTTAACAAGAACAACTGAAAATATACCTTTATAGTAAGGAATATCACAGAAACCATTTTTAATGTTTTGTTAAGAAAAAAACACACAGATGTTTAAAAATTTAAAAAAATATTAAGGTGGAACATGACAAATATATCTCATTAAAGGCAGTGCTTATTAGAGACAAAAAAATCATAAAATGTTTAAACTACCACAACACAAATATTAACTATTATCTTAGTAAATATTATATAAAGTTTGCCTAAAGTAAAAAAAGTTACATTCGATTAAAATTAAAAACAGTTGTACTTTAAAGACATTAGGCAAATGGAAAGACAACTTATAGAACAGGTAAAAATGCCTGCAGATCAAAATGTTATACAGGGCTGGTCATAGCTTATTGCTAGAGCACTTCCATACTACTCATGAGGCACAGTAAAAGTCCTACTTGTACTAAACATACAAGAACTCAAAGTCCTCAACAGTAAAAGATTTCCAGCTTTAAAATAGGTCAAGAAATTGAATACATTTACTCAAGAAGATACAGTGATTATTAATAAGCACTTAAAACGTTGAATTACTGAAGTCAGTGGAAAAATACAAACCAAAATAAAAGACTGCTCTATACTTAACACGGACCAGGTAAAATTCATAGAATCTAAAATGTTTTGGTGAGAAAGGACAGAAAGGAGAACTGGCCCACCAACACTGTTGACACTTTTATTAAAAGGTACAGCTTTTTTTTTAACAACAGCTTTGTAATCTCTAAAAAGTAAAGTGTGAAGTTTATTGATGAGCCTGCAATTTTACTCTTGGTATGTAACAGGGAGGGATTTCAAACCACTATATTAAATGAAACAAATTAGTTCTAAGAATCCTCATATACAAGTGCATTTGTATGAGATGTTCAGAATGAGCAAATCCAAAAGACACAAAGTAAATTGGCGCTTACCGGAAGCCGAAGGAATAAGGAAGGAATAACTTTAAAGGAGTACGTGTTTATTTTAGGAGTGACAAAAATGATCTAGAAATAAGACAGTGGTGATGGTTATCTACTTCAATGAATATATTAAAAAGTCAGTGGGCCACGTGCATTTCCCAGGTAAGTTTTATGCTATATGAATTGGTTTTTTGTAAAAATATATACAAATTATGCTCAGACAATAGGTGAATCTTGGTAAAACTCTGAGCACTACAAAGTACTCGCAACTAGAACTACTGAACAGAAGAAGTTCCTGTTTCTGGCAGCAATTTGTTGAATCTGCAATGCTGCTGACTAGCTATTGTCAGTTTTCTCTGGACAGAGCTATGATGAATATACCTTCCAATCGGTCTACACCTCTTTCTGTTTATATCTATTAACCAAAAGGAGTTACTCATATTACTCAATCTCTTGTGCAGAAATGCTGTTTGGATGATAAATGATTATCCCAGCTAAAGATGTTAAGCTTCAGAGAGGGAGCAAAAGAAAATGAAAGAAAATGGCATACCTCTTCATGGAAAGTTGGTCTTTAAGGTTCTTGATTTCATCATCTTTAACATGGATTTGGCGCTGTAATCTAAGCAAATAAGGAAGTCATAAAATGTTAGAAATAATTTCTCATTAACACAGAAAAGCCCCACTATACCTGAGAAAGAGACCAAATATATCCTCTATAAATCCTGACCTTGAAAACAGCAAATAAACTCCTATAGCTCATTCACTGGAAATTTAACCCTGACTTTTTGTAACTTCTTTAAAAAAAAAAAAAAAAGCAGCACATACAAGCCTTTGTAATTCCTACTGTGCAGTCACACTGCCACCTAGTGGCTGCAGGTAGACTAAAGCTAAAAAAAAACAAAAGTGAAAATTCTGATTTTTCACTTTTATCAAATTTTGTGCTTACTTGGACATTTTATTGATTCCAAAAGCCACTTGTTGGTTAAGAGATACAATGATTTTTTCTTTTTTTTTGATCAACATTTGATTTTCCTGCCATCGAAATGTCACTGTTTTCAGTTGCCTTTTGTAATCCTGCTCAATGAAAAATAGTTTCAGTATTCAAATCAACAAAAATTGAAAGAACCAAATCCACACTTTTTTGAGTTTTTTAAAATAAACTTTATTATAAAAGTACTTGCAAATAAAACATTATACACCAAAATTTTTAGATCCAAAGTCTATACAAGTTAATGAACTTGTTATATATGATTAGCATTAGCACGAACACAAAAATTATGAAGCTTCACATTAAATATTTTACTTTCAGTACTAAATATTTTATGCACTTAAAAACTACAAAAAGAGCATCATATTCTCATTCATAAGTGTCCTTTATGTGCATTTGGTCCCTTGCCATCCCCTTATTCACTATATTGAAAATACATATATTTCTCATATACAATATCCAAATTATTATCCTCCCTCTACTCCTACCAGTTCCTCCCCATATCTCCTCCCATCTTGATCCACTCCATTCCAGTTTCTCATTAGAAAACAGGCTTCTATGGGATAATAATAAAATATAATATGATATAAACTAACTCATCAGAGTTAAATAGACTGCTTCCCAAATATGTATGTCATCCTTGCACAGGAGCCATGCTAATCTTCTCTCTATCATTCCAATTTTAGTATATGTGCCACCTAAGCAAGCACCACACCAAATTTCCATCATATTCATTCATTCATTTCATTCATTCATCCATCCATCCATCCACTGATAGACAACAAGGTTGATTCCAAGCCTCTGCTATAGTGAATAAAGTATCAAGAAACATGGAGGGCGCAGCTCTCTCCATGGTAAGGTATGGAGTCCTCTGGGCATATGCTCAGGAGTGAGAGAGATGGGGCATACAGTTGTTCTGTTTTTAGCTCTGTGAGAGATTCCACAATAGCTGCATTAATTTGAACTACAGCAAAAATGAATTGTTTCATTGAATGCTTTAAGACAATGCACCACTGAGTTTAACATCTGAGATATTTGTTCTCTTAGACAAAGTACTCACTTCACATTCATACTGCAATTTATAAAGTTGATGTTGATGAGCAAGCCTTTCCTTTTCAGTTTCTCTGAAGTCTGTACTTTCCTTTCCAGATGAGCCCTTAAGCAAATGTAACAAGAGGATTTACTTCTCTAAAAAGACACTTATATATTCTATTTACACATTTTCCGCTGTATATAAACTTGCCATTTATAATAACTCAGATTCAGGCTTTAATTCCCTAATAGCACTCATTAAATGACAGGACAGTTCTAAGTTGCTGCTACTGCTGATGACACTCATGCTTGTCACTTGCAGTCTTTGTAATGTTCTTAGGTGGATAGGAATCATGAAAAGGTACTTGCTATTCTCATGTTAAGGTATTAAAAGGAGGCAGCAACTTGCTTAAGATTACAGATAGTAAATGCAAGAGTCTGAATTCTAACTCAGGCAGTACCAATTCTCTCTCGTTAATTACAGCAGTACACCAACTTATTTAATGTTCAATTTCTCTACTATATTATAAACAGGATACTAGCAGTCTTTGTAATGTTCTTAGGTGGATAGGAATCATGAAAAGGTACTTGCTATTCTCATGCTAAGGTATTAAAAGGAGGCAGCAACTTGCCTAAGACTACAGATAGTAAATGCAAGAGTCTGAATTCTAACTCAGGCAGTACCAATTCTCTCTCGTTAATTACAGCAGTACACCAACTTATTTAATGTTCAATTTCTCTACTATATTATAAACAGGATACTAACAGGAAACATACTATATAGCACATCTTACTTTGCAGACAGTTCAAAAGTTTTTATATAAGTGACTACACATTTTCTGCAAATTTGTGCCAATTTGATTCTCATTTTGAATTCTTCTGGGTTACTGACTAATATTAATGGTTGAAATTTAAATTTCAGTGTAAAAGTCAAAGCTATGTCAATTCAGTTAAAATATTCCTATTGTAACAGTAACTGATTGTGATACATTCATATTTTATACCATATAGCAAGTCACCTAACTTCAAATACGTTATATGTGTGTGCTTCAATCCTTCATCTACTTTGTACAAATTGTTCTTTTGAGGAGTAATATTCTTATATTCATAGGTATATCACTTTAAGCAGTGAATATTAACAGAAAAGGATCTAGAAAAAACTGCTATACATTAGAGCTTTTTAGAAAATACTTCACAGTTGCAACCACATTTAATAAAAAGAAACAAATCAGAGTAGTTTTAATTACTTAACATGTATTTTCATGACATATCATTTAGTGGGATTGTGCTAGTTTTTAGTGTGCTGTTATCTCCCCTCTCCGCTCTTTCACACTCTTCAGAAATCTTTTACAAGAGGTGCACTTAAATGTGAAGTATGTAGTCCCAATTATATTTTTAATCCCCATTATCTTGTTTTTTGTTGCTTTTCTTTTCACAACAGCATAAACTGCTAGGCTTTTCAAAACAGCATACTGCTCAAAGAATCCAGAGAAAACAAAGTTAACAATTTTTTTCTATAAGAAAGAAGATAGGGTTAAGCCCTCTCCAGTGCTCACCTGCTCTACCATATCCAGAATATGCAGTTCATCCAGGCTACAAATCTTGTCCTCAGCTGCAGAATCATCTTGTGCATCACTTGTATCAGTTTTCATGTACGTACTGAGTGTGTTCAGATCTGCTTGTTCTGTCTCCAGCTGGTCGTCCTTTTCTACCATATATGAGCTATAGTGGGAACACGATAATGTGGGCTTTCTCAATGGTATAGTGCTTTTCACATAGGCTATTGCTTCTCAAATTAGTATATTCTGCCTCATGAGACACTGCATTAGAAGGGTCTGTGGTCAAAGTCTGGACAGTGCTCACACTTTTCTTTTGAACATTAACAATGAATTTCAACATATTTGACATAGGAATTACTCGAGGCCACTTAACTGTGCATTACAGTGTTTTGAAGAATTATGAGATCAAAGGGTTTATTTTTCAAATTATAGCTACAGTTTGTAAGCGTTCCAACACCTTTAATATTATATTATCATCACACTTCATAATTTACCCTAACCAAATGAACATGTACATGTCTGTCCTGGAGGTAATAATGATCTATCCTTTGAAATTAAGCTTTATTCTACATGTACACTTGTAACTATTTTAATAGGCATTTAAGTCAGTCTCTGAGTGAAAGACTTAATGTTAGATGACTACAAAGAGCCTTAAAGAAAAAAAAAATCATAAGACATTCTTTTCTTCCACAATTAGTAATAATCTGATCTACAGAAATATCAATTTATTAAGAAGAACTATTTTTCTCTTAGAAGTTTCTCAAAAGAAATCTATGTATTATTGATAAAACATACCTTAAGAAAAACTTAAAATTTACATACTTACACTTGCTCATCTTCTGAATCCTTATCCTAAAAAACAGCATCACAAGAATTAGTAACCTGTATTAACTACCTCAGCTCAAATTTGTATCATGATGCCATATGTACTTATATATCTTAAGTTAACTATAAAGCTCAAATGTGACTTCTATGAAATACATAACCACACTCTATGTATAGAATGTTTTTTTTTTTTTAAATTCCTCCTGATTCTGTTTCTCTTTTAAAAGAGCGTTTGTGTCTTACTAAATTTATTTTATAATTCTGAAAATCACAGATTGAGATAACAGAGTTGAACACTGGACTTCAGTTTGTAACTATTAGGAAACCCGGGGACAGACTGTTTATAATATCCACTATTTCCACACTAAATAAAGAGATTTTTGAAAAACTACAAGAAAAAAGAAATCAGCCTGACATGTGAAGACTAGACATACAGATGAGATCACAGCTGGAGGGAAATTAAAATCCTTATGTTTTCTGTTTACTAAAATCAACTAAAGCAGCAACATATTAAATAGAACCCATTTAAATGATGCTTAATCTGCATTAATACAACCTAAATTAGAAATATTAATAAGGAGTACTGACTTCTACTATCTCTGATTCTGAGTTTTCTTTACAGGTATTAGGTTGTACAACAGATTTGTTTTCTCACCTTTGTAAAAACAATTTTCTTTTACAATTTAGAAATACTGATTTCCACCTTGGTTCTAGTATACCTGAACACTTGAGTTGAATATTTGCTATGAAAAGACTGTTCATACTGAATATATCTAGTACCGTTGATAATTTCTCAGAGTCTTCTTTAGCGCTTTGCATGCAAACTTTATGTCAATGCACTTCAGCCCCTTACTATGCATCTCTGCAATTTCTTTCCTTTACAGTGGCCACCCAATTTAAATGGTTGGATTCATTTCCTGTCAAGTTTCTTTTTCTTATGGAATCATCATAAAAAAAAAAAAGAAAAAAAAATGAAAAACCCTTTCTGTCTTTTGCTTACTCTAACTCTGGGTGGGAGACATAAGAAACTAATCACCGATGGAGTTGTCCATAATGAAGATTAATTATAAGCTAAATAATACTTAGCAAAGAAAGAGAGTATAAAAAGAATACCATCTCTAAACATACTTAATGTTCCTGTATTTGGCAAGCAAAATTTGACGGTTTTCTTCCAGATAGTTCCGATAGCCTTGTTTAGGGCTATTGTTATACTGCTATGTCCATATGTTATAAAAACAATACAACAAAGAAAGGAGGATACAGCTTCTCACATAGGCCTTGTCATCACTTTGCATAACACAAGCAAACTTCCATGTGCCAACCATTTTTGTGAAAATTTTTGGTTAGAAAATTACTTTGACGGCTATTCAGGGATGGCTATATAGACTACCAAGGACTATTTGCACTTATAAGAACAGTGAGTATACAAACACAAAATACCTACAATAGGAATTTTTTAGTTTTAGCATTTGTAAATATTTAAAAGCTTAATAAACATAAAATATAACAAATTTGTTTTCTAATGACTAAATGTCATCTTAATAAAGTCATCATTTTCAAAAAGTATTTTAATTTCTTTAATAAAACTAAACTACAAAAACCAAAATGTTAAGAAACATTCATTAAATATATGTTAGCTTATGGGGTAAAGCTTGAGACTTACTATTGTTTTATAAAATACATATCACTAATGAATGCTGCTCTACCACCTTACTAAATAAGAAATAGTAATAAAAACACTCATACTTTTATTTAATTTTCAAAACTATTGAGAAATGTTGTCATATAACAATGTCGCTGATATTTTACTTGGCAGAGTAAAATATAAATTATTTTATTCTTAATCTTAGTATTTTACAAATTAATCTTCATTAATTGCATTAGTCACTAAAATGTTTATATGTTCCAATGACTAGTAGCAAATCAGAAGGCTGTAGTTAGAGAAACTACCATCAGTTTTGATACATAGATGTATCAAAACTTTGAGTATACTCCAGATTAGAAAACCTACATTTTTTCCTTAATCACAAAGTTTACACTGAAAAAATATGAACACCATACACCAATGCAGGGTCTTACCTTCTTATTACTCTTACTTCTTTTCTTTTTCTTTGTTTTACTTTTGACCTAGAAGACAAAAATAAGGCAATCATTTAATATGCTATTCAAACCACACAATGGATTATATGCAATGTTTCGTCTAACTACTACTCTTTTCTTCTAATACTTATTTTTCTAGATTTTTGTGTATTTTTCTACACATTTTTTTATGGAAAAAGTATTATATTTAATGTAACATCAATGTTCCACCCTTGAAAAAGAACATAAAAAAGAATACATATAAAAAACAAAGGAAAAACAAATGAGAAACATACTTTTTAAAGAGCAACAATATAATTATACCCATAACTTAAAAGTTTCAGCCTGAGTAAATTAGTATCTGTACGGTAGCTAGTTATCTGCTTAGCACTCGGATTTCATCCTGATTTATTAAACTTTACTTCAGTGTTAGAAAAATTATTATTCTTAGTTTTTCCCTCTCTTCTACTTGTCCTACATCTCCACCATTCTTTACTTCCCAAATGTACTTTCATTGGTTGGGACTAAAACAATATACTCTAAAAGCTAACACAGTGCTTGACTTTTGGCAAAATAATTACTGAAGGAGAAGCTATGGTAATGAGGAGGAGTCATGTGGAAAGAGTCACTTCAATGCAAACTCTATGTGAACCCTACTGTTTCCAAAGCTTGAGTGTACTGCATATAACACCGGAAAGTGCAGAATAAGTCCTTCATAGTTAAATATTAAACCTTATACCTCCTGAAGATCTTTAACAGATTCTGTTGAAGATTCACTAGGTATTGAGGCTACATCTTTATTTATTTCTGCTAACTGCATTTCAGTGTTTGATTTTACATCTATATTGTATTCCATCACAGGTGGACTCAAGTCTTCTTCATCATTCTGTAAGTCCTCTACGTCTATACCTAAGTAACAAAGAGAAAAATTCATAATTTAGTTGGCAAAGTTTGAAAATGTTTAGCCTTTTATTGTAATTATAAAAATATTTGCTAGGCTGGCAAGATAGTGCTATGGGTAAAGGCTTTTGCCTTCATGCCTAAAGACCTTAGCCTGATTCCCAGAATCCACATGGTAGAGGGAGGGAACCAACTCCAGTAAGTTGTCCTCCGATCTCTAAACTTGTACTAAATGGTAACAAAACACAAATACTTCCCATTGCCACATGAAAATTGCAATTCTTACTTACCCAAAAATCACAGGCATCAATGAGCCTGGAACCAATTAGTATTAAGACAAAATGATATAATACCTCATTGATATTTATATAGATTCCAAGTTTTAGGTACTTTAGAATGTAAGTACAATCTAAATACTAAGGTATTAAATTCTGCTGTTGACCTTATCAGAAGTACAATTAACATTATTTTATAGAATAAAAATACGTAACATAAAGCAAGGAAAATCTAGATCATTTTGCATTTCCCTTTCATAAAATTAGTAGCTTACCAATTTTGTTTGAATCTTTGCTCATTTTCATTGTCCCAAAGACTCAGCCTTAAAATTTCCAGAGAGGACCCAACATTTAACCTCAAGCAAACTGATGGTACTGTTTTTTAAAAAATAATTTTAGATTGTAATTATATTTTTAATTTGTATTTATTTAAGATTTGTGTGTGTGCATGCTTGCATCCGTGTGTGTGTGTGTGTGTGTGTGTGAGTGTGAGTGTGTGTGTGCACCCATGGAGGCAGTGAGAGAACGGATTCTCTCGGAGCTAGCTGTAGAGGTGGTTGTGATAGCCTGATACGGTTATAGAAACTGAATTGGGGTCCTCTGCAAGAACAGCAAATGTTCTTATTCAGTGAGCAGTCTGATCATTCCCTAAACTTTATTGTTTGGAGCCTCCACATGGGAATTACTAAACCAGGCAGGGAGTCATGTGTTGTAGTCACAGATATCTAGATACTTGGAAGGCCAACACAGGAAAGTTGCTTGAACATATTTTGAGCAACATTGTTTATAAGAACAACAACAATAAAAATAAACACCAAAACAGGCTTAAAGAAAAAAAAAAGAAAGAGGACATGAAAAACAGCAGTTCACCAGAGCTATAGAAGATGGGTTATGCATACAGTAAAGCTATACAAAACAGCATAGGTAAGCTGGTAGAGCAAAGAGACTGCAGTTTTGTCTGTTGAAGTACGGAGTGTTAAACTCTGGATCACCATCATTGAGAAAGCACTAAAATCAAATCAGAGGAAGGCATATATACTAGGTTCAACTGCCCAACAGTAAGTTGATCATGTGATTTTTCTAAGCTTCTCGTTAATGTATAGTTTATGATATAGTTTATCTAAACACATGTCAACAACATATTTATGCCTTAGGGATTCTGAGTTAAAAGGCGACATATGCATTTTGAGTTTAAATAAACTTACGCTGACTGCCTGTTATTGAATGTAGAGTAATTCCTATGGCAAACAGAGAAAAAAATAATTAGAAATGTAATTGCAAGCACAAAGATTAAATATCCTAATGAAGACAGCAGAAAACCTTTAAGGAGCATATCTATTCCACAACTATCTACAAAAGAATCAGCACTCCTCATTAATGCAGTTTAGACAAGGTATAATCTAGGCTGTCATATAACAGCTACTTACATATAACCCAAGGAGCAGCAACAAACACTTTATTTTTTAAAAGTAAAATAGTTCCATCACTGACCCTTTCCTGTATTCCTTCCTATCCCAAACTCCCCCGCTCCCTCCTTCTTGAAATCACCTCTTTCTTTAGTTACAGTCACACATGCATACATATAAACAAAGCCTGCTTAACCCATTTAGTGTGACTTGTATGGGATTTCAGAGCTGACCACTTCATACCAGATAAACAATGAGGGAACTTATTTCTGAGGACACTATTTCTCTCACTTTTAGCCGTTTGTTAGGTATATATAGTTCTTTTCATCTAGAGGTGGGGTTCCATGAGATTTTTCCTTTCCATGTCAGCATGTCTACTGGTGATTGACTTCTTCAGTTCTTGATTAAGTAGTAATATTGTTAGTGAATCTTCTCTCCCATTCCTATAAAATACAATCTCCCAGCAGTTTTCCTGGTCCTCTGGCACTTACAGTCTTTCTATCCCTTCTTCTGGAATGTTCCCTGAGCTTTAGGTGCAGGAGTTGTTTTGTAGATGTATCAGTTGAGGCAGTACACCCATAATCACTTCAATAAGAACTTCAAACTGAGCAGCAATTCTTATTTAATGTTAGTCTAAGACTATGAAAAAATATTCTAAGACTAGGAAGAAATGTTCATAAAATGGACAACATGTTTTCACTGAAGGTTTGATTCTTTCAAGCCATATAGATTACCCCGATCACAACTCCATTCCTGTCCTTGTCTGTCAGTCTACTGAGCATCTGCAATATGTAAATGTAACAGGCTGTATTGGCCCTACAGACTAAATAATAAAGCCTAAAAAAGAAAAAAAAAAATCTTCACATAGACACAATGGCGATAATGGATGTTGTTGGATCTGTAAATGAAGACTGAAATTACAGTGATTAAGAAAAGAGATAAAAAGGTACCATGATGGCACTATTAAAGGTATTTAACATAAGCTCTTTAAGTGAAAATTGCTTGAAATGGTCTGGACTTAATTAGAACTCAGAGCCCTTTTCCCAAATGTATGCATGTATGTGTATATATGTATATACATACATATATAAATGTATATGTACATTATACATATACACTTAGAATATATATATGTACAAATGTATATATACACACACATTGCGTGCACACACACACATATATACACATACACATGCATTATTGATATAAAACATTTTGGTTACATGTATTGTTACCAAAAACATTTGGATAAATGTATTATTTAAGGCTTCCAAACTATACCTCAACGATTCCTTTCTAATATCTAACATCATAAAATTTAGTGTCTTCTCATACTGAAAAAAAAGGCTCTAAAACCCTAAATAGGAAAACAAAGAATCCCTAAACAAAGAACAGACACTCAAAAATGGTTTGCTGGCTAATGTAAGTAATTATTGAGTACCTTGTTGATAGCAGGATAACATCCTCTGGATGATTTCTGGTACTGGTATGCCTAGATAAATGGACAGCTGATGGTAATCAAGGGAGATATTCTCAATGGGATTCTCCTTGACTTTGTCAATATCGTCTTGTTTCATTCCAAGGCGCAGAAGAATATCAGAAACTTTTTTCCAAATTGAATTGAACTGTGACTCAGTGAGACCATTCATCAGAATCTCACTGAGAAGGCTATCTCTGTACTTGCAGAGCCTCAGAATGTCTGCAGACTTAGAGAGATCAGAAGATGGTGGTTCCATATCCCAGCCTTTTCTGGTGCAGGAAATACATTCAGATGTCTAATGAGCGCTAATAAGAGGCATAAGTCAAACTGTTTGGACTGTGGTAGCTCCTTGTTTGGGGGATAAAGCAGATGCCATGATCCACCCAAAGGGTGATTGGTCCAAAGATGATTGTAGTAGGGTTCCAGCACATTCTTGTGTATAAGCAGCTCTTTTTTCAAAAGAGTTGGTGGCATAGCCTCATCAAATATTTGCCGGACAATGTCAGTACCAGAAATAATAATTATATGAAGCAGATGATAGAAATAATTATAATCAAGTTTGAAGATAGGCACTTCATCTGAAAATGAATTTGGAGAAGTCAAAAAGTCCACATTAATGTTCTTTTTCTATGTGGTTCCTCACATTGCACCCTAAGCTCCTATAGGGCAGGAACTGTTTCCAGGAATGAAGTACAGAAGAAATTTACCATAGTCGGTGCTCAATAAGCATGCTGTTCTCTGTCTAGCTATCAAAAACTCTAGACAAAAAGCGCATGGTCCTAAGTAGAAGGAACTGTAGTTTCTCCTAACCCAGAGGCTTTAAACCATCTGTGATTTTATTTAAGTAAATTAACATTGGCCACATAATGGCAAAGTAGTTCTAGAAATCCTGGAATTAGTCAAAAATAGTCATTTTTTTAGGTTTATTATAATTTACATAAATGATTCTATTTATATTTTCTACAAAATTAGTCCATGCAGAACTTTGTGTGTGAAAGCAATGCACGTACGGTCTAATACTCATTGAGTATTGTTGTCTGAGTGAGCAACAGCTAAGCTTTAAAGGTTATTTCATGTTAAAGTACATATCACTACTGTCTATTATATTAGAAGATACAGATATATATTAGCCTATGTAGTTATCTAAGAAGCTGGGGTCAGCAGACCAGAAAGATTGGCACCTACCTGAAGTTTTGAGTCCTGCAAAAGTTTGGGTACCACTGCAAACATACCCATTGAATGGACATCTGAAGTTTTGTTTATTTGTTTGATTTTTTAATCATCAGATGATAGAATATAAAAAACATTTATCTAATAAACTGAATAATGAATTACATTGGTATTTCTACAATGAAATGGAATGAGGCAGCGGACTAAACTATTTAGTATTTTCCAGTTTATTAGTACTTCAAGAGGAAATTGGGCTGAAATTAGTGGGAAGTCAGTCTATGATAGGATTTAGTTCTTGAATGAGTAGTAAACTGTGTTTATTATAAAAAATAACTATTATTTTATCCTTCATGGTTTCTCTAAGAGACTTTTAAATTAATAACTTTGCTTAATATAATTGATATACACTGTGAAAACACAATTTAATAGTAAAGGTCTCATAAGGGCTTCTCTAAACTGTCAAATATACAGCAGGTTAGTAGTAGCGTCATCCAGTCTCCCTAGTAAAAACAGCTGACCAAAGTTGTCTTTCATCAAACCAGGGGCCTGTCCTGTCTCTGGTGCTGAACAGACTACTTCCTTGGACACTCCTAAGGAGCTGGTATGTGCATTTAGACTGCCTGGCTCCAAGCTCCAAAATGTTCATTCCTTGCATTTTAGATTGCTCTTACACTTGCTCTCTTAAGAGAGAATGTAACAAGAGGAGAAGGGCTACATGAAAAGTCTCCTGAGGTAAATCCTACTGTATATTCACTAGCATGTTCCAGAGTTATCATGTCTCTCCAGTGCCAAAATAATAGGAGAGCCATATACTTGCTGATTTTTTGTCTATAAGTTCTAGTAGCACTGTTCGGTGATATAATCCTGAAACTTGTGAAAGGTAACCACAAATAACTGCACAACTGTTAACAGAATGATATTTTACAGAAACAGCAAAAAGAAAAAAAAAATAGTTAATAATATTTCCAACAGGAGTCATAAAAATAAAGTAATACCTTTTGTGTTTGG
This sequence comes from Mastomys natalensis, assembly GCA_021653895.1. Lineage (NCBI taxonomy): Eukaryota > Metazoa > Chordata > Mammalia > Rodentia > Muridae > Mastomys > Mastomys natalensis. Next base: position 167,583 of record JAJTUV010000560.1, read on the forward strand.
TTTTAAATTGAATTTCGGTGTAATATCAGTGTCAGTTAATTCCAGAGTCATCAAATTCTTGTAACTGCAAGTGGAAAAAAAAAATTGTTATACTGAAAAAGTACCAGAGTTAGTCCAAAATTTTAGAATAAGCAATATTGTGGATTTTGTTAACCTACAAATATATCTTAAAGTAAAGAAAAACACAATCTGAATAAAAATAAAAATCACAAGCAATAACAACTCTACACTGAAATTGTCACCATAATTCAGAAGAAGTACAGAGTCCTGACAAATGCACAAAGAATTTTATGAGGCAGGTGAAAAAAGGAAAATAAAAGAATAAGCATTGTAAAGACAAATAATATCAAACAAAAAATCTTTCTTATCCTATCATGATCACAAAAATTTAAAAAAAAATTTAAAGGAAACTCATCTTACTCAATTTCTAGAGATTTTTAAAAAATAATGAGTTAGCTCTCACAAAATATTAACATTCATAATTAGAATGAATGGAGGGATGAAGCACAAAAAAATATTTAATAGGTAAATGTTGACAGTAAGTGAAAACTGAGTCTTTGCTTTGAAATGAACTTTGCATCACAAAAACCCAAAACCAAAACCAACCAAACAAACAAACAAAAAAACCAACTTAAACACTAATACTAAGAAGTAAATATCAAGGTGGCTACTGTTTATTGATAAAAAAGATCTTATCCTAAGTGTCATTATGTGGAAAATTTTAAAGCTGAAACAATATGATTAGTAAAAACTGATTAAAAGGAATTATCCAAAATGCTGTTAACAATTGTAAATTGATAAAACTATGTATGAAAAAATTAATAGTATCTAATCACTTGAAAATATGCTTTAAAAAGGTATTAAATTCTAACTCTAAATAACTATTATATACATATATTCATATTTATCACTACTGATATAGTTTAAAATTATAAATAATCTAAGTATCTATCAACAGTGGTGTAAATGTTGCAACAAAACAAATGACAGCAAGGAAATAACACAAATGAGTCACACAATACATAGTTTTGGAATGAACAAAACTAAAGTGTCTGTATATACATGGTTCTGCACAGAAAACAACCTGTCTTATAAGCAAAAATTATGCAATTTTTAAAATAGATTATAGTAGGTTACAAATGTACATAAGAAATTCTAGAGCAATCACTTCATTAAATTCTAGGAGATATGTATGACACCTCTTCTGACTTTCACAAGCTCCTGTACATACACATATATTCAGGCACAAAAATCTAGTAAGATACACAATAAAAACAAAGAGAAGATGGAAAAATAAAATATGGTAGATTCAAATCAATTATCTAAATAACTGCAGAATATTATATATGTAACATATATGTAATAAACACTAACATAAAGACAAAGATTAACAAATTAGAAGTAAGAACATAATCTATATCATCCACAAAAAATAAAAACAACTTTCAATGAGATATACAAGTTGAAATGAATGGATACAAAATAAATGGAAATGTTACTACTAGAAAAAAAAGAGACCTGATGTAGGATTGTAAGGGATAATGGGATTTTATATACAGGGTTGCATAAATGATGTGCTTTTAGCATCTAGTAAAATGGCTTAAAAATAAAGAGATAAGGATAAAGTACAGACAGCACACAACTTTTTCAAAGTAAAGCAAGTCAAGAAAAGATACCATGCTCTCATGTTTCAGGCAGTATTTTGCATAATGTGTACAAACTAGTAAGCAAGACAACATTCTTGCTTTACTGAGATGACTGTCAAATGCTTATCTTCTAATAAACATCAAATGGTTTGAGGTGCATAAAAGGAATTATGAGAAACCCCACATTCATTAACCAGGCAAAAGCAAACAGTATCAGTGCTAGCTCTGGGGGGTGAAGCCAGTCTGCTTCCAAGTAAATCCCAGAGATTATTTAAGATGACACACTCAAGAAGCTAAAAGCTCATTATATGCAGTCAAAGCAGAATGATGGTAGAAGATATAGTAAGTTCACCAAGACCTAAGGCTGTTAAGAGCAATGTGAAGTCTCTGAAATATTGTCAAAAACAGAAATTATTTATTTGCATTTTCGTCATTAAAAAGTTCTAGTTACAGTTAAATAAACAACAATCTTTAGAAAAAAGAGAGGATAAGAAAGACTTGTTAAGAAGCTGTTTTAGATAGCCATATTACGGAAAACATCCTACAGATTCAATGTAATATCTACAAAAACTCTTTAATATTCTTTACAGAACTTGGGAAAAGAATCATAAAATTCATATAGAAATAAAGAAGATGCTAAACTAGACAAAAAAATTCTATTAGAAGGAAGAATATTGGGGATTTAGCAATACCTGGTTTCTAATTATACTAAATAGTCAAAGGAAAAAAATGGTTCTGACAAAACAGACATATAGATTAATGACATATAGCATAAAAACCACAAATAAACCATGGTAGCTCTATACCCACTGGATTAATGGCAAACTGTTCAAAAACATATGGTAAAGAAAAACCAGGTTCACAAACACGTCTATTTACAGGGATCCAATACCTGTTCTGAACTCTGTACAAATGCACTCAGACACATAAACATCTATACAGACAATAGCATATACATATAATTTAAAAATAAAAACAAAAGTAAATCTTAAAAACAACAAAAAAGGAAAACTGGACACCTACTGTATCTGTTACCTACACCAAAAATCAATTTAATATGGATCGTGTGTGTGTGTGTGTGTGTGTGTGTGTGTGTACGTATGTAAGAAAAGGAGAAGGGATGGGTTAGAAGACCTTTTTATATGACAGCTTCTAATTTCAATAGCAATATTCTGAGCCTCTATAAATGTCTTCCTTAACATATACATCAGTATTATTCAGCAACATGCTTTTCTCACTCAAGAACTAGAAAGATTTTAAATTTAAGACAAGCTTTGAGTGCTACATGGTTTTGAAAAATGAAGTTTTTATATTGTAATAATAAACTTATGTTATTTTAGGAAAATATATATTTGTATTCAGGAAATGTTTAGCTGTATAGTTATTGGTAACCATAGGGTTTCCTGTTTTGTTTAAAATGTAAATGTCCACAGTAGAAGGGCTAGAAGGGAGCAAATGAGAACTCACTGTGATACTTTCTCATACTCTTAAATAAATAGGTGCTGTATGTAAAATTGGGAGAACACAAGAGCGGCAACTCACACAGCTTAGTCTGTGTGGGCAACACATTCATGCTCAGAAGAAAAAAATTAACAGAATGTTTTATTTCAAGCTTACCTTGCTCCTAAGTTTTCAATGGTTATATATTCATCCTTTCTCACCACTTCAAACTGTAAGTGATGGAGAAAAAAGTTCTATAATAGTTCAATTTTCAAAATTCTTAAGTCATAGCTTTCATATTTACAAAAAGATAATTAGAATAAAACCACATAGAGTATAAAACAAATGACACAATTAAAATCTATGCAATATAAAATCTCTCTCAAGTAACAAACTATAATAATTAAGTGCAGCCAATTTTACATAATTCTTATGACTTGGATGCTAACATTAAAATATAAAAGCATAAGTCAATAAACAGCATGGTAATAATATAAGTAAGATTCACATACTGCCTTAATTTTATTTGATTTACATTAAACTAAAAATTTGAGATGTTCTATTACTTAAAACAAAAAATGAATACTATGCTTTATTTAACATATTTATTTAACTTTTTCTATTTAAGACATACAACCGGCATTAGAAAGCCATTCACAGACTAAATAGGTTCCAGGTCTGGAGATAGAGCTCTGCAGGAGGGTGTACTCTGAGCATGCACAGGCCTTTGATTTAACTCCAGGGCCACCAAAGAGAAAAAGTAAGATTCAAAATGGCTAAAGTTATTTTTAATTTAAGATGGCAATAAAAGATCTAGCTGGTCTACTCCTGTGGCGACACCTTATCCTGAGCCATGCTAGAGGAGCCACTGCAATCAGGGCTACTGGTAAGAACCCTCAACCAATACCCCACACCCCAGAGTTAAAACTGGGAGCCAGGGGTGCTTAGGAACCATCAGCCACCCAATCCCTGCCCCTCTGGAATACCGTTCCCCTTCCTGTCCCCACCTGGTCCTTTTGGCTGGGATATACACCTAGCTGATCTGCTCCTGTGGAGACATCATATCCTGAGCCATCCCTAGAAGAGCCACTGCACACAGAGCAGCGGATAAGTACCCTGAGCCATTCTAGAGGAGTCACTCCACTCAGACCAGTGAACACCTAGCTGGTCTGCTCCTGTGAAGATACCATATCCTGACTCATCCTAGAGGAACCACGACACTCAGAGCAGCAGGATTTCAGGATGCCAGAGGCGGCCTGAGTCCCAGGAGTTCTTCCACCCAGGCACTTAGGATCAGAGGATCACAGAGACATCTGGACTCTGAGGAGTGCTGACACAAGCAAGATAACTGGAAATACAGACTCCAGTCAGACACAGTGAGCACAGGCAACACTAGAGTTAACCAGATGGCAAAAGGCAAGTGCAAGAACACAAGCAACAGGAACCAAAGTTACTTGGCAACATCAGAACACAGTTCTCCCAACAAAGCAAGCCCTGGACACCCTATCGCACCAGAAAAGGAGGGTTCAGAATTAAAATCACTTCTCATGATGATGATAGAGGATTTTAAGAATGACATAAGTAACTCCCTTAAAGAAGTACAGGAGAACACAGGTAAACAGATAGAAGCCCTTAAAGAGGAAACACAAAAATCCCTTAAAGAATTGCAAGAAAAGACAACCAAACAGGTGAAAGAATTGAACAAAACCATCCAGGATCTAAAAATGGAAATAGAAACAAAAAAGAAATCTCAAAGGGAGACTACCCTGGAGATAGAAAACGTAGGAAAGAGATCAGGAGTCATAGATGCAAGCATCACAACAGAATACAAGAGATAGAAGAGAGAATCTCATGTGAAAAGATACCATGGAAAACATTGACACAACTGTCAAAGAAAATGCAAAATGCAAAAACCTCCTAACTCAAAACATCCAGGAAATCTAGGATACAATGAGAAGACCAAACCTAAGGATAATAGGTATAGATGAGAGTGAAGATTCCCAACTTAAAGAGCCAGTAAATATCTTCAACAAAATGATAGAGGAAAATTTCCCTAACCTAAAGAACGAGATGCCTATAAACATACAAGAAGCCTACAGAACACCAAATAGACTACACCAGAAAAGAAATACCTCCCATCACATAATAATCAAAACATCAAATTCACAAAACAAAGAAAAAAATACTAAAAGCAGTAAGGGAAAAAGGTCAAGTAACATACAAAGGCAGACGTATAAGAATTACACCAGACTTCTCACCAGAGACTCTGAAAGCCATAAGATCCTGGAATGATATCATACAGAGCCTAAGACAAGACAAATGCCAGCCCAGACTACTATACCCAGCAAAACTCTCAATCACTATAGATGGAGAAAACAAGATATTCCATGACAAAACCAAATTTGCACAGTATCTTCCCACAAACCCAGCACTTCAAAGGATAATTGATGGAAAATGCTAACACAACAAAGGAAACTACAACCTAGAAAAAAGCAAGGAAGTAATCTTCCAACAACCCCAAAAGAAGATAACTACACAAACATAATTCCACCTCTAATAACAAAAATAACAGGAACACACAATCATTTTTCCTTAATATCTCTTAACATCAATGGACTCAATTCTTCAATAAAAAGATGTAGACTATCAGACTGGATACATTAACAGGACCCGGAATTTTGCTGCATACAAGAAAAGCACCTCAGTGACAAAGACAGACACTACATCAGAGGAAAAGGATGGAAAACAATTTTGGAAAACAAATGGTCCCAAGAAACAAGCTGGAGTAGCCATTCTAATATCAAATAAAATCGACTTTCACCCGAAAGTAATCTAAAAATATAAGGAAGGGCACTTTAAATTCATCAAAGGAAAAATCTAACAAGATGAACTCTCAATTCTGAACATATATGCTCCAAATGCAAGGACACTCACATACATAAAAGAAAGTTACTAAAGCTCAAAACACACATTGCACCTCACACAATAATAGTGGGGATTTCAACACCCCGCTCTCTCCAATGGACAGATCGTGGAAAGAGAAACTAAAAAAGACACATGAAATTAACAGAAGTCATGAACCAAATGGATTTAACAGATATCTATAGAACATTTCATCCTTAAACAAAAGAATATACATTTTTCTCACTACCTCATGGTACCTTCTTCAAAATAGACCATATAATTGGTCACAAAACAGGCCTCAACAGATAAAAAAAAAAAGATTGAAATAATCCCTTGCATCCTACCAGATCACCACAGACTAAGGATGGTCTTTAATAATGACAAAACCAATGGAAAACCCACATGCACGTGGAAACTGAACAATGCTCTACTCAATGATGACTTGGTCAAGGAAGAAATAAAGAAAGAAATTAAAGACTTTTTAGAATTTAATGAAAATGAGGCAACATCATACCAAAACTTGTGGGACTTCATGAATGCAGTGCTAAGAGGAAAACTCATAGCTCTAAGTGCCTACAAAAAGAAACTGGAGAGACCATACATTAACAACTTGACAGCATACCTGAAAGCTCTAGAATAAAAAGAAGCAAATACACCCAAGAGGAGTAGACATCAGGAAATAATCAAACTCAGGGCTGAAATCAATCAAGTAGAAACAGAAAGAACTGTACAAAATATCAACAAAACCAGGAGCTGGTTTTTGAGAAAAATCAACAAGATAGATAAACCCTTAGCAAGAATAACCAGAAGGCAAAGAGACAGTATCCAAATTAATAAAATCAGAACTGAAAAGGGAGATAAAAAAAATCATCAGATCCTACTACAAAGGCCTATACGCAACAAAACTGGAAAATCTGGATGAAATGGACAATTTTTGAGATAGATACCAGGTACCAAAGCTAAATCACAAGCAAATAAACCATCTAAACAGTCCCATAACCTCTAAAGAAATAGCAGCAATCATTAAAAGTCTCCCCACCAAAAAAAAAAGCCCAGAACCAGATGGTTTTAGTGCAGAATTCTATCAAACCTTCAAGGAAGACCTAATACCAATTCTCGTCAAATTATTTCACGAAATAGAAACAGAAGGAACACTACCCAATTCGTTCTATGAAGCTACAATCACACTCATACCTAAACCTCACAAAGACCCAACAAAGAAAAAGAATTTCAGACCAATCTCCCTTATGAATATCGATGCAAAAATACTCAATAAAATTCTAGCAAACCAAATTCAAGAACACATCAAAACAATCATCCATCATGATCAAGTGGGCTTTATCCCAGGAATGCAGTGATGGTTGAATATTCAGAAATCCATCAATGTAATCCACTATATAAACAAACTAAAGAAAAAAAAAAAAAAAACAGATGATCATCTCATTAGATGCTGAGAAAGCATTTGACAAAATTCAACATCCTCTCATGGTAAAAGTCTTGGAAAAAAGATCAGGAATTCAAGGACCATATTTAAACATAGTAAAAGCAATATACAAAAACCAGCAGCCAACATCAAACTAAATGGAGTGAAACTTGAAGCAATCCCACTAAGATCAGGGACTTGACAAGGCTGCCCACTCTCTCCCTACCTATTCAATACAGTACTGAAAGTCCAGCCAGAGCAATTAGACAACAAAAAGAAGACAAAGGCATACAAACAGGAAAGGAAGAAGTCAAAATATCACTATTTGCAGATGATATGATAGTATACTTAAGTGACCCCAAAACTTCCACTAGAGAAATCCTAAACTTGATAAACAACTTCAGCAATGAGGCTGGTTATACAATCAACTCAAAGAAATCAGTAGCCTTCCTCTACGTGAAAGATAAACAGGCTGAAAAAGAAATTAGGGAAATGACACCCTTCACAACAGTCACAAATAATATAAAATAGGTTGGTGTGAATTTAACGAAGCAAGTGAAAGATCTGTATGACAAGAACTTCAAGTCTCTGAAGAAAAAAATCGAAGATCTCAGAAGATGGAAAGATCTCCCATGCTCATGGATTGGCAGGATTAATATAGTAAAAATAGCAATCTTGCCAAAAGCAATCTACAGATTCAATGCAATCTCCATTAAAATCCCAACTCAATTCTTCACAGAATTAGAAAGAGAAATTCTCAAATTTATTTGGAACAACAAAAAACCCAGGATAGCGAAAACTATTCTCAACAATAAAAGAACTTCTGTAGGAATCGCCATCCCTGACCTCAAGCTGTACTACAGAGCAGTAGTGATAAAAACTGCCTGGTATTGGTACAGAGACAGGCAGGAAGATCAGTGGAATAGAATTGAAGACCCAGAAATTAACCCAGACACCTATGGTCACTTGATCTTTGACAAAGGAGCTAAAACTGTCCAGTGGAACAAGGACAGCATTTTCAACAAATGGTGCTGGTTCAAATGGAGGACAGACAACATGTAGAAGAATGCAAATTGATCCATTCTTATCTCCTTGTACAAAGCTCAAGTTCATGTGGATAAAGGACTTTCATATAAAACCAGATACACTGAAACTAATAGAAGAGAAAATAGGGAAAATCCTTGAACACATGGGCACAGGGAAAAAGTTCCTGAACAGAACACCAATGGCTTATGCTCTAAGATCAAGAATTGACAAATGGGACTTCATAAAATTGCAAAGTTTTTGTAAGGCAAAAGACACTGTCAATAGGACAAAACAGCAACCAACAGATTGGGACAGATCCAACATTTGATAGAGGTTAATATCCAATATACACAAAGAACTCAAGAAATTAGACTCCAGACAACCGAATAATCCTATTAAAAAATGGGGTACAGAGCTAAACAAAGAATTCTCAACTGAGGAAATGCGAATGGCCGAGAAGCACCTAAAGAAATGTTCAGCATCGTCGTCAGGGAAATACAAATCAAAACAACCCTGAGATTCTACCTCACACCAGTCAGAATGGCTAAGATCAAAAACTCAGATGATAGTGGATGCTCGCGAGGATGTGGAGAAAGAGGAACACTCCTCCATTGTTGGTGGGATTGCAAGATGGTGCAACCACTCTGGAAAACTGTCAGGCGGTTCCTCAGAAAATTTAACATATCATTACCTGAGGACCAAGCTATACCACTCCTGGGCATATACCCAGAAGATGCTCTAACATATAACAAGGACATATGCTCCACTATGTTCATAGCAGCTTTATTTATAATAGCCAGAAGCTGGAAAGGACCCAGATGTCCTTCAACAGAGGAATGGATACATAAAATGTGGTACATTTACACAATGAAATATTACCCAGCTATTAAAAACAATGAATTTGATAAATTCTTAGGTAAATGGATGGAACTAAAAAATATCATCCTGAGTGAAGTAACCCAATCACAAAAGAACACACATGGTATTCTCTCACTGATTATTGGAGTTTAGCCCAGAAGCTTTAAATACCCATGATTCAACTCACAGACCACATAAAGCTCATGAAGAATGAAGACCAAGTGTGGGTGCTTCTGTCCTTCTTAGAAGGAGAAACAAAATACTCAAGGAAGCAAATATGAAGACAAAGTGTAGGAGAGAAATTGAAGGAGGGGCCGTCTGGAGATCATTCTACCTGGGTATCCATCCCATGTGCAGTCACCAAAGGTAGATGCTGATGTGGATGTCAGGAGGTGCATACTGACAGGAGAATGATATAGCTGTGTCCTTAGAGGTCTGCCAGAACTTGAGATATTCAGAGGCAGATGCTCACAGCTAACAACTGAACTAATCATGGGGTTCCCAATGGAGCAGTTAGAGTGAAGACTGAAGGAGTTGAAAGGGTTTGTGCCCCCATGAGGAGAGCAACAATACCAACCAACCAGAGTCCCCAGGGTTCAAACCACCAGCCTGGGAGCGCTTAGGGAGGGACCCATGGCTCTAGCTGTATATGTAAGGGAGGATGGCCCTGTCAGGTATAGGTGGGAAAACAGATCCTTGGTCCCATGAAGGCTGGACGCTGTGTGTGGGGGAATATGAGGGTGGGGAGGTGGAAGTGGGGGGGTAGGTAGGGGCACATCCTCATAGAAGCAGGAGGAGGGGGGGATGGGATAGGGGGTTCCTGGGTGGGAGCGGGGAGATTGTGGTTAGGAGATACCATCTGAAATATAAATACCCAATTAAAAAAAAGAATTAAAAAAAATAATAATTAAAAAATAAAGTACATTAACAATTTAAAAAAACATACAAAGAATGAATCAGAAGAAAGACTGGGACCTCAAATGGGGCTGTGGAGATTTTTGAAATCGTAAGAGGCCCATGGAGAGTTTGCAAGTATTTATAGCTGGCTAATCTAGCTATTTTTATTGCTTTATACAATAACATCATTGTCAAGGTATTACCATGATTGCAAATATTAAAGATTATTTTAAGAATTGCCAATTTTTGTTGCAATGTACTATAAATAGAACAACAGCTAGTTTAAAACAATTATATAACAGATGTATATATCGTCAGTGTCACAGGAAGAAAATATCATAGTTATAATCAGGTAAAAGTATCAGAAAACTTCAAACTACCAACTTAATATAAATATAAAATTTTAAATAGATAAATGAATTTTTATATTTGAAATGGTAACATGTAAAATTATTTGAATATGCTCATTTATATGTATAAGATCACTTTTCATAATATTTTATGCAAAAATTGTACAAAAATTAATTAAAAATATAAACATAAAAACAAAGCAAAACATGATGAAATGTTCATTATAAATAGAGAGATTGACACCCATGCAGAAAAAAAAATCTTACTTTGATTTGGAAGATGGGCAAAATAAACTTGTATCTAAGTGTAAAAGAACACAAAATAAACCTAATTTTATCTAAAAAAAAAAAAAAAAAAAAAATGGCAAAAATAGCATTTAAATTATCACACTTTATCATTCTTGGTCTGTAATACATTACTCAACTGTAGTTCACTGACAGTATATTTATCTGTTTATATTCTTACATTTTCTACACAGAACGCAGGCAAAAAAAAAACTCACCAAAATTTTGACAATTCCAGGCACATCACATTGTAGCATCCTCACCATGTCACCTGGACATCCTTCTTTCAAACATTTTTGCCCACTAAAACTCTAAAATTGTTCATAGAAAAACAATACATATAGAAAATCAGTACTATACAATCTGAGCCACTGAAAGAATGAAGCAGATAATGTCACATGACAAACTGAAAGATGGGAACAACCAGTCACAGACCGATTGCTCAGAGCATTTATTATCCATGTGTGTGTATGACAGGCTGCTCAGATCATTTTATATCAATGTGTATTTATGTTACACCACTTTAACTCTTTTAGGAGCCATATTACAACCTAAAGTGTACATGGTAAATGTTGAAAGAAATTTAAAGTAACATGTACTGACTGAGCACAGAAAGTACTGAATTTCTATAAGCTAGTTAAGGATTCTAGAGAAAGGGGAAGAATAAAAACAGGGAGTTGTCTGGTTCTGATCCTGTGATTTCCTCTGGTTAACTTACTTCTATTTCCTGTACTTCTCTGTCGAAGACTGAAGAATATCAATTGCTCCATGAACCACATAATCTAAAAAGTATTTATCTGTCACTTAAAAGGAGTTGCAATGCCTTATGTTCTACTTTTAAAGTATAACATGCCACTTTAATTGTCTTGTCTGTTCTAACATACACAAACCCTATAAAATATGTACACTTTACTATCATTTTACAGCTTAGAAATATTAATCATAGCAAGTTACCAGTCTAATGTAATAAAACTAGTAAGTGGCTCAAGCTAGACTTGATCCCAAATCCACCATCCCATACCTGGTGTTCTTTTTATTGTATCATAACTGATTAAGGGGTTTTCTTTGTTTTCATAATGTAAAACTTGTAGAATTTAAAGTTACAAAGCAAATATGATCACAAAATGAATAATTAATAAAGAATAGGGCTCTGAATCTCACTTTAATGTTAGTGGTAAGCACTCAATTTATCATGACTATCATAAATATCTGAACACTAAATTTTCTTATTTTCAATCTTTAAAATAAAACTTATGCTTAAACTGAGGGTGACAAGAAGTTAATCAGCAGAGAACTGAGAGTGAAAGGAAGGACTGAAGGAGAGGCGAGGGAGCGGGAAGAAGAGCACAGAGCAAAAGGGAAGAAGGCAGAGACGTGTGGTGGGGCGGCAGCTTTACGGAGGGAGCCGGTGCAATACCTGATCACTTTCTCCTGGATACTTTAAGTTCTTGAACTTTTTCCAACAAATTTTATGGAAGTAAACACAGCAACTTTTACTGCACATTAGCTGAAAAAATCCCTTGGGGGAAAATAGAAATAAAGTTCAGATAAACAAAGAAATAACTTTTCTTATTTGTTAATTTATAGAGTATTCTTTTTATAATTCGATTTTACACAACATTCAGAATTTCATAGCAAAGCCCATAGAAACCAAATAAACTTCTGATATTACAGAATTACTAAAATTAGAAAAATAAGATCACAAAGCCAAAACTGCTCACGTTCCTACCTTTACTTTTTCCTTAACCAAAGACTCACAATGAGAGCAATCATTTGCTTAGTAACATGAGCCCTGAGAATTGCCCACTTCTTAGTATGTCTATCACTATTATCAATTTCTACCATTTCTCATTATAAAGTAGAAATTATAATCTTAGTTCTTGAGGACTTCATACATAAGCACTGCATCTAAATCATAAATCAGTCTTGGCCCCTTCTATTTCCCAAATTTATCTTTTACTTATTACTATACATACATATGTATTTGTATGTATATATGTACATACATATGCACACCTGTATATACAACTGGTTCCATTCAGTGCTGTAAGTCTATGCCTGTGCCCTGGGCTACCTACCTTAGGACTGGACAATCTATGCTAGAGTTTGGAAGAAAATAATCCTTCCTTTTTCGGCAGGCATTGACTACAAGTAGCTTTTCATCTTAGGGTGGGACTATGTGGAATTTTCTATTTGTACTGGCAGATCAACTGTTGTTCATTATGCCAGTTGTGTTTAGGAAACCATACATTAAGATTTCAAGGATGGATTTTCCCTTTCAAGTCTATGGGGCACTATGGAGCAGCAAGAGTTCTGGGCTTCAGGTTCTTACAAACTTTCCATCTCATTTTCTGTAATTTTACCCAAAGGAGAACTAACCATTGCCATTTTCTAACTGTATGACCAATATAATATCTAATTGTAGTCTTAAATTTTCATCCTTATTCCCACAGACAGTGTAGCTCTCAGTCCTCATCAGAGAAGCTTTTCTTTGTAACAGAGATTATTTCAGAAATGCACAACTGGTCAAAATATAGGTAATAGATTATTTTACTGTATGAATAAAGGGCAAATAGTCATAACTTCAGGGGCAGATGAATATTACAAAACCAACGTATTCTACTGACTCATAGATTGTAATTAGTATTGATTATAAATGGATATTCTCAGAGACAATTTATTTCTCAACTATATTATTATTATAATTAAAGTAAACAATGTTCTTTTTTTTCCCCCAGTGCTGGGAAAAAAATCCAGGAACCTACACTTACCTCAGTAGAGTAGAGTTCTGTAACAAAGCCACATACTACACCCTATGTAGTATTTTGATATAATAAATATCACAATTTATTTGATATTTATTTGATATTTATTGATATTAATTGAATAAAACAATTTTAAGTTTAATTTTATAAAATTTAAAATGAATAATTGGTTGTCAGTAATGTCAATAATGAAATGGTTAATAATTATGTTACCTTATAGTTGGTGTTCTTTAAAATGTCAGCTTCACAAGAACGCTCACAATCAAGATAACTGCAAATGGTCTCTTTCAGTATGTTACTTTCAGTTGTTCTGATAAAATTATTGAGACTATCCTAGAATTTAAAAATGCACATTTTTGTGAAATAGCTATAATAAATTAAGTCAGTAACACATCCAAAATTACTTTAAGTCAGATATATAGAGATCCCATTATACATACATGTGTGTTTCTGTATAAATAGTAAAGAGATGTATTTTACTCTTTTCAAAGTACATAAATAGAAAAGCCGTAAATTGAAAAGAATGGATTCCTTACAGGGAGAAAATAGGCACATGTATATTTGAAGCTATTATTTCTTTTAATTATTTTAACCCACAATATATTCCTATGAAGAACTGTTGTATTTGTGTGTGTATTTGTGTATCTACAGGTTATTTAATGAGCAGCAGTAATACATATATAAAGATAAATTTATCAAAATATGACTGAAGATATAACAGTAAAAAAAAAAAACAATAACAAAACCATTATAAAAGCAGTAATATTAGTGAAATAGTCCAATAAGTAACAAGTATAGTCAATAAGCACCTAAGAAATTAAAATCTGAGGATTAATCTTGAAAAACTCTTAGAAAATGGAAAAAGTAAAATAGGTTACATGTAAAAGGTTAAAAATTAGAATAATATCAGATTTCTTTTAAATGAGAAAAGGATAGAAAATAACAGTAAAAAACTATTAATGTGTCCAGATGTCTGGCTGATATGTTTGTCTGTCTGTCTATACATCATGTGTTGGTAGTGTCCATGGAGGACAGAAGTGGACACTGGATCCCCTGCGACTGGAGTTACAGAGAGTTCTGAGCTGCCATGTTGGTTCTGAGAATTGAATCTGGGTTATCAGGTGAAGAACCAGTGCTCTTAACCACTGTGCCATTTTTCCTGGATCCAGTAGAAATTTTTAATAAAGAAGAATTAATTTCAACATACAATTCTATTTGTAAGTAATACATAAATAAACTTCACAAAACACATTATTTTGATAACTAAAAGATCTCAAAAAGTTACACCAACCAAAAAAGTGAGAAAACCTAGAATAGGTAAAACTTCAGTTCTGATATATAAACTTTTACACAAAGAAATATAAAAGAAGAAAAAAGAGTGAGGCCAATTTAATAAAAGCTAGGCAAGATGGGAGAACTGTATGCATGTGTGCACAGGTGGACGTATATGTGAGTTTTAAGGAGATGTTATATACATAAAGGAGCTCTCTGGTCCTGCACCTGTTATACTGAAATGGCCACACACACAAACATACACATTTAAATACTAGTACAGTTTTATGTAGGTAAGCGGATATGGGGCTGGGGAGGGGTGTGTAGAGACCAGGTTATAGACAATGAAGGAAAAAGTGAATTTTTACATCTTTAAATTTTTCAATAAATTGCTTCTACTAAAGTCTTTGCATAAAACAAAATTTTACTGAAAAGTCTGTATATAAGGAAAATATTTGAAAGGAGGAGAAAAACAGTAATAAACTTTAAAAATTGAGAATGCTTTAGATAGGAACAAAGTTTAAAATTACAAAAATAAACAAAATTATTATTTAATAAGTCAGTTAAAAGTTCTACTGATGTTGATAGAGGCACAAAGTCATCAGCAGAGTCCACTGATTTCTTGACAGGCTTTTCCATTGTGATTGAATGTTTATAAAATCTGTTGTTTCAGTTCTGATGACTGATGATGGCTAGCTGACTCTGAACGTCTATGCAATCTGTCTCTTTCTTTCAGGGATGTTACTAGCTTTAAAGTCAGCTAAAATGTAATTATTCAGAAAGGTTTAAAGTAAAAGTTCGGGAAAAGAATTGCTCTTGAAACATCTACCAGGAGAAACGTACCTAATTTCACTTTGAACAACAGAACCCATGGTTTTGAACAAAAACTGCCTAAAAAGTAACAATACTCAGAAGGTTTGTGGAAAGAGAAGCTCTCATATTTTATAATGAATATACACTTGTCCAATTGTTCTAAGAGGAAGTATAGAAATACATAACAACTTTTTAAGCCTATGAGTGTTGGCTTCTTGATTACCATTTAATGTTATTCTAATGAAATGATATGACAAATATACAAAGATCATTTTATGTAAGAATGGAAAACTGAGTTTAGGTTAAACTATATGTACAATAATAAATGACTAAGTATATTAAAACAAGATACTACCAAACACAAAGCAAAACTCAGTGTAGGATGACCTAGCTACTAAACATTAAATATGCATTTCAAATTTAAACATAAATGCATGTGCCATTATATCAATTTTAATAAATATACAGGGAATTATTAGCATGTATATGCACACATGTATAGAAAGACAAGACAAAAATGGTTTCTCCATTGGGATAAAAAGAAATAAATTTTCTTTTTAAATAAAAGGGTAACTATTCTAAGCAAAGTATTTAGTATTTTGTAAATTAAGTTAAAAATAAAATAATGCCAAATATAATTTAAAAACAAGCTCACTATTACATGTGGGTTTAAAAAGGCAAGTATTCAGCTTGTTCAGCTAAGTCTTCTTAGGAGCTGAAAATGATGACAGTGCTTCTTCTATTTGTCCGACTGTACTCACACTCTGCACCAGGTAATGAAAATAAGGTTTTCTTACACAAATACCTAATTGCCAATAAAAGAATGTATTTTCTTTAGAATATTATTAGATACTTGATTTTTAAGGTTACTTGTTAAGGATGATTCTCATTAGTCACAGGTGGCAAACTATTCTTAAATTCTTACTTTGAAGGTTGTAGGTAAATCTTCATCATCTGTAGGATCTACTTCATACCAATTATCATCTGCATCTTCTACTTCTTGTAAGCTTTTGTAAAACTCTAGTAGGGCTCCATTATATCTGCAAGGAAGTTTAAAGTGAGGTTAGTTTGAACTAGAATTTGGTACTATACAGTTTATGAATGAGGAAACAAGAAACCCAAGGAAGGTGGTGATAACCTCTGGCATGCTGTGGAAATACAAATACTAGGACTCTCACCTGTGGTAGACTGGGATGAAATACAGGTAGAAGGGGAGGCACTAGGTTATGTAGTAGCTCAAGCTTGAACAGTATGGGGACCATGGTAATTAAAGGGGTTGTAGAGTTGGTTGGCTTTTGTTAACTGTCTTGGAGGCCTTGAAGAAAGAGAATGACAGGTATAGGTCAGCCAGCTATTAATTTAGCATGCACTTTGAAAGCCATAAGGCCTCTAAGGCAGCATTTAAATTGATCCTCATCTCTTATACTCAATCTGTGCTGAAAATAAGGGCCAAATTTAATTATAAAATAGGACAAACTGTAAATGAGAACAAATGCACAGCCTGGCAGGCTATTATCAACTCAGGACAGCCCTGAGTTGTAGTACAAAGTAGTAGTAGTAAAAGCTAGAGGGGTAGTATGCTATGGTAAATTTAAAGCATTCTAACAGCATATTATGCCAAACTTAAGGCCAGAATTTTATGATTAAAAAGTAAAACAATTGTAATGGAACTTCAGGCCCAGCTTCAAAGGGACTACTTGCTAAAATCAGGGTTCTGATAAGTAGGCAGAGATCTGAAATGAGGCTATGTTTATGAATGTGCTCAGAAATAGCAATTTGACAAGGAAGGATTTTTTTTCTTCCTTGCTAGAGGACAATGGCCTCTCTTAGAGATCATGAAAAACTGTCATCAGAGATTCACATCCAAAGAGAAGATGACCATCTTCTTCAGATCGTTCTCTCTCTCCACTTACTGCCCTTGGGCCCAGGACATCTAGGGTCAGGCATAATGGCTCAAGACAGAAAACAAAGCCTAAGCTAGATGAGGAAAGGACAATGATATAGACAACCCACAGAGACATCAACGTTCACTATTCTTGCAGGGACACTTGAAGCCAATCCTAACATGCTTCCAAAATTTGACACAATTATGGCCAACAATAAAAGAGGTACAAAGCATGACTGCTATGTAAAAACACAGAACACTTATAGGGAGTGAATAAAGCCCTGAGTGATTTCCTGAGTGAATTTGGTCACAGCTCTGTCAAAGATCCCACAGACACAGGTTCAGAATGATGGCAAAGCCTTCCTCAGAGGACCAAGTGTGAGTCCTGACAATTGTGTACAGAAAATATACAACATGACTTTTTGCCTCTGGATATTTATAGCCTAAAGATTGCTCCCCTCCAGAGACTGCTCTTACTTACATTAGGTAAACCTCCCCCTTGATCCAGTTGTATGCTATAAACCCTGTTATTGATTATCTGAATGTAATGACCCTGTCTCCTTGTTCAGCTCTATGTAATAATTCTGCCTGTTTGTTCAACTCTATATAATAAATGTGCTGAACTTCCAGGGAACTGTGGTTTCTCTAAGTAGGAGCCCAAATCAGCTGATCCCAGTTTATGTCCACGTATTTGTCTTGTTTATTCCCTTGCTGCCCCAGGTAGGTGTGTTCCTAGAGTTGGGCAGGACATGGCAATCACTCGGCAATGTTCCTGGAAGAGACACTGAAGACTGCTGTAGGAAATACAAAGGGCATCAATGACTTGGATAAGCTCAATGATGTCCTCTAGAGTTCTGGGAACCACCACAGTCATGTTACTTCTACTCAAGCTTTCATAATCTACTACTTCTGTTATTCAACCATCATTTATTTTTGTTTATTTCTAATTTATTCCAAGATTAGTTGTATAAAATATTATTATTTTTGGCAAGTTAATTTATGTAATCTAGAGTCAATACTATAACCCAAATCTCTGTAACCTACCATTTATAAAGACAAACCACAGTTGATTGAATCATTATTGAAATTCAGTAAAACAACTTAAAAATAAAAAGTAATGATTTTGACATCAAATGGCTTTTTAGTGTTAATGATCTAGAGAATAGATTCTTTTCAACTCTAATCAAGGCAGAAAAAAACCTAGTTTGCTTTTCTGAGGGAAGGTAACAATATACATCTTTGTGTTGATTTGGGTTATGTTAACTATTTGACACTGTCAGAAAACCATCTCTCCATTTTGATCTTTACATTCCACAAAGCATTACACTGACCCTGGTACACTGAGGAAGGATGTTATTCTAACTAGACCCAGTGAACAGGAAGTGGGAAGTCCCTGATTCCCTAGTACAAGAGTCATACTAGAGGATAGGAACTAAACCCTACATGGAATAAAAACTTCCTTCTACATGGTAATTTTAGGCATGCAGTCATTCTTCCCAGCTGCAATCCTTTCGCAGTAGTCTTTTATATCCTAGCCCACAATTTTATCCTCAGACATTTGTTGATTTTTCTAAACCGCTTTGGAATCCCAATAAAAAACTTGGATTATTCACTGTACTTTCCTCTATGGCTCTTCAACATGTTTTATTTTTCATTCAGTGAGTATTTTTCAATAATTATTATATTAAAATCTATATCCTTCACAATACTTTTAGTTCTGAGGACAACTGTCTTACTTTGCAAATTATTATATTCCTGGGAGTCAGCACAATAATCCTTGGACTACAACAGATGCTTAAGATAAATATAACAAATGATTGATGCTACAAAAGCTACAAATATTCAGAGGAAGTGAACAGAGACTTTTCATAGGTTATTCTGTACAATTTTACCTTCTTAAAATATGTAACATTCAGGATATTCTCACAGCCACTACTTGGACCTTTCAGCTTGCTTGTTTTCATCCGTCTTTAAGTTCTTAGGAAAAAGTCTAACTTTGTGGTTGAGGCTGACCTTGAACTCATGATCCTACTACCTCTGCCTCCATACTACTGGGACTACAGGTATGTGCAACTATATCCAACTATTATCCAATTCAGCCCATTTATGCTTAAAAATCTCAGTTTTGAGAATGTCAGTAACTACAATCATCATTTATCATGTACTGTATTACTATTTTGTGCACCAGGTACTATTATTTGCCCTATAAATATTTTATGTATATTTTTGTGATATAGATACTAATTTTTGTTCCAGTTTAGTTATTAGAAAATCAGGATTAGCAAAACTGTTTCTTATGGTAAATGGTAGAAAAATGTATTTGAATCCAGGTCTGTCAGATTCTAAAGCCCACATTACTAATGTCAATGTTGGGCTGCTTCACACTGCCATGGCCTGTTAAGGTCCATATTTCCAAGTGCTTGATTAACCACCAGAAATTAGAAAGAAAAAGGAATACCACAAAACCACAAATGTTATGATCAAATATGTTTGCTGTTTCTGTGCAAAGCTGATTCCCACTTTATAGAACTGAAAAGTATAAGTGAAGATATACCTATAAATAAAATGCTTACCTCTTCTGAGCACATCGAAGTAAACCACGTCCAAAATAAACTAAACACATAAAGTTTTCACACATCTCACTTTCTTGAATCACCATCTTCATCACCAGAAATTTATTTTCAGCTTCTATGCAGTCCTGTAGTGGGAAAATGGGGTTGGCTGTGTGAAAACTAGTTTTGTTTTTTTCCTTTAAAATAGATACTAATTCCCAAACTAGAAAATTTAGGACACATTAAGAAAAGAATGATGATCCAGTTATATGGTCATGTATTAATATCCATAATCTTAACATCTCTAAAAATGACTATAAAGATGAGGTACTAAGTATTTAACATCATTCAAAAACACAAAATCTTTAACTCTAGATTTTTAACCATTTCAACAGAAAGTGTAACAATTTTGGGATAGAAAATGACAAAAAATTGTCAACCAAAGAGAAACATGTCTGACAACTATAAGAATGTAATTACTATATTTTTAAAAACATCTGATCACTGCATAATCTTCCTAGTTTTTCAGAGGAACTAGGCAACTCATTGACCATAGGTATAGTTTCTTCTTAGGGGTAAAACACAATATAGACTTGTAACTTAAGACAATTCTAAGATATTTCAGTTTTGTGTGTGTTTGTGAGCACATGTGCCTATGTGTTAAAAAAGTATCAAGGCTACAAAAATTTAAATAAGACAATGAAAAATTAAAACACTAAGATCTTTAGTTAATTTCCAGATTCTATTCATCTGGTTTCACTTTAATTTGACAAAATAAAAAACTGAGCCCAGCAATGTTGTTGATGCATGTCTTTAATCCCAACACTAGGGAGGCAGGGGCAGGTGGATAAGGCCAGACTGGTCTACAGAGAGAGTTCCAGGAAAGCCAAGGTTACTCAGAAAAACCCTGTCACAAAAAGCCAAAAAAACTAACAAACAAAAAATATTGAGGTAAAATTTGTATTTCACTAAAGTAAGATTAGAAAGAAAGATTAAGCTTCATTTGAAATAGATTACTATGTATCATTAAGAATACAAATAAGCATTTAAAAGATAAAAATAGTCTTAGAAAAGTAAGTTTAAGTATAAGCTAATATTATCTACTCTTTACTTTTAATAACAACGTAAACCTTCAACATAATTATTCAAAGAAGTAAGATAGAAAAGTTATAGGAAACCTTCAATTCTGGAATTGAATCAACACTATCAATTGCTACAATGAAACCAAGGTATATAAAAAGATTTATAAGGTAAGTCATACATGCTACATACATACCTCTTTCTTTCCTCTTTCAGTGAGTGCCACTCCATACAAAAACAGTAATGTCAAGTAATAACCAACATTAATTTGTTGTGCCTACAAAATATGTCAATTGGTTATTTACACCAAGCTACTATTCAGTTTAACAGGATTAATTGAAAATCCTAGAATTATTTATTAATTATAAAAAAATGGTAAAAAATAAAAAATGTGAAAATTTTTATTTTATTACCCATCATTTGCTAATAACCACCGAGAAGCATGTCATTTTTATTTGATAAAACTATCTGCAATAAAAGCATATTTAATCAAAAGTCATAACATTTAGCTTTTCAAAAATAAGCATCCTTACTTTAATTATCTAATATTCTGGTTATCAAAATCCCTTATAGGGTAACAAATGAAAGCCCCGTGTCCAGAATGGGTTACCTCTTTCCATTTTGCTGACCAATGAGTTCCTATAGACACTCAAGAATTATAGGCTACTGCCATTGCTACTGGTTATTTTTCAGAACTTTATAGTATTGCTGAAGACACCATATACTTGAGTGACAGAGCACGGTACTGACCTAGAACCTTCATCTCCACTGGCTAGCTTTCACAGTGCTGGGAGGTGTTATGCACACTACTGGAGGAGAAAAGTATCATCAATGCTTCCTAGTTGTGAACTCTATGAGCTTCAGTAATGTCTGGCCTGCCAAGACATATCTACTGGTACAATTTGGCATGAACATCTCTGAGTAACCAACAACTTTCCAATTGTATTTAAGTCCTGCTTCACAAGATAATACCCACCTGGCACTACTGTCAGGCCAAGAACTTGTGGCCAGACAGTCACAGGCCCTCATTCTTTTATGCTCCTAATTGGACATAGTATTAAGCTGACTCCTAATGACTCATCATTATAGTAATAAATCAATGTATTTCTCAACCTTCATCAGAGAAACTTCTATTTGCAGTAGACAGTAATTACCATGAAGATCTACAATTGGCCAAACTGCTAAGAAAAAGAGACTATGGAATGTTCAGCCCTAAATGGGACATCTATTTTAGATCCCTTCTCCTAAGACTCAACGATCTTTGTGAGCAGAGCAGAAAGATTATAAGAAATGGTAGTGGATGGATAAAAGGAAATGGTGTTCTACAGATACAGAAGAGTAGCATAATAGAAGAGGCTAGTAAGTAGGGAAAAGAAGGGGGATTAAGAATGTTTCTGTCTTTTAATTGATCAATGTACATATATTTATAATTTACAATATTTGAATTTATAATATTGCATTCTGCAATATATATGTAAATATATGTAATAAACATGTAAATATCATTTTTGTGATAAAAATTTAGTCTGCTTTCAATCTTAAAAATGTAATACATGGCTATTAACTAGTATCATAATAAGGTTTACTAGCTCTCTTGAACATTTTTCCTCCCATCTAACTGAAATTTTGTATTGTTTGTTCAATATGTCTCAAGTCTTCCCTTCCACCCTTCCCTGATGACCATCATTCTATTCTCTGTCAACATTTTTGGACTCCTTATGTAGCTGTTTTTCTGTGTCTAAAAGATTTTCTGAAGTTTATGACTGTTTGCAAACTTGAATTTACAGTCCCACTAGCTGAAATGTCTTGTAATCTAAGAAAAATAGAAATATGTACATGCTGCTCCTCTCTCAATAAAGAAAACATTACACAAGCCCATGATTTCAAATGTTCAATGAAAAACACTCACAGTATAATTAGAAGCTTGAATGTTTCTAAGTCCAGTTTCCAGTTGTGTTATCAAAAAATGTAATGTTAAAGCAGGAACAACTTCTTCTCCAGTCTGGCTATTAGTTATAACTTCCCTCTGTGAAGAATAATTGAAATGATAATTTTTGTAAATTAGGATTTCTAAATACATAATACAAAAAAAAATGTATAAATCCTGTTGAAGACAAAAATTTTTTAATTACCTTAGTAATATACATTATTTACGTATTTGTTTAGTAAGCTTATTGTTAACCAATCTAATTAGTCTCTTCAGTAGGTATTTTCTTTTTTTTCTATGATACCGAACATTTTCTACTTTATTTCAATACAATTTTCAACATACAGTCGACTATTTTTTCAAGATATCTGAAGACTTAAAACAAAATTTTTATAGACTACTTGCAAACAGTACATTTTAAGTAAAATGCTTACATTCTTATTTAAAAACAAAAATCAGGTTTAAAAAAATTTATGTATCGAGTTCTGCTCCCTGTTGCAATCTTGAGACTATTCCTTTTCTTCTTTGCGTCTGTCCTTCTCTTCATTATTTTCCATGGTCTCTTCTCATCTTCAATAATCCCATCTCCTTGGTATTTGTCATGAGTCCATTTTGGACTCCTACCTGATTTTTTGAAATTAAAGTGCCCTCTGCCACGTTGAAAAGTACCACGACCTCTTTCCTCTTTTGGCCCAATAATCCACACCATCATCTCTGTCATCATGAGAGGTTTCTCGTGGTCTGCTAACTTCTGAAAATCCTGAGTAGTCTTTCATCTCGTGGTGAGTTTTAAACTCTTCTTCTCTTTCTTTCTTACTCTCTTTTTCTTCTCGAGAACTGGGTGAAGAAGGTGATGCTGAAGAGGATGATGACTGAGAATGGTCTTGCTCTCTTCCTTTATGTTTGCTGTCATCTTTGTAAGGTTTGTATTCCTTGTAATCCTTTGGAGTTTTTTCTTGCTTTCTTGATCCACTAGATTTCCTGGAGCCCTTGGAATCTCCCCGCTTTTTACTTCTTCCTTTATGGCGACGGTCAATGTCATGCCGAAGATCAGCCGAGTCACACCTTAATTTTTTTATCTCCCTTTTGAATTTCTTCTTTAAAAACTCTCTCCTCTCCTGTTAAACGGGTATACTTCCTCAGAGCGCTTAGAGAGATGTCAATCCTCCTATGTATCTCAGGGCTCTTTTGCCGAGTACTATGTTCTTCAGTAGCTTTCTGGTATGAAGTGAACGTTTGTTTAAGGTCACTACAGGTGATTTGAAGTATTGCTCTTTCACATGATGAACCAAGGATACAAGGTGTTGTATAAATGACTCTGAAGTGCTTTTGCTGGCCTGAGGCAACTTAATGTGGTCAAAGATGGATCGGAATTCTTGCTCTTTCTTGACAGAATGGACAAGCGTTCTAGCAAGTAGCCTGTCTTTAGTCAAGGAGGAAGGTCTGTTGGAATCATTGAGAGGAACAGGTGCTATTTTAAGTTTGACTTCAGGACGGTGAGAATCACTGGCTATCATTTTGATCCTGAGCCGGCTCTCCTCTCTGAAGATGGACTTTTCTCCTGCATCCAGACTCTTGTGTAGAGGGGGACTGTAATCAAACAGCTCTTTGAGCTTTTCGGACTTTACCTGCTCCGATGATTGCATTGCTATTCTGTCAGAGCATTTGTCTTCTTCCTTGTGCTTGTCTTTTGCAGTGCTAGGCCTTTCCACTATGTATGAAGTCTCTTTCAGTTTGTAATTTTTTTCTTCTCTAAATCCATCACTTTCTCTATTGTCTTTTAGTGAAACTTTGGACTTGTACTTGGTTCCTTCCTCCTCAGTATTCCGGTGAGATGAAGTAGCAAAGCTCTTCCCCTTATCTGCCAGGACTGAATTCCTAAACTGTCTATAATCCTCTGTCTTCTCTGTGGCATCCCCTTCAGAGTCATGGAATTTTTGTTTTGCATACTCTTTATCACTAAAGTAATCTAGAACTTCCTGATCATCCCAATCTTCGTCTGCCCTGCCTTTCTCTGACCCTTTCTACTTTGGAGCCTCTTTCTCCCGGATATTACCCCTATCAAGCAGGAATAGTCTAGACTCTTCATCTGTGAACCTTTTTAAAAGCTTTCCCATCTTTGCTGTTTCCTGATCTCCTTCAGGATAAAAAGAGGACCGCCCCCTAGATTCCTCTCTTGGAGCATTCTGTGATGTGATTGTCTTTGCAGGGCTTCTTTGTGATGGGATGTGATGAATCGGACTATTCTGAGAAGGACTATATCAACTAGACCCCTTTCCAACAGACCCAGATCCAGACCTCTCAGGACTGTACTGAATGGAATGTGAATGCTGAGAAAGGGTATTTCTGGCAGAGTGGATTGTACTAAGCATGGGGGCATCTGAGCATGATGAACTCTGACTGGGTAGTGTAGCAATAGGTGAAGGACTATGAAGTGACCTTGGACTATTATCATAAGCTGAAAGGCCAGGCCAAATATCACCAGATGTAGCAGATTTATTAAACTCATCAATAGATTCAGATGGATCATGTTTAAAAGTATCCTTTGGGTCCTCCTGTGACTTGCTTTTCAAAGGACTCTCTTCTTGGGGTTCTCCTTCAGCTTTTTTGGTTTGTTTTTCCTGAGACCCTCGTCTTTTAGCGACAGGAGATTTGCCATATGGGGATGAAGAACGAGATGATGATGATCTTGGAGACCTAGAGGATCTGTATGACTGGCGAGATTTGCTTCGGGATCTTTCAGAAGACATAGATCTTCTTTTTGGACTCCTGGACCATGACCCACCTCGTCTATGACTCCTAGAGTGCCTTCTATTCCAGACAGGTCTAAAGCCACCTCGATGGTATCAAACTTCTCCTCCTTGATAATACCCTCTACCCCTTCCTCAGTATCCGTAAAGTCGTCTCATTCCTCTATTATTCCTGTAATCTCGACGATAATCTCTAGAATAAATACGATCTCTACTGCGAGACCTCGAATATGTTCTGGAATGAGACCTAGAACTGTTATCTCTTCTTTCTAGAATGTGATCTTGATCTAGAACTAGACTGTGATCTAGACTTGGATCTTGAAGAATGTGATCTAGAATTGGAGCGGCCCATTTCTTTTTCCTTGGGCTTTATGCAGGATCCAGAAGTCAGTGATGTCTTTAAAATACTGCTAAGATTCTTCTTGTAGAGAATGTTATGGGAAATTAAACTCTAAATTCAAATTCCTGACACGCTGAAGCACGATTTTCGAGATTTACCTCCGTTGTAACTACACAGCGGCCATTTTCCAACTCCAGAAGGAGAGGAAGACCGTAGAGGTGGGCAGGTCGCGCTAGCTCGGCTCCGTCACTTCCGACCAGTAGGTATTTTCTTAACACAACACACACAGAGACACACACACACACTTTTTAGAAAAAGTATGGACCCCACTTTCTTCTTATTCCTCCCATTTTCTAGCACACACACAAGGTAGAGCTTTCAGCAGCTTTGCATCTAGAGAAACGTTTTGCATGGCTGAGACAGAAAGGAGGGCCAAGGTTAAGCACCCTATTCTTTTGGTAGTACGTCTGGTATGGACAGAAGCCAACAGGTTCTGTTGTCTGTGTCTATTTTCTATCAGCAATCTCACATTGCTAACTATAAAATCAAAATACACAGCCAGGCATGGATTGCATATCTTTAACTACAACATGTGGAAGGTTGAGGCAGGAAAGTCTCTGGGAGTTGAAAGACAGTCTTGTCTACAAAGGGAGTTGCAGGACAGCTGGGACTGAATAGTAAGATCTTGTCTTAAAATTGAAACAAAACACCCCCAAAACCACAAAAGAACAATACGTGTATTGTTTTTAACTATGGAAAATTTCACTGTATAATAGCAAATATTCTGTCAAGATTTAATTCTTTGTATAAAAATGAACCTTATTAGAATGCAAACTTACTGTTTTTAACCAATGTCAAATTACATTTATATCGAATAAATTTATGTTTCATTGCTATTAACTATTTGATTTGCATATTATATATCCAGATGATGTAAACATTTCTCAGGTAGAAAGTGATCAAAAGATGAAATGTTTTAATTTATATATTCTGTATGGAATTAATTTTATTAATAAAAACATTTTGGAAAAAAATATCAATATTTTTTAAATTAGGAAAACAATATCAAAAGTAGTCCCTGTCCGGGAGACACACATTTATGTTACTGCTGAATCAAAATAAACACTAAATTTCAAAGTTTACTATTACAAACATACATTCCTATAATGACTTTTAAAACTTTTGTTAACAAGTCTATAGTCCAGGTTGACAGCAAAACCTTTTGTAACTATCAGATAGAGATTTTATGACTCTGATTAAAACATATAGCTTTAAAAGTCATATGAAGAAGAGTTTACATCTTCCCTAAAAAGAAATGATGATGTTACCTGTATAGTCTGGAAGGAGAAATCTTCTTGTATAAACTTTTCAATGTAAGGGAACACACCTTTGGGAAGAGCATTGATTGCATTTAATACCTTCTTTACTTCTAAAAGTGGGTTAAGAGGCTCAGGATCAGTAGAGATATCCATTTTCTGTTTGTCCTAAAGACATTTAATTTATTAAATTATTTAATAAACTATAGTTTCATTTATTCTAGTGATAAAATCATTAAAAGTATTTTTAAAGAGGTAAAGTTCTTGTGTTTGTGTATGTGTGTGTGTATGTGTAGTGATCAAACCACAAAACGTAAGAATAAGACTGTCTCTGTTCAAGAAACTTATATAGATTTTTCTACACCATAGTAGGAAAACATTGTTTTTTAAGTGGTATGGCTGATCTTTCAGATTCTAGACCCATAGAAATTTTAAATGAATTAAATTACAGGACTTTAAATTAAAAACAGAAATAGTATGATTTATTTGAACTCAGTCAGAACTGAACAATTATCAATAACTTCGAGATTTAAAGAATTAACTTTTAAAGACTTAATATAGCCATCATTAATGGTTAATTGATAACTAAAGAGTCAAACCCTGATAGATTGATTACCTACTAACATTAGTTGTGAAGAGCCAGTGAAGAACAGAGAAAGACACATGGACACAACTGACAGACGGCAGCCCCTCCTCAGGAGAGAAGCATTAAGAATATGGTATCATGGTTAGCGTCTGAAAATCAGAACAAACAGCTTACTACAGACCTTCAGTGATTGAGTCACTAAAAATGCTCAAATGTGTAATGTTTGATTCTTGGATCCCTAACAGAGCAATAATTAGACAGAAATGCAATTAAGAATTAACAGAACCTACTGCAGCACTGTCTATACTGTCTCCTCTAGGGCTGAGTCTCAGAATTATTCTTCCATGGTCAGCCATTTTGAAGAACGTATACACTTTATACTTCACAGTACCTTACGCATGACAATTATGCGCCAAATTGTTTTTAAATAAGATTAAAAGTATGCCAAATCTCTTTGAAAAGTGTGCAAATACTTATTACAGAATCTGTTGATTTGAAATTCTTCAAAAAGGTTTAAAAAGCCCACAAAGTAGATTTAAAAATCTTACAAGGAATGATTATTACCTGTAGTACATGTATGTCAAATTAAAAATCAATTCTATACTCAAAAGTTACTAAAGAATCTGACATGGTTAACAAATTTACATACAGACATGATTATAGCATGAATATACACTTCTTAAGGAAATTTCATAGATTCAAGGATGTTAAATATTTATCTTGCATCACAATTTTAACATTTTAAAGTTTGCTATCAAAATATTATATGCCTAATTCATTTTAAGAAAATTTATTTAACATCTAGCTCAAGCTGAGATTGAATTGCATGTATTTTGAATGAGAAGAATTAGGAGGTGTAGACTTATTGGAGGTGGTGTGCCACTCTCTGCTACCTGTCTATGTCTCAAGATGTAAGCTCTAAGCTATGGTTCTTGTGCCATGCCTGTCAACCTGCTGCTAAACTCCCTGCCATTATGGTCATGGACTCGCTTCTGAAACTCCAGCCCTCACCAAATGCTTTCTTCTTTAAGTTGTCTTGGTTACAGTGTCTTATCACAAAAATAAGAAAGTAGCTAAGACAAAGTGTCTACCTTTTCTTAATTTTATAATCCTAATATTTATTTACAATTTTTTTTGAACCTAATAGCCCTGTATCCTGCTTTTGCTCAATTGTATAACCTGTGTATACTGGAACACATTATAACTATTCTGAACTATTTTCTAGTAATAAACTCATCCTATTATGGTTATTTTTGGTTTCCTCATAAGTTATTACAAAACCATTCAAGTTGTATTAGCATATGATATCAATCATTAAGGAAAACTTATAAGGACAAAACTCTATGAGAAGTAAAATTATACTAACAAAACAAATTTCTCTTCAATTTTTCCTTGAATATAACATAGTCATATAAATATTTTAATCTTGTATAATTATACTCACTATTGATAAATTTTAAGTTTTTAATTTAAATGGCTTAGCTGTTAAAAAAAAAAAAAGCTAGCTTATAACCAAAAAACAAAAAATGATGCATATTTTCCCTATATGTATGTATAGGTGCCATGTGTGTGCTTGAATGTGCATAGAGGCAAAAATTGGTTATGAGATACTCTAGAACTGATGTTACAGACAGTTGTGAACTGTTATGTGGGTGCTGGGAACTAGATCTATGTACTCTGCAAGAACACCAACTGTTATAATCATTAAGTCCTCTCTAAGGCCCCTCATCACCAATAACAGTTTTAAATTAATGTATAACTCAGGCTCATTATCTTATCTTATATTTATTATATTAGAAGTTCTAAAAGTAAAAATAGTAAAAACAAAATTTAGTTCCAAAATAAATCAATAAAACTTTTCTGTAAAAAAAATATTCTGATGTGTATTTTCTTAAAACTTACATATTATTGATTTTGCTTATTTCATTTTCATAGATAATTGAGGTTAAGAGACTATATAGTGCTAGGCTAGCATGGCTTTATCTACATTATTGCAAAGAAAAAACATTAACAAATGAAGCCTGATTGTTAAGATGTTTCTGAGTGAGACAGTCCATTTTCAACAGATTTCAACTTCTCCTGAGGATTAGCATATCCTTGACATACAGCAGCAATAATCCCAGAAAATCTTAATTATGAAAAAAAAAAATCACTTTTTCAAAAAGCGACTTACTAAAATTTTACAACTAGTCTTTGCATTATAACTTTATACACAAATGAATCAACTCATTGCTAATTTACTAAACATTAATTAATTTTTTTCTTACCAGCTGGCTGACTGGTTTCTCTACTATATCAGTTTCTTCCTTGGTCTGTTCCTCCACATCAGGATTTCCACTTTGAAAGAGAAAGTATATATTAAGGGCACGTCCACACAAAGATCACAACTGTAGCAGTAAAGAATCAAGGAACTGAGACACTATCTCCAAGTTTCAAAAGGGTCACAAATGTATATCAAAGCCTGAAATGGGAATGGGTACCACATCTCTTTGGAGGCTCCTTAGAAAAACAGTTATGCTAAGCCCTTGATGGATGATGGTAGAGAAACCACCAAACTGGTAAAATCAACTCTGCACATTTACCAAGTGCATAACAGACAAAAATATATAGGAGAATATCTTATTAACAGAACTAGGGAAGTGAGTCAGTGGGTAATATGCTTGCTCTGCAAGATTAAGGTCCTAAGATTGGATTCCTAGTACTCAAGTGAAAAAGTCAGGCATGCCAGCACACACCTACAACCCCACTGCTACTGTGGTGGGGGATGAATAGATCCCCCTGGCCAGCCTGCAGAATAGAAAGCGGAACTCCATGTTCAGTGAGAAATGCTGCCTCAAAATTTAGGGAGGACAATGATAGAGGAAATCACCTGACATTGATCTCCATCTTTTACACACTTCTCAAGGGCTGAGTGCACACCCTTAGACCACACACACTCACAGACCATACACACATATATTAAGGTGAAGATGTCTTTAAAAAGGATTATTTTCTTTTTGTGTGTGGATGTATGAAAATAAAAAGATAAAAATGGCTAGGAAGGTGTATGTGTATAATACACATATGAATATATATGTATGAAGAAACACATGTGTATATACATATGTGTATACACACACTCAAACACTCGTTTTGTTGGAATGTTTTTTTCTCTTTTAATTTTATACAATGTATTTCCTTCCCCCAGTTCCTCCCTACCTTCCTCTCTACCCATTCTTTACATTCTCTCCCTCAAAAATAAAATAAACAAGATCAAAACAAACAATTAACAGGTATATGCCACAATTAAAAAGATAAATAATCTCAATGTTTCATTTAAGAGCTTCTAAACCTAAAATTGCCCAGTTTCCAAAATATAATAATTTATGGAAACTATCACATTTAGAAATCATAAGTTGCTTTGGTAATAAGCAATACCTTGACAGCTTTTCCTTTTAATACTGACTTCAGTATTAACATATGCAGTATTCTATAAAGATCTAAAAGATTTACAAAATTCTTAGTAGCTTCATGTAGGATCTCTAATAGAAGATCATACATGATTTCCGTGCTTTTAGTAATTTGGTAGAGTGGCATATACAATATTGAGATGAAAAACACTGATTTATATAGAATTATAATTTAAAAATACTATTACTTCGTGTGTGCATCTGACAATTATTTTTCATTTATTATGTATAATATGATTTCATCTGAGGAAACTGAGAAAATCTATATAGATATTTCAAAATATGGTTCTCAGTACACTTAGTATGTCATGGATAAGAAAAACATAATTTAATTAACTAAATTAATTAACTTTTCTTTAATTTCCTAGTTGTCTAACAAGTTCATATTGTCTGGGAATGAATGTAGCAGTACTCTGAATCCTTTCAAGAACTGAGGGAATACACTATGTCATCCAATAAATACTTGCTAACTCTATTTCATGGTCACTCATTCTTTAAAATAATAGTTATCACTCCCAGATGCATATTAAAATCAACTGCAACAGCTTGGAAATATCTAGATGTCCAAAGCTGGCTGTGCTGACTAGTCTTACATCAGTTTGACACACAAACTACAGTTATATGAAAAAAGGGAGCCTTAATTGAGAAAATGTCTCTATAAGATTCTGCTGCAAGGCATTTCTGAAGTGCTTTATGGGGAGGGCCATTCTGGGTGATGGAATCCCTGGGTTCTATAAGAAAGCAGGCTGACCAAGCTACGGGAAGGAAACCAGTAAGCAGCATTCCTCCATGGCTTCTGCGTGAGCTCCTGCCTCCAGGTTCTTGTCCTGTTTGAGGTCCTGTCCTGATTTCTTCAATAATGAACAGAGGTATAGAAGCATAAGCCAAATAAGTCATTTCCTCCCCAACTTGCTTTCTGGTCATGGTGTTTTATTGCAGCAATAAAATCATAACTAAGACACTTGTTTAAGAGCTTCTAATACAAATATCATTAGCTCCTACATTTTCTCCAGGTTCCACATACAACCAAGTACATACCCCAATGAATCCTGATCTCCTTTACACTAAACTCCCTATCAAGAAAGTACAAATCTATAATTAGTACTCAGCAAGTAAAACAGCCAAAGAACTAAAAATATTTTTTCAAAGTGATGACTTTGTATCTTAAAAAAAAAAAAAAATGTCCTCAAGTATGGCACACTATTTGGTCCTTAGTTCTTTAGCTAGGGAGACTCTCTAAAGAACTCTTCTGAAAACTGGATTTCACTGAGTCTATAATTCCCTCCAATCATAGTTGCTAAATTGCCCTGAAGCTTAGTGGCACTTATTTCACAATAGTTTTCAAAGTTTATGGAGAAAAGTCTAATGCTATTATAATGCTTGTCTTTTGGAATATAACAAATGCAGTTTCGTGGCGGTAACCCACTCTTTACCTTACAAAAAATTCTTCTGTTAGAGAATCCATGTTGCACAACGTTCCTTTACAAGATTTATTCCAATGCTTGAAAACTGACTTTTGCTATGGTCATTAAAGCTGTAAGAAAACATAATATTTTTAATAGAAAGATCCAAAGTTTTTTTGTTTTCCTCTATATATAGACCAGTATATAACTATTTATAAAATTTTTCAGTGTTTCATTAAAATAATAATGTAGGTTCAATACTCAAATATAACCACCATCTAGAATTTACATTTTTTCTAGGCATAGGAATATTTTATACATCTATAATTATATTCATATCATCTATTCTTTTGCAGCACTGAATGTTATATCAAAACCATCTTTTATGTTAGTTTCCAATATTATAAACAGTTATTCATTGTTTTTCTAGTACTGGGAACTATGCTTAGAACCTTGTACATACTAGACAAGTAAGGTTCCATTCAAGTCCTATTCTCTACCCCTATTTGGGATTTCATTTCTCTAAAAAAATTTCTATTAGTTCTTTGATAAAATTGCACAACACACTTTGATCATATTTACTTCCCAAATATTCCAGATCATTCTTCTTTCTCTACCTAACTTTGATAATATATATGTATATAAGTATATACACATATTACATACCATCCCCCACCCCCATATATGTATTTAAACTCATCAAGACCAATTTGTACTATATACTCATGGACTTGATTCAAGATCTCACAAAGCTGCTCAGGTTAGCTTTGAACTCATTATGTAGTATAGGCAGGACTTAAATTATGATGATCCTGTGTCTAAGGGGTGGTTCTGATGCTTTGATAGGGAATCTGAGTGTGAATGCTGAAGGTTCTGTTCCTAATCAATTGGTTCTTGATCATCAATAAAGATGCTAGTGGCCAATGGCTGCGTGGAAGAGGCAGGACTTCCAGGTTCCCCAGGCAGGTTAGAGGACACAGGAGAAGAAAAGAGAATTTGCCATGCTTCAGAGGGAAGCGAGCCACCAGCCATGTGAAATCCCTACTGGGTCTTGGGTAGCTGGAGGCAGATTAGAAATGCAACTAAACTGAGAACAGATTTAGGGAAATGAGCAAGGAGAATGCAAACAGGTAACTAAGTTGAGGGATGATTTAGAGGTGTTGACCTAGGACTGAATGTAACTGAGCAACTAAGCTGAAAGGTGTTGAGCTGGGAGTGAAGGTAAGGTCATGTTAGCCACAGGAGGCTTACAAGTGCCTGGCCACTGAGCTAAAAAGCATATTAAAAATAAGCTAATGTGTATGTGTGTGTGTTTCATCCGTGGATCCAAGGGAACCAGGGCCACTATTGGTAGCCTGGTCTGCCAGGAGCTTAAAGTAGGGTAGTAGAAACTACTTGCTACAACGTGGTAAGTGAATGCAACAATGTTTGATTATGGTTTCCTTGACCATTTTCTTGACCATCTTCTTGGTATATAAACCTTTTACTGTATTAATGCATTTCCTTACAGTAAGTTCACAGTAGAATTGCTAAAACTATATTATTGAGTTAACTGAACCATATTGTCAAATGGCTTCCCATAGAGGAGTATCAGTTCCTGCTTAATTATACTTCCTTTTTACTATAAAAATGCTACACAGCCACATTTCTTCCAAAACCATATTATACAGCTCCATAAAATAAGAGGTGAGTTGTAGTAAGCTCTTGTATATTCTCCAGCGTAAACATCAAAGAATTTTTGTAGATCTCTCTCCATACTCCCCTTTGTTAACAAAAAGGGTCTCACTGTGTAGTCCTAGAACTCACTACAAAGACCACGTTGGCCTTGAACTCATAGATTCACATGCCTCTGCCTCCAAAATGCTGTCATAAAAGGTATATGCTATCATGTTGCTCTCTTTATGGATGTTTCTTGAAAGAGCAAAAATATGCAGACAATATAAATGAAACAATATGAGACTAAAGTGTATTTTTGACTATTTATTAGCTATATTCCAAGAACAACTTTTCTAAAATTTGATGTCTTCCATGGTTGTCCATGACTTTAGACTCAGGACCCTCTGTTAGGCTGGCTTTCCTTTTCTGATCCCATTTGGTAAATTTCAGGACCAACATAGCATGTAAATGAAAAACTGTTGCTAGATGCTCTGGAACAAAGGAAGAAATAATGGAAAAAAAAGGGGGGGTACTGAAAAACACCAAAACAAATACAATAGATCTCCATTTCTTTCCTACAAAGCACCAGACACAAGAGTACCTCATTTGTTGCATTAGAACACTTATTTCAGTAACTAGGTATTTTCTCAAACAGCGTATTTGATACACTCAAGACTGGTAAGTTCTCCTTTAATTAGGAATAGTGAAGATCATAGGAAAGATTTATGTAAGGAAAATGTTTTGGTTACAAGGTAGAAGACAGAAATCCTCTCTAAGTTGTCTGTATTAAGATGAAAAGGGGTGAGAATTTGTAAACCAAAAGACATTTATATGCTGAATTTAAGAAAGCCTGGTAGCTCTTCTGCCTGTTCAAAATACAACATGAGACAATCTGTATGAGGAAACTTCCAGGAGAGCAGATTATCAATGTTTAGAAGGTAAATGTAGATAGCAGAAGCAGACACATTTTACAGCCTCTGCTGGGAAGGCCTAAGTGCCTAGCAACTAAAAGGAAGCAGCCCTGACTGAAATATTACCAGTGTCCAACTATAATAAGTGGAGATACTTAACTTTCTAGAAAAGGTCAGAAGAAACCTTTAAAGTCAGGATTAAGATAAAGGATAAAATCTAGATTTTCCCCAATGTGTTCATTTCAATACTTTCTGGTCATAGGAAAGACAACTCAGTGTTTTCCTACCACTAGGACTGTTTTTTTGGCAGAACTTTCCAGCCTTTTGCTTGACTGGAAGGTAAGCTAAAGTATATTGTCAATTTCCTACACATCTCATCTGTCAATGGTTTTATCCACAGACTGGTTTTCACTGGCAGAAGAACAAATGTTGTTAACTCTATCCATAAAATGCTTTTCCACAGAGCTCTCAATTCTCATTTTTATTTACAGGTATTATACCAAACTCCTTATTCATTTGTAAAAGTGGTTTTGGGTCCCACTTTTAAGGCTGTAATTAGCCACATCAAAGCAGACATGACAATTATTATACTTTAAACATTTAGGTTTAAACCTGTCAATTCCCCCAGGCTGTTTTTGTAAAAATCCACTCAAATATGCATCTTGACTAAGTTACCTGTACAAGCAGCAGACTAATTTTCAACAAGATCCCACTTCAGAGGGTGTGTAAAGGCCCACCAAGTCTCTACTTCCCAACTCGGGCACTTACAGAATGCAGGTGGGAAATTCATCCATCGGTATAGAGAACAATTACAGCAGACTTCGCACCTGTCTCAATGGTAGTGGCTTGAAAATAAAACAAGTATTTGGTATTTTTAGGAGAAAATTTTATTAAGAATTTTTCACTTGTAAACTAAACTACCTCCTGTCAGCCCATACTGTCAACCAATTGACTTCAAAATCTCATCCTCCGGAACACAAAACTATGCTGGATAGAGAACCATTAAGTTAAAAGAATGTATTGTGGTAAGAAGCTTAAGTAGTTGACAGAAATATATTTTGCTCTCAGGAAGAAATATATGACCATTCTAATTATGACATTTATACAAATACAGATAAGAAATAAAACATGTCTAGAAGAAAGTGAAATGACAAATTATCTCCTTTGGACTCACTTTGCAATACACTGGTGTGCTCTTAGGCACACTTTATGTAAAATTAAAAAATACTCTGTATGTCTGTTTATCTGAAAATGGAAATAATAATGAAACCTGTACTTTATGAAGTTGTGTAAATATTAGGCCCTGCCACATATTAGGCTCTATTAGGCCCTATAAAACACATTTCTGCTACAAGCATTTTCATTATAATCATAACCAATATCTTCCTCACTTCACTGTTTAGGTACACAGCAAGATTAGTTCACGTTTCCTCTACTCCTCTGTGATTAGAAAGCACTACTGTATAGGAAGCAACGGCAATAGTGAGATTTAAGAAATGAGACAAATATTGCTTTTCACAGATATGATATAAACTACAACATAAGACTCATTCTTCAGCCCTTCCCATTTTCTTGTCAATACACAAACATCTATTTTTTTTTAATGAGAGTACTACTTATAAAATCCTCACTTGTTCTGACTTTGGCACTGAAGAATTTTGCTATTACAGAAATCTGCATTAAATAACCTTGACTAGACAACTTCTAATATTTTGATAGTTTAAGAAGCTGCACACTTATGCCAGCATTAATTAAACATACTGTGGAAGTTTAGGAGTCTGTTGACAAGCAGATTCTGACACTACTAGGTTATTACTTTTGCTTAATTTTACCAAAGGAAAAAAATTCAAACTCCTAAGCCATGAGGAGTGATAGCTACTTAAAAACTCAAAGTGAAATCCAGTGGCACAGGCCTACAATCCCAGAGACTCAGGAGGCTGTGGCAATAGGCTCTCAACTTGAAGTTCAGCCTGAATGACTCAGTAATAATTTTTTCCTAAAAAATTTAAAAAGGAGAGTGAGAACTGAAAACTTGCTAAGGACAATTAAGACATTTTGTGATGGGAGCTCCTTACCAAAAATATTTAAGTATTGTAAATCTGATTAAGTATGTTGGAAAAACACCAGTAGAGATTCTTAGTGGGTTTTAATGTGGTAAATTCTTTTTCCTTAGGTTACTACAATCAAGAACAGACTAGTTTCCTATAAGGCAATTGAAATTTCTCATTTCCTTGGGCTACGATTCCAGAGTCAAGATTGCACTACAGTCAGCCTTAGTACTAGGTTGCTGCCTGCCAACTTCTTAGAAGGGAACAAATTCAACCTACATCGGTTTTATTGTTTGTTTTGTTTGTTTGAAAATCATACCTTGTTCTGTAGCGGGAGATAATTTTAATCTCATGATCTTACCTCAGATTCCCAAGTGTTGAAATTATAGGCAAATACCAACAGGTCTGAGCTAACACATCTTTAATTCCATTTAAATCTAGCCAGTTGCTTCTGCACTTACATAGTCAAACCTATTGAATTACCTGTCTCATAGCAAAACAAAATATTGGACAAAAAGTAATTTAAAAAAGGGGTTACTCTAGCTTAACGTTTGAAGGGATACATTCCATCATGGCAGGGAAGGTAGGACATTAGGATCAGGAGGCTGCTACCCAGTCACACTGCATCTGCAGTCAGGAAACAGATAGTGAATAGGAAACAGGAGGCAATAAAAAAAACCTCAAGTGAGCAACCTCTTCTGGCAAAGCTCCATCTCCTAAAAGTTCCATCGCCACCAGCTGGGGATCAAGTGTTCAAATATATGAGCCTATGGGGAATATTTCACATTCTGACCACAGCATCTACATGATAAGAATATTAATTTTAGTATTTGGAATGTACCTACAATGGATATACATAGGTTAAGATGTCATGAAAAAAAAACCTCGCTATTTAATTACTCCTCAGTTTTAAATATTTATAAATAGTTCTGCTAAAAAACATATTATTCACACATATATGTAGGAATCAATGGATAGAGTATCTTCAGCAACTGAAAAATATGGTGTCATTACAGTTAGATAATAGTGACAAAAGGGAAATAAGACAACAGAGGAAAAGATGGTAATCATCAAAGGAGTGGCAGACCCTCATGTACTTAGCTTTCCTATCTGTGACAAAGCCTACCCTCTATCTACCTCCAACTTGTTCCACCATAAGAAAATTGACATATTACTATCCTAAAAAAGGATTAACTTTTAGGAGAGAATTTAGCTTTTGGATATGAAAATTTCCTTTCATATAAAAATATATTACGTGGTTTCATTGTAAGATTTCATCAGTTCCTGTGTACAAAACCATGGACTATCTAAATATGTACACTGAGTAAGCATCGATCTCCACACAACTCTGAAGGATATTACTGTAATTCATTATAAAAACTGCAAATCTAAGACTTAGAACTATTCATTACTAATAAATTACTGAGCGAAATCATGCAAAATGCATGTTCTTTCCACTATTTTCCATGACTTCTAGACATACTTGAATTTATATAAGCTAAGTATGCAAACTGAGTTCAGCTAGGTCTGCACATACACGATCTGAAACAAAACTATATGAGCCTAATACTGGCCAGCAAATAATATGCAAATACAATTAATTATATGTAACATTTCATAGTGAACTAGTCATATTCACCTTTGCTAGGCCTTTTTCTTATCAATGAAGTAAATCAGAACAATTAGTGCCAGATACTACCTGTAGTACTGGAATGAATAATTCAAATCTATCTGAATGATCTCTCAAAGTTAACCAGTTTTTTAAAAAAAAAAAAATACACATTTTATTTGATCACATAGCCCTAAAGCATTAAAAGTTTGAGAACACATTGAAAATATAAAAATCAATAACTTATTATATGTAGGCATTAAGCTTACATAAAATAAGAAAAACTAAAATTTTACTATTTGTTCCTACAATTTCTCTATAGTTTTGACATATCCATTGCTTGCTTGGAAAAAGCTTCCTGCTTTAATTCACAAACCAACAATCTACTTATTCTATAAATTTAACCAGAAAATTTTATGAGCCATGCAAAGGACCTTACTCTATTCAAAGAAGCAGGACTTCAAAAAGTTATTTAAAATGATTATTATACTCTGACATGTGCCTCTCTTGTGTTTTTACTTATCTAGAAACTGAATTAAAAATGTGTACTAATTGTGTGAAACAAGCAAAAGTCAAGGTAATATATAAAATTAGATGTGAAGATGGGGGAAAACATTTATTCAAATTATTAAGACTGCTACTCTTAACACAGGTATGAATTCTGTAAAATGTATGAAAAGTCTTAAGTACATTTCAAAAATGAAAAGTGAATTTTATGGCTTGATCAATAAAGATAGCTAAATTTTAATACTTGACAGTTGGTAAAGGAAACAGAATATTCATATACTGCTTAATAATAGGGATACCAGATATATATGTGATTGAGTCATTTCGTTGTTGCACGAACATCATAAAAGACCATCAATACACACTTATAAGGCATGGCCTCAATATATAAACATATATTGGTAAACAACATATATATGAAGACATTTCTAGTTTTACATGGCATATACTATTAAGCTTTTTTTTGGATTATGAATACTAATGGTAATGATAAAAGTATGTATCAGTAAACACATGAATCATTAGTAGTTTATTTGTGCCATGCATAACAGTTATGAGCTATATTTCATATGATGTTGCTGTGTAATGTGTTGCATTATGACACTTGACAACCAAGATGTCACTGGGTCATGGGAAGAGATCATTCAGTTTTCAGTTTAGTATGATCTTACTGGACCAGCATCACACACACACATCAATGATCAATAAAGCATCAAGCTTTGATCAAGCATCATTGTGGACATGTGCCTGTTATGTCAATGGAAGAGATATTTTTTTTTCTTTTTCTTTTTAGCAGTTTGGCTTTGTAATAAAGGCTTATATTTCTGAAAATAACTTAGGGAAAACATTCTAGAAATTTCATTTAGAAGGCTCTGAGTAAAGGATCAAAAGCTCATTCTGGGTAAAGTTTAGTATCAGTATTTGAAAAGTTTTTGTTGTAACAGGGACATGCATGGTTCTAAATAACCACATGCTTAAATGTCTGCCATTTTCTTCTGCATTTCTCTGCCATCAAAGTTTAGAACCTAGGTAAATGAAATATTTGTTGTATTTGCTGTTAATGCCTATGAATAAACCCCTTGTTTTGGAACCTAAGCTAATGGAACATTTTGTTCTATTTCCAGTTGATATCTACTAATAATCTCCTTTAGAATTTGGACAAAAAAAATTTGTTGTCTCTACCTATTTTATAATTCCTTATTTTAGATTTGGCCCACTAGAATGTAAGTTTCCAAGTCAGAAGGTCATTTGTAACCTGACATAATTTACACACTCAATATTCATTTAACAAATGTTACCTATCTCTCTGCATACATCAAAACTTGTAAAAGCAGAAGATGCTGGTAAGTAGATTAAGACTGTTCTGCTAATCCAGACACCTTAGTGGTCAAAAGGCAGTAAATAGGTTCTTTTAGAAGTAAGATGGGCATAAGCCAAATAAATCCTTTCCTTCCCAAGTTGCTTTTGGTCTTAGTGTTTCATCAGAGCAATAGAAACCCTAAGACAATCCCTTTAAAATATTTGATGGATATTTAACCTAGCTGGTTAATGTGATATACATATTTTAACACAAAATAAAAGACCATCACTTTAGCTAGTGTCTTTAAAAATCCTTTTGATATTGAAAATAAAATATAAGTTGGTTATAACAGAGCATGCTAGTAATCCCAGCACTTTCAAGAGGCAGGAGATACAGCAAAGAATCCAAAATCATTCCAGAGTAAAGAGTGAGTTCACGGCCACCTGGGGTACATGAAACTCAATCTCAAAAACAAACACATATATGTACATACATATACCTATAGAAACGTACTACACTTCCAATTTTTACAAAACTGGGAAAGAACAAGTAATGACTGTGTGTTTGTCAGAATAAAGACAAAATAAAACTGGCAATCCTGGTATAAAAAAAGTATTAACAAAATGCAAGAGAGTACTTGTAAAGTTAAGTAAAATCAATAAAGTCCTCAGGGTAACAACTAGGGAAACTAGAGTCAAAATGGAAATCTAAAGTTATAGAGACTGAGGGAATAATAAATACAACTTTATATCAATAAAAATTTAAATATGGAGAAAGAGTTGACATTTCTCAAATTTAGTTTACAAGGGTAGAAAACTAGAACTTGATATTTGCTAAAAGACTATTAATGAACATGCTATGAAACTTAATTTTACAGGCCAATAGATTCAGCCAACAAGGATCAGATGATTTTGTGTTTCATAATTCCATGTCATTAAAAAAAGATGAAACTAATTGAGGCTCTTCCTGGCACAGTTGTCAGCTAGTCAGAGTATTTTTTCAAGTAAGTGTGTGTGTGTTTCCAGTGAGGTCTTTTTTGACCTTTTCTCTTCCTGTTCTGATCACCATTATTCTCGATTATTTTTCTCCTTATTATATTTTTTTAATGTTTTAATTTACTTTACTTATTTGAAGACATATTACAATTTTATTAAAAATTTCACAAATGAGTTTACATACAAACAAACTCATTCATTATCTTACTACATTAATCTACTACAAGGGACTATGCCTTTTTTTTTTTATTCAATATTTTATTTACATTTCAGATGCCATCCCGCTTTGCCATTCCCTCCACCCATTAATCCTCTATCCCATCCCTCCTCCTCCTTTTTTTCCTTTATACTGTTTAAATTACATGCAAGTATTAAGGTCAGTTCTAGGTTGAGGAACTAACAATACATTTTTTATTAGCAGAATGTTAAACCTAATGACCAGATTAAGTATACATTGACCAGAAACAGTGCCCAGCCCACTACAGAAGCTCAAAAAAGAATTTATTGGATAAACTATCATGAGAAACAGACTATTCTTAGTTTTCACTTCACGAAACGAGCGAAGCAGTAAAATGCAGACAAAAAGACAAAAGGTGCAAAAACATTTAGAAGCAAACTGGCTCTGCGTTTTATTGATGACGCACTTCTCATTTATGTAGTGAATGCCAACAGTACCTTTCTATTTAGACTATTAATAGATGATTGCTTCTCCGCAGGCACCACGTCCTCATCTTTGTTCTGAGTGACAGTCAATCCCTAGTCCGTTATACATACTTGTTTAAAATGGAATGAATACATTAGCTCCAAATCCTTACGTGAATATCATCAGTAGAATCATCTTCAGCCATCAGTTAGCTTTACTTTTACTTTTTTAATATGAAAATAAATGACGTCTTTAAAAGGTACCAATGCAAAAAACAACAACAACAACAAAAAAAAAACCCAAAAAAACAAAAACGTTTCCCGAATTCACACATTTCAGACGAACTTAGTCAAATGGGCAATTATTCCTCGACCTAGCTTAAGCGCCTGAACCAGTTACGGTCTCACTTCGTTTTTTTTTAATATAAAACACACACACACACACACATATATGTGTGTGTTGTGTGTATATATATATATGTATATATGTGTTATATATATATATAGTATATATGTGTATATATATATGTGTATATATACGCGCACATTGCCTTTGATTAAAAAAAAATAAAAAATCTCAACAGTGCCATTTTTTTTTTTTTTTTTTTTTTTGTCGCCACAGAAATGTGCGAAATAATCATGCCAGACAAGACCAGGCCCCTTAGTCTATAGACATCCGCGCTGCTGAGAACACACTGGGGAGCAACATTCGGGGTGCTCTCCCTAGGGAGTTTGACAAATAATATTGTAAAGCCACGGCTCACTTGTCACGGAACCCCGACCGCCACAGGTTTTACCCTGCGCGACGTCTGTGGACACCAGGGACCGGTGCTGGAGAGCCTGAGGCCCCACCCCCTCCGCATCCAAACCTAAGCCCCACAGATACTGCTCGGAGTTCCTCACCGTGTCTAGACTAGGGGGAAGCGACCGTGTCTCGGGCAGAGGCTGAGGCACAAACGGAAAGCCGACCCCGCAGCGCCAAGGCCGAGGAAGCCCCGGGAACCGAGCCTGCGCGGCGCGGGACCCCCGTGCGCCCCAGAGGTCCTCCACAGGTTGAGCCGCACCACACCGTGTCTCGCGAGATCATGCGTCTTCGCGGACGTCCAGCTGAAACCTCGCGGCCTCTCCGCCGAAAGGGGGCTGCAGGGGGCGGCGCCCTGCCAGCTTCCCGCAACCCCAGCGCCTTGAACCTACGCCCACCCTGCCAATCACAGACAGCAGTCCCACAGGCAGCTCGGAGACTTCCGGAATCCGACCGGAACAGGAAGCGGGCTGGCGCGAGAGGGGTGGAGCTTAAAAATCAAAAAATGCGCGGCGACAGCTGGAGACTGAGGCTGATTTGTGTTTGTGGTCGCTGACAGTCCGGCCGGTCGGGATGGATTCCACCGCCTGCTTGAAGTCCCTGCTCCTGAGCATCAGTCAGTACAAAGCCGTTAAGTCGGAGGCGAACGCCACTCAGCTTCTGAGGCACTTGGAGGTAAGGAGATTCGGGGTGCGAGTGGGTGCCCCCTTCAGTAGTCCGGTGTTCCTGTGGGGGGGGACAGTAGAGGGCTCGCCCGGACAGCCCTGCAGCCACTTCGCTGTCCTTGCATTGGAGGCTTCGGCGTGCATGCCAGCGCAGTGTGTGGTGTGTGTTTACTGATCTTTTTTTTAAGGTGCTTTTTTTTAAGTCAGGGTTCTCTAGAGTCACAGAACTTATGGAATATCCCTTTATACTAAGTGGATTTATTGTAGTGACTTAAAGTCTGCCCTCCAACTAACCCAACAATGGAAAGTTGTGAATGGGAAGTCCAAGAATCTAGTAGTTGCTCACTCCCACAGTACTAGTTGTTTGAGCTGGTCTTCTGTATAAGTTGGAATCCTGAAGAAGTAGGTTCTAACTGGAAAGTAAGTGTAAGCAGGCACAGGAGAGTGAGACTTCCACCTTCCGTTGTCCGTATGTAGGCCTCCAGTGGAAGGTATAGCCCAGACTAAAGGTATGTACCACCACACCTGGATTTGGAACTTGCTCTATCCGGGCTGGCCTTGAACTCAGACTTACCTCAGCCCCCTGGGATTAAAGGTATATACTACCTTGCCTGGGCCTAAGCTTTCCATGGACTCGATGCCTCAAGATCTGGATCAAAAGCACATCGTCCCATGTCAAGATCTGGGTCTGAAGCCTGTGTCTTCCAGCCTCAAGATCTGGGCAGATGTGCCCTCC
Organism: Mastomys natalensis; assembly: GCA_021653895.1. Lineage (NCBI taxonomy): Eukaryota > Metazoa > Chordata > Mammalia > Rodentia > Muridae > Mastomys > Mastomys natalensis. Next base: position 212,421 of record JAJTUV010000560.1, read on the forward strand.
ATTTCTGGATTGTAGTTCATTCCAGATGTAGTCTAGTTGACATCACAGGTTCCTATTTTCAAAGTCCATTTTGTTTTCTTTGTTGACTGTTGAGTGGCTTCATTAACCCAATATAATTAGAGCAATTCATTTAGGTTGCATGTACTAACAGGACTCCTTTTTATGTTATGTGTAGTTACATTTATGTAGATATTCCACGGATCCAAAAATCCATTTGGATTTCTTCCAGGACTGGATGCAATTATGAATAAGTGCATTCCAGTCATACATTTTAATTATGGTTGAATGCAATCATTTTTTATAAACCTACCAGTAGAACTATCAGGTCATAAAGGCTTATGTTCCCTTTTTTGTTATTTTAATATTCTTTTAAACATGTTTGTGTATATGTGATATATGTGCATGCTCAGGCAGGACTCTCAGAAGACAGAAGGCTATATTCCCTGGAGCTCGACTTGAAGGCAGTTGTGAGCTGCTTGAGGTGCTGCTACTCCAACTCAGGTCGTCTGCAAGAGTAGTGCATGCACCTATCTGCTGAGCCATCTAGCCTACATTCAGTATTGCTTCATATTGCTAAAACGGTTTTCAAAAAGACTGGCATTTTGCTTACTATCAATGTATTGATTTTGCCATCACTCAACCAGACTCATCCATAGTTCTTAGTATTGATCTTTTTTGAGGGTAATAATTGTGGTTTTGATGTCAGTGTCATACACAGCACCAGGAACATTTTCTGAGGATACACAAATGTATATCGTGAGAAACAGGATTCGTCATTCTTCTGAACTGCTACTGCCATAGTTTGACTTTATAACCTCACACAAAACTTGGACTTTGAGTCATTTCGTTCACGATGGGCTGGACCAAGTTGGTCTAGTCTAGTATTTGATGATGGTGTCTGACATCACTGACCATGTGACTAGTTATTAAAAGCGTAGATTCAACTCTTTGGTGTATAAATCTGAGTTGTGCTTCTTTATCATCATTGTATGCCTCAGTTTACTCAAAAACAATCGAGTCAGAAGCACCTGTCTCATCAAATTATGAGGATGAAAAGGAGTTACCAGGTGTAAAGCACTTAGGTCAGTGCCATGGCCAGATTAAGTGCTATATATTATCATAGAAGTAAACTAGTTTCCATTAGTAAGAATATAATTTTTACCTTATATTAACCAATCAGTAGATGCTAGACTATTGTTGAGTTACATGTTTGGTCCCAGTCATGTTTAAAGCAGAAAATGTCTTCATCTTCTAGAGAGCTAAATATTAATAGATGAAAGAAACCATGTTCAAATCACCAAGTTGTTGATTCCAAGATAAGTTAACAGTTTGTGTGATTTTTTACTTTGGACATATTTTTCCATCTTACAGACTAATTAATGTTAAAACACATTCTACTAGGAAATAGGTAATGTGAAACTCCAAGAGCAAAGCTTGGTAAGAAAGTGGGAAAATAAAAGGGAGATACAGAAGGAGGTATTAGACTCTAATAATTAGAGGGTTACTGAAGCAGTCTGCTTTAGATGTGACCTTTTAGAGGATGTATATGAGATTCGTTAGTCTAATTCTAAAATAACTAATTGTTTGACTTTAGATACCAGGTTTATATAGAATCTCCCTCACTAAAATAACTGGATTGAAAAGTAAAAATTATTAACTTATCCTTGCTACATTTTAAAATATTCTGTATTAACTTTACTGTTTCTGCATAATTCCTTAGCTTCTGGATTCAACCTGAAAGCAGTCATTAGTTGTCCACTGGGCTTCATATTTCATTTTCACAACAGATAGAATGAGTATAGTAGGCTTCAGAACAATCTAGTTGGTTCTAGTGCACATGTTAGTCTGTGCTCAATATCGTGTAGATAATATAGGTAAGTCAGCTGGAGAGGGAGGAATTCTGTATGTGCATAGAATGAACAAAAGATACGAGTTTTCTAAACTGGGAAAGAAAGGGCTAAGTAGCACTTTAGAAAATTGGTTTGTTTGAAATGGAATTGAAATAGAAAGCACCAGCCATTAACACATTTGCTTCCTGTTTTATAGGTAGTTTCTGGACAAAAGCTCACACGACTGTTTACATCACATCAGATACTCCCAAGTGAATGCTTGAGCTGCCTTGTAGAACTTCTCGAAGACCCAAACATAAGTGCCTCGCTGATCTTAAGTATTATCAGTTTGCTGTCTCAACTGGGTAATGTATTCATAGTTTCTTTTCGAGTTTAGAAGACTATGAAAATATATTTAAAAGACAGATAGAATTATAGAACTTTTTCAAGAATGATTTACATTCAAAAGATTTCTTTATTGTGGAACCTTTTAGAGTTAGTATTACAGATCTCTCAAAGTCCCTACAGACAGACAGAAGGATAGACAGATAGATAGATAGTCACATATGTATATATATGTACATATACATATCATGTTTTAAAATTATTGGGTCGAAGAGTCTGCCATATATCAAAGACTTTGATGTTCCACAGAAAAGAATGCATGTGGAAAAATGACATTCTATTGAATTTTAAAACAACCAGAAGCTACATGAACATAGCGCCAATATTAGGGAGAACAATCAGAAAGACATACCCAACAAACAATCACCCTTCTGTGATAGACTACATTTAACTTAGAGCCAAAGATAAACTACAGTTGCTTTTCTATTCCTTTTTATTCATTTTAAATATTCATCTATTTGTAATTTTCCCCTTGATTTGTGTGTGTGTCTGCAAAGGTGTTGGGTATTTTTATATATGGTTGTCATATTCGGGTATGCTTAGTATTGAAGTTTTAGCAGAACATTGTTTAGCAGAACAATCAAAATATTATTGGTGATAAATATTCTGAGTGTGTATTGTCCTTCCTTTATAAGCTTCTTAACATTTGAAGTCTAGGAAGCTGAATCTCATTCTAATTGATCTTAATTTAAATAATTTCATATTGACAAGTAGCTATCATATTAGAAAACACAGATAAGAGTAAAATGGTGTTTTTTATTTGTTATCCCAGCTTTTCTTACCATTTCTACCTTTAGGGATACAATCATAGTTAATGGTTTGATATGTATCTTTCTAATTTAAATTATATTTTTTTAAGTAGTAGGCTTTATGTTTTCAGTATTTGGATTCATAAAAGAACTTGAAATGATAATCTGACTGTACATACTACGTAACCCAGACTGAGCTGGAACTGAGAATTCTCCTGTCTCAGCCTAGGTGTGGGGATTACATTATCACCAACCCGTCTGTTAGATTATTTTAAAAGTCACATATCTACACATATGTAAAGCAAGTTTTTTCTTTGCTATTCTATGTAGAAAAATTATTTGTTCTTTGAAATTAGTGACCACTAATTAAAAAAAGAAGAATCTGTCTTAACCAGCTAAGGGAGTTTAATCCTGTAACCTCAGCACTCCTGAGGGAGAGACAAGAAGAATTACCATGATCTTCAGGCCAGTCTGGGCTACAGAGTGATTCAGAACCACAAAACTGAACAGTTAGCTCATGTCCTGTCTTCTTTAAAGATAGATAATATAACAAATTATTTTAATTCTTGTTGAATGATTTCTACATGTAAAAGTGACATATTTTATGCCATTTTATTTTAACTTTTAGCTATAGATAATGAAACCCGAGACTGTCTTCAGAATATATACAGTCTGAATAGTGTGCTGTCAGGAGTGGTTTGTCGGAGCAGCACTTGCCACAATGATTCAGTGTTTCTACAGGTATACAAATCTTCATAGTACATTGTTACCTGGTCTCCCTTCTTTATCCTCCGGCCAGAATTGCTAACACCTTTTACTGCTGTGTTACAGTTGATGATGACACAGCATGATCATATACAGTTGTTGTTAGAATCTGGTTGGACACATACTGACGATGTAAATATTTCTCAAGAAGGGAACAAAGGAAACCAGATCTGCATTATCACCACGTTAACATAAAACACTATAACTAACTTAAGAACAAAGATGTGTGCATTTTGAAATGTGAACTATTCGTCTTAAAATTACAATTTGGTTTGATATGTAGTCTCAGATTGTTGAAAAAACATCAACAAAATTTAAAGCTATGTTTTTTACTTGTTTAGCATATTTTGAAAACTTTCGTATCCATCATTTTATTGAACCTAAAATGTAATCATCTGCAAAAAAAGAAAAGCATCACCAATTAAAGTGACAGGCAGTTATAGAGATAAAATGTGGAAAGAAAAATATATCCTCAAGTTAATTCAAACCACACTCAGTTTTAATGTAAGTAAGGGAACAGGGTAGATGACAGGTCAGGATTGGTTACCACAGCTGAGTACTTGAAATAGTCCATTTGAAAAGGGAAAGGATGTATTTATCCCATAGTTGGTTCAAGTGCATGCATTTACATAGTCATAGATGTGTCAAAGGCTCTTCTGGCTATAATCATGGCAAATGGGAAGGGTGGAAACGTAATCATATCTCAGGTAAGAGATACTGGGACCAGGTTTATTCCATTTAAAACTTTACACTCTTGAGAACTACCAACAGGGTCACATGGGAAATATATCATTCCTCCAGTGACCTAAGAACCTCTATTCAGGCCCTAACTTCCAGAGGTCTGCTACCTGCAGTATTACCATCCTGAGGTACTAAGACTAAATCACAGAACCCACCCTTTGTAGACAGAAATGGGTGCCACTCAAACCATAGCAATGACAGGCCTTGAGATAAAATATGTAGAAATGGATAAACATGACTTCCAAGGTCCTTAGGATATATGTTTTAAATAAAATAAGACTTATGAAATGACATGGTTCCTCTGTTTGATTCCTCAATGATGTGCTCAAATGTTTATAATAGTCCATTTTTTTAAGTAGCCAATCTATTTTCATCTGTTTACTTACAATTATTTTCTCATTTTTAGTGCATTCAACTGCTGCAAAGGCTAACATATAATGTCAAATTTTTCCATTCTGGGGCCCATATAGATGACTTAATTACATTCTTGATTGGTCATATGTAAGTATGCAACAAAACATGTAGTTAGATAATTTGTTGGTTTTAAACTGAAACTATGTGGTAGATAATTTCTCCTTGAGTAATGTTTTCTATCTAGCTTTTAAAACAAGATTTCTTTACTTTTTTGGTGTATGTGTTGTACTTGAGAGCATGTTTGTGATATACCATGTGTATGCAGGTGCCTGTAGGGGACAAAAGAGCTCAGGTTCTTAGAAGCTGCAGTTATAGGCAGCTGTATGCTGTCCAATGTGGGTGCTAGGAACTGAACCAGGGTCCTCTACAAGAGCAGAACGCGCTCTTAACCCACCGAGACATCTTACCAGCCCCTGCTTTCTTGGTTTTTTAAACTAAGATTGCTGTTTGTTTACTCCACTTGGGTGATTTCAAGGGTTGAGTATCATAAAGCAGGTTTAATTTTCATAAGTAAGATTTAACAAATTCATTTATAAAGAAATATATTAATTAAGCTGAACATTCTGTTCCTTTTATAGGTGATCATGATAAACTATCATGGTCATTCTGACAGTTATCTCTGTGGCACAGTTAAATAGGATAGTTTCAAAACATAAATAGTATTGTTCATAATATGATCATTTTGTTTTTACACATAAGAAGGAACGAACTTAGATGTATTAACTCCTCTCTAGTTTTGACTAATTAGAGTGACCACCATGCTTTCTGTTCTTAAAACAGTCAGTCTTCTGAAGATGAGCTAACAATGCCTTGTCTGGGACTATTGGCAAATCTTTGCCGAAACAATCTTTCTGTTCAGACACAAATCAAAACTTTGGTAAGTCGGGTAATAGCGACTATCCCTAAATTCTCCCCAAGCTTTTGTTTCCTCTTTTAAGTTCCTTCCTTCTTTCCTTCCCTCCTTCCTTCCTTTTTTTTTCTTCCTTCCTTCCTTCCTTTCTTCCTTCCTTCCTTCCTTTCTTTTCTTTTTTTTTTTTTTTTTTTTTTTTAAATTTCCATTGCTGAGTGAGAAACCTGGAGCTTACATGTGCCATTTGGGCACCTTTACAACTAAGAGAAAACTTTCTGCTAGATTCTGTGTTTCAGTCTTTGAATTTCTACTCATCTCTGTTCTAAAATTTCGTTTTAAAACACTCATTTTTTAAAATTAACAGTCATTCATTGAAAAGTTCATAGTATGTTTAATAAGTTTGTCTACTGTGTGCACTCGGAATTCATTTTCTTTTCTCCTTCAGAGTAATGTGAAATCTTTTTACCGAACTCTCATCAGCTTCCTAGCACACAGCAGTCTGACTGTAGTTGTGTTTGCACTTTCAATATTATCCAGTTTGACACTAAATGAAGAAGTGGGGGAAAAGGTATTTTTTTTTCTATTTATGAAAGTAATTTTGAGTTCATAGTGTTTGACATTAGTAAGATGTTAACTTATAGTTTCTTGTCTACAATAAAGTTTTCCTAATTTTTTCAAAGCTATTTCATGCTCGAAACATTCATCAGACTTTCCAACTAATATTTAATATTCTCATAAATGGTGATGGTACCCTAACAAGAAAGTACTCAGTTGACCTACTCATGGATCTCCTTAAAAATCCTAAAATTGCTGATTATCTGACCAGGTATGCTACTTATCAATAACACATCTTTCTTTCAGATTATTTTCAATGTTGTATACATGAGTGTTCCACCAGCATGTATGTTTGAATGTGCACCACATGCGTGCCTGGTGTCTGTGAAATCAGAAATGGGCCTTGCATCTCTGGAGCTGCAACTAGAGATATGTGAGCTGGCTGCATTGTAGGTGCTGGGAATTGAGCTCAGGCCCTGTGGCAGAGAGCACTCCTGATGGTTAAGCCGTCTCTCCAGCCCAGCAGCATTTATGTTTGTCTCCAGGTGTTTGTCATATATGTTGTGAAACCAGGGAGCATTTACTTTTGAAGACCTCATAGCATTAGAGACTTGTAGATTTTCAAAAATGTTTTGCAGTTTATTTTTACTTTTTTTGTATTGGCTTTTGCCTGCGAGTGTGTGTGTGTGTGTGTGTGTGTGTGTGTGTGTGTGCGCCGCGCGCGCGTGCGCCTGCCTGTTCCATGTGGAGGCTAGAAGAGGCAATTGACCCTGCACCTTTGGGAAAGTAATACCTATCCTTAACTACTGAACCATCTTTCCAGACCTTGATTTTAGCATCTTATTTCTCAGTGCTTAAGTTGTATTGGGATCTTAAATTAAGAAACTGCTTCAAAAAGTTAAAGTAACTCATCTCCAAATAGCAAAACATTTATTGAGCACCTGCATTGTTTATACAGTGAGAAAAATCGAGTCTTAGCTCCAGTAGGATGTCAAATAATTCCTGACTTTTCATAAACTAAATCAAGAAGTTTAATAAATAGACCTAGAGGAAACCCTACTTCAGACGGCTAGAGTTCTGCAAAACAAGACACATCTTTTTTTTTTTTTTTTTTAGCATTCCATCTTTTTCTAAAAGTCTGATAAGAGTGTGTATCATGTCAGTGGTTCATAGATAATGGCATTTTGGTTTTCCTTCAGAATATTTTCCCTTTAGGTGCCTTATTTTCATCCCTTGTGAGCTTTTCAATACCCATGTGTTTTTATTCTGGCTGTCACATAATGCTTACTTAAAAGCATTGAGGTAAATTGAAATTTTCTCTTGGATATGCTCCCTGGAGAGCAGAGAAATGACTATGTGTCATATCAGTGTGAGAGTGCACAATCAATACTCCTTTGTCTCTCAGCTGCATTCTTTCCTTCTCCCTTCTGTGCAGAATAGATCCCAAGAACTGCATCTAGCTTATCTTCTTGTTTTGCTGCCATACCAGTTTGTTAAAACCTCAACCTTGATTCTTTCTGAAGTCTTAACAGTCTTGGGTTTCTGATGAGATATGAGAAAATCACAGCACTTTCCCTGGGCCAGACCCCTCATATTCACTCTGTTAGCTTCCTTTCTTGATTCTCCCATTGTCTCACTCACCTTTCATGCACAAGCTCGCTTTATCATTGCTTCAAATCCAAAAAAGAAGACAAATTTCATCTACTTAGAGCTCCCTCATACTTGTACATCTAGATAAATTTGTTTTTATACATTTTTTTCTTCTATACTTTTCTGTTCATAAACATTTTATTTTGTGTGCTGTGAGCCTCATTCTGTCATCTTCAGCAGAGTCAATGCTTCCTATTCACTTTTCGCTTCTTTTTATTTATACATGGCTTCAAGCTTTAACTGTTTTCCACCGTTATGTCACTTTGGTAGAGTTCTAGGTAAATACCCAAATCCAAGCTTTGGCCACACTGCAGCTTTATTTCTGGCCATTTAGAGTGCAAGACAGTGGCTGGAAGCTGCAGCTACAAGCCAGCCCTCAGACAATGGTAAACAACCAGCTAACTACCATGTACTGTGTTGCTATGCTCTGAGGTTGTAGGCACTATAATTTTTACTGGAATAGTTTAAGTTGAGGTGGGTTTATTGATATAAAACTGTCATAAATCAGTGAATGAATATCTGTAAACATTGTAAAGATATTTGGTGTATCATTTTTTTAACTTGAGAATTGTGTGTAATAATATCTTGATGAAATCATATTTCCCTTGCCAACAATTCTTGCCCTTTTGTCACTTAATGTGTACCTTTAAACCTAGGTATGAGCACTTCTCTTCATGTCTTAATCAAGTACTGGGACTTCTAAATGCGAAAGACCCTGATTCTTCTTCAAAGGTATATGGAAGCATGACATTTTGTTTTATACTTTTTAAAAAACTAAAATGTACAGGAAAATCTAAGTGTGCTGCTCTCTGCATGTTTAGAAGCTTCTCACTCATGTAATCAATACTGAAATCAGAATGAGAGCATTGCCAAGTATAAACTACTTTAAATTTTTCATTCAGAATGTTGCATGTGGCATTTTTAGTGTCATCATATGCTTTATCAAAGTCCCAATGAAATTGGTGTTTAATGAAGGCTTTATATTGCACAGGTTTTAGAATTACTTCTTGCATTCTGTGCAGTGACTCAGCTGCGCCATGTACTCAGTCAGATGATGTTTGAACAGTCTCCATCTGGCAACAACGTTCTGGGAAGCCGTCCTAAGAACTTAGAACCTATTGTGGCTCTACTGCGCTGGTTAAGCCAACCCTTCGATGGATCTGAAAACTGTTCTGTGTTAGCATTGGAGTTGTTCAAGGAAATCTTTGAGGTAATAGAATGATTGACAAGTGGACTTTTGTACTTTCGTGATGCTCAGTTAACATGTTTTATAAATTTCATGTTATAAGCTTCCAGTTGTCCACACATTGGATAAAATTAGCAATTATAAACAGGACTGTGTGGAATTCAGCTACAAAGGATTTTTTCCTTGCAAACTCACATGTATCATTTTGGTCCATGTTTCTACTGAATTCTTTGTATTTAGTTGTTTTTTATATACATACATATGTACATACATGTAGTTTGTTAAACTATATATATGATTTCTTCTTGTGTGGATATATGTGCTTAGGTTGTTTTCTCTTTATCTCAGATTTTGTCTACAGTTCATTGTTCTGTAAAATATGGGTCTTAATTAGTAAAAACGAGACAGAGCATGCAGACAACATGTAATACACTTAGAACGAAGACAAATAATCTTAATCATGTTACTGGGCAATTTTATCTGCTGTTTACCAGCTTTTATTTTATATGTATTTAGCCTGTCCCAGTCTTCCAAATATTTTTCCTTCTTATAATTGGAATCTATGCACACTACATATATGAGTGACTAAGTTTATTTATTAAAATTTATGCATAAGCTGCCTTTGGTATTTTTTTAAAGATTTTATTCATTTTATTTATATGAAGACACCGTATTTGTCTTCAGACACACTAAGAAAGGGCATCAGATCCCACTTCAGATGGTTGTGAGCAGCCACTATATGGTTGCTGGGAGTTGAACTCAGGACCGCTGGTATTTGTAAAGTCAGATAATCTCTTACTATTTTAATTACATTTAGCAAATTTAGGGTATTGCTTTTAAATTTAGTATTGCTAAATACTGTACATATTTAGAATAACATTTAAATCATGGAGTCCTTTAAAAGTGTCTTTTTTATAAAATCTTACAGATTCATTTGAGGAAAGAATCCAAGGTCAGTCAGAAAGCTGGCTAAAATAGTAAAGTGTAAACTGTAGTTTTCAAAAAGGAGACTTGAATAAATGAATATTGAAATAAATGTAAAAAACTTGAAGAATATGTTATAGATCAATAATGACTGTTTTGTGTTACATGTTCCATCTTTACTTATACTTGATTGTCTAATTTCTAGGATGTCATTGATACTGGTAACTGTTCCTCAACTGACCGTTTTGTGACCCTTCTGCTTCCTACAATCCTTGATCAACTTCAGTTCACTGAACAAAATCTGGATGAGACCTTAATAAGAAATAAATGTGAAAGGATGGTCAAAGCCATTGAAGTTTTATTAAATATCCTTTACCATAATATAAATGAAAAATATAAAAACTCCAATTTTCTCTCTATTTGTAATCTTATAATATCTCATGTTATATCAGAAATAATGTATTGAGGGACTGGTGAGATAGCTTAGTCAGTAAAAGGTTTCTCCTGTGAGCTTGAGGTCTTGAGTTCAGTCCCCAGCTGCCACATGAAAACATCAGGCAAAAATGATGGTGTGGGCTTGTAATCTCAGGGCTTAAATTGCAGAGACAAGAGAATCCCAGAGGTTTGCTGGCCAGCATCTAGTCTAATGGGTGACCTATAGTCCTGTGAGAAACTCTGCTCAAAGTAGATGGACTATGATTCTGAGGATGGCACCCCAGGTTGTCCTTTGGCCTCCATATATGCATGTGCATATATGCACATCAGTATACAAACATATGAATATCCACATATATATCTAGAAAAAGGATATTGAACTTAAAAATGTTTCAAGAATACCTGGTTTGTTTCTCTATGTTTAATGTTTAAGTACATTTAGAACTCATTATTTTTTTCTGGATACATCTTTGAGTGCAGAGGATCAAACCCAAGACCTCAATAGTAGATCAAGCATTCTAGTATATACATTCCCAACCCAATAAATGTGCAAAAGGTATGACAGTTTCTAAAACAGCAGTATGAGCTTTGAAGGTGTACTCTGAGCTGAATATGGTTTTGATATTTACTGCTCCTGTGAGTCATTTGTTGATGTAAGAGGTTTTTATTTTATGATTTTGGCCCCATACTCTGTGATATTTAACCTACCCACTTGTTTCTAACATGAAGCCAAGGCTGGAAATCAATGCTGATAGAGGCATGCAGTTGCTCTTTTTAACCTTAAAGAATTTCATAATTTGACCTTTTTCTCTGATGGATATTCATAGTAATTTATATATTATAAGAAAATAACTCCCAATAATGCATCCAATATTTATTTAATCGTTGTAATCAGTGCTAGCATAAAATGAAATAAACATCACATCCAGTGAAGAAATACTCTTTCCCTCGTTTTACTATGTGTCAGACACTTGTATGAATTCATCTCTTGCTATTTCCCAAGCACCTCAATACTTTTGAGTTCCACTTTTGTAACATGTCTTAAAGCAATTAAAATAATTATACTGTATCGCAGTGATAAGGTAACTTATTTAGAATTATTTTGAATATTGTAAGTTATATATGGCCACACACTATACACCAAATATTTAGATGTCTGTATCTTAACTAAGTTTAACCTCTGTGTGGAGATGACGCTCTGAAAATGCATGTTGTAAAAATACTGACTACCATAAAGTGCACCACGCTTATAGAGCAGCAGTTTGCATATGGCAAGATTGACCTCGGGTTTGGAACTAAGGTAGCAGATTCTGAGTTGTGGTGAGTATCTCAGATCTACAGTGCATACTATAAAATGTAGTGACCATATTTAAAAATCATTCCCAGTTGTGTTCTGTTAACTCTAAGGAAATTTTTTTAATTCTTAAATAAAATAATTGAATTTATGGATTGTATACTTCTGAAAGGCTTAGACATCTGTAGCTTATAATTCTTTTGGACTTTCATTTTTCTGTGTGTATGAAAGAGAAATTATAAACCCTGAATATTTCTCTTCTGAAACTTCCTTTTGACATTGCCTTGGTAATTTAATTTTTGCTTCATTTAATCTTACATTTTTTAAAGAGAAAAGCAGGACAAAATGGATTTTTTTTTTCTTAACAAGAAAACCAATCCCTGCTGAAAGCTACTTAATAACAAAGACAGCTCTTCTCCTTCATACATCAGCGCTTTGGTTAAAGGTAGAAGCTCACTGAGAGTTTATTTATGCCCTTTCCTCTCATGAATAAATCCTCCTAATGAATATTTATTGAGAACCTGATAAATTCCAGACACTATAATTTGTTCACATTTCCATAAATGGCATAACTGTCAGCAGTTGTATTCTTGAAGAGCAAGAATTATCTTTTCACTTGTAAAAGTTTTTTGGTGCGTGCGTGTGTGCGTGCTTGCGTGCGTGTGTGTACTTGGCCACAGCATATGTGGATGTCAGGACAACCTGTGGGAGTCTCATGGATTGAGCTTAGGTCACTAGGCTTGGTGGAAAACACCCTTACCTATTGGGCCATCTAACCAGTCCTCTTTTTAATTTTTAACTTTCTTAGATGCAAAGCAGGAGCGCATGGTCATGGATCATAAATTTCTACATAATAGTTACTAAGAATGAAATGAGCTACATTCTAATATTTGTACTTCCACATTCTAAGACTTGAACTTCATTCAGCAGGAATTTGAATCACATTGGAATTTTTAAAGAGTAGATAACAGCTTGAAATTTAGACTCAATACTAGTTTGTTCCTTCTGGAACTTGAATACTAAAAATATTAGGTTTTTTATATTTTAATTCTTAAAAGTAATACTTTGTCTTCATGTCTTAAAAACAAATTTGTTAGATTTTTAATTTACTTTAGATGTATAGGTAAAAATATGCTAATTTTTAGTTATCTAATTTAAATGTCACTTTTTTTTAAAGCAAACTTGCTGCTGATGTAATTTTGAAAACTCTTAATTTGATGAACAAGCTTAAACAATTGGTTCCTGGTATGGAAGTAAGCTTCTACAAAATCCTTCAGGTAACTTCAGACTGTTCATGCATTTTATTACTGGGTGCTTCCGTGTGTGTGTGTGTGTGTGTGACTGACATATGTATATATGGTCCTGTGGTACATGTATATATGGGGTGAGTGGGTGTGAACGCACATGCATGTGGAAAGTTAGTATTGTGTGTCCTCTTGAATTGCTTGCTACTGTTTTTTTTCCTTTGAGTCTTAGCCTCTGTCCTGGAACTCACCAATTTAGCTAGGGATCCATTTATGTCCTGTGTCTCTACTTCCCACTCCTTGGGATATAAGACTAGAGATGTCTCGCCATGTCCTGCATTCTAAATGACAACATCTCCAGCCCCTCTACCTTGGTTTGTAATAATTCTCATTTCCTTCCTTCCTTCCTTCCTTCCTTCCTTCCTTCCTTCCTTCCTTCCTTCCTTCTTCCTTCTTTCCTTCCTTCCTTCCTTGATTTCTTGATTTTTTTGTTTGATTCTTGAGACAGCTTATTATAAGTATTTCTGCTTTAATATTATTTTACATTTTTAAGGGGTATTTTTCTTGGAATTGACCATGAGAAAAAGTTGACAGTTCTATTTTGTAGAATAGTCTTGTTATACGTAGTTCTTTTTTTTTTTTTTTTTTTTTTTGGAAATTTTTTATTGGAAAATTTTTTTTACATTTCAGATGTTCTCTCCTTACCCCATTTCCCCCCCTCCCTCCCAGGAACTCACTATCCCTTACCCCCTCCTCCTGCCTCCACGTTGGTGTACCCCCACCCACCCTCCCCTGTACCTCACCTCCCCACCCTCGAGTATCCCCCCCGCCACGACGTCCAGCCTTCATGGGACCGAGGATCTCTTCTCCCCCTTATATATAGCTCCCTTGCATATATAGCTGGAGCCATGGGTCCCTCCCTAAGCGCTCCCAGGCTGGTGGTTTAGACCTTGGGGGCTCTGGTTGGTTGGGATTGTTGCTTTCCTCATGGTGTTGATTCCTCTAGGTTCTCAGGTGAAGAATGTTCACAGTAATAGTTTCCCAGACTTTCTTTCATTGTGTTGTACTTGCAGGTTTCTTGATTTATGCCAGCATTGGCATTTAGAAAAACTGAGTGCCTTTGTGTGTGTGTATACATCTATACCTATGGGAGATGTATATGTGTGATGGCCTGAGGATGACTTTGAGTGTAATTCTTTAGGCCTTCTCCACCTATTTTTTTTCCATGAGGTCTCGTCACTCTTCTGAACCTACCAAGAAAGGTAAGGTGGTGGCTAGTGAGCTTCAGGGAGATTTGCCCCCTCTCCAACACAGGGATTAAAAGCACATTTGTTGTGGCTTCTCCATTTTAAACTCAGATTTACTAACTGGGCCATCTTCCCTAGGTGAGCTTTAAGTTTTAATCAGAGTTGGTTACATAAATTAATAAGAGGATAGAAAACATCTGGAAGAAAGGGACTGATAAAATAAGTGAATATGTGCTGAAAATAGCAAGCTTACAAGATTTAATGACAGTAGCTGAAAAGGTCTAGATGTTTTCAGAAAGCAAAATTATAAGGCTTAGTTTATAATTTTATTTCATACTCCCTCTCTTCTCAACCACAAACCCAGGACTTAAAATAAGCCACATAAATACTCATTTGTAGGGCTATCCTACCAGTCCTCATTTGCTCTTCAAGAATCAGGGAACATCTCATTTTGTCAGTCATAAGTGTTTTTAGCTGAAGTGGAGGAGGTAAGTTTTATAGGTAGAAGTAGGAAGCGTTCATCAAAAGAAAAGTGTCCCTGTCTGTTACTTTCCTTATAGGATAAATGTCTTCTTATGCAACTACAATATATTTTGTTTTGCGGAAAATGGAGCTGGACTTTAGTTTGATTGTGTAATATTTAGCCCAAGGATTTCATTCTGGTTCTATCTAGCTTTCTGTGCCTAGTGCAGGGTTCATTATTACCCATGTTAATATCTGTATTACCTAGCTTATACGAATCATTTAACAAAAACGCACATATCTTTTTCCTGAATTAAGTTAATAACGCAGCATAGAAAGGATGAAGGTGAATGTTCAGATAGAATAGAAGCCAGAACTGTATAGGCAGCGGCCACGTGTGCACTATAAGAGCCTTACACTTGAGAGGCTTAGTTCTTAGTGGGATGAACTAGTTGCTAGTCAATGTAGGCTTGAGCAAGTAATTTTCCATGTTCTTACTTCAGGTACCTTTACTGCAAACAGTATTTAATGATTCTCCACTCTGAGAGAACTTGTGGTGTGATTTTTTTTTTTTTCAGAGTTTTAAAGGTTGATTTATACTTAAGTAAAAGTAAGCATTTAACATTTGAATTATGAAGGCTTTACATATTAATATTTTCTTCATTAACAATTTTTTCTCTAAAAAGTTGACTCATTATTAAAGTCTTTTTAGTAGATATTTTTAGTTTATTAATATAGGTTGCAATATGGTATAAATAGCTACAGGGTGGTAAAGTGTAACTCCGTGTAAGAATTAAGTAGGAATGCTTCCGAATATGCTCACCTTTGACTAAAGACTTGGCAGTATGTGTGCTCTTTCTGCCTCTTACTTGCTGTTTCTGATTTGTTTAGGATCCACGGTTGATTACTCCTTTAGCTTTTGCTTTAACATCAGATAATAGAGAACAAGTGCAGTCTGGATTGGGAATATTGCTGGAAGCTGCTCCACTGCCAGATTTCCCCGCCTTAGTGTGAGTTGTAACCATCTGCAATCTCTCTTAATGCAGTTTGAATGTCATGCTATGTTTCTTTATCATCCTTCATGCATACTTATTAATAGATTGAAGAACTGCAAATTTTACTGTAATTGCCAGTAATCTCTCAAACAATTAAAAATTTGATTCCTTTAATAGAGAAAGCCAAATGTTTACTTTCTCAAAGAAAGCATAGATGCAGGTGACTAAATATATTAGTTGTGTTAGAAAGCATAGATGCAGGTGACTAAATATATTAGTTGTGTTCGTTTTGTCTCCCAATTGCCTCTTCTGAACAGGGATTCTAGACATAGAAGTTTGAAGTTTTAGTTCCTTTTGTCAAAAGAACTTTTTCTTTCTGATGTGTTTGCCAAAGATTGTTAAGAACTGCATGAATTCAAACTACTGGGAAAAGTCAGTATGACGATCCTGAAATATTAGTACTTTATCATAAAATGCAGTAGATGATGTCCAGGCAAAAATATTTACTACATTTAATCTCAGATAATAGGATATTTAAAATGGTATGAGATTTGTTTGTTTGTTTGTTTTGGTTTTGCTTGATTTTGTTTTAAATTGGGTTTGAGTATCAGAAGGAGAGAATCTTAAAACCGAATGGTTACCATAGTCTGTACTTGGGATTTAGTTTTTAGAGCTTGAAGTAATTTATGTAATAGAATTTATAAAATTCACTTGAGTACTTTGAAACTAGAGATCAATAAACAGGCCAATTGACAAGCTATTCCTTTGTAATAGTTTTATCACACCAAAGCCACAGCATTCATTTTAATATTATCTCTCTTGACTGAGCTGTTTCCACTCTCTAAATGTAAGAGATGAGTTTGCTAATCTAGGCTGTCTGTTGTTAAATGACTTTAGTTGCATTTTGTAGAATTACTCATCTAGGTAATCAGAAATTAAGAATTAAAGAACTATGAAATGTAAGCCCAATATCAGTTCAATAAAAATTCCATTCCTTATTGTATTTGATGATAGTGGTGTGGAGGGATAAAGCAAACTCAGTGCCTCCTACATGGCCTAACAAGTATTTATAATAAAAAACCCAACCAAAGAGGAAAATTTTGACAAATATGTTTAACATTTTTTTTATTTCCGAGATTATAATGTAATTATATTGCTCCTTTTCCTTCCTTTCTCTGAGCCTTCTCATATATCCCTTTCTGCTCTTGTTCAAAGTCATAGTTCCATTTTTCATTATTTCATTAGTCATTATTGCACTGTACATGTAGTGTGTGTGTGTGTGTGTGTGTGTGTGTGTGTGTGTGCATGCACCTCATTTCTAAATAAGGATATGAACTGTACTTTTTCTGGTATGACATTTCAAACTTCATTTCCTTTTTCTTTCTGTGTAACTTGGTATAACTGCCTCTTCCTCTATTTGCATTTAGCTTTATAAGGACATAACGAAGTGCACTGGGAAAAGCCCACAAAGTCTCAACCCTAGGCAACTGAGGAAAGATGGGAGTGGGATAAAACTTAGATCGTAGGAGAGTGAGTAGATAGCCCAGAATCCTAGGGTAACACCAAATACTACTGTTCTTTAATACTGCACAGGTGTGCTAATATATTATGGCTTCCAGTATTTTGGTGGGATTTCAGTGTGTGAATGAGTTTGTCTCTGATTCTTTAACTTCTCTTGGGCTCTTCTTTTGTTTTGTCCAATTCTAATGTGTTAGCTTTTGTTCTATCTTATTATATTTTATTATGTTATTATTTTAGAAAATTAAAGGTTCATATAAGGCCTATCACTATGGAAAGAAGTGGCTAATTTTTCATGTTACATAGGGCATTAATGAAGGCCTCTGGAGAGGTAAATTTGATCCAAAATCTTAGGGTAAGACGGAACTAACCCTATTCTGGTAGGAGAGTTTCAGATAAAGGAACAGCTCATTCAAGGCCTCGAGAGATAAACAAGATTGGCTTTCAGTGGAATAGACTAGAAGTCAGTATGATAAAGACATATTGGGTGAGAAAAACAAGTGTCAGAGGGGAGAATAGATGAGACCACGTGATACCATCTATGATTAGAAGGTTCTGAGTGATACAGAAACTTTGTACTTATTACAGCTATTCCACACTCAATAAGTAGTGCTAATCTGCCTCCAAACTAAACATGGAATAGTCATTGTAAAGGATTGTAAGTAGAGAAGAGCCCTCTGGAAAATTGAGAATGTTTCTCCAAACCTTATTTTATCGTGGTTACCAAAAAGATGATTTCCAATATATTTGGAGACTTATGGCTCCCAAAAAAGATTTATTCCAAATGATACCATAGTTCTGCAACAGTTCTGACTTTTGCTCTGTTTTTGTGATTTTTTTTTCCTTACTCTTATTCAGACTTGGAGAAAGTATAGCAGCAAACAATGTATACAGACAGCAAGAAACTGAGCATCTGCCCAGGAAAATGTCTTTGCAGCCCTTAAATCACTGTTTTTCAGCATCAGCAAAGTGCTTAACCCCTCCTCTTTCAAAAGATAATGCTCCTGCATTGAACATTGAGGACCTCATAGAGAAGCTGCAGGCTGGAGTGATGGTGAGTGAATGACAGTACTGTAATGGGCTTGTGCTTGGGACTAGCCAGCTAACTGTCAGCTCTGATTTCAGGTTAGTTAAACAATTTCACATGCAGATTTTATCACTGTAACTTTATGCTGTGAGATAAAAAATAAAATCTGGCCATTTTGCAGAGAAAAATAATTTACAAAATTAAACATTAAAACAACAAAAAGCCACCTGTCATTTCTTATTCTACCTCTTTCCTGTCTGCCCACAGGAATAGCAAGTATTTTTAAATTACCATATGAATGCTGAACCTCATTCTGATATCCAAATTAGTGAATTATGTGTAACCTACCTGATACAACATACATTTTATTCTTTAGCTTTAATGATTTAGTTACAAAGTAATTTGCATTCTTTCATTAAATTTATAATTTTCTGAATTGAACTCTGTTAAAACCAGGTAAAGGATCAGATTAATGATATAAGAATATCTGACATAATGGATGTTTATGAGATGAAACTTTCCACATTAGCCGTGAGTACATGCTTGTTTTACCTGTATAATGATCTATGTATTTCATGTGTTTTTCTAAACAGTGGACATTAACTGTGTGTTTTCTTCTAGTCTAAAGAGAGCAGGTTACAAGATCTCCTGGAAGCAAAAGCCCTGGCTCTTGCACAGGCTGACAGACTTATTGCTCAGTATCGATGTCAGAGAACTCAAGCAGAGACAGAGGTCTGTACACTGTATCAATAAAGCATGTCTGACTAGTAGACAACTTGATTAGTGAAATGAAAACCATGCACAGTACTAGTTACAACTGTGTTACTAACACATGTAGCTGAGGTGGTAATATACGTGGTAAAGGTCTGTCACCAATCCTCATAAGCTGAACTGAATCCCCAGGACACATATGGTAGAAAGAGAAAACTGTTATCCACAAGCTAGTCTCTGACCTCCACATATGATAGTATGCATATACCCAGACATAAACGTACTCACACCCTCAAAAAATAATTCAGTTGTTAAAAATAGCTTTGAATGCTATCATGATGTTGTAGGTGGAAAATGCTTCACTATGGAACTATTTTATACACAAATTTAACTTCTGGTTATGTATATGAGGAATATGAAATATAAGTTTTGTGTTTAGATGTGAGTCTCATGTATATTATATATGTGCAGATGCCTGAATTGATTTTGGAAGAATTAAGAATATAAAATGGATATAGTTTTCTATACCGAGTAGATGCTGAATTAGATATTTGGTAGCTCTTTTAAATTGTACAATTTATCAATTATAATGTGTGCTCATATTACACGCATGCATTATTTAATACAGTCTGAAAGTAGTGTCAGACAGTTTTGTTGTGCCAGCATCACATAGTATACTTAAACTAAGATGGCTATAAGTAGGCAAAATAATGCAGTGGAACTACCACCACCATGTGATACATTTTAACCAAGCATTACAATATGATGTATGCATATGTGATATTGGAAAAGTGCATGTTTCATTTTCTCTTGAGGCACGAACACTTGCGGGTATGTTACGGGAAGTCGAGAGAAAAAACGAAGAGCTTAGTGCGTTGCTGAAGTCACAACAGCTCGAGTCAGAAAGAGCCCAGAAAGATATTGAGCATCTCTTTCAACACAGTAAGAAGTTGGAGTCCGTGGCTGAAGAACATGAAATTCTGACAAAGTCCTACATGGAACTTGTTCAAAGGTAGAGGATTCTATGTAAGGTTAGAACCTAAGGGAATATGCCACATTTCCTCAACCCTAAGTGAGTTTGAAAACCTTTCTTAAGTTGATGTGACGCCACTGGGTAAGTAGTTCATAAGAGATTTAAGACTGCCTAAGCATGCTGAATGAGGATACAACAAGAGACATGAAGTAATGATGTTTTAGAAGTTATAGCAAATGAACTGTATTCCTCAATCTCATTGAAGTCAAAACCTCTTTATTTCTTTATTTACTTCTTTAATTTATTTGTAAAATCACAGAGTATCTGCGATGTAAGCTTCTTAAGAACAAGTTTCTTTTTTCAGTCACTGACTGGTCCCTATGGCCTAGAAAAAGTAGTGCTTGATACAGAGACACTGCTATGCTCCATTACTAAATGAGGGCCAGCAAGACGGGTCAGGTTGTATCCAAGCCTGGCAACCCAGGTCAGATCCCCAGAACAGTCATGATTAAAGGGGAGAGTCGATGTGCTCACGTGTTCTCACATTCACACCATGGCATACTCTGTGTCACTGACCACTGGTCATTTTAGAAAGTTTTAGTTAAATATTGGGAATTTCATGTCATTTTACCTACTGCCACAGAAATGTGTGTTGCTACTTAATTTGCCTTTTCTTGTCATTGAGTCAGGCAGTGAACTCCTTATATAAACTGTGTATGTAGTTCAAGAGCATAAGCATAGCATTTATATTATGGATAGGTACTTCCAGATGTCCATGCTGCTTTCCTCCAGGAAGACACTAACACATTTCATTGTCTTCTTAGAAATGAAGCTACTGAAAAGAAGAATACTGACTTACAGACTACCTGTGAATCCCTGAATAAACATATTGATACAATGAAAAAGTTGAATGAGTCGCTCAAGCAACAAAATGAAAAGTAAAACCTTTAGTTCTATATTCTAATTATTTGTTATTTTCAAACAGCAGTGATTCTCTCTCTACATAGAATATTGGTTTTTATTGATACCTAATAGAACTCTTCTTTCAGATAAAAATATGAATTTGCCCTATTTGTAGGTAATTACAGTTCTTATGATTTGTACTTCATACTTTTGGAGAAAAAATAGCACAAGTAATTTGATTCAATAACTTTTCTTTTATAACTTCAGAACTATTGCTCAGTTGATAGAGAAAGAAGAACAGAGAAAAGAAGTCGAGAACCAGTTAGTAGACAGAGAATGTAAACTATCAAGTAAGTTGCTTTTTTTGGAACACTGAAAATGTTTTCAGCATATTTTCCTTTTGAAGAAAATCAGAGCATGGTTTATTTTAGTTAATTAATAATATTTACTTTACTAATTTATTTTAAGGATTTTGTTTTTATTATTCTTGTTCTTCATGTGTATATGGGTAGTGGTACTATGTACTTGTTGCAAGTGGCAATGAAACAGGTGGTGGAAAAATTTTCTGCAGAAGCAATGTCTGTTCTTGACTGCTGAACCATCTCGTAAGCCCCAACGTCTCATAGTTTTTAAATTTTAAATTACTTCCTAAATAGTTTCCCTTCTCTTTGAACCTTTACAAAAGCGTTTTCATTTATGGGATTAAGTAGCAAATATGGCCTTCTATTTCAACTCTAGGGGTTACAAGAAATGATGACTCTGTTAAAAATAAAGTGTTTGGCCAGGCAGTGGTGGCGCACGCCTTTAATCCCAGCACTTGGGAGGCAGAGACAGGTGGATTTCTGAGTTTGAGTCCAGCCTGGTCTACAGAGTGAGTTCCAGGACAGCCATGACTATACAGAGAAACCCTGTCTTGAAAAATCAAAAATAAATAAATAAATAAAATAAAATGTTTAACATGACAGCAGGTGGCAGTACTGGGTAATGTACAGTTACTAGTCTCTAATATTGTCATCTGTGAAGTGACTTACACAGCCATCACTGTTTTCTTCCTTAGTGTATAGAGACTGAGCCATGATATTTTTTTGTCATGATTTTTGCTCTCAAATTTCTAGTAGCTATTAAGCTTTTCGTGTTTCCCTCCTTCCTATCCCCAGTACTTGCTTACAACAGAGACAAAGATTTGCTGTTTTATATAGAATCCTAGTTAAAGGAAAAAATTTAGGGGTTTTGTGTTTATTCATTTACTTATTCTTTACATGGATTGGGTGGGATAGGGGCTGCCCATGTGAAGGTGAGAGGATAGCCTAGGAGTTAGATCTCTTCTCCCACTGTGAGGTTCCAGGGTTCATTCAGGTGATGGTAAGAACTTTTACCTTCTCAGCCATCTCTCCCTCCCTTGAGCTGGTGTTTTAAGTAAATTTTATATAAAAAAAAAAAAAAAAAATAGTTTCCAACAAGACATTTGATTTTCCTCATTTTCTTTTATACTAGCTACTTAACTTTTTCATAAGTATGGTTAACTGTTTGGTTTTAGATTTGCATAAAAGAGCAAAATCCCAAGAAGAAAAAATTAATGTTTTACAAAAAGAAAAGGAAGATAAACAGGAAACCATTGATATCCTTAGAAAAGAATTAAGCAGAACAGAACAGATAAGAAAAGAATTGAGTATTAAGGTAAGACCCCCCTCAGTTTTCCTTGAGAGAAAAATGAACATGGATAGATTAATTTCTGTTATTTTAGTAATTTAACGTCATTGAAGATTTCTTAAGTGTGTACTTACAACTTTTAAGTGTGTAGAAACTGTAAAAGGGTTCATAGGTCTTCATGTGGCATGCTTTTATAGGTTGATAACTCTGTCTCTACTTAGACGTGTTGTTACGATTTTATATTCTTTAGAGCCTTTTTATTTGCAAAGAACTCCTAATTTTTTCTTAATTGTCTTCTCTTTGACGTATATAAATATCAAAACATTAGCACTTGTAACTTACCAATGAGAAAATGGAGTCTGAATTTATATATGACCCAAATAATATATATATTGTAAAGTTTAATCTGCTTGTATAGCATTATGACTGTATAACTTGAAATGTAGCTATAAATTGTGCTTTCTAGCCCATTTACTGTCAAAAAGGTAAGACTAACCCAACTTCAAAATTGAACTTTTGTAGAGCAAATGTAACACAAGGAGCTTTAAACCTGATAGAATGTTTGAACCTGAGAGAATGACAGTTTGGAGATAATCTGCATTAACATAGTTATTTTTTAAATACTACATAGTATGTAATATCTTTTGCAGAAAAAAACTGTACTGCTATATTGGCTGTGGTGTGTGTGTGTATGTGTGAGGGAGAGAGGGAGGGAGGGAGGGAGGGAGGGAGGGAGGGAGAGAGAGAGAGAGAGAGAGAGAGAGGGGGGGGGGGGGAAGAAACAGGTCTCATTTTGTAGCCCTAGCTGGCCTGAAACTCTCTATGTTGACCAATCTTGCCTTGAATGTACAGAAATCCCCCTGCTTCCTGAGTGCTTGCTGTTATCATTAACTTAAAAGATTATTTAAAAGTTTCAATTCCTATTATTTTTGTCTTAAATTCACTATATAATTTATTTAAAATATATATAATCTGTTCAAAAATGACACAAAAATTAAAGGACACTTAAATATCTCAGATGAAAAACCTTTCTGGCGTATTTATTCTCTATTTCTTGTCATTCTTTCCTTATGTCTTAGGCTTCCTCCCTAGAAATGCACAAGGCTCAATTAGAAGGTCGTTTGGAAGAGAAAGAGTCTTTGGTGAAACTTCAGCAAGACGAGTTGAACAAACATTCTCACATGATAGCAATGATCCACAGTTTAAGTGGTGGAAAAATAAGCCCAGAAACTGTGAACCTTAGTATATGAACATTCTGACTTTGGGGTATTTGTGCATGGATACTTTTGTTGTATTTATATATTGTAGGTGGCAGTAAATGGAGGAAATCGTGACTTCAAAACAATTATCATTTGTTTGCTATCAACTTAGTAAAAATCGTAATTTCATTGACGTTTTATTTATTCTTTGGAATAGAATTTTTTTTTAGATTTTTTTTTAACTTTATTCTTATATGCCTTATATATTCTCATTTATAATTATAGTCATGGGTTACTTGATACCAACCATGAATAAATTTACTTAAATGTGCTTTTAAGCACTTTCTTTATCTGTGAACATGCTAAAATAGACACACAGACTATAAGGAATACAGGGTCACTAGGCTGCATCATCTTTAAGACCAACTAATAAAGAATGTTCTGATACTACTAAGGAAATTTCTCTCTAAAGTTAACAGAAAATAGATTGAGAAAACTTTAGTACAGCATTTAAGATGACATAATATATAGCTTAAACTCTAAATTTGGAAACAGCGCTGTAGCTATAGAAATAATGTTTTAAAATGGGAAATTATCCATTACATTTCATAGTTTCCTAAAATTAAAAATTTGTATGATTTTTTGCAACTTTCTTTTATTTGGCTTTTGTTGTTGCTTTTTTTTTTAAGATCTCATAGAGTAATCTAAAGTGGTCTTTAATTCTCTCTCACTTTCTGTTTTTATTTTTTGCTCTTCTTTAATTTTGTTGCTTGCTTTATAAAATACAGTTTCTCTTTGTATTCCAGGCTTACCTTGAACTCACTATGGAGCTCATGCATATCTTAACTCATAGTGATCTCCTGCCTTGGCCTCCTGAGCATTAAGATAACAAGTGTGATCACTATATCAGTATATATATTAAAAAATATAACTATTTCTTAAAATGTTGTATATTGAAAAACCACATCCTCGCTTTCAAGAGTAATTGAATTTTTATTCTAGCTAATCAGAAATGTTATTTCTTGTAGTACAATACACATTTAATGTATAAATATTTTCAATTGAACCATTGAATTTTAAGCAAAAGTTATATGTCCTTGTTTTGGTATTTAATTCCTACAAGAGAATGTTTTAGTACTTTTCATTTGAATAAAACATAGGTGTGGTGTGGTTAAGAAAACATTTAGATCAGTACTTTGATTTCTTTATAATACTATTACTCTGTATTCTTCACCATATATGAATTAAGTGAGCTTAGTTTTCCTGTCTTTTTTTTGTAAAGAATTGTTTATTATATTTTATGTATATAAGTACACTGTAGCTATCTTCAGACACACCAGAAGAGGGCATCAGATCCCATTATAGATGGTTGTGAGCCAACAGGTAGTTGCTGGGAATTGAACTCAGGACCTCTGAAAGAGCAGTCAGTGCTCTTAACCTCATAGCCATCTCTCCAGCCCTTGCTTCTGTCTTTCAGTCATAGAAAGTATAAACTTGTGTTTAGAAGTTAATCATATATTTGCATTCTAATGATTTCATTAAGAATTATAGCTGCTGGGCAGGGGTGGCGCACGCCTTTAATCCCAGCACTTGGGAGGCAGAGGCAAGCAGATTTCTGAGTTCGAGGCCAGCCTGGTCTACAGAATGAGTTCCAGGACAGCCAGGGCTACACAGAGAAACCCTGTCTTGAAAAACCAAATACAACAACAACAACAAAAAAGAATTATAGCCGGGCTCCAGTGGCACATACCTTTAATCCCAGCACTCAGAATTCCACAATTAGATTAAAAAGTTAAAGAGAAGAAATTAGTGAAATATCTCTAGGCACTGTGTGTGTGTATGTCGCGCGCGCGCGCGCGCGCGCGTGCGCGTGCATACGTACACATATGTGTACATACATACATCATGTAACTCCAATTCTATGTTACTCCATAGAATTGTGTGTGTGTGTGCTACCTAATACCCATTAGTTATACATTCTGTTGAGCACTTAAAAGGTGATATATCGAGCTGAAAGGTTGGATATTTAACATGTTTTAATAGATGTTCTACTAGATATCTTGACATTGTGATATTGTGATATGAGATCATCTACAATATTTTGAGCTGCATTCATAGCTATCCTGGGTTGAATGCTATCCATGGGACCAAGGTTAGACTTGCCTAATGGTTCATTTTGTTTCCTATAGTTTCAGTTACAATGATAACCTTTGTCTGAAAAGTAGAAATAATACTACTTAAGTTTTAAATACCACATGATTCTGATTTGATGAAATCTTCTGTCTATTTTGGATCATGTATCATCACTTTATCATTATGTCTCTACTGCATATTCTACTTGCAATATGGTTACTTACTAGTCAATGCAGTTATCATATCATATTCTCAGGTACTGCAATGCTGTATTCAACTAACCCTTATTTTATAATACTTAATAATGGCTCAAAAACATGCAAAAGTAGTCAGTTTGGATGTGGCTATTATATCATGCATAAAGGAAGTAGGCTAAGTATTCAATAGTATTTTAGAGTGAATACTATAATTAAATAACTCACTACATGGCCTTTTATAATTACTATTTTTTTAATTGTCAATTGTTATTTCCTCTTATTACCTTATTTATAAATTAAGCTTTGTTTATAACTAGGTATATTGATATGTGCCTATGACTCTCACACTTTGAAAGCAGAGAGAGACGAGTGGATTACAAGTTTAAAGTCAATCCAGTGCACAGTGAGGCCTTATTTTATATAAGGATGAATTGTTGGAGGTTGGTAAAATAGGAATTAGCTAAATTTTATAATAGGTATTTTGTTTCTGGTTCTATGTACCTCAAATTTGAAAGCCAAAGTTTGTAGTGTATGTGTGTGTGTTTATGGGTGTGCATGGGTATGTGTATGGGTGTGAGTGTATACTTATATATACACATACATACACACTTTTCTAAGAAGTTTTTAATCAGTTTCATACTATTTTACCATAGTTGAGGATTTAGAGTATATATACCATGACCCAAAAGGTGGGGGGGAAACAAGAAATTAATTACTAGTTTTATACAAATCTGCATATTTTTGTGGGATATTTTCTAAAATACACAACTATTATATTTCCTTTTACTATTTATAATCAATAGTTTGAACAAATACTTCTGTGGTAGTTTGCATAAAAATGGCCCCGTAGGCCCAGGGACTGTTACTACTGGGAGGTGTGACCATGTTGATGTAGGTGTGGTATTGTTGAAGTGTGTCACTGTGGCCAGCCTTTGAGATCTCAGTCTTTCTGCTGCTTACAAATCCTGATGTAGAACTCTGAGCTCCTTCTCCAGCACATTGTCTGGTTGCATGCTTCTATCCTTCCTAGCATGATGATAATGGACTAACCTCTCAACCTGGGAGAGAGCCTCAATTAAAGGTTTTTCTATATGAGTTGCTGTGGTTATGGTGTCTCTTCACAGCAATAGAAACTCTAAGACAGTGCTCTTAAAACTTGATTGATTTAAGTTTATTCCATGCTGCTTATTAATTTAATGTGAGTATAAAGAGAAGATGGAATGTTAATGCCATATCTTTAAAAAAATCAGATTGATGTTTCTTTGGGTCTTAATGTCATAAAGACTATCTGATGATTGGAAAGAGATTGTATCATAGGTTAAGTTTGTTATTTTAGGATGTAGGAGACAAAGTCACAAGTCACAATTATTAAACTCTGTAATAGTAGCACAAAAAAAGCATTGGACAGTACATAAGTAGATGTTCCCAGCTGGGTTCTAGAAAACCTTATTCACAAAGCTGTCAGTGATGTGCTATTAAATGTTGAATTTACCCACTAAGAAATTTGTGAATCTTTCTGTGATCTGTTTTGTTTACTAATGATTGCTACTTAATTTTTGTATTTTCTCTTAGCCGATATTGTTTGGAGTCATTTATTTTTGTGCATTTATATATAAAATACATGACTTGTAAATACTATATAACTAGGGCTAACTTCTTATTCAGTTCTGACAATAAGTTGTTTTAATTTCATTCTCCACTTAAGAATTTCATATTGTAACTCAATGTGGTTTGAATAGGAATGGCCCTCAAAGACTTTCGTTTGAATGCTTGGCCATAGGAAGTGGTACTCTTAGGAGGTGTATCCTTTGTAGAGTAGGGGTAGCCTTGTTGGAGGGAGTGTATCGCTGTGGAGGCAGACTTGGTGGTCAAGCTATGCCCAGTGTGGCACAGTTTCCTGCCTTTGCCTTAAGATGTGGTCTGAAAGGCTCCTTCTGCAGCACCATGCCCACCTGCAATCCACCAGGTTTCCCACCATGATGATAATGGACTTAATCTCTGAAACTATAGACGAGTCCCAATTAAATATTTTCCTTTATAGTAGTTGTGGTCATAGTGTTTCTTCACAGCAATGAAACCCTAAGACACTGAGCATTGCAATATAGAATGCAAAGCTTCCATAGAACCATTTATCACATCATTGTGTATGTTATAGTTGACTGTCTATGTACATAAATCATTCCATACAGTTTTACTATATTTGCATTAAGTAGATAAATGGAAAAACCCCACTTATCAACAACATTTTTAATTATTTGCTTGTAGTGATGCAGAGTCATTTTTTATACCATGATTTGTGGGTTTGAGGGTAATAACTAAGTTGTAGACAGAGTCAGCCAATACCCTTTTTCTCTTCCAGGTTTTATATATTTAGATTAAACCTTCTGTTTCTAGATTTTACCTAAGTCAGTTATTAAATTGATGGTTACCAATTTTGCCTTACTTTTTAATGTCAGCAATTGGACATGCTTCAACATACTTAAATAGATAAATGTAGTATACCACATAAACGAACTTGATCATGCATTCGATGTTCAAAATTCCCTTTGACAAAACTTAAGAACCCTTCATGGTAAAATGTCCTGGAGATTAGTACATATCTCAACATAAGACAGTTTATAGCAATCTACAGCTAACATCAACATAAATGAAGAAAAACTCAAAGGAATTGTGGGACTGCGTAAGGGTATCCTGGTTCTTGGCTGGGCATGGGCCTAGAACCCCGAGACTTGAAGGGAGAAAGGCAGGAGTTTGGCCATGCCCCCAGAACTCAGGGTCCTGAAAAGCAGTCTAATCTCCATGGACCTACATTGTTCAGTCACGAAGGCCATTACAGCCCCTCCCAAAGTGCACAGGTAGAGGGTGTAACTACAGGCCTCAGGCCCTAGAGATTTACATACTAATGAAGGTCAGAGGGCAGAGCCAATTAACCATTCCTCCCCAGAACCTCCCCCTTTCTCCCTCCCTACTTAGGTCTGCCCTGAGTTTGGGGGTGGGTACATCCAGATCCATCCACCATCCGCCTTTTGGAACCAAGGACTTCCTCGTATCATTGGGGCCTGCCGGGCCTGCCTCCGCCAAAGCCTCCAGCCACTGGAACTTGGGACCTTCCTCCAGTACGAGAGACAGGCTGCCTGGAGGCTTCCAGGCAGCCTCCACCTCACAGGTCCCGGGCCACTGCCACGTGGGCCCAGGGGCCGCTGCTGCGGTCCCCCAGTTTTTCCCACAATGAATTCCACTAAATCAGGAATGAGACAAGGTTGTCCACTTTTCTTCATATCTATTCACAATATAGTACTTGAAGTCTTACCTAGAGCAATAAAAACTGAAGGAGCTCAAGGGATGCAAATTGGAAAGGAAGAAGTCAAAATATCTATTTGTAGATGATAGACTAGTGACATAAGGGTCCTAGAACTATAGCTGATAAACACTTTCAAGAAAATAGCTGGATACAGAATTAACACAAAAATCAATAGCTCATATACAAATGACAAACAATATTAATGAAATTAGAGAAACAGCATGTTTCACAATAACCTCAAATAGCATAGTTATTTATGGGATAGTTCTAACCAAGCAAGTAAAAAACTTGTATGATTAAAAAAAATTAAGACATTAAAAGAAATTGAAGAGGATATCAGAACATAGAACATACTCCCATACTCAAGGATCGGTAGGATTAATATAGTAAAAATGGCGATAGTACCAAAAGCAATTTCCTCATCAAAATTTTAACACAATCCTCACAGATTTTGAAAGGACAGTTTTCAGTTTCATGTGTAAACAAAATATACTAAGGATAGTGGAAACAGTCACGATTAATAAAAGAACTGTCTAGGAATCACCATCCTCAATTTCAAATTGTACTACAGAGCTGTAGTAATAAAACAATGCATTATTGGCATAACAACATACACATTGATCTGTGGAATCTATATTAAAAGATCCAGACATCAATCCACACTATAAACACCTGAATTTTGATAAAGAAGCCAGAAACTTCCTAGAAAAAAGAATCTTCAACAAATGGTGCTGGTCAAACTGGATGACTGTATGTGGAAGAAGCCAAGTAGATCCTGGACACTACAAAATTCAACTACAAATGGATCAAAGATCTCAAAATCAAATACACTGAACCTGCTATAAATAAGAAAGTGGTCAATACCCTTGAACTTACTGGCACAGAAAAAGACTGAACCTACACCATTAGCATAGACTCTTTAAGAATAGCAATAAAAGGAAATGCTGTGTGGCAAAGGACAAAGAGGCAGCCTACAGAATGGGAAAAGATTTTTACAAACCACTCATCCAATAAAGAGCTAATATCCATAATATGTAAAGAAATCAAGAAAACAGCCCAATTTTAAAAATGGGGTATAATAGAAACAGAATCACAGAAAAGGACACTCAAATGGCTGAGAAACAAATGTTAACCATTCTTAGCCATCAGGAAGATGCAAATCAATTACTTTGAGATTTCATCTTAAACCTGTCATAATGACTAAGATTAATAAAACAAATGATGGCTCAAGCTTGTGGGAATGTGGAGTAAGGGGAACATTCACTCATCCTTTGCTGATGAGAGTGCAAACTTGTATAACCATTATGTAAAATCACTGTCAGTTCCTCAGAAAGAATAGATCTACCTCAAGATCCTGCTGGTATAGAATGCTTCGTCCATGGTAGAGCAAAGATAACTGCTCAGCCATGTTTGCTACTGCACTATTCATTATAGCTACAAATTGGAAACAACCTAGGTGTTCCTCAGGAGAAGACTAATTAAAGAAAATGTTCCATTTACACAAAGAATTACTACTCATCTCTGAAATATATATTAAAGAAAAAAAACCTGAAAGTGGTGGTGGTAGCACATGCCTTTAATCCAGCACTCAGGAAGAAGAGGCAAGCAGATCTCTGTGAATTTGAGGCCAGCCAGGTCTGATCTTGTTTTCACAGCCTGGTCTACAGAGCAAGTTTCAGGACAGCCAAGGCTATGCAGAGAAACACTCAAAAAAAAAAAAAAAAACCTAAAAAAAATTAATGGAAATAGGGCAAAAGAATCATCTGAGTGAGATAACCCAGATCCAGAAAGACAAAGATATGTACTCTTAAATGTGGATATTAGGTGTAAAACCCATGATAACCAAGCTACAATCCATAAAACCACATAAGTATAGGATAAAGGACTAGAAGAGAGATATCCCTAGGAAGAGAAATAGATAGGAATTGATTCAGGGTGAGGACTGGACCATGAGGGAAGTAATAAAGGCTGAGACAACTAAAATTAAGGACCATTTGAGGGTTAGTCCAAGCATCCTAAAATATATACATATGTGATGGTGAGCTAAGTGAAATTGTTAAATAATGGGGGAGATAGAACCCCAACTGGACATGTCTTGGTACCAAATGAAACATCTTTACCAGGAATGAACTACAATACTTAGTAGTTAGCTAAAGGAGTCCCACAGAACACCTCAAACAACCCAGGCTGTTTTCAAGACTATAGATTGCTCTCCACAAGCTAACAATGCCCTGACTGCTACACAACTCACTGAGTGTGGAGAAGTCAAGCTGATACCCCCATAGAGTCTTCATCTCTGTGTGCTATTGTTGGTACAGGAAGGTACTCTATACACTACCCAAAGAGAACTGTAATTGCCCTTAGATCTACAATGGTGTCCTGCCTGACATATATGCTAGGATAATGGCTGCACAAACTTGTGGGAGCAACTGATTTGATTGAAGGCCCATTCCATGAGATGGAACTCATAGCTGAAACTGCTTGGATGGTGAAGAACCTGATACCAAATAGCCCAGAGACCTAGCGTAATACAAAACACTGGTTCTACTACAAGAACATACCTATAAAATGACTCCTAATTCTATTCTGCTATACTCATAGATGAGTGCCTTGTTCAGCTATCATCAAAGTACCTTCTTCCTGCCTCCTGCAGCTGAATGGGAACAAATACAGAGACTCACACCCAGATGATATGCAGAAAAGTGATAGTCACTTTCAGAACACTCACTGGCAAATGAGATGTCTCCATCAAATTCCTCCTCTACATCTCAAGGAGCCCTGTAGTAGAGGAGGCAGAAATTGTGTAACAGCCAGAGGGGATGGAGGACACCAACAAAACAAGGGCCTCTAAATCAACAGGATGGATATACATAAATCCACAGATTCTGAGGCAACACACATAGAGCCTGCATGAATTGGTACCAGATCAGTCCTAGAGCTGAAAGAAGTGGGCACATATCTCCATCCCTAACCCAGAAGATATCTTCAATTGATAATTTTACTTCAAGGGTGTCTCCCTGAGGAAACAAAGTACTCTTAACTATAGATGGCATGCCCAACAGTAGATGGCCAACAATAAGCAAACTCAATGGCATATTTAGAAGTTCCTTATCTCATAATGCTCTGTCAGGACATTTTCTTTTCAAATTTTAACTTTATTTCATTTATAATTTATTTTGCTCTGTTTACTCTACCTGCCTTTGTCTATATCTTAAAGATTCAAGCTTAGCATTTTTATGATATAGCTGAGTGTGCAGACAAGTGGGTCTCTGCATCTACATCAGTTTAATTGTTCCTTCTTTTTTTTCTAGCTCCTTTCCTTCTGTGTGTTTTGTCCTATTCCAATGTGTTAGTGTTTGCTCTATCTTATTGTTTTTTAGAGACTCATTTGTTTTCTAATGAAAAAACAGAACTGTGAAGGTTCTAGATAGAAGGAAGGTGGGGAGACTGGGAAGAGTAGAGGGAGTGGTAAACATAATCCGGATATAGTATATGGGAACAATATTTATTTACAATAAAAGAAAAAAATGAATGTTAAGGATATTTTGTTTTTCAAAGCCATACTATCCACAGTGTATTATTTTTTCACACTCTCTAAGGATTATTAAATCATGAGGTTTTATGTATTTAGGTATCACATTCCTTTGTTTCTCAATGATTACCAATAAATATTAAATGTGTATGTTTTTCTCTTGTAGATTAAGAAAATAGTCTACAATAATAATATACCTTTTGAATGTTCATTGAACTTAAATTCAAAATAATTGTTTTTTTTTAAAGTGTGAACAATATAACTGAGTATTTTGGTTATGTAATTTCTCAATGACCCAGTCTTTATAGAGTCTTGCTATTTCAAAAGAAGATAGACAATCCTTCTAATGTGAATCTGATAAGAAAGTGACATTTTCAAAATTAATAGAGAAGATTGGATCAGTTTCATTGTGTTATTAAAAACTAATTTTCCAGTAGCAGCATAGTATTTGGCAGTGTGTTACTACTCAATATGAGTTTACTCTGTGGTACTTCCTAGACTGATATGTTAAGAGTTGTATTTCATCTTAATCTCAACAAGCCAAAAGATTTAATGTATTAGGTAGCCTTATCCTTTTATTAGACTTCAAACAGGAGAGCTTATGCCTAAGCCCTAGGAAAAAACAACACTGTTTCTGTTCAATTATACCCACAAAGCCTGTATAATTTGTGAAATGCCCATAGAAATGGTTCAAAGAAAATAGTGTGTCCAAGCTTCTTGTGTTAGAAAAAGATTGTTAAAGTTCATTTTGTATATAAGGAAAAGTACCCCCATGATTTAAATACAAAATAATGCATGCTCAAATATTATGAATATTCTTTAGTTGTAGGTATTTATTTTGAAGTAGAATGTTCACTAAAGTTAAATCACAGTAGTATTCATTACAAATATTGTTATGGTAATTTTAAAAACTAATCCACATATATAATAAAAGGAAATTGATTGATCAGTATAGATTAATCAAATAGATTGATCACCTAGATTTTTGCAATGTATTTATCCTATTAAGAAATGGCTGACTTTTGTCTATGTTCTAAATATTTGTAATACTTTAAAATTTTAAAACTATAATATAAATTTAAAATGTATTTTGAAATAATCTGTATTTGACAATTATGAAATAAAAATATTGATTAGTTCTGAAAAACACAGAATATGTTTTATATCCTTGTGAATCCAATACTCAGCCAAAATTTAATCCTTCTTGTAAAACTAAGAAGGTACATCCATCTCATTAATATTCAAATTATCTTTCATCTTTAATAAATGATAAAGTTATATGTGTACCAAATATTTATTTCAAAATAAATTTCTTTATGAATTATTACTGTTAAATGTTTTATTTGTGTATTTGTTTTAAAAACTTCACTCCCTTATGAGAGTGAGACTGGAATGTGGTAATTTACTCAAGTTCCAGACCTTCCTTCAAGTCTCACCTACAGGAAGAAAGGAAGAAAAGAAAATCTTGTTGGGAATAAGAATGTATTTTGGTTTTGAGCCCAGCCTCTAACAGCTGAGCCATCGCTCCTGAAATCCCCATCAAAATTCCAACACAATGTTTCACAGACGTTGAAAGGACAAAAATTTTCAACTTTACAGAAACAAAGTAAACCTAGGATAGCTAAAACAATCCTGAATGATAAAAGAACCATGGGAGGTATTACCATCCCCAATTTCAAGTTAATCCAAATTAAATTGACCCAATTAAAATTTTTCTAAACAGAATTCTCAAAAGAGCAAATTCAAATGGCTGAGAAACACTTAAAGAAATGTTCAACATACATAGCCATCAGGGAAATGCAAATCAAAACTACTTCGAGATTTTATCATATACCTACCAGGATGGTTATGATTAATAACATAAGGGACAGCTCGTGCTGGTGAAAATGTAGAATAAAGGAACACTCATTCATTGCTGGTAGTGGGAATGCAAACTTGTATAACCACTATGGAACTCAGTGTGGCAGTTCATCAGATAGGAACTAACAGGAAGATAGGAATTAATCTACCTCAAGGTCCAGCAATGCCCCTCTTGGGAATATACTCAAAGGACTCTTTGCCCTACCACATAGACTCTTGCTCAACCATGTTCTATTTTATTTGAAACAAGCATGATGTCTCTCAACAGATGAATGTATTGATTAAGGTTGGTCATAGGTGCTACAGTAGAGAAAGAGGCTCATCAAGATGCAAAACCTTTGTTTTCCAAAGGAGTATAGGGGTTCAGCCTTCTTGGAAACGACTGACATTCAGCAAACTCACTCCAGTTACTTTATTCAAAGCTACTATATTTTTTATGAATGGGAAAGCTCCAACTCTCAAAGTTATCTTGTGATTGCTGCCCATGAGAACAGACGACCCACACAAATCTCAGTAAAAGTAAGAACTCCAAGTTTGCCAAGAGTGCCTTAGGCCCAAGATCTGTTCAGCTGCAGGCTCTCACATAGAACCAAGTGCAGACTTTCCAGAGAGACATTTCTTCAAGGTTCAGAAAGTCCCAAAGCAAGTTTCCATCTCTACAGATTAACCCAATCATAGCAAAGACTTTGCTGAAACATTTAACTCAATGCCAGACACAAAAGGCTTTACTATACATTTCATTTAAAGTGAGACATAAAGTCTTTACTTTGCACATCACTTCATGAATGGATAAAGAAAATGTGGTACATTTATACAATGGAGTATTACTTAGTCATGAAAAAATTGAAATCATAAGTAAATAGTTGAAGCTAGGAAAAAAAAAATCATTATGAGTGAAGTATTCCAGGAGCAGAAGGACAAATACGGTATGTGTTTGCTTATGTGAGGATATTAGCTATTATGCCAATGAAACATGCTGCAATCTATAGAATCAATAGAATAGGTATAGAGTAAGGGATTAGATAGGTATCAGGGAAACAAAAATAGAATACACAGTCATGTGTGGTTTGGGTTTGGGGATTGGAACTTGGGGATCAAGTGGGGAGGAGTAAGATAAGAGATATAAAGAAAATAATGCAGACCAGGCTAAAAGTAAGGGCCATTTGAGGGGTGGTATGGAAACCTAATACAGAAGAGGCTTCCTAAAATAAATACACATGTGATGTCAATCTAAATGAAATCTCCAAATAATGTGGAAGACTGCCCCAACTGGACATCTCATGCCACCAAATGAAGCTTCCAATATCACAACTGGGTTATATCTAATTGAGTTCCAAGTGAAAGGCATCCCCTGGGACCCCCCAAACAACCCAGAATGTTTCCAGGATGTTGCTCTCCACAAACTGAGAGCAAGCTCCCATTGCTGAAGACAACACCTACACACTTCACTGAACATGGAGAAGTCAAACTGATGCCTACATATCTTTATGTGTTATCATCTTTGGTACAGGAAGGTATTCTGCATACTATCAAAAGGCAACAAACAGCTTAGCCACCACGGTGTCCTGCCTGAAATACATGCTAGTGCAATGGTGGCACAAAGCTTGTAGGAGTAACCAACTAATATCTGATTTGACTGACAGCTCACTCCATGAGATAGAATCCACACCCAACACTACTTGGGTGACCAAGAACTTGTGACTAGATAGCCCAGGGACCTAGGGTAAAGCTAGGGGAATCATAAGTACATATTGCTAAGTTGAAACATATGTAAAGGAGGTGTAATAGAGGAGTACAATTCTATGATATTCTGGAGAAGTCAAATCTATAGCAAATTGGTGTGGAGTGAGCTGGTGGAAAGGGAACAGTCAAACTCTCCAAAACAGTAGTATATTGTTTATACCTGATTATATTGTTTATACCTTATATAATCAGGTATATTGTTTAAACCTGATTATATTGTTTATACCTCTTAGAGGCAAAGTATACCATAAGATATAATTAGATATTATTTAACAACTGAAATTTGTGATAAATATTTTTAAGCAATTTTATGTCATTGTAGAGGGTGTACATAAATGTTTGATATAGGTCAGCTACTTAGCATGGCCTTGATATAATCAGGGGACATAAAAGAAGCTTTTTAAAACTACTGGTATAACAAAAAGTGAAGTACCCACTAAAAATTCCCCACAGAACACTAGGTATATGCTATGCTTTTCTGTGACTAGCCGTTTAGTAGGTTTGTTTGCATGGGCACCACCACAATCAATATGTTGTGCAAATCTATAGGGACTCTGATCTCACTAAGCAATAGAAACTTTCACCTATTATGGGACCCCATGATAAATGAGACCTGTTACTAACAAGATTGTGATATGGAGTATCTATATTATGGAGCATGAATCATGTTAAAATATCAGTATTGGTTACTAATTATAACAGACCACACTCATGCAGAGTGGAGAACAGTAGCTAATATATAGCTCTATCTGCTTAATTCTATAAAGTTAAATTTTACATTGTTTTCTATTGTAAAGTGGATTTGGGGTAACAAAGTGTCTGTGTATACTTACTGACAACATATGCATTATTTCGGGGGTTGTTGATAATGGAAGAGGTTAGGTATGTCTTGGGAGGTGAGATCTGGAGAATCTGTATACTTTCCTCTCAACTTTTCTACAGTCCGAAAACTGCTCTAAAAGTTTTAAGACCTTAAAAAATTATTACTAGGTGTTCAGAGAACCAGAAAAATAGACCATAAATCAACTAACCAGAAGGGACTTAGAAATGACAAAGATGACAGAAGAAACCACACAGTAGTTACAACTGTATTCTATGCATTGAATTGAAATCGCGTGCCAGAGCCTGGGATTATTGTTATCATTCATGAAATGTTGACTAAGGAACAAAAGAAATCATAGAATTCAGTGGAATTCAGCTAAGTAGCATTGCTATTGGTTACTGGAAAGAATTGAAGGTGGTTTTTGTTGTTGTTGTTGTTGTTGTTTTTTTTTTTTTTTTTTTAGCAAAATTCAGCATGAAAATACTTTATTTTTAGAAAGGTTGAAAGATAATGAGCTACAAGATAAAACTGAAGTAGTGACCAAGAGCAATTACAGGGATGAGTTAATTAAGGCAGCAGGAAAATGAGTTATTTTTCAACTCAGGGGTCCGTTGTGAGAACACAGAGAGATGTTTTTAATTGGTGGTTTATTATTAACAGCACCCATTAGTAACAAGTTCATATTAAGAATTAAACATTGGCACTGAGGAAGCTAATTACCCTAACAGTGCCATAGTATAGTAGAAACTAGAACAAGGGGGAGCTGCCGTAGTTGATAGGGGAGCTTCATTATCACAAGAAACTCAGAAAGAAGCCTTCAAAGGGAATAGAGCATGTGGAAAGTGTCCTTGGACTTTTTCCTTGAAAGGTGAAATACCTAATGATATTGAACATTTGTCTACCATCTCCAGAGCCTAGCGTTTTGTCACTGACATAGCAGAGGAGGGATAGAAGACCTAGAGATTGAAATTAAATATTTTCTCTATTGATTCGAATCAAGAAGGTATGATGTGACATGTCTAGTATTTTTAATTGAGCATCTGTGTGCCTACATATTTGGGCAAGCATTCTGAATGTGCTTGTGAGTATATTCTTAAAAAGTATATTCTCCAACCACACCTAAAGTGTTTGGTGGAGCAGGAGTGTTATTAATAATGATTATCAATTTAACCTAGAAAATGAGAGCTTGTGTGTGTGACTGAGGAATTTTCTCAACTGGGTTAATTGAGATGGGAAGATAAACCCTAAATTTGGACAGTGCCATTCCATGGGCTGGCGTCTCGGACTGAATAAATAAGAGAAAAACAGATGAGAACTGACATCCATCACTCTGCTTTCTGAGTGTAGACATGATGTTCCCAGCCACCTGTCATTCCTGTCACCATGCTTTCTTTGTGCCATGATGGAACATATGACCTCACACTGTAAGCCAAAATAAAATCCTTCTTCCTTAAATTACTTCTTGTCAGATGTTGGTCACAGCAGTAAAAAAAGTAAATACTACAAAAGTTTGTTGTTGTTGGTGGTGGTGGTGGTGATGGTGGTGTGTGTGGGGGGATTGGTGGTGGTGGTATTTTTGGTTTTGTTTGGTTTGGCTTTGTCTGTCTGTCTGTCTGTCTGTCTCTCTTTGCCTGATTTTAGTGTCATACATAGCTGAGGTGAGTCTGGAGCTTGCGTTTCCATTTCAGCCTTCTGAGTGGTGGGATTATTGGTGTGTGTCAATGCATCAATTAAGTTTTAAGTAAGATTTTTATCATGCCATTTTGATTGTTTAACTTTAAATAATATTAACTTATATATAAACAAAAATTGAGCACATTTTAACTCATGTATATATCGTGTAATGTTTAAGTCAGGATACACATATCTATCAACATTGTTCCTGTATGATGAAAGCATTCACAATCCTTCATTCTGGGATTTTTGAAATATACAATACTTTGTCATTATCTATAAAAGCCTTGCTATTAAGTAGTTACCCCAGTTTCCTTCCCATTGCTGTGATGGAACAGTCTCACCAAAAACAACCTGGAAGAGGAAAGTGTTTAGTTCAGCTTTTACCTCCAGGTCATAATCCATTATTGACCTAAGTCAGGGCAGGAACTCAAGACAGAAGCTTGAGATGGAAACCATAGAAGAATGCTACTTACTTACTGTCTTGTTTTGTGGCTAGGCTCTCCACATGAATCAGCAATCAAGACTCATTGCTACCAGCAAATGTGATCTGGGCAACTCCTCAGTTCACCTTCCCTCTTTCCATGTGATTCTAGATTGCAACAATGAATACTAACTGGCAAAGAAGGAGTAGAGACTGAAGGTAAGGCCATCCAGAGACTGCCTCACTTGGGAATCCATCCATCCAGACACTACTGTGGGTGCCAAGAAGTGCATGCTGACAGGAGCCTGATACAGCTGTCTCCTGAGAGGCACTGCCAGAATCTAACAAATACAGAGGAGCAGATGCTCTCAGCCAATTATCAGACTGAGCACGGGGATCCCAATGGAGGAGTTAGAGAAAGGACTGAAGGAGCTGAAGGCATTTACAACCCATAGGAAGAACAACATCAACCAACCAGACACCCCAGAGCTCCCAGGGACTAAGCCACCAACCAAGGAGTACACATGGAGGGACCCATGGCTCCAGCCACATAGATGTCCTTGTCTGGCATCAATGAGAGAAGAGGACCTTGGTCCTGTGAAGGCTCGATGCCCCAGTGTAGGGGAATACAAGGGCAGGGCAGCAGGAGTAGGTGGGTGTGTGAGGGAACACCCTCATATAAGTAGGGGGAGGGAGTATGGGATAGGGGGTTTCTGGGTGGAAAACTGGGAAAGAGGCTAACATTTGAAATGTAAATAAAGAAAATACCCAATAAAAAAAGGACAGACCAGAGAGAGAGAAAGAGAGAGAGAGAGAGAGAGAGAGAGAGAGAGAGAGAGAGAGAGAAAGAAAGAAATGCACTAGAATGTCTAGCATCTAGCTCATGTCAGTAACTTATCCATTAGCCACCTTTCCTTATCCCAGCCTCCTTCCTTGTCTTGCCCATTTTTGATAACTCCCATCCATACAAATGACATTGCGCCATACCTCTCTTTCTGTGCCTGGATCATTTATATAACTAAACCATCTTTGCTTCTTTCTATATGTTTGTCTATAGTATGTTAAAAATACCTGATTAATATTTTATTCTGAGCACACTTTATTCAGATAATATTCTTCTTTTCAGCTTTGCTATGATGGAAAGTGCTACAGTCAACCTAGGGCTGGACATCTCAGCCTACTGATTCTATTTCCTTATGATGAATCATATGGGGTAGTTCAACTTTTAAGTGTTTGAGAAAATGTCCTTACTGTTTTGTGTTCTAGTTTTATCCTCTTACATTCCCATTCACAGTGCACTTAACGTATATTCACTAGCATGATTGTCTTTAGTCTTTTAAATAACAGACTTTCTTAGTAGGAAAGTGATATCTCATTGTGATTTTGATTTCCCTTTATGGATAGTGATGATCAGCATTTTTTTCATGTATCTACTACCCACGTGCAGATCTTATTTTGGAATATCTATTTAGATCTAGAGAACATGCTATTTTTTTCTCCTTTTGAGTTTTGTCACTCTCCTGCAGATCCTTGTTAAACAAATAGTTTCAAACTATTTTCTTCCATTCTGTAGATTGTCTCTAGATTCTGTGGACTGGTTTCTTTGTCTGCAGAAGGTTTTTAATACAATATCTCACTTGTCTGAATTTGATTTTATTCCATGTGATTCTGATGTCTTGTCCCAAAATTCCTTGCTAATTTTGATGTTTTGAAACATTTCACTTATATTTTCTTTTACTGGTTTTGTAGTTATGTGGCTTAAAGTTGTCATTAACTCTTTTAAGTTTTTTTTTCAACTATTGAGGAATACATGTCTACTTATCATTTTTCTGCATGTGAATATACAAGTTTCCTATCACTTACTGAAAGGACCACCCACTCTAAAATGTATGAAGACAAATTAAGGGTTAATTTTCCTGAAAGACCTGGGTACTTTGCAAAACCACAAATATGCAAGAATTGGGGCTCTATGTGGGAAGAT
Source organism: Mastomys natalensis (assembly GCA_021653895.1). NCBI lineage: Eukaryota > Metazoa > Chordata > Mammalia > Rodentia > Muridae > Mastomys > Mastomys natalensis. Next base: position 253,815 of record JAJTUV010000560.1, read on the forward strand.
AGTATGTATGGATTATACAGAAATTTCCTCTGAACTGCAATATTCCCTCCTGGACCACAGAACCCTATGTGTCTGAAAGTTCTGAAGGGAGGCTCCTTAGAACTTAGGAAGAAAACAGCTCACAAATCTCAGGATATCCCTAACACTTAACATTCACAAGATAGATCCCTCACTCTTCAAGATTTTGTATATAGTAGAGTCCTATTGAAAGGGACTCTCCAACCTCTTGAGCTGTCTGCAAGTTGTACAGAGAATTCTAGGTTTTCAGATTCCATGAGTCATCACCCATACTTGGTTGAGGTTTTTTGTTTGTTTGTTTGTTTGCTTGTTTTTGTTTTTGTTTTGTATAACTAGGTGAATACTATTCAATTATATATATGTACCACATCTTCATTATCTTTTCATCTATTTTAGGACATTTAGATTGTTTTTATTCCTTGGCTATTGTGAATTCCTAAACAAAGAAACTATAAGCAATAATGACTTCTAGAAGAAGGAGAATAAGCCTCTCCCGCGGCTGAGCCCTTTTATTGATTGTCCAATGCAAAGGGTCATCCTTGAAACAACAAAAACAGACTCAGCAGGTTGAGTGGTGTGTGTGTGTGTGTATGTGAATGTATATATATATATATATATATATACATTCACATATATATACAACATAAATGTGTGTAACAATAGTAAGGGAGAAGGGGTTAGCAACTCAAGAGTCTCAAGAGTGGAGGACATGGGAGGTAGTAAAGGGAGAGTAGCTGGGAGGGACTGGAGAGAGGAAAGTATAATTTTTTTTTTTTTTTAAACAGGAGGAGAAAGAACATTACTATCACTGAGCAAATTTTGAAAGCACAGGTTGAGAGATGTCCTACATAGCTGTGAGTGTCCATTGCTCTTTCAGAGACCCAAGTTTCTGGTCCTTAGCACCTGAGTTGGGCAGCTCCCAACTGCCTTTAATTCCCACTCCAGGGAATACAACACTTTCTCCTGTTCTCTGAGGATACATACATACATGAGCACACACTTATACAAACACTGTCTTAGTTACTTTTGCAATGCAATGAAGAGACACCATAACCAAAGCAATTTCTAAAAGAAAGTATTTAATGGAGTTTTGCTTACAGCTTAGTCTATGACCATTGTGGCAGGGAGCAAGGCAACAAGAATGGTGCTTAAGCAGTAGCTGAGTGTTATGGATAGCCCCAGCCTTGTATTTTGATCCTAGTTCCACCTTCCTGGGAGGGGCTGCAGAGGATGAGTGAATCTGTACACAGGTGACATCTTGTGAACCTTCTGTCCAATTAAACTTGTAAAATAAAGGCTAGAGCCAGTGATTGGGCAGTAGAAGGGGAGGCAGAGAAAAAGGCTTAGGGGAGGAGAGAGTAAGAGGAATTCAATATAAGAGGTAGTCAACGGAGGAAGAGGAGGAGAAGGAGTCGATGGAGGAAGGAGTAGGAGTAGGAAGCCAACGATGGAGGAGCTGGAGGTGGAAGGACAAGCACGTGGCCTGGATAAACTGCAAGTTATAAGGGATCTCATAGCCTGGGAATAGAGTAGTGTAATGGTAAATCTACCCAATCTAGTCGTGCAATTTATACCATAATTATTGAGTTGTGTTTTCCTTGACTGGTCTTATTTGGGTCGGAGATTTACTGCAACAGCTGAGAACTTGCATTTCATCCAAAAGTTTAAGAGAGAGAGAGAGAGAGAGAGAGAGAGAGAGAGAGAGAGAGAGAGAGAGAGAGAAAATATATGTCTGCTCCTGGAATGGGTTTTTGTAACCTCAGTGTCCACCCCAATGACAGCGCCTTGAACAAAGCCATACTTCCAACAAGGTCACACACCTTTCCAAAACAGTTCCATCAACTAGAGGCCAAGTATTTGAATATCTGAGCCTATGTAGAGCCCATTCTCATCTAACTACCACAGGCATAAAAATATAGACATGAAAAAAAAACCCAAAATAAATCTTTTTGAAAAATCTTTAAAGCTATGCTATTCTTCAAAGAGTACTTGTCTAATTTGATACTATAGCAGTTCAAGAGAAGAGATATTAGTAGTGGGGCTCTGTTGCTTATGACATCATGTTGTTCCTGTACTACACTGACAATGTCTATTTATTGCAATATCTGAAGCTCGTGGGGTTGTCATTGTGCCAGAAAAAATAAGTTTCTATTTTAGTCTGCAATATTGCATCTGAGAAAACTATTGCCTGTCCTTAAAAGCCTTGAAGGACTCAGCCTCTGTTTGAAGATCAATTCTTTCAGGCATCCATTTCTGGAAAGGTGGAGATTTTTGTCTACTTGGAAGACTTTTTTTCCTTCTACCAAGTTATTTTCCTCAACAATCACATAATTTAGACTTTCTAAAACTTGGTTGCATTCATTACAGCACTTGTCACTAACTTTCACATCGTGATATGAGTGATGCTTGAATTGTTTAAGTCACCTACAGTTAGCAATAAGTTCTCCACTGCAGCTATGTCTAGTCTATTGTTTCAGCAACTGAAACATTTTCCTTTCACTATGAGTGCCCTGATGCAGAGAGAGAGGTCCATTTCTGTATCAGTTATTGTAAGTCTCTGTAGTATCTAATAAAGGCTCTACTTGAGATTTTGTTATAATCTCTCAATGTGAAAGAAGAAAAAAAACGTATGTTATGAAAAGAGAAATCTATTTAACTTCATTAAAATATAAAACAAAACATAAATAAATTAAGTTATAGAGTTGGCAAGTTAAAATAATACTACTGACAGAGATAGGATTAGGGTACAAAATGGGGCTGGAGAGATGGTTCAGCTGCCAAGAGTACTTGCTGCTCTTGCAGAGGACCCGAGTTGATTCCAAACATTGACACCAGGCAGATCAAACCTGGCTGGAACTCCAGCTCTGGGAGCTCTGACACCTGTTCTGGCCTCTTGGGCAATGCAAGCATGTGCCCATACAGAGACACATATGTGCACTTGAATAAATAACAACAATTTTAGAAAAAAATACAAAATTGGCAAGGGACAATCGTATTTGAAAAAATAAAAAGCAATGCCCTAATAGAAGAATGAATAAAATAAACAGGTAACTCAAGCAATAGAGACAAATAACAATACATATGACTGATAAGTATATGAAAAACATTTGTAGGAAAATAAAATTAAAGTAATAATGATATATTATTATTTGAAGTGCCAAAATGTTTAAACAATGTCACCTTAGATGCCATGCCCTAAATCTGAACATCTCAGCCTTTCAGAAATGGAAGAAATAATTTGTTATTTATAAATTACTCAAATGGACTGTTTTGTTACAGATGTATTAAGATGGTTAGAACAGAGGCATGCTCTGGATGAGAAAACTACATCACAGAGAGAGCAAAGAATACCACTAAGTTCAAGAAGAAGAGGTGGAATTTATACTTAAGGAGTCTAGCTTCAGAGGCTATCTGCTTTCTCATAAGGCAGCATAAAATTTATCTAAAGTGACATAGTTTTATAACCCTTCCCAAAGAGTGTAATGTATGGATTGAGAAATTCTTAGGTATGTTCAACACAAAATAGTAGTGATGAAATACACCTCGTGAGTTGCATAGGTATGGGACAGGGAACACATAAATACTATTTAGAGCAACATAAAATCATAATCTTTCTCAATAAAACTAACACAACAGCTGATCTCTCTCTCTCTCTCTCTCTCTCTCTCTCTCTCTCTCTCTCTCTCTCTCTTTTGCAAAGAGAAGGCTATAGAAATATTTTCATGGAGACCTAGGCTAAGAAAAGATTCACATGAGGAGCAAGCTTTGCCTCTTTTGGAATGTGATGAAGTCCTGGGAAGTATCAGTTCCTAGGTCACTGGTAAAAGGCTAGACAGGGCTGCTTTGTGGGGCTGGCTGTCTAGGTAGACATAAGAACTTAATAGTAGTCACTTGCTTAATGGGATCTCTTTGCTTCTTTATTAGAGGAAACACCTCTACTCTAGTGTAGTTCAGAGGGCAATTGCTGAGAAGAAATGTAAACTAATTTGAGTCAATGCATATGATTTATTTTCTAAATCTTGATGAAGTAAGGGAACCAGAACCTCAGTCCTCACCTTTTCCTCAGCTGCATAATCATGCTCCTTGACATCAAATCAAAACACTTTGAGATAGACCAGATGGGCTCTAGTTTTTGACTAGGTGTCAGCAAATTCCTTCCACTAGAGAAAACATTTGAGTGAGGAGGGCAAGTACTATGTTGACACATGAGTAATTCAAATTCTGCTCTAAGATTTTTTTCTAATTAGCTGGAAAATGTGAGCATTGCAATTATCAGCCTGTTTCCAGTAATTTGCAGAAGGGTTAAGATCAGGTCTAGGTATTTCTGCTCTGGAGGTTGACTTTCCTAAGGATATGTCCTGTGATAGCTTTCTGTCATGGAGACAAAATGGCTGAGAAACTAAAGGAATTGACTCAAAGCTACAGACAATTCAGTCCATGGTTAAGTAGCTCAGTGCCTTTTGAGCCTATGATATGAGTCTACCATGGCAGAAGTGTGTAATAGAAGAAAGATGTTCACTTCATAGCAGCCAGAAAGCAAAAGGAAAAGAAGGGGCTGGTGACAAAATATGCCTTTCAAATGAACAGAATAAGCAGCTTCTTCCAACATGGACCCATCTCCTAAATTTTTCATAACTTCCCACTATCCCAGCAAATTATGAGTACATAAATGAATTAATCCTTTCACCAAGGTCAGACCCTGAGTGATTCAGTCCCCCTTGCTAAGGCCCACCTATGAACACTGCTGCTGATACTAACTAGGACCAGGTCTCCAACACATAAACTTCTGGGGTGTTAGAGATCTAAAGCAAAACAGACACTTGCCTTATTTACTCGTGTTCATTGTGTGACTGGCTAAGTGCCAGCGACTCAATAAAAGGATCATGGGTTAAGATGAGAGATCAGAGAATATTAACTACACAAGAGAATAGAAACAGGAAAAGGAAACAAAGGAGAAATATAGAAGAGGAACATTATTTCCAGGCTTGGAAACATAACCTTGTTGCTTAGTATACTGTATGCATTAAGTACAAATGAAAATACTGTATAGTGCTATCTGCCTCACAGCGTATTTGAGGTGCCTGATGTGTGTGTATCAAAATTTAAATGTGCTTGTTGGTGGCACACATTGATTAATGAAGTGCTTTGGGGAGTGTTGTTTATGCATGCTCTGCTGCATGAGAGTTTTTGTGGCCTATTCCTCCACTGGTGTTCAGCTTCATCACGAGGGAAGAAGTCGTCTTGCTGAATGACATTTCTGAGAGATGCTGGAAATGTAAATAAGAAGTTTATAACTGATATTCACTTGTTTTTTAAAGTTACTAATAGGCATGAAATAAGAATAAAATGAAAAGAAACATGTTTACCCGTCGTATCTCCTTAATATAAAGTATTTTAGTAAATCAAAATTAGTGATTTGCATTTTGTAAAAAAGTCTGTATACTTTTTTAAAACTATGCAGCAGACATTGGTGAAATCTAATTTGAAAATCATCTTTTAGATCCAAAGACAGACACATAACAGCCCACATTATAACCCATCACATCTCACCACTCATCTAAAAAACATCTAGCAACATCATCCATGCTAGCTGAAAAGTGAACTTTTGCTATTATTTTGTTTTCTCCCAGCAAGCTCTTCTTTCGCTAATTCTACCCGCTTCTCAATTGTTGGGATCATCGAGTTGAAGTGTGGACAACTGACAGCTGCTGTCTACGAAGCAGTAGAGAGTATAAGGACTTTCTTCTGCTTATAATGGATCTAGTTTACTTGTGTTTGATATTTCCAAGTAGGCAAGCAAACAACACCTATTAAGACATTGATGCCTACCTGAATGTAGAAAACAAGAGGCTAAGAGAGGTAAAGAAACTCAGGAAAATACTGTGAAGAGAGCTCAAGGAGTATATATATATATATATCATGTATATATGAAATCATATATATATTTCATAAAACATAATTTCATGAAAACTTATATACATATGTTTTACACCAAATCATTAGTCTAAAAATTATCACTTTGAAATTCTTTTGCAATGCCTCAATTAATTTTCTTCATTTTCTAAACAATTTCCTCACATTTAAATAGGTTAAAGTTCAGCTGGGATTAGGCCTGCCTCTATCAACCAGAGGCACATAGGCATCTGTTTTGTTTATATGATATTAATGCAACTGGTGGACAGATGCTGGGCAATAGTCTTGGAAGGCACGGCTCCTTTTAGTCTTGTTTTTCTAAGTGTAAGTAGACAAAATGGCTGGATCACCAACAGAATTTAAGCTGTAACTTTATCCAGGAAATGGAAGCCATGATTATAGATCATCAAGATAGAAGACACTTGACCCATATACACTTAAGAGTCCTGGCTTATCTCCTTCCAGATTTCATAAAATAAATAAACTTCTATCCTGTTTGAGTCATTGTTATTTTGGGGATTTTAGTTCTTGTGTACTGGCAAAGAGCAATTTTGTTATTGTTAGCCATTCCCCTTGGTAACTAATACTGGGCTATCCACAATCACTGACTAAATATAACCGTACAAAATCCCCCAAGGATAAAGAGGAAAAAAATTACACTATAAAAAGATAGATGTGCTTAATTTTATTTATGTAAAACAAAACATGAATAAATTCAAATGAACAGAGTTGGCTAGTTAAAATAATAATAATGACAGAGATAGGGTTAAGAGACAGAATTGGGGATGGAGGGATGGCTCAGCACTTAAGAGCTCTTGCTGCTTGTACAGAATACCCAAGTTGATTCCAAGTGCCCACATCAGGCACCTGCTTATAACTCTAGCTCAGGAGCTCTGACACCTGTTCTGGCTTCTTTGGGCACTGCAAGCATGTGAACATACAGAGACATACATGTGCACTTAAATAATAACATGTTTAGAAAACATACAAAACAAACATAGGACAACTGCATTTGAAAAAAATCAAAGGAATATCCATATAAGAAAGGAATAAAATAAACAGGCAGCTCAAGTCACACAGACAATAGACAATCACCATGACGGATAAGCATTTGATAAAAAAATGTTTAAAATTTTTCATAGGAAATTGAAATTAAAGTAACAATGAGATATTACTATGAAATGCCCCAAATAATATTTCAGTGATGACACCTCTCAGACTTTTGGCTCTGATCAAGTGCAGTTTTTGTTGTTGTCTATCACACTATTGGGCGAGTGGAGGCTCAGTGGGTAAAGGGACCTGGTGATGAACTGACTGGTTCCCAGAAAACTGCGTGACTGAAGGAGTGAGTGGAATTGACTCCTGCAACATTTCTTCTCATTATCACATGGGGGCCATGATACATGAGCATTTACAACCACAACACACACACACACAATACACAACACACACACACATACACACACATTCACCCACTCATATATGCAAATACCCACATAAAATATATAATTTAAAATTTTAAATGAGAGTGCCTATCACTACTAACAACAGAAGAATAATTTTGTGTGATGTTCTACCTAGATATAGAAGTGTGAATGAAAACACTGAGGAATTCATTCTAACTGGTCCACTGGAGGATTGGAGGGTCAGTAGTGGGGTGCTTGCCTGGTACATGCAAGACCCTGGGATCTACTCTCATGAGCACAAAATACAGCGGTTAACTGGCTTCCTATATGGGAGGGGGCAAAGTACAATAATCTTCATTGAAGGCTCAAGGACTACAAGGTCTCTTTTGGGTTGTCGCAACAGAACAAAACCAAGCTAAGCCAAGAAACCTTGAGTTTTAGAGTGTATCTTAGTTCCATGTAAAATTTCCAAAAAAATTTAACTGGAATAATTTGTGCTCATCAATGTATAAAAACACCTTCAAAACAGATATTAAATTTTACTGTCAAATCAAATATGGAGATTTGATTATTTGAATATGGCAACTTGAGAGAATTTAACTTTCCTACAATTTTATTTTTTTTAAAAAGACATTATACTTGATATATGAGCTCTTGTTTTATCCTTACTCTCTATTCAGCCCAAGGATGAAGTACCCATCTTCACAACCTCCTGGGATTGGCATAGTCAAATCTGAATTTCCAATTCCATTACATGACTATCTACCCCCATAGATATGGCAATTACCTAATACCAACCATTCACAGCCCTATCTTACAGATTTTGTCCTACTTGGGATATGTTTTCTAGACAAAGCCATCTACACCACCATCACTATGTATTCTTCCCCTGCGGCCTCAGAATCCTGGCTGATACCCCTCCTGACTGGTCAGAAATGGAAACAGGCTTATAATCTTTAACAGCTGTCTCTCATCCATTTCAAATTAAACCCTTCTCAAAACCAGTCTGGTTAGTTTCCTCTGCATTTTGAATCATCAGCTCAATGAGGGTTGATGTAAGTCAAGTTGTTGTGCCTGTTTTATCTGGATTAATTCTTTTTTAAAACATCTAAACACAACACACCCCTCTTTTTTATTTCCAGCCTTAAGCACACATTACAATGGCTTCTGATCTCCCAAAGGTCAAATGGGGAACTTAAATGTCTGTGTCTTTCAAATCAGCAGCCAGCCAGAAGGGGCTTTCTCAGTGCTCCACCCTGACTATCCTGGGTTTCTGTGAGGTTTTTGCTGCCAGCTTACTCATTCTAATTAAATCACATTCCTGTTAAAAGAAACAAAGTTCATCACAACTAGAATGCTATATCGGCTCATTTTCTGTCTGTCTGATCCTTTACAATGTGCATGGCTTCAGCATTTATTATTAGCTTGTTTCTGTCCCCAAAACTTCCATATTAGGAATGCTTCAGTCCAGTGTCTCTCTACTATCTTCTTTACCTTGTCAATGGGAAATGGTAAATTCATTGGTTTGGGGGGGGGTTGAATAGTTTTGTAGAACTGGCCCACAATTAGTAAGAACTGGTTACATGAACTATTGTCTATTCAGGGTTTCACATTTCAATCCCATTTCTACAAAGTTATTTTAAATGTAGTTCAGAAAAATCTTTTGGTCCAGAGACCATTTCAGGTTTCACAAAACACTTTCAAATATTGGAAGAGTGACTGGAAGTCAAGGACACTAGTTTCCTATTTTATTATTATGATGATCTTTTATCAGAACCATTAGATAACTGCTTCACCTAGAGACTGAGAAGAAAAGGGTCTTACATGTTGGAAGAGACATAAATAGCAATGGATTTCCTTGGATAGATTAAGTCTTTTTTAAAACTGCAATTGTGGTTGGGGAGGAGAAAACAAAAATAAAAACTTTATATGACCTTCGAGTTGATAATTGTATACCATAGTGCTTAGAAAAGAGAAAGCTTGACTTTCAAAATTTTCGGTTCTAATCTTGTCTCATCAGCTAAGCTGAGCATGGTGGCACTAGCCATCTAAAGAACTTGAGGTTCAGGCTGGAGAATCACAGGTTACAGGCCAGGCCGCACAACATAGTGAGAATTGGTTTCAAAATTTAGAAGTAAAGAAAAGTTTGTGTGAGTATCTCAGTGGCGAATCACTTGCTGAATGTGCACAGGACCCTAGTTTTAGTCAATTGTCACACTGGAGAAGTGAGTAGTTATTAGTTTATCATTTTGACCTGTTTCTTTATTTGTAAACTAGGAATAACAAAACCTTCTTTGTACTTTGTTATCCGGTTTAAGTGAGTGAGGTCACATTTGGAGCATAGAATAGTGATTGGACATAGTGTACCATTAATACATTTTATTTCCTAGTATTCCAAATATGATCAAAATATATAGTAGAGAATTGCTAGTGAGTATTTTCTTGCAAGGATTAAAATTGTTGAGATCATTAATTGTTGGGCTCACTAGAAGAAGTGACTCTAGAGCCAGGGACTCTCTTGTTGCTTCTCTTTTTAATATTCCCTAATCTCGTTATGCAGCAAACATTTGGAGAATGGGTCAAATTAGCCTGTGGATTTCATTTCTCTAAATGGAATTGTTTTCTGGCATCTCACAGACTTGTCTTAGAGACATTTTGGGTGCCAAATTCATATCCATGGGTTCAACTTCTCAAAAACCAGCAGACAAATTTAGAAACAATGTCAGAATTGACTGAGGTTGTCCCTGTTGACCTTGACAGAAGTGTATAAAGTCTGGCTTAGCCCTGGTCTATGCATTTCTTTTGCTTTCTGAAAGGTAGGTTTTTGTCTCTCTACAGCAGTATATTGTGTAGCAGGTATGAAAGTTTGCTTTACTTACTAGTCTTTTACCCATGGCATTATTCATTATATGCAATGTAACATACTAATACAATTTATTTATAAAATGGTATGATTAATCTGAGGTAAGAATTTTAGCAACACACTTGTTTTCAGTTATAATAATGTGAAGACTAAATCTATTATTGTACATATACAATACCATCTCTTGACAAATCTTATCTTCTACTAGACTTAAGTATGGAAAACAAGCCAAATCTTGATAGTTCTGGTACCCCAAGTATTATTTTTTACTATTAACATTTGATAGATATTGTTAAAAGTACTTGCTGAATTTAATTGGAATTCATTACATAATACCCTACTATATGAGAAGTAATTTTACCATTGCATATCTATGAAGATATGAATTGCAGCTTTACTTAATAAAAAGTCCCATAAATTATCGTGAAATGAGGCCACAGCTTTGAAAATACATTGAAATGAGGAAAATGATACAAATAATAACATAGGTTTACATGAGCTTTTAAATTCACTAAAAATACCTAACATGTATCTTTTTGTGCTGAATAATAATATCAGCAGCTGTACTATGCAGATATGAGTTCCTTCTCTTTAGGAATATCACCATATTCTCTTATAACCAAAATTTACTTATCTACTAATTTGTGTTTTGAGAGAGAGAGAGACAGAGAATATATATTTGACTGCTGTGAAGAACAGACTTTAAAAAAAAAAACCCTGAGTCTTACTATACCCTAGGTTTTGTTTTTACTATACTTAAAGAAGGTTTTTCTGTAACCTGTGGATGCTTTCTACTTGACTCTACTGCTGCCAGATGGTGAATTTGGGATAGCAATAATTTATTTGCTAGTCTTTGTTTATTCACTTGTAAATTACAGAGCACTGAGCTAGCTGATCTTAAAATTGAAAAATCCATGTAAAATCCTGAGATAAAACTGACTCTGAGGTTAGATTCCTGATATATCTGTACTTGAGAAGCTGAAACGAGAAGATGGTGATCTCCAGGATTGCCTGGAAAATACAGTGAAACCCTGTCTGGGAGGGAAAAGGGAGATCTTTGGGTAATTCTTTGTATCTTTGTTGGGTTGAATATATTTATTTGAAAATGAAGCTACATGCTTAAGTATGTTCTTCAAATTCAGTCTTCTGGATGCAATCAAACAGTTGACTTTATAGATTTTAAAGTTATATTTATTTATTCGCTTTACATCCCAATACCAGCCCTCCCTCCTCCCAATACTCCCTTGTGTATGTAGATCCTCCACCAGTTCTACCCTCACCTTGATTTTATCTTTATACTTACTTTGAGTAATTGAACCCTAGACCTAAAAATAATTCTTTGTATAATTTAGAAAATGAGATGGTGATATTTTTCAAATGTATTTGTGTGTGTGTGTGTGTATGCTGTGTATACACATGTGTGTGCGCACATGTGTGTTTATGTGTGTGAGGGTGTCTCATGACTTCCAAGGCACATATATAGAAGTCAGACATCTCTGCATGTTGGTCCTTGCCTTCTACCATGTTCCAATCGGTCTCTTTTCTAGTTTTTCTGCTGTGTGCTTGGAGCTAGCTGGGCCTGAAGAGTCTAAGCATTCTCTTGTTTCTGTTTCCAAGCTCCCTAAAAGAGTTCTGATTTTAAAGAGGTTTATGCCATGGGTCTGGCTTTGATGAGAGCTCTGGTTTTAGATGGGTTACAGAATTGAAACTCAGGTTCTACTATTTGTGAAATGAAAGCTTTTATCCAACGAGTTGTCTTCTACTCCTCTCAACCTTTAAACTAAACACATCTTGCCTGTCTTTACAGGTTAGATCTTGTTTTAGAGTCTTTGGAACCAAGAGCATGATTGCTTCTTGCCATGGCTAGTGCAGCTATCGGCAAATCAGGGACCAGAAGAGAATAATTGTACACAGAAACACAAGACACTGGGTCCTCTTCAGGAATGAACAATTTTTAGTTTTTCTTTTGCTGTTTATGTGTCATTTAGCCAGGTACTAAATAGAGACCTGCAAGCAGAGCTGAAGAAAATCATCTTTTTGACCTCTTTTCTGAATTCCTTCTTTAGCACTTTCCTGTCCTTGTGGTCTTAGCCTTCACCCACCCTCCTTAAATATTATTTTCAGCCTGCAGTTTCTGAGTCATATAGCCAAATTCAAAAGAGGTTCATACATAAGAAAGGAACAGCTGACTGTCTAGACCCTAATACCTCTTAAACTATATCTTGGCTAGGAAACAGTAGAGTGTGGTGTTGTGAGATAGATTAATCTTTATTAGTTGGTTAATTCTCTAGATGTTCATTAAGATCTTATCCTTTGAGAAAGACTGCAATTTACTCTAAATGTGTCTTAATGTTGAATTCACAAGCTTTAGGCCAGGCTAGGCAATGTAAATTTAATATCTGACAAATTCTAATCAGAATTTTTCCTTACATAAATATTAAATTAGCAGAGTACATGGGCCTAAGGTCTGAATGAGAGATGGAGAGATGAGAGAATGTACAGAGACTTGGTACTGTACTGGATGGAAGACTCAACAGATGCTGGAAGACGGGAATCAGAGGGGGGAAACAGTTGAACAGAAATGTCCACAACATCAATAGGGGTGGGTCCTGAATGTGCTAGACAGCCTTTTGTCACTGTGACAGGATACCTTAGAACAATAATATAAGAAACGAAGGACTTTTGTTCCAAGGCTTCAAGACTTCAGTCCGTGTTAGATGGCCCCATTGTCTCTGGGCCTATAGTGAAGGAACATAGCATATCAGAACAATATGACAGAGCTGAGCTGCTCAGTTCATGGCAGTCTGGAATTGGGGTAAGGGGAACCAGAAAAAGCATCTCTTTCAAGGCCATGTTTGCAATGATCCTTTTCCTTCTAGTAGGTTCCACCTCCTAGTACCCCATTCAGCTAATCTAAGATAAATGGATTCATTCCTGGATAAAGTTACAGCCTTCATATTCAGTCACTGCTCAATGGCACCGTCAACTGGAACCAAACATTCAGTGTATATGCCTTTAAGGTCATTTTTATACACAAATAATAACAGTTAATTGGTGATCCAATTATTTATTCAGAATTCTTGATTTGCAATTGAATCAAACACTTTCACATTTCTCTTTAAGAAGATAACCTGCTGGAGGCACCTGTTTTTATTGAGATCCACATTGTATATGAGTAAATATAATACAGGTACTATAGCTGCATGAAACATGGTAGATCTCTTCATACAGACTGAGTACTTATGTATGGTTTTTCCATCCAGTAAGTCTTTCTGAGGGAAGGCAAAAATGAGACTATTCAGCAGCATGAATATTAGCAGGCATCAACATTGTTGTTTTACACAGTACTGGCCCTAATTAAGAGCACTCCCCAGATTTGTAGTGTTCACTGGGCCCTGATTTCAAATGTGCTTCATTTCCTGCCTTGAGACATATGTCCTAGCTTGTTTGGAATCATTTACATGTTTGGTAATTCTCTTCTTCCTCTGTTGACATCTGGAGACATTCTTTCTCATTTCTTTTGGCATGTTGTCTTCCGTGTGGAGAATCAAAGCAGCTTTGCTAGAAGATATTAGTGTTTACTCACTAGATGAGTATTTAATTTTTTCTGCATTATTTGCAGCATGATTTCCTGGCATTGGAAAACTTTAGAGAGAAACATACACAGAAGATCACAAAGGAATCCAATAAATTATGATAAAAATCAACATGGAAAACTATCAAGTCAGGCTACTGATATGAAACTCATTTAACTTACTTATCGGTTTCTTAAGAGGTATCAAATAAGTTTAGGCTCATAGTTAGGCACTGAAATTCTATCATCGTAATCAATTCTGCATCCCTTTCCTATGAAACTTACTGTTCAGCTCCAATCAGGAGAGATAGGAGCAACTATGACCATCAGAGGGAGGACTAAAGGGAGTGTGATCTAGGAAAGGGTACAATCCAAGCAGATTTTTGCTTTATTGTATTTACATCTACTTGAGTGTAGCAGCCGTCTTTAAAATTTCCATCTTTATTTACTGCTATGGTTTAAATATTTGCGAAAATTAGTTTCAAGCTTATGGTGACTGCACTCATGAACGAATTAACCTATTCACTGATTGTAGACAAAGGTTTATTCGTTTTTTATCATTAAAGTAGGGGTTTTTGTTTTGGCATGTCTGCTCTATCACATGAGATTTGTTATTTCAGGACATAGCAAAAAGGCCCATACTGGATGCTAACGATGATGACATCTTGCCCTTAAATTTTCAGATATCTAGAACCAAGTAACTATGCATTTACTCTCTATGAGATTGTGGTATATGCAGTTACAATAACAGAAAAGAAACTGAAGCACCAACCATTGCTGCTATCCTCTGTTAATGGTTTTGTGTACCTTAGAGTCACAAAATAATTTAGGAAGTAAAGATACTCTCCCACATATTTAACATAGCACTCAAAAAGTGCACAAATGTTATTGAGCAAGATTAATTAATTAATACTGTAAACTTTTATTACATTTGTGTGTGTGTGTGTGTGTGTGTGTGTGTGGACATGGTGTGTGTGGAGGCCAGAGAACGACTTAAAAAAGTATAGTCTCTTCTCCTATTATGTGGATCTCAGGGATCAAACTCAGGTTATCAGTTGTCAGTTGTCAGGGTTATAAGCAAGTACCCTTACCACACACCGAGGCATCTTGCTGCCTACAAAAAAATTATTGATAATAATGATGGATATTTATATGTATCAGACAATGTTCTGACTCTCATAAATGTCCTACATTATTTAGGACAGAAAATAAGAATAAGTAAGTGTGACAATTATTTTATTTAAAGGTATTTTAATAGGAAATAAGAGAAACACACTCAGGACCACTTAAGTTGAAGCTTAAAAAGGAGTTGGTTGAGAGTTTGTTGAATTTATAAGAAGCAAAATCAAAAACTGGATCTAAGTCTCACCAGGTACCATTGCTGAAAGCTACCTCTTGTTTTTCTTCCTTCCTCTTGTGTGTTGCTTCTCCTCAGTCTTGTGACTTCCCCCTTACTGATACCTCTAGATTAGAACACATGTGACACTGGTAATCAGACTGCAGTGCCAACCTCAACCCTCAAGTTTGTATCCCTCCATTCAAGCAGTATTGTGTCTTAGAATGGCACCTAAGTTCCAAATTTACACTCTTGGAAATGCTCTGGCTCTCCATTTGGAAAACATACTCAAGCATTATCCAATCATGTTGGTCTAGACACACAGGCTGCATTACAGACATAGCTACATCTAGCTCATTAGCAACAAGGCCAGGCACTTCTCAGAGAATTGGTAGGCTCTGTGGTAATCTAAGATGTGCTAAATAAAAGTGGATAAGGAGTCGATAGCTATAGAAAGAATACAATATGGTGATTCATTGAATATAGACAAGACAAGGAAGAACCAGAGATGACACCAAGGGTTCTATGTTTGGGACATCGAAAACCAAGGTCAAGAAATGGACTCTTCTATTTGAGTGTCAGGAAAGGAAGGAGGGAAGGAGTATGTATTAGAAAGTAGAGAGCAAAAATGTTTCCAAGTATAAAGCAACCCCATCAACAGCATCTGCTCCGGGTATGAGTTGGGGGTTTTGACTTTATGAGTACATCTCTTCCTATTACTTAGTCTCCGTAGAGCCTCCCTCATTCTGACCTTTCTGTACCTCATTCTATGGTGGATGATTTCTCTATAAAAATTGCCTATAGTATAACCATAATTAAACATGAAGGAATCCACAGACTTTAGGCGACTTATTTGCCTGGCAATTCAGTTTTGCCAAATACTTTTTGACTCAGTAAATGTTTCACTCATACCTCCTTTTCCCCTAACCCCAACCTGCTTCCTGCTCCCAGCTCTTGCTTTCCATCTGTTGTTTTTGTCATTCCCTCAGTGTCCACCTGCCTCTGATTTTGTAAACTATCCAATCCAGATAGTCATCTCTGAAGGGACTCTGACATTTTTATTACTTTATACTCACACTGAAAACATATCTGAATACTGTCTGTATATAACTCTGTGTGTATTTGATATACCTAGAGGCAGTTAGAGTTTACCCTCCATTCATATCAAGAGGTCAAATGTCTGGCAACTTGACATTTGTCAATTTCACCGATTTTTCCCCTTGCTGAAGTCACAATTCTCTGGCCCAAGGTTATAATTTGACCTCTACCAGACTCAGGAATTTTTGTCATTTTAGAGGCATTTCCTCTACAAAATAATTAAAATTTAATTTTGAAATCGTATTAGTATAAAGACAAAGAAAAGCTGGGCCATGATTATTATATTCCATCAATATTTTATTTATATTTTTCTTCTGACATTTAAAGTTATATGTTTTCATCGGTTCCTGAAAGAGAATGACCTGCCTTGGATGGAGTTAGATGTTCTTGAGTTCAACTGTGCCAAGAGACAGATGTAGAAGAAACTTTTTTTTTTGGTCTATTATGAATTATTTGTCATTTTAGAATGAGTGCCCCAATTCTTTTTCTGCTCATATCTTTTTGCAGAACAAATCTTTTCAGGTTACCTGCAGTCCTGCATTCCCCTGCCCTCCATCGTCCACCACTGGATATTTTAAGAATGATGGATCTGTCTGAGTTTGGAGATGCCACAGCCTTCCTCAGAAGAAATAAAGCTGACCCTCTGTTCCAGTCCCCAGCCTCTGATGGTAAGACTTTGTAGAAACTGTTTCCTTGAGTTCATATTACTACTTCAGGGTGACAAAACTATTTGCTTGATTGCAATGAATCATCATGTCTAGAGACTTACCTATTTAAATGACATGCAAACAATTGCTATGAATCTATGAAGAATTGAAGACACCAAAGTGTCCAGTCCAGGTATAGAAATTTCCAAGAAAAAAGAAAGGAACTTGGAGGAATTCAAGGTGCACACCATATTTATGTAGCCCTTAGACTAGTATTCTCTTCTAGGAGTTGCCATAGGTCAAGGCTTCCTTAGGAACCTATTAATTATCAGTGAGCACATATTTTAGCAGGGAGAGGTCTGTGGCTTGGCTGAAAGTTGGCTTCTTCACACACTGTGAAAAAGGAAGGAAATGATACTTGGGAGCTTCGAGGCTGGAGGTGAGAACTTGTCTCTGTCTGCAGACATTCCTGCTGTTGGAACCTGGCCTTCTGGCACAGGTCAGCAGAATTTCTCAGCCAAAGTAAAAGAAAGATCAGTTAGGAGACTGACACTGGAATTCACAACTTCTTTGTGCTTCAAGCAAGGCCAAAGGTTAATGAGGATTTAGCTTCAAATAAAAAGGCCAACTTCTACATTAAAATTTCCAAATAAATGTAACCTTCACCCTCATTCTTTTTTATATTTCTGGGCTGCATGACCATTCTCTAAATTTCAGCTAATTGGAGATTTGGAAGTCAGATTCACAGTGTGGTTTGGCATCAGGTCACCTACATGTCTTAATTCCAAAATTATTTAACAGTGCACAATAAAAACTGAACATTGTTCTGGTACCCAGAATTACTCAACATTAGACTTTAATGTGACCAATTATAATACAAGCCAATTATGAAGGAAATTGTATTTCCATCACAGACCTACCAGTCCTGGATAAGGTCCCAGTTTTCCATCCTTGTATTTCATTAGTGTGATTGCATTTCAATGTAGCTAATTATAATCCTTCAGATCAAATAGAATAACAGAACACTCCCCAAACTCAGAAGTTACCATGCAGAGGCATTTCACAGGCAGTTAGGCAACTAAGACAAGATGGTGATAGTGCTACTAGGGAGAAAAAAAATCAAAATTGCCAACACAGTGGCAATATTTCATCTATAGAATCAACACTATAAATGATTGCTTAAAATAGAGCAATCCATATAATCTTGATTAATTATTTAAACACATCATCCTTCTTTATAGCTATTCACTGGCAGCAAACAGATTTAAAAAATATTACCAACAGTTCTTAATCTCTCTGGGCTAAGTGACAGGGTTTGTATTTAGAACTCAGGCCAAATGCAAACAGTTTAATAATGAGTATTTGACCAACTTGAATTTAATTCCCTGTTTGTGATCATCTATTACTTTATCAGTAGAGTAAAGGATCTTGCCTTACTGAGCCTTCTTTTTATTCATCTGCCAAAGTTAGATAAACAAAAACTCCTGTCTAGCCTACTTATCTTCTTTGCTGTTAGGACCAAATAGTGCTTAAAACTTGAAATTAAATTTAATGTAGCAAAATGATACCCAGAAAAGAAAACTAGAAGTACTGGGTGTTTGGGAGGAAGACTAAAGAATGACTATCCAAACCCAAACCACTGATTTTATCCTAGAAGAGGTTAAGTTTCTATTAATATGACTATAACTTTGAACATAATCTAACCATAATTTTCTCTCATATTATAGAACAGAGCCCCATAAGAATTGATACAGAGAAACAACAATGGTCACTTGTGAGCTTGTTTATGGTTGGTTTTAGTGTTTTAAATTCTTTTTATACATCTCAAAATTCTCTAGAAATCACTGACCATCTTGATATTATATGAGATATATAATTAGAGATGGTTAGCCCAAAGGAAATAATATGGGGGAAATATCCTTCATTTAAATATGAAAAAAAAACAGGATTCCATAAGGCAAAATGGTTGCTAGACAACTCATAGTAGCAAGACCAGTACTAAAGTCTAGATGACCCAATTCAAATGCAGTGACATCTGCATCTGAAGTTTGCATTATTGATGGGCAGAAGGAATTAAAAGTTGACTCATTTCATCTACTTTATTTTTTAAAGAAAAGATGCTGCTGTGGACTGTGTCTCTGAGAAAGACTTCTGAAAATTCTTCAGTCCCACTGTTTCCTGAATGATGAAGCAAGGAGCTCACTGTGGGGTGGTAGGCGAACCCTACTTCAGAGAAATACAGGAGAGAATAAAGAAGCTAAGCACTTGTTAAAGGAAGCATTAGATAATGGAGCAAAACTAATTTAGGAGGATGGTAATTTGATTTTAGAGTCATTAGTCTAATCACTGCTAATAATTAGCCATGACACTGTTGGCACTGTGCACAAGTCTTATACTTTTTCCCAAGTTCAGAGACAGACAGACAGACAGACAGACAGACAGAGACAGAGACAGAAATAAAGATAGAAAGAATCATCAAATTTCTTTTAAGTAATAATATGTTTTTAAATTCATAGACTTTAATATACTAAAGAAGTACTTTTAAAAATCAAATATATTTTCACATACTAAGATAAAAACAGCAGTGTTTGCATAAAAAGGAGCAAATGATAAGTACAACACAAAAACCAGTATTCAAAAGCATAAAAATGCAGAAAGGCAATGAAAATCGAGTTACAAGGGCTTATCACATCTGCTTACCACGGAGTTTTCAGGTGAGAATTGTTTGTAGTTAGGGAAAGGAAGAAAACAGTGCATTGTAAATTGTCATAGTAGGAACACATTGAGCAATGTGTTTCTATGCAGAGACAAGAATGGGAGCAAAGGAGGAGAATGGTGCCCAGTTCATTTCCTCTTTTTGTACACATTCATCACTGTGACCCATAGCCCACCTTTAGAGAAAATATCTGGAGCACTGAAATACCTGAAACTTTGGTAACTCATATTTTAGAGGTGGTGGTGGTAACCTAATTTTCATTCAAATTAGGATCATGGTAAACTGTGGTTTTCATCAATGCCCTCACCTCATCCCTTTTCCTATTTGGATGAGGAACTCTTGTAGTATGCTAAGACTCATTTTCCTTGAAGAGCATATTTTCTATTCCTTTAAATGGCTAATTGCCCCAGGTGGACACCAATTTGGTAAGTATTTAAATGAACCCACAGAAGCTTTTTCTTGCATTCATAGGATTTCTAACTTATTTCATGTAAGTATTTTATGGGTTACTTTTATGAAAGACTTCTTTACTTAGGGATAAAGCATTGACTGAGTGAACAGCAGAAGGAAAATAATATATGATGGGAAGTATAAATCAATTTTATTATATAACAAAATAATGGATATTCTTCTTCAATCTATTCACTCTAGCATGTCCTTTGCTTAACATACTTTCATTCAATGATTTAAATATAGTGTATAGAAACCCTTAAGGACAAGTCCATTAACATACAGTTTTCCATAGATGTAACTAGATCATTTTTGAATGAGTCTTTTGAGGGGATCTGGGAAAGAATAGGATGACCAGGAGAATATCCAGGGGTGTAGAGTTATGGTAGGATGGGGAAAGTAGGTTAGGTAGACAATTATAATCTAAGGGTCCATGATACTGGCAGATATCTGCTTTCTGAGATTTATCTTGTTTCCTTACAAGCATGCATGGGTAAACAGTCATGGTTAGCATTCATGTTTTTTTTTATAATTTTGTGACTTATATTGATAGCTCCAAGACTTGGTAGAAACAAGATTACACTGGTATGAAAATGACCAATGGAAATGCCTTTGAGTGCTGTAATTATAATCTATCTTTTCTCCTTAGGGAAGAAGAAATGCTGGATTCCCGATGGGAAGAATGCTTACACTGAGGCTGAGGTTCAAGAAAGCGGTGATAATGGACAAGTAATTGTAGAGACTAGAGATGGAGAGGTAAAGCAGGCCTTTTCCTTCTAGGGCTGTCTGTGCTCTCCTCCTAGTCAGGACACTAGATATATCCTTTCTAAATATATCCTAGTGTGCTCTTAGGGTAAGGGATGCTACTGATATAACTTGGAGACCTCACTCATGTACTCTTACCATAACCATCAAATGCATTGAATGAATCTAAATAAGGTGGTTATAGTGGAAAATATAAACTCTGGACTTCACAATTGTTTCTATTTCTTTTGTTAACATTTCAAGTTCATTCTTCTTTCCCCTCCCCCTTCCATTTCTTCATTCCTCCTCCTCTTCTTCCCTTCCAGTAACTTCTGCTGCTTATTTTTTCTTGAGACACAGTGTCAATCTATGTTTTCTAGAATGACCTCAAGCTCATGATCCTCTGTCTGCCAAGTGCTGAATCTAGCTGTGTGCAGCACCAAGGAAATGGCAGTATGGGGATGGAGCTCTTGCCTACCATGCAAGAAGATTTACATTTAATTTCTAGTACTTTCAAAATGTTTTTATTAAAAAAAGATGTGTGATTTTAGTAAAATAACATCATATCAGAATAACCAAGAAGTAGGTAATGTCTAGTTGGCCTGAATTCAAGAGAAAGAGAATAAAGGCTTAGATGACAGAGGAAAGCTGTTTACTTTGCAGCACCCGTGAAGCGAAGAGACAGAGACAATAGCACAGAGAGAATATATATGCTTTCAAGTCCTATATTCAAAGTCACATGTTCCTAAGCTAGGCTCTACTAGTTATACTAGAACCACCTGGAAACTCATCAAGTGATGAGTGAAGTGATACCCTTATGACCAAATTACCTCTGAAAGTGCTGCTAACCAGAGACCAATTCTTCAAAAGAGCCTTTTTTTTTCAAACCATAACATGAGTTTATTCACAATTCAAAACATGTTCTCCATGTCAGCTTAGCTGTGCTGAGAATCTTAATGAGGGATGGCACCTAAATAATGAGAGTGTATGAGTAAGAGAGACATCACATAGCAAGATATGGAACAAATAGGCTGGTGATTGGCTAAATGTCTTTCTTTCTTTCTTTTTTCTTTCTTTCTTTCTTTCTTTCTTTCTTTCTCTCTCTCTCTCTCTCTCTCTCTCTCTCTCTCTCTCTTCTCTTTCTTTCTTTCTTTCTTTTCATTTCATTTTCTTAACTTAATTTTATTTTGTGTTTGTCTTTACTTATTCACTTTACATTCTGCTCACTGTCCCCTTCCCGGTCACCACCTCTCACAATCCTTCCCCCCTTTCCCTCCCCTACTTCAGTGAGTGAGTGGGGCCCCCATATCCCCATCTGGCAGTTCAAGTCTGCAATGCTAGGTGCTTCCTTTCCCATTGAGGCCACACAAGAAATATAGTCACAGGGGTTGGAACAGAAACTGAGGGAATGGCCAACCAAATGTGGTTTTTAAAGCAATCTTTTCATGAGAACTGAGAGCCAGAAGAGAACTACCTAAGTCCACCCACGTGCAGAATCCCAGTGTCCTAAACAAAACTTCTTTAGGTTATACCTCTTCAGTGTCCCCTACCACCTCTCTGTTTTGCCATCCTATAAATTAAGCTTCCAAAATACATACTATTGGGGGAGATTCCCAAACTATATTCCAAACTGTAGCATCCTGGAATACATCTGGAATACAGTTCAAAATGTAGTAATTCCATAATAGGAGTCACTTGCGGGTGGGGCAGGACCAGGGCAGCACATTATAGTGAGAGCACAAGCAGTCATAAACCTATCACTTTATGGTCTGTAGACCAAAGAATGTGAAGTGGGTGCTGGGTCCCACAATACCTTTAATACCCACAACTCTACGATTACATATTTCCAATCACCTAAGCACCTCTCTGTAGACCACAATTTTTAAAGGGTCTACAACCTCTCTATAGTAGTGGGGATTTAACATATGAGTCTTTCAAGGGACACTAAGGATGAAAATTGTAACAGCCTTGAAAATTGTAAGATGTATGGTTGTTTGTTTGCTTTGAATAGTCTTTTCAAAGGCATACAAAAACATATATGCATAGGGGAGAAAGAAAAATAGATCTTTGCTTGTGTGTTGAGATAAGATATCTTTGTGTAGCCCTGACTGTCCTGGGCTCACTAACACTCATTATGTAGACCAGACTAGCCTTGAACTCACAGAAACTCCTCTTGCCTCTGCCTCTGCAGTGCTAGGATTAAAAGTGTGTGCTACCATGCACTGCTAAGAACATACCCTTTCTTTTTCTGTTCTCTGCAGAGTCTGAGAATTAAGGAGGACAAAATTCAACAGGTGAACCCTGCAGAGCTTGAAATGATAGAAGATCTGTCAATGCTGCTTTACCTCAATGAAGCATCTGTACTGCACACCCTGAGGAGGCGTTATGACCATTGGCTGATCTATGTATGTATATAGGCTTTACTAGAAAACTCTCATGTTGGAACTTGTATTAACTGTCTCAACTTTTTTCAGTGATATCTTACATTTGGTTATAATTTCCTCATATGAACATCCATTCGGAAGTCACTGTCTCAACATATTCTTTAGTTTTATTTGGGCAGCATGCATGCCATTTCTCAGAGGATGCCATACTAAATTGAAAGTATGAAGCTTAGAACCTAACAGAGTAGAGTCCTCATGCCAGCTCAGTTACTTATTAGTTAAGGCAATGTAGTCTACCAAATTACTTGTGGAGGAAAATATCATTGAGATGTTGTTCTTCCAACATAGTATTGTATAAAGATAAAACCAGGACATGCTTGTATTCATACGCATGACACTTGTGTGTACATACACAGATATATTAAAATTAGGAATGGATAAACATATGTTACATGCTCACATTGCTGTCTAGAGAGAGCTAGATAGTCATTGAGCATCTTCATGGCACTCTATATCAGTGTTTTCAGGAAAGAACAGCTGAGTATCTTGCAACCATGTCACAATTGTTGCTATATGTGCTCTTTATAGGAATGCTTGATTTCCCCATTCAGTGTTCAATGAACCTTTGCGTGATAAATAAGTTAATGAAAAACATTAAAAGGCTGGGCATGGTGGTACACATTTTTAATCCCAATACTTGATAGGAAAAGGCACATGGATCGTTGTGAATTTCTGGCCACCATGATCCACATAGTGAATTTCCAGACAGCTAGGGCTATGTAGAGAGATGCTGTCTCAAAAAACAAGCAAACAAGTAAGCAAACAAATAACAGAGAAAAATGTTCCATTTATGGCCTGGAATGCTGCTAAGTCCAGATATAGACAGATAGATTTGCTAAGCATGGACTTCGATTTGTATTCGTCATGTGTGTATACCTACTACTGAATGCATAGAGATTCAAGAACAGCATTAAGGCTTGTTCTGACACTGTGAAAGACACTTGTATTCAGAAGGACATTACAGCAAGCCCTTAGGAAGATGAGACCTCTCCTTTAAGACACCCTATTTATGTTGCTGAGAAAGTCCATGCAGTCCAAGGTGAAGATGACTTTCTCCTTTCTCCATATTTCCAGTCTTGTTAAACTCCCTGATGTTACCTTTCTATAAGAAAATGGGATGTTAATATTTGACTCTACATATAATTTAAAAGGTTACATATTAAAAATTAAGTACAGGAGGTAATTCACCAGCACTTGGGAAACCAATTGGTTTCTCTAGTCTTTAAGTTCCTGATGGTTGGTTGGTTGCTTCCTCCTCTTTTTTCCCAACCTATGCATTATTAGCAACACTGAGAACAGGCTAAGGTAGTGGCCATAGGTATCCAAGACTGTGACAGGCAACCATCCTAGTCTTCAACTATCTGACTTACCAGTTGACTGTTTTAGTTTCTCTGAAGATTTGTCTCTCAACAAAATTGACACTGAATGGGCACTTTTTAACGTGTTTATTTTTATTAGTATTAAATCATTTTATTTATTTACATTTCAAATGTTGCCTACCTTCCTGATCTTTCCCCAGAGCTCTTCACCTCTCCTTGTCCCCTTTGCCTCTTAGAGGGCGTTTCCTCCACCCCCACCTCACCCCTTCAGCATCCCTCTTCCCTGGGGCATCAAGTCTTTACAAAATTAGGCCCATTCTCTCTCACTGAGGTCAGACAAGGCATTCCTATTCCATATATGTGCTGGGGCCCACAGATAAGCCCATGGTTGCTCCTTGGTTGGAGCTTAGTCTCTGGGAGCTCAGGGGGGTCCCGGCAAGTTGATACTGTTGTTCTTCCTATGGGGTTGGCATCCCATTCATTTCCTTCAATCCTTCCCCTAACTCCTTCATAGGAGTCCCCAGACCTCAATCCAATGGTTGGCTGTAAGTATCTGCATCTGTCTCAGTCAGCTGCTGGTAGTGCCTCTTAGAGGATAGCCACGCTAGACTCCTGTTTGCAAGCACAACATGGCATGGTAAGTGTCAGGATTTGGTGCCTGTGCATGGGATGAATCCCAAGTTGGTCCGGTCACTGGATGGCCTTTCCTTCAGTCTCTGCTCCATTTTTGTCCCTGCATTTCCTTTAGACAGAAATAATTCTGTGTCAAAACTTTTGAAGATGGGTAGGTGGCCCCATCCTTCCACTGGAAATCCTGTCTACCTACCAGAGGTGGTCTCTTCAGTTCTATCTCTGCACTTTTGGGCATATTGACTAAGCTCACCGGCATTGAGTCCTGGGAGCCTCTTACATCCCAGGTCTCTGGAACTTTCTAGAGGTTCCTTCCTGCCCCTAGCTGCATTTTTCTGTTCATTCTCCTGTCCCTCTGGGCTTCTCTCCTGAGTACTTTAAAGTAGTATCAATTCACATATAGTCCTGAAGGACATTCATCTCAAATAAAGTAAAAACACTGCTGTTGCACTTCTTGTAAAAACACTAGAACAAAAGACTTTCTTGTCTTCTCAGGCTTCTTCTAGCTACTGGTATTCATTGTGTTGGTTTTGCCTCAGTTTCTCTTCAAGAGTTATATTGTGGGGGCTAGAGAAATGCCTCAGAGGTTAAGAACACTTGTGGATTTTGCAGAGGAGCCAGGTTTGGTTTCCTGTAACAAATGGAAGTTCACAGCCATCTATAACTCTAGCTTAAGGAAATCCAGTGTCATCTTTTGGCCTCTGCTGGCACCAGACACATATGCACGCACATTCATACGTGCATGCAGGCAAATGCTCATACACATAAAAATAAAAATCTTTTTAAAAAGAGACTTACATGTGTCAGATGTTTTAGCAGTTAGTTCATTTGTCAGAGAGCAAAGGCAATCCGAGGTCTTAATGTTGGCCTAACCCAGATCTCTTGACTTCTGTTAGAAATAACTTCTTCACAAGAATTCAAATCTTTCATCTTCCATGGTCCCTTACAAGTAAATAGTCAAACTAGCATTATATGACAGGGAAGTCCTGGTAAACGTGGGAGTGTTGCTAGTCTATTTTCTGAAATCCACTCTGATCTCTCTTCAGACATATTCAGGTCTCTTCTGTGTGGCTATAAACCCTTACAAGTGGCTCCCAGTGTATCAGAAAGAGGTCATGGCTGCCTATAAAAGGAAGAGGCGATCCGAGGCTCCCCTCACATCTTTGCTGTGGCCAATTGTGCCTTTCAGGATATGCTTCGCAGTAAGTAGATGCCCTACAAAATGAAAAGGGAGAATTTCTAATCTAAGTTTTCTCCATGTCACTGAAGGACACTTAGATATTGTGACAGGTCATGGCCTCACAGCTGCCTCATCTCTTGAAACCTCTGTTTCCTTCTGGATAAAATACAGGCAACATAGTATGGGCCTCCATGGTTACAGGGACAATTAGCTTGTACTTCAGAGTGAAAGAATGCATTTGTAGTGCTGGGGCTGGAGGCTGGCCCAGATAATGCCCCCTGCAGATATCTGCACTCATTACACCAAGCATCTGCTATACTGTCTGACACAGAAGCTATTCTATAACTGTTACTATGTGATGATTCTTAAAAGGTTGAAATTCTCAACCATTAGTTAGTTACTTGTTATATTTAGAGCAAGGGAATAGGCCTAGAATTAATATGTTCATGTGACTAGTAAAAATAGGGGTATGTTTTTTACTGTATTTTTTAAATGAGAGGTTTGCAAGTGTAGATAAAACAGATCCATCTCCCTTTTTCTAAGTTGAAACTGTTACTAAGAAAATTGTTAATAAATTCATGCCAGTACATAAGCATCAAGCATAAGACTATCCCAGCATTTTCCTCTTTTTTTGTAGATGGAGAGAACCAGTCCATACTCTTCACGTAAGTGGTTCATTTTTCTTTTTGCTCTATGTGAAGTTTCACTGGAAATGGATACTTATATTTCACTGAGAGTAAAACTTAAGTTTGTCAAGTTTGAATTGTTTAATCTTTAGATACAAAATGCATTTCAGGTAGGCAAAGATACTCTGTGCATAGCCATACTACTTTGGAGAGTTCTGCAAGTATGATTTAAGGAAGTTTACTTCCATCATTTAAAGAGACTCCTTAAAAACCATATTGTAGAAGCTAGTTTAGTTTTTTCTCAGGGAAGAACCCTTCAGCCTTGCAAATAATCAACTTCAATGGTCTCTATGCTCACTAATTAAGCAGAGAGGCTGAATGTCCATAGAGTATGCCCATGAAATAGAAGACTCTCTTCTTTGAGTAGCCATGGCACAAAACATGTAGTAATACATAATGCATCTTTGGAAGATCACAAAAGAGGGTGAAGAAGCCTTCAGGATCCCTTATTGAGGGTTTATGTTGATGGAAAGAACACCAAGTGGGCTTGTTACTGTGAGCAGGTGACTGAGATTCAAGGGGTAATGAGATGTTGTGTTATTGACTCTCTGTTAGTTTCTGTTATCTTAAAGGGAATTATAGGTTTTTAGAGCTCTAGAGCTAAGGGGCTAGTTCAAATTCAAATCTATGCTCTTTTCACATAGCAATTACTGGCTTCAGAATTTCATGTACCTAAAGGCAGGGTTGAGAAAATGTAGTTGATTATCGAAGGGAAAGGAGAAAACTAAGGCACAGCTTCCTGGTGAAATGATTAGCAAGTTGTTTTCTAAGGAAAGAGGCTGGCTATGATCAGAATTAGCTAGTGTTCATTACATTGATCATCAGAAGCCATTAACTGTTTTCAATTTCAATTCACAGAGGAGAATCTGGCTCTGGAAAGACAGTGAACACTAAACTGATCATTCAGTATTTTGCCACCATGGCAGCTATAAGTGAGCCCAAGAAAAAGCTGGTAAGTGTCCATAAAACCATGAAAGGTGAGGGGGTCTCATCTACTGAGACAGAAACTTCCTTGACCAAGATGGGAAATAGAGGAAGTGGAAAGAACCATAAAGCAGTTAGCAAATCTGTAGTAATTACTTTTCTCATTTTGTGATAAAATATCTGATCCTGCAATTTGAGAAAGGAAGGTTCCCCCCCCCAACCCCCTCGGCATAACATTTGAGAGGATAAGCATTTCAGCATGATCTAGAAGTGGTGGAGGCAGGACCAGGAGTGGGAGGCTGGCTAGTCACATTGTATTATTGTAGCCACACTCAGGAAGCAGGAGACCAACAGGAACTGGAGCTGAGATAAGGCTATAAAATATTAAGGGCGGCCAATAGTGGCTCAGGTTGATTAGGAAAGCTCCACCTCCTGAACGGTTCACAGCTACATAAAACAGTGCTACTAGTTTAGGATCAAATTTTAAATGCACAAGCCTATGAACACATTTCAAGTTTACACCACCACAAAAAATATGGAAATCCAGAGCCAGATTCTGCCTGAGAGTATCAAAAGAGCAGTCTAAATCAAACTAAAAGCATGCAATACATACTTTTTTATTTGCTTCAAAGAACAATTTCTGGCTGAGTCTCATTTGGTTTGCCCCTCTGGTAAATATGCCTTCAGGATCCAAACCTTCTTACACCAGGGGACCATAGCCCCTAATGCCCTCTTCTGATATTTCTGAATCTCCTTAGCTACAATGCTATGTTAGATACACACACACACACACACACACACACACACACACACACATACACACACACACACACACACACACACACACACACACATCTATCTATCTATCTATCTATCTATCTATCTATCTATCTATCTATCTATCAGTAAAAGATGGCTTTCTTTGTCCAAACTCCTTTATCAGATCTCAAGTGTCCAATTAAAAATCCTCAATTTTAATCATGCAACATTGTCTCTAAACTTTACCTTTTCTATTAAATTATTTTAGCTGTAGTCTCTTAATTTCATTTTTTGTTTTGTTTGTACGATAAAAACACCTGGAGAAAGTAACTTAAGGAGGAAAGAATTTGGATCATAATTCTAGGTGGTAGTCATTTCAAGGAAGTCATGGTGCCAGGCACTTGAAATAACTAGTCACATAACTTCCTTATTTTAGTCACATGACATCCATAGTCAAGAAAACAATGAGTTAATATATGCATGCCAGTGCTCTGCTCACTTCTACCTTTTCCTGCTGTGCAGGATCCAGCCCATGAAATGGTACTACTCATATGCAAGGTAGGTCTTCCCACATTAATAAACCCACTCAAGAAAAATCAAACTAATCTAGACACACATTGAGACTCTCTTTCCAGGTAATCCTGGTTTGTATCAGGTTCATAATTAAAATCAATCATCGCACTTGGTAATTTTAACTTCAGCTTTAGTTGTAAAGTAAGCTTTTATAATAATTTGGAAATAATTTCACTAAATAAAGAAAATGTAGGTAGTATTGAGTGGTTCTCAGAACCATTTGTTACTGGGCTGATACACTTCTCATCAGTCCATGTCTGATATTGTCACTTTGTGTTTTCAGTCCAATAATATATATCACCTGCTGGTCTTGCTGTCACAAGTAAGAAATATGCCACAATATAGACCCACTTTGTTCACATTTTAAACTTCAAAAGATTTCTTTTCCCATCACATCAGTCCTGAATTTGGTTGATGTCCATCAAGTATCCTTAAAGTCTGATGTCCCCTACATAAAACTTTATCTCAGTGGGCATCTTAGTTTTGTTGTTTGGTGTGGATTAGCTGGTTTTATCTTGACATTGGGTCCTTGCTTGTATAGCCTTTTATAATTCTTTGGGAGACAGTAGATACATATTATTCAAAGGGAAATAGTACTTATACATAGGATATTCTTGAACATCATATAATATATAATTAATCCCATAAGACAGGTCTTTGAGGATGAATTTATAAAACACCACAGCTCTGAATTGATGTGGAACTAGCTGGTTTTTCACGGTAGTTTTTCAGGGTCATAATGTGTGGACAGCCCATATTACTAAATACGCAAAATCTAAATTCAAGATCAGTATTATTACTAGTCACTGCTTGTTTTGAACTTCTAGATTACCTAGAAATAGTGTAAAGATAATATAAATTAATCATGGCAAGAAACTGAATTATTATTCTAAGACAAATTTCTAGGTTTGTTCTCTGTTAATAAAAATTTTCGTTATTCACTTGGACTCAAACAAAAACAACACTAATTAATGCCCAACTAAATAATTTCTTTGTAGAAAATATATGAAACGATTATCTTTCATCCTTCAATTTTTCTAAATCTCAGGTCCCAAAGTAGTGTTTTATAATCTCACTTGGAAACTATGGCAGGGATGGGGCTGGATGTGCATTTGGAGAGTTTGTTTCAGTATAGAATCCTGGTGAACTTAACCAGCTATGCATCTCTTCCATGAATTTTAGGGAACTTTAGAAGATCAAATTGTACAAATAAATCCTATCTTGGAAGCATTTGGAAATGCCAAAACTCTGAGAAATGATAACTCTTCTCGTTTTGTAAGTACCACGATAGCACCTCAGAATCTATCATTTTAGGATCTCATAGAATTCATGTCTGAGCACATTGGTGGCACAATTCTAGAAGAAGGTTTTTGATTAAATCCTATCATATTGTTACATTATTCAAAAATGTTTTACCAGCTATAGCTGAGGCAAAACTGCCCCTGTCTATGTATCTTCTGGTTGGAAGAACACATTCAGGAGGAATGTAGTTATCTTAAATCACTTCTTTACCTTGGTAATAGGGAAGCTCATGTAGTGAATTATAATAGTGTATTATATATTTTACAAATTTGAAATTGTTTTTTCTTAATTTCCTGTCTATTTAATTCAATTTTGCAGCCACTTGCTAATTCTGTTAATTATTCTTTCTCCTCTTGTTTATGGACTCCTTCTACCCACATGTTTAACAGGAATTTTTTTTATTGAACAAGGTATTTCATTGTGTTTTTGATAAGTATAAATCCCGTAATGGAGGAAAACATTTGGATTTAAAAATCAAATCTCATAAATACATTTTGTGCCAAGAATGAGATGCAGGGATCCACTGTATAAGTTAAGGAAAACTGAAGGAAGCTTCATGTTTGACTATCTAAACTTACTTTAAAAAAGTAGATTCAGGCTAATTATCTAGTTTCTGACCAAAGCCTAGTGATAAAACATTTATGATTATATTCATTAACACACACTTGTACATTAAACAATTTCTATTTTATAGATTTGGTTAAGATATTGGTGCATGTTTTATGAAATATGAAAGACAGAAATATAGGAAAGAGAAGAAAAGAGAAAAAGTTAAAGAAAAGAATAAGGGCTGGTGAGATAGTTAAATGATAGGCACTTGCCTGGCTTGTGTGAGATTCTAAGATGAATCCCTGTAGCAGGGGAGAGAGAGAGATAGAAAGAGAGAGAGAGAGAGAGAGAGAGAGAGAGAGAGAGAGAGAGAGGTGAGAGAGAGAGAGAGAGGGAGAGAGAGAGAGAGAGGAAGGATATGAAATAATATCAAATAACATAAAGGAATGGGAAGGGCAGGAGAGGGGAGGAAAGAGGAAATGAAGGAATGGATAAGAAAGAGAGAGATGAAAAATAAAGAAAACTAGGATAAAGTTGGAAGAATAGACAGGAAGAAGCAGAGAAAAAGAAAAGATTTTGTAAAGTGGGAGGAAAAAGACAAAAGGGCATGCGACAAAAAACAAAGAAATTCAGATAGGTTTTAAATATTAATACTAGGCTGCCTATTTATAAGACCTATGACTACTAGGTCTGGTAAATTTCCACAGAAGCTGCCTATTTACAATAGCTTATAGCCTTCTGTTTTCAGTGTTTTTCCACAGAGACCCAAGACTTTGTGTTAGCATGTATGTAGGTCAGGCCTATTGCTGACTTTAGGCCTATGGCTGATTTTAGGCCTTTAGTGTATATGCAGGGCTGCTCCTGACATCTCCTCCCTTCTCTAAGTATAGAAGGGCCTTGGCGATTCTATTCTTGCGAAGGCGGGGATAGAGGCCTGGCCTCCAATAATTGAAGGGGACCTTGTAATGGCTCTGGTCCTCCTGTCATTGTCCAGTGAGGCATGATACCCTGTTCTGAAAGGTATCTGTACTCCCCCTGAACACCTATGCTCTGGTGCCATTCCCTTCCCCACATCCTGCCTTTTTGTGTTTATAACCTCTGTGTAAATAAGTAAATTATGATGTGATTTAAATAACTAAATAAATAAAATTTTCAAAAAAAGAAAAAAATATTAATATTAGGTGCATCCATATTTGCTTTCCACATATATGTGTGCATAAAGGCATGTGGACAATGGTCTATGTAGCTGACAGTGTGCTAGCTCAGTCCCCTCTTTTAGTCACTCTTCCCCACTGGAATGATGGTTGGTTGTGGTGCCTTCCTGGCATGGGAGGACCTCAGACAAACTTCGATTATCACTTTCACCTTCTCATCCCATAAAACATGGATGCTATTGTACCTGGCATTGTGTCATGATATTGGCAGCATTGGGCAGCCTTTATGCCTTGAAAGATTCTTCTTTTAGGGTATAATAAAGAAAGAAGAGCCTTTTTGTCTATCTCCCAGTCTTGATTTATAACCCCTTTTCTCTTACTTGCTAAACTACAGCAATAGCAGCTCTAATTTTGATACAAAAATACTTCAAAATATTCCTCTGGAATACTTCACAAGGGTCAGGACCATTTTTTTAAGTAAGGTATCTTTAATTTCTCAGGCATTTTCTAGAACATGGCAGACAGTCAGTGAATACTGAATGAGTAAATGAACATGCTGAGAAGATACTATTTCTTCCTTTTCAAATAAGAGCACTGAGGCTCTCATAGATTCTACAGTGCACATAAAAACATGCTGGCAGAAACTAGGGGATGTGGCACTAGCCACTGCTGCGATCTTGCTAATCAGTTGTAGTTCCCTCTGGACCAGAGGTTCTTTACTTTTCTAATGATTCAACTCTTTAATACAGTTCCCCATATTGTGGTGACTCCAATCTATAAAATTATTATTTTTTGTTGCTACTTTATAACTGTAATTTTGCTACTGTTATGAATCATAATGTAAATACTTGATATGTAATGTAATATCCGATATGCAGGATATCTGATATACAACCTGTGAAAATGTCATTCAACCCTTAAAGGGGCCAATACCCACAGGTTGAGAACTGATGGCCTAGACATTATCTGATCTATCATCATAACACATCTTGCATTTTATTTTTCAATCTTTGGAGGATGTAGTCACTTTGAGGATTATGCACATAATAAGGCCTTTACAACTGCTCAGGAAGAAACCTGTGTTCTGTTTTTACTTAGGGAAAACTCATTCGGATACATTTTGGTGCAAGAGGGACATTGTCATTTGCAGATATCCAGATCTGTAAGTAACCAATACACTATCTGGTTGCTTTTCTTCTAAGTTTTGTAAGTATGTTGAAATATGAATCTTTATCCATTTTAAATCTTCTTAGATTTTCTTGAAAAATCTCGGGTGGTTTATCAGCAGCCTGGAGAGAGGAACTACCATATCTTTTATCAAATTCTGTCTGGAAAACAAGAACTTCAGAGTAAGTACTAGAGTGATTTATTCTACCAAAAGACAAACAGATCCCAGAGACTGAAGAATACTTTTTTGTAAGTCCCTTAGTATTTTTAGACCCCGGTTTATTCATCCCACAACAGAGAATTTGAACACTTGTATAACCAATGAGAGTAGAATAAATGGCAAGATTGGTTTTTAATTTGAGATCAAAAGCAAGATAACAATTTGCAGTGAATAAAATGATTTGGCAAGATTAAGTTTCTCGGGGGGGGGGGAGTAGGGAGAGGTGAAGGGAGAAGATGAAGAGCAGGAAAAGGATAAAGGCTGACTAGATTGGGAGATCTGCTTAGAGGAACACAGGGAAGTTATTGTGGTAATTCTGCACATCCGGAGGTGAGTGTAAGGATGGGTGTGTTTGATGCTCAAGAGGGTAGATGGGATAGGACTGATTTTGTTGATGTCAGTGTGTAGAATGATTTAGCCCAGTATGGTGTTATGGAGGCATTATTATTAGAGAGGGGATTAAAATAGTACTAGGCTGAAAATGATAAGATAGTGTCTATGGGAAGTGGAAAATGACTTCATGTTACATGGGTCTTTCTCACAAAAGACTGGTATGGCTGCTAAGCAACAGACAGAGCTATTTAAGTGTCAGGGCTAAAGGGAACATAAGAGTCTTTGCCTTCTTTATCGTACACTCTAGACTGAAAGATTAGCATCAATCAACATACAAAGAAATACCTAATTGCAGATTATTGGTAGATCTAAAAATAAAGAACAGCGGAGGGTAAGAGAGTGAGATTTGGTGGATCTGTAGGTGATTGGCTAGGTTTGGATTAAATAACCAGGCAACTTATCTCTGGGAAGACACTACTCCTGCAGAAACATAAATGACAGGGTGATTGAGTAGCAGGGCATTCCAGAAATGGCATTCTCAATGGAGGGAATGGTAAGCGCAAAGGTCCTGAAGGCGGACTCTGTACTGTTTATTACAATAGGATATGGCCAAGTGGAAAGCTGATATAAGGGGAGGGTGCAGGGCCCAGATTATGTGGCATTTATAGTTCATTGCACAGAGTTTAATTGCTATTTTAAATGTCACTGGAAGTCATTGTAAGGGAAGGATGACAAGCTATTCTGGTTGCCTTTGAGGAAAACATTGAGGACAGTCATATACCCATAGGAATGATTATGATTGAGGTAGCTGGTCCAGGTTAGCAAATTGATGGGAACAATTCCTCAATATTCAATCCGAGTGGGATAAACATGGAAGTGTTTTGAGTACTTAGTCTTCAGATCCTATATGTTCACAACCTTGGAAAAGATGTGTGAACTAGGCAATTACATTCACCATGTGTTTGGTGGTGATATGTAAACAGCAGCTGTTTGCGACAACTGTGTTTGTGTGTGTGTGTGTGTGTTGTTGTTGTTATTGTTGCTGCTGCTGCTGCTATTAAGGATCAAATATGGCACCTCACGTGTGCTAGGCAAGACGTGTACCACTTATGCCTATCCCTAGCTGTAAGAGATATGAAGCTCTGTCCAGTGACAGGCATCTGACTCATTGTGTCTAACATAGGAAGCAGCTGAGGCCTCACAGGATATCCATTATTAATAATGTGCAGAACCATTTCAGGGCATCCTGACAATTGATATAAAAGAGAACATCTCAACACCTCTCCTAAACTATGGGAATTTGCTTGTGTTACAGAAAACTAAGCAGGAAAAATCACAGCAGAGCCTCAAAGAACCTGGAAGCGAGGTGGTATATTAGCCCCTGGCAAGCTTCATCTGACTTCTACACATGATGGAGGCTCTTCTCCCCTGTTCCCAGTTGTATTTCTAGCACAAATGTCTCATCAAGTTCTAAAGGGTCACCAGAGCAATGGAAAGAGCTTATATCACTTTGGAGACCCTCCAGGGCTTTCCTGACTAACAACTCTCAAGAAGATATCCTAGCATGGACCTGGATTTCTCTTAATAATTCCTGGCTTCAGGAAACTGTGCTCTCTAGTCATGCAAGGAAATTTTCTTTAAAATATTTTTAAAAAGTTGTAAACTATGTTATTTTAAATTTGGCTATGAGACGGTGGATTATGAGATAGGAGGTTTTTATGTATTTTATTCTCATAGCTTTTTTGTTTAGGTTACCCATTTCCCACTCTCTTCTTTCCCTGGTCCTCTCACACATTCCCACTTTCTACTCCCCCTTGTATATTTCCTCTTTACTTTTATATTACCAACACTCTATTATCCCTTTCCTTTAAACTATCCCCTCCCCGTATCCTCTTTCTCTTTTCCTGACTTTGTCTATACTCCAATTTGAACATACAAAGTTAGTCATTCTCAGCTTGGATCCACCTAGGAGGGAGATCAAGCAACATTTGGTTTTCTGTGCCTGTCTTACCTGGGCTAGTTCTATCCATTTATTTGAAAGTTTAATTTTTAATTACAGATAAAATACCATTATGCTGTATATAGCATTAATAGAGTAATGTTGAATACAAATGAGCAAGTATCTGTGCTGAAGATTATTCGGTCCTTTGGTATATGCTTAGGTATGAGAGTGATGGAACCGAGTCGTGTGGTAGTTCTACCTTTACCTTTATAACACTCTTTGTACTGACTTCCACAGTGTGTACTGGTTTGCACTCCCACCAGCAGTGAATGAAGGTTCCCTTTTCCCCACATCCTCACCAGCATATGTTAACATTTCCTTGATTATAGTCAGTTACTCTGACTACAGTAAGATTAATTCTCGAAGTTCTAATTTCCACTTTGTGATGTCTGAGGATGGTCTTAAAGTGGCCTTATGACTCTAAATTTCTTTGTTATATTTTGTGATGGATCCCAATCACACTCTAATTCTACTAATTTGGGTTTTTCTTTCCATATTTTAGTTAATTCAGCTAGGAATTTGCCAATCTTGCATATCTTCTTAAAGAATCAATTCTTCATTTCATTGATCTTTTTTTGGTATTTTTTTTTATTTGTTTGGTTGTTTCAATTTCATTAATTTGTGCCCTGCATTTGATTATCTCTTCATCTGCTATTTTTGAGTTTTATTGTTTGTTGCTTCACCAAACTCTTGAGCTACATCTTTATGTTATTTATTGGTGATTTTGTATTATTTTTTCTATTTATCTATTTATTTATTTATTTACTTACTTATTTATCTATCTATCTACATCCCAAAAGTTGTTCTCTCCTATATTGAGCTACATCTTTATGTTATTTATTGGTGATTTGTATTATTTTTTCTATCTATCTATCTATCTATCTATCTATCTATCTATCTATCTATCTATCTATCTACATCCCAAAAGTTGTTCTCTCCTATATCCCCTACCCCTTTCCTCTGAGAAGGTGGGTCCCCTGGGTTTCTCCCAACCTTGAAATATCAAGTCTCTGTAGTATTAGGCTCATCCTCTCCCACTGGGGCCATACAAGGCAGTCCAGTTAGGGGAACAGATTCCAAAGACAGGCAATAGCTTCAGGGCCCCTCTCCCACTCCAGTTGTTGAGGGAAGACATGAAGACTGAGCTATACGTCTGCCACATATGTATCAGGGGCCCTTGTCTAGTCCATGTATGCTCTTTGGTTGGTAGCTCAGTCTCTGAGAACTCCTAGGGTTGTAAGTTTGTTTACTCTGTTGGTCTTTCTGTGAAGTTCATATCCTCTTTAGGGCCTTCAATTCTTCCTTCAACTCTTCCATGAGGGTCCCCGACCTTTGTCCAATGTTTGGCTGTGGGTATTTGTATCTGTCTTAGTCAGCAGCAGGGTAGAGCCTCTCAGAGAGTTATGCTAGGATCCTGTTTATAAGCATAACAGAATATCATTTAGAGTATCAGGGATTGGTGCTTGCCCAATGGAAGGGTCTTGAGTTGGGCTGGTTATTGGTTGGCCTTTTTTTTCAATTTCTGTTCCATCTTTGTCTTTGTATTTCTTTTAGACAGACAAAGTTTGGTTGAAAGTTCTTATTTGTTTTGGGTTGCAGTTTATTTTGTAAGACATTAGAATAGTACCACCTGTTTTTTTCTTGGTCCCATTTGCTTAGAATTTTTATCCTTTCATTCTAAGGTAGTCTTTTCCATGAAGATTACATATGTTTCTTGGAGATAACATAAAGATGGATCTTGTTTTCAGATCTGATTGGCTGTCTCCTGTCTTTTGATTGTGGGATTGATTCGTGGATTGCTTATGGTCAGAATTAATATTGAAACGTGTGTTTTAATTGCTGTCATTTTCATGTATTTTATAGTGTTTGTTACCTTAGTCATACTAAGTCATACTTTGCAAAAATGCTATTCTGGAATCTTACCCAGTTCAGTGTGCTCATCTTTTTCTTCAGTCTGAAATACTCTTCCACTACTCTCTGTAGAGCTGATTCTTTGATCAGAAACTTCTTTAGTCATTTTTTTTTAATCATAGAAAAATTTCATTTTCCTTTAATTTTGATAGATAGTTTTATTGGTGGTTGTAGTAACCTTGATTGATAGTTATGTTCTTTCTAAACTTGAATTTGTTGCTCTAACCTCTTCTGGCTTTCAAAGATTCCATTGAGAAATCAGCTGTTGTACTGATGGACATGGTTTTATAGGTAACTTGATTCTTCTCTCTTGGAGGTTTTAATACCTTTTGTGTTGGTTTTTAACTTTTTAATATGACATGAAGTTTTCTCTTGTGGTTCTGCCTATCTGATATTCTGTCTGTCTCTTGTTCCTGAGTTGGCATCTCTTTCCTTAGATTTGAGAAGTTTCTTCGATGATTTCATTGAATATATATTCTATGCCTTTAAACTGGAACTAAGTTTTTTCCATGGCTATAAATTCATGTCTTTGAGTCTTTTCTCCCATGGTGTTCTGGAGATTCTGAATGTTTCACTTATGTATTTTAAAAACCTTATCATTTCCCTTGATTGAATGATCCAACTTCTTTACCTTGCTTTTAAGCTCTGATATTTTATCTTCTATGTCATCTATTCTGTTGATGGTGCTTCCACTGAGATTTTTTAGACTTATGGATACTTTTATTTCCAGGTTCAGTTTGGATTTTCTTCAGTATTATTTATTAGTATTTCTGTCTCTTGCATTTTCTTGAACTCCAATCAGAAGTTTATTCTTGTCCATGTTAGATTTGTTCAGGTATTTGTTGATTTCATTTTTGAATTCTTTAAACTTTTTGAAAATTCATTTGAATTTTGTGCCTTAAGTTCGTTAAAGTTGCTCTCATTAAGGACAACTATTACTGTGTTGATAGTTTGGGGAAGTGACACATAGATTTTTAAAAAATTATCATTGCTGTATTTTTGCAATGCAAACTGAGCATCTGGGTTAGATTATTATTAGGTATATTTTTTGATGAGTTTTTTCATCCATCAAAGTGAAGTCACTTAGTAGAGCAGCAGGTTTAGGCTAGTACTGAGGTGTAGAGCCTGTGGTAGTGGGTCTTTTTCAGGGTGGTATAAGCCACTGGAGAATGTCCTGAAGATGAACAGTCTGGGCAGCTTGGGAGCATAGTGCATGTGGGAGGGCTGAGAGGAATAATTATCATCCTGAATTCTCTAGCCTGAAGTACGGTATGGGTGCCTCAAGAGAATCTCAGATAGGAGAAGGCAGAGCCTAGGGTGAAACTGGGTTGTAGCCTTAAATAGCTTTTGTGCCACCTGAATAGTCTATTCATTTCTCATAAAGGCAAGTGGAACTTTGGGGTCCCCAAGGAGGAAAAGGGAAGTGTCATATGTAGTGTCCTAATATAGTCTTTTAGGAGACAACAGGCAGGGTTTTGGATAATCTAGTTATGAAGAAGACACCTTACTATGCAGTAATTTTAGAGCTCAGTTCTGAGAAAGGCTGGAAGGGGTTGGGCAGTCCTAGAAACATGAAAGTGAAGGTTCTACCTGGTACTACAGACTGTATAAATTCAATATAAGGTATGTATGCTTCATTTGATTTTTAAATCTTTATAAAATAGCTCAAAGGTAAGCAGTTTCCTTCTTGGGCCACTAAACTTGCAACTACCCACCAGGTTTTCCCAGGGCTTGTGCTTCTGGGTAAGTTCTCTTCCTTACTTCTTAAGGCACCCACCAGCCTTCCTAACTTACACTGAATCTATATGGGCTGCAGTGGCAAGTACAATGAGCACTGGAGAGGTGACTCAGCTATAAAAGTCTCAGCTCTTAACAAACATAGCTTTAAAGGAGAATCATGGACCTAAAGTTAGATGCATGTTTGAAATACACAATTGATATTGATATATGTACATATATATTATGTATATAATATACATATATGTGTAAGAAACTACTATCACACGTACCCCATACATCCGTTGATGAATTCCCCAGGCTCTTTTTCAATTCCTCTTTCCTTCCCCGCTTTATTGTTGGAACCCCTCTACCCTCATCCATATGTAAACATGATAATTAGGTTGCACTTTCTATAATTTTATAATCCACAGCATCATATGCTTCATTCTCCTTTGGTCTGGCTGAATGTTTTGATTCTTTAATGTTTTAATTTATTTCTTTATTTGATGAATAATAACTTATTCTATGGATAAACAATAGTTTTATTATCACATTCAACATTCGGCATGTTTGCAAATAGAGCTGTTTATGAGCATTTCTGTAAGCCAGTTTTGTTGCCCCTGAGATTTGTATTTCCACAGAGCAAATCTTCACTTCAATGGGTAATAAACAGAAAGACAAGACCAGATTAAAAACAAACAAACAAACAAACAAACAAATAACCACAGGAACTGGGATCAAGTGTTAGGCACTATTCTATCAAGTCACTTGATCTGTTTGTTGACAGCTGCCTTAGCTTTGTCCTGTATCATGTTTCCCAATGAAATGAATCATGCCAGAAGTTATAACCCACCAGTGGTACAATGGTTGCAATTTGTCTGGATCCCTTGAACGAAGTGTCCTGTAAGTGATCATATGAAGTAACAGGACTGCATAGCTACTGTTTCCTGGTTGCTGATCTCAGACTTGGTTGTTCCCTAGCTGTGACCATCAGGTCTATTTTTACAGAAAGTTTTTATCTCCAGATCCTCTCTCATGAATCTAGGCCAAGTGCCTGTAATCACACTTTAAATCTACTTTTCTCTGCCAACCACCACCATTTTGTGCTGCTGCAATTGAATTTGCTTTTGGATTTGGCCAACTTGGTGAATCCTTGGGAGGCGTTAACACATGACTGCCTAGTTAACAAAGGGCAAAATATTGATGACAGAGATTCACATCTAGAATATAGAATTAATTTTGGCATCTTTACAAGTATCTCATAAACTGTAAGAGTAACCTGGATTTTGCTCAATTGCTTCCTCAGGTGGTGTGTATTTCTCTAAGCTGTTTAACCAAAATGTTTCCATTATAGACATGCTTCTGGTGTCCACCAATCCCTCTGACTTTCATATTTGCTGCTGTGGAGTGGTTGTGGTGGAGAACCTGGATGATGCTACGGAATTTCTGGCCACAGAAGTAAGACATGGTAGTTGTAGAAGTTAACTCTGGTGAAGGCAGTGAGAAATGAAACTAACGTCATACCACGTCATCTTCAGGTCTGAGGACTTGGCCTTGCTCCTCTTGAAAGTGCAGGTTGCTTCTCTCCAAAGTTTACTAACAGAAGAATCACATATTTTCAGTAAAGTGGCTTTATTAAAGCTAAAGAAATGTTGACAAATTTCATCTTAATAGTAAACTTTTTCTACTCTAAAGTCTAAATTCTGCTTTATCTATATAGAGTTGCTTTGGTATTGTTATTTATTTATAATTACACTGTAAGACCATGTGGTCTATAGAGTTTGACTTTTCAATTTCATTTTGTAAGCATTTTAGATTAAAAATTCAAATTTTTTTTGGTTAGGCATTTGTTCCATTGTTTATTGAACCATTCTTCCAAACTAGATTTATCCTGTCAATATCTTAGAGAGTCTTTTATGTATTATATCCATTCAGTCTTACATTTATATAAATGAAGTTATTGAAAAAGAATATTGAATATAGACTCTTCCACCCTGTCTTTGTACACATTCTAAATTAGTTAGTCTAATAACTACATTCTTCTGGGGCTACATGCAGTGTCTTTTTAGGATGCAGTGATAGAGTAATGTTGTTATGGGGTTAGAAAACTCCTAGAGACCATCCGAATTCTATCCAGTTGTAATTAGCTGAATATTATTTTTTCTGAATCTGTTCTCAGTTCCCGTTGTTGGATTTGGGATTGAGGTCTGGGCTTTTAAAGCCAAAGGTCACAATAACTTCATTTCTGCAGCTGTGTAAGGAACAGTCTCACTCCTCCAGTACACAGAGATAAGCAAATTTACATGAGCCAGAGCAGTGCTTAATCACTTCACAGTAGTCAAACAATTCTGGGGAGAGGGTGAGGAGTCAGGGTTGCCAAGTTAATCATTTTAGGAAACTAGGTCAGAGACAAAGAGTTACTGAAATGGTTGCTTAGCACAAAATGGAGCTGCCCTTAACCATCACAGGATAACGTGCTTCTCTTAACACCTTTCACCAATTTCTAAAATGAACAGGCTCTGGAACAAAAGCAGTTGAAATGTGGGACGAGCCACCCAGCAGAATCAGTGATAGCTTCCTTAACCATGAAAGACAAAATAATGAACCTCCTGTTGCTGGAAAAGAGAAGAGAGGAGCAGGGTGTTGAAGGAAACTGCTGAGGCTATTGGACACTAGGACACTAAATAAGCCAAGTCCTAAGCTTTCGTAATTCCCTACTAAAGGACTGAGCAGATTCTTGGTAGCTAAATGCAAACAAAGCCTATTTGTACGCTTTGAGCCCAGCTGTGTCTGGGCCTGTGGTGTTGTGCCTCTCATTCCTGCAGCCGACATTCTACTACAGGGTTGTGTGACACATCGCAGGGTGAGGTGCCTACTGGAGCCATCAGGCAAAGGGAGGCACAGCCAGCCATCTGTTTCTCTTCTCACAGAAAGCCATAGATGTCTTGGGATTTCTTCCTGATGAGAAGTTCGGGTGCTATAAGCTCATTGGAGCCATCATGCACTTTGGAAACCTGAAATTTAAACAGAATCCCAGAGAAGAGCAGCTGGAGGCTGATGGCACAGAATGTAAGACGTCACAAACACACAGCTCATAATTCTGTTCAAATCCTGTCTTCCAAGCTTACCTTATTGCTTATTTTATTTGCATTCATTTGATCTCTTTTTTATTTGTTTATTGGTTTTAGGGAATTTTGAAAGTAATCAATACCATTTTCTTTAATTATTGTTACTTACTTGATTTTTTTTCATGTGGTACTTCTGGGGTTGAATTTAGGGCTTCATCCCTATTAGGCACGCCCTCTACACCAAGCCCTCTATTATTGTTGCTAAAAAGTTTTATCTAAGTCATTATTCTATAGTATCTTCCTTTCACAGCACAAGAAGCATTTCTCCACTAATTACTGGTAATGTCAGTAGATTTTTTTTTGAGCATTTATGGAATATACTTTTAGCTCATGGACTATTAAGAAAAAGGATGGAGCAAATTGTCATAAAATTTATTGACTTGTATAAGGGGTGGTGGTGGCGTGGTCTGACCAAGGACTTTTAGAGTTCCAAAGTCAAATTGACTATATCCTGTCAAAACTACAATGCTTCAAGTATTCCTCCTGTTCCCCAATAAAATGAATAGAATTCCAGCATGAATGAGAAAGAGGCTATTGAGCACCCTGCCCTTAGTGCGGGATATTGGTAGTAGAGAGTTGATAAGTGAGACTCAATTTTCTTTGGTGATATGGCACCAAGTGGGCTCAGGGGGTATATTTTAATGACGATGATGATGATGATAATGATAATAATAATAAAATTTAAAAAGGTTGTTGGGTTTCAGTGGACTTGAAGGGAGATGGATTAAAACATATACATGTATGAAAACTCCAAAGGATAAATAAAAATACCATGAAAAACTATGTACTTAATTGATTAGAAAACATATTACAATCAGTTGTCTCTCTAGATTGATATAGAAACAAAATATCACAATTATAAAAAAAGAAAGTACAATGTTGCAACGATTACATTGAATTTTAAAATTCCATGTAAAAGAGAAGCTGGATCTAACACTTTCAAAGAAGAGTAGGTTTAGTTTTAAATTTTAATTGTGATATTTACATAACAAAATTGATCATGCCAGTCATATCTGTGCATCTCTCTGAAATTAGGTATATTCACATTATTGTTTTCTGTCTCATTAAAAATTATATCATGTTTAGCTTCCTTTTTTCTTTATCTTCAGCCAGTGAAAACCATAGTTATAATTTCTATCTCTATGAGTTTGATGAATCTAGGTACTTTATGTAAATAGAACCAGACCACATTTATATCTGGTTTGTATCTGGTTTATTTCAATAAGCACCCTATCTTCAAGGTTGATGTGTATTTTTAGTATGTATGAGGATTTCATTTCTTTAAAACATTAATATTCTGTTATATGTATTCATATTGTTTTCTTTATCCATTCATCAGTTGATGCAGATCCAGGTTGCTTCCACTATTTGGTTGTTCTGAAAGAATGTTAGTGAAAGAGTATCAGTTTTATTCC
The DNA here is from genome assembly GCA_021653895.1 of Mastomys natalensis. Lineage (NCBI taxonomy): Eukaryota > Metazoa > Chordata > Mammalia > Rodentia > Muridae > Mastomys > Mastomys natalensis. The sequence continues at coordinate 297,995 of JAJTUV010000560.1, forward strand.
ATTTATTTAATTCTTTTGTGTATCTATCTGTAAGTGGAATTTCTAGATTAAATGCTAACTTTGTGCTGTACTTTTGAGGAGCAGCCACATTGTTTCCTCAGTGGCTTTGTCTTATAGTGCTACACACAATACACAAAGGCTCTCATTCAAATCTGTGCCAGCACTTACCTTGCTTTTAATCTTATAATAACTATTCTCATGGAAATAAAGTGGTGTCACATTACTATTTTGATCTGACTTTTCCTCCTGACTAGTGGTATTGAGCATCATTGTGTGTGTGTTTGAAATTAACGTTTGTTAAGGCTCTTTTCTCAGTTTCTGTGACTGTGCTGGGTGTCCTTGTATTATTTAACCCAACAGTAGGAATACTTTTGTTCTTGAGAATTACATGTGTGAACAAGATATCTTCCTGGCTCTGAGAGATACAGGTCAAACAAATATATATCAGGTGACAATTCAGTGAAAATACAACAGAATGAAAGAATAACATATATGACAATATGGATGGATTTGGTGTCGATACACTAGTCATGTGGTCCCTTCAGAAATGACAGCTTCGAACACAGATGTAGATGAAACTGGGATAATGATATGAAGATCTGTAATCTTCACATTTTGTAGCACATAGGCTTTTATGTCAACTTATTTTGCTCTGTTGCTTTTTTCATTCTTTGGCACAAGGGGTTGTTATTGTTGCTCTGTTATTAGTTTCAGAGACTGAGCTCTCCCCGTGTAACTGGTTAAATTTCATGGCTCAAGTGTCCCCTTGTTTGAGCCTTCCAAATAACTGGGATTACAGCTGTGTACCACTAAAGTTAGTAAGAGAAAGGCTTTGTTTTGTTTTAAACATCTTTATTTATTAGCATATATTAATTGTATAAGTTTCTAGGTTTTATTATGACATATTCATATGTTGAAGAGTTGTTCTTATTACAGAAGCCAGACATATTTACTAATAAGCCAGAAATAATATTTCAAATAATTAATCTTATCCATTCTTTCTGGTGATACATTTTCTTGTTATTTCAAAGTGTCTTCATCTTTCCTACCTGTACCTGCTTTAGGACTAAAAAAATACTTTCTATATTAAAATAGACTTTGTGCATGTTTTCTATAGTGTTAAGGACGGTCCCTAAATCTAATTTTATCTACAAAGTTAATTCAAGTTCTCAGTATGCCATCTTACCTTAAAAGGTAAAAACAAAATAACATCCATTATTCTAGGGTTACTTCTTAATCACTTCAGAGAGCAGTGAGTATTCCAAGATGCACCTTGGATTTATCTCAAATGTTTACATTATACAACACATATGCACTCTGCTTTTTGGATGTGCGTGGAGAGAGAATAGTAAAGAGCAGAAAAGAAAAATACAGCAGTAACACACACCTAAATATAAATTATTTTACTTGTATTAAATTCTTAAAGCTCTTCCAAAAAAGAAATATAATTCTATAAGTAAATGTCCAGCTGATCTTTATAAAAAAATCTATGAACATAGTGTTTGTAGTATTTATAAAAACAATTTCACAATTTTCTACGGTAGTTCCTACAACTCCCAATCATCTTCCTCAAGTCCTCATAACTTGAAGCCCTGTCATAGACTATATCAGCCTTCATTTCTCTTTCATGTAATTTCTAGTATGTAGACATATCATATCTTGTTTGTTTGCATCAGTTGATGTGTATTATTCTACATTTGACCACTATAATAATATTACTAAAAATACTGTGCAATTTTTTTATAATAAATATCTTCATTTCTCTTAGATACACGTGCAAGAGAGAAATTGCTGGGTACTACAGTGACTCTCTGTTTAACTTCTAAAAAAGTGTCAGACTATTTTCTGCAAAGGCCATGCCACACATGTATCTTCTTCACCAATGCCTGTTACTTCCTTTCAACAAGAGCCATTCTGAGGGACCATTCTGTGTGGTTTGACATGTATCTACAAGTAGTAGATTCTTTCATTTAGCATTCAACTATTTATTTCAAAGCTGCAATCTATATTTTTACATTGATCTAAATGCACTTCTGTCTTCTGAGCAGTGTATTTGGCTACACTAGAATGATTTCAACAGTGTAGAAATTTTACTCTTTGCCTCCTCCCTACCCTTTTCTTCACTCCCTTATTGATATATTTCCTTTCTTTTGTGACCAGATGCTGACAAAGCCGCTTTCCTCATGGGCATTAACACTTCTGAGTTGTTAAAAGGGCTGATATATCCTAGAATCAAAATTGGTAATGAATATGTTACAAGAAGTCAAAACCTACAACAGGTAAGGTAACATTTGACGGCATTGTGATTGTGTGACCATGTAATTATTTTACATATGTCATATTTACGTATTTTCAACAACTGACAATGTTAGCAATAAGAGTTTCTGTGAAGGTAGTGAAAAAGGCTACTGTGGTGAGTACTTCAAATGTTCTGAGGAAAGACTTATGATAAGAGACTATGCTGAATATTTTTACACTTCTCCCTTAGGTAACACTTTACTTGTTATTTATATCTTGGTTGTCCAGCTAAGAAATTTTCAGAACTGTAGAATATTGATGCGAATCATCTTGGAGCTGCAACACTTTTACATTTTCACTTTCTTAGTGTAATTGACATGCGGTTACATTAGTGGAGAAGAGGTTTTCAGTATGTATGTTGAAGATACTGTTGGAAGGAACAAGAAATTGAGAACATACATGAAAGACAGAAAAGTCTATGCTGATTTAGTTTGGTAGAAATGTCAAATGTTCTGAGAATGGCTGACTTTAGACTTTTCCTTATACAGTAAGGGTCCAGGGCTGTTGAGTGCTGAGACAATTTAAGTATACCAGCACATTTAAGAATAATTTATCTGTTTTATATGTTAGTCAGTATGGTACAGGCTATGCTATAGAAATGCATATACACCAAAATCTCAGTGGTAACAAAATCTTACCCAAACCAAGCTTAGTATCTATCATAAGAAATTCTTGCATTGCATTCTTATGTTACTTTAGACCCACAGTCTGTGAAGTTGTGGACAGGGAAAAAAGGCATTTGTGAAGCAAAGTTCTCCTACATAAACTTTGGACAGTGGTGTTAGTACTTTAATTCTTGTCCAATGATGAGACTTTGTCAGATTGTTTCCTCACTATAGGAGACGTGATAAATGTGGTTCTTCTAAAAAGAGAAATGGTACAGTGAAGTCATAAACTTGTCTCTGTCACCCATAACACTCACAAAAAATCCACGCAATACACATACACACATATGCACACATACACACATATACACACACACACATGCACACACACTCTCACATGCACACATGACACATACACACACTCTCACACACATACATGTACACACATACACATATACACATATTCATGCACATACATATATACACTCACACACATTTACACACATACATTTACACACATACATTTACACACATACATTTACACACATTTACAAGCATTAACACACACATATACACACATTTACATACACAAACACACACACATACACACCCTAGTATTAGACATTGGTGACACTTAGGAGTCACTCAGGTGGCAGGGGATTGGGAATCAGAATTCAAGATCATCTTTGGATGAATTAGTCTGAGGCTACCCCCCTAACCCCCCAAAAGCAAAATACAAAAACAATAACAAAAATCCATGACATATAGTTGATAGACTGGATATATGAAGGTTATAGCAGGCTTGAACATCATGGAATTACCTTCTGCCTTACTGAAAAAATTAGGACAGTGGCAGAGTTTACAAAGGGTAAGGAAAATGTCTCATCTACTTTAAACTATGAATACCTTCTTTAAATTTAAGTCTAATAGTGAAAATGATAGTTTTGTAACTGTTTGTTTAACTTATGCATCTGGAGATGTATCTTGGTAGTAGAATACTTGCCTAGCATAGATTTAATTGTCAATGCCAGTACACACCACACACACACACACACACACACACACACACACACAGATACAGAGACAGAGAGACATAGAGACAGAGACAGAAAAAGAGAGACAGAGACAGAAAAAATATATATGGAGAGAGAAAGAGAGAGAGAGAGAGAGAGATGTTTATCTTTTTCTAGTCTTATGCTACTCAGAAGTCAGAGGACCAGGAATATTTTACGACATTTTATTTGAGGAAACATTTAAAGTAACCTTGGTGACCTATAAGGCCATGGATTATGTTAAGCATTTAGCATAGTGCTCTGTAAACTAGCAGGTGCTCTATAAGTGTTAAAATAATTAACTTAGGTGGGAGTTGAGTCCAGAAGTATTTGTACTACTTCCTAGTGTTAGGATTAGACATGTTTGTCAGTGTCATTGTTTCTTTGACATCCTCTATAACATGAATGTGTAATATGCAGTGACTATAGATTAGGGTCTTTCTTCTTATACAACCAATGAGCCTGTATGAAGACTGTAATTAAATATCCACTTCTTAAAATAATGTACTACAGGGGGTTAATTTGTAACTCCATGTCTTACACTAATAGAACTAGTTAAGAAGGCTAGTAGGTTATTTTTCAAAATTAAAAAACAAACTACCTGATTGTCTTGGGGACAGCAAAGGAGAATCTTCTTAGCCTCACCATGACAGAAAAATCTGTGCCAGGAAGATTTTTCCCTGAGGTCATTCTTGATCCATGAAGGTGAGGAGCACACAAAGAATGGAAATAATAAAGAGTTGGAAGTCAAAATTAGAGTCTCCAAGAACAGTACTGGGATGGAACTGCTGGGAAGGCAGGTGAGATGCTGACGGTCATTCATTCTATCACCAGCAGCATCAGCAGTAGCCAAGCATGGTCTAGGGGTTAGAGATGTTTAATATTAAATATTAGCACTTTAAAAACTTTATTTGACACAGTTCATTAAAAGAAAGAAGTGCCCTAATATTTATTCAATAATGAGGGAGACTTTATTTAAGACTATTGTAATAGAGAATTTGCAACAGAAACATGACTTTGGACTCAACTCCTCGTGCAGCCATGGCAAGTAGGAATTTATAGGTCAATAACAGGGCAAGAGGGTGAATGAAAGCACATTTCTAAGAGAAGACATCATAGAAAAGGGGCTATGGTTGAACTGAATTAAAAGACTTCTTGCTAAGGACAGGTTATGAATTTACACATGACATGAGGAAAAGACACATCATCAGGTATTAAGGGTAAAAAAGTCTTCATTAAATGACATAAAAGGATTTTCTAGCAACTGACTGGAGTGAATGTGGGAATAGTATTACTCTTCAGATTCAGTACATTTGGGGCGGGACCTGGGTCCTAATATCTTTTTGTGTTTTTTAAATTCTTTCCTCCAGATGATGCTGGTGCTGATAGCGGGTCTTGAGACCACAATGTTCAAAACCAGGTTCTTGAGTATACCATCAAAGCATACCTTGAAATATTTAGTTTATTGTTAATAAGAACATCATTTCTCTCATCTACACATTTGATAAGGAGGCACAGTTTTAACTTTTTAATAATCTTCTCATTTCTCCAACCCATTCTTGCTTTTCTTCTTCCTTTTTCTCCTCATATTCATCAGAATTCTAAGACCATAGAAGATTAATAAACATACACTGGTTTGACTAGAAGATGTTTGTAGATACACAATTCCCATGATTAAATCAAACATTGTTGCAGGAACATGCTAAGGATTTGCTTTTATTGTTTATGTGTCTGAGTATGTATGTAGGGGTGAGCATGTGAGACTAGAAGAGGGAATTGGATCCTCCGGAACTGGAGTTCCAAGCAGTTGTGAGCTGCCTGGGTACTGGAAGAGTAGCAAGCAGCCTTACAACATGGGGCCATCTCTCCACATCCCATTTTCAAAGATTTACTTTTATAAGTTTTGAAGAAAAATATTTAAATATGATTTCTAGGTAAGCTATGCAGTTGGTGCACTGTCTAAGTCAATATATGAAAGGATGTTTAAGTGGCTAGTGGCACGCATGAACCAGGTCCTGGATGCCAAGGTGAAAAGCCACTTCTTCATTGGTATTCTTGACATCACTGGTTTTGAAATACTTGATGTAAGTATACATGGTAAGAGTAAAATCAATGAATATTTTCAGGAGATTAGAAAACTCAAGTTTGAGAAATGTAACCATAATAAAACATGATCACAACATTGCTATAAATAATTATACTTAATATCAATGGACATGCAAATGTGGAAAGAGGAATATGTTGAATATCATACAGGGTTTCATTCCTAGACAATAACTATAGGCAACTAATGACTGCTCAAAGAAGGAGAATTAGTTTTTCCCAGGGATGAGCTTGTAATAGTTTGTCCATACAGAATGGTTGGTTAGCCATGAAACCATATACACAAAAGCAACAAAAACAGACCCAGCAGGTTGTAATAATACATTTGTGCATACATATATGCACATATATATGTATTTAACAATAATAATTAGAGAAATAGAGGCTATCAACTTGAGAGTGGGGGTGCATGGGAAGGGTTGGAGGGAGGAAAAGGAGGGAGAAAACTGATATAATTCTTTTTCGATTAGAATATAATTACAAAAGAAAACCAAATTTACAAATGAAATGAATCTTTATACCTAAATTCTAAGGGCTATCTTGATTAGACAATAGCTACAATTAGTTACAATTAGTAGCATTTATTATTATTATTACAATTAGTGTTAACTAATTTCTTAATCTGTATTTAAGTCAAAGTAAATAGAGGTCTTTAATGAATTTTTAATCATAATTCAATTGAGCATTATTTTACCGCAATAATCATTAGCTTGTGGATATATCTGAAGGAGACAGGAATTTGGCTGAGCACTTTAATGGTTAAGTATTCTTGCCATTATGTGATGGCAACTACGATTTTTTCTTGTTAACATGTATTCTTGCAAGTGGCATTTTTAACTCTCCTCCCTACCTATTTATAGTACAATAGTCTTGAGCAACTCTGCATTAATTTTACCAATGAAAAGTTACAACAGTTTTTCAATCAGCAACTGTTTATTCTGGAGCAAGAAGAATACAGGAAAGAAGGCCTTGACTGGGTGTCCATTGACTATGGTCTGGATTTGCAAGCCTGCATAGATCTCATTGAGAAGGTACAGTATATATGTATGTGTCCTTACTGTGATTTTTATTTACAAACTATCACAGCTTACCAGGCTAATCCGTCTCAGCAAGAGGCCTCTGTCAGCAGATGGGGAATGGGTCTGGAAGGCTCCATCCATTTTCTCCTGGTGGCTTTTGTGTTCAAGATCCTTGACATCACAGCTAAACCTTCCTGTCAGCTGCCATACTCCATCATGTGTAACACAGCCTGTCTGTATACTTATAACTTATGCGTGCTTTCCACTGTTAAAATGCAAGGGAGCTTGTTTAAGGTCAAATGGACAAGCTCTGTTTCTCTCAAGGGAAAGACAGAGTCGAAAATGTGAACTCTGCAACACCTGCCTCATTAACAATGAGCATATCTATATCTGGGAAAACTTAAGGAAAACATGCAGGTAAACAGCTGATATAATTCTTAAAGTCGATACCAAGCAGAATATTACTTGTTCATTTAATTGGGCCAGTACCAGTTAGTTTAAGTAATTTATGACAGTGTTTTCCTGGCTTGTTAAATTAGCTATAGCATATGGTTTCTGAATTGTGTGAGGCCTCCCTCTCTGCCATATGCTATGGAGTTTGGTAGAAGGGTTCATGGTTTCTTTTTCTGCTTGTCTGCAAGAAGAAGCCTTGTCACATAGTAGTAACTTGTGCCGTTTTTTGGATTTTATCAGGAATTGCAGTATTATTTGGAGGCAAGTCTAAGCAGGCCAAAGCCTTTGCCTTCCTGAAAGTTCTTCAGATACTCTAATCTTTGATTGTCACCAACCCCGTCAGTAAGGATGCAGAAATTAAATAAATACAATGTTCTGTGCAAATAATATAAGATTTTAGATAAAAACAAATTCTATTTTTTTTGGTTTTTTTGTTTTTTAATTGGATATTTTATTTACATTTGAGATGTTATCCCTTACCCCGTTCCTCCCCCCACAGTAATACCCTATGCCATACCCCTTCTCCTGATTCTATGAGGATGTGCTCCCACCTACCCCCTCACTCCCAACCCCCCACCCACGAATTCCTCCCCAAACAGCATCCAGACTTCATGGACCAAGTACCTCCTCTCCACCTATGCCCGACAGGGCTATTCTCCCTTACATATACAACTGGAGCCATGGGTCCCTTCTTAAGTGCTCCCAGGATGGTGGTTTAGACCCTGGGAGCTCTGGTTGGTTGGTATTGTTGCTCTTCTCATGGAACCTCAAACCCTTTCAGCTCCTTCAGTCTTCACTCTAACTCCTCCATTGGGAACCCCATGATCAGTTCAACGGTTAGCTGTGAGCATCTGCCTCTGAATATGTAAAGCTCTGGCAGACCTCTAAGGACACAGCTATATCAGGCTCCTGTCAGCATGCACTTCCTGACATCCACATCAGCATCTACCTTTGGTGATTGCACTAGGGATGGATACCCAGGTGGAATGGTCTGCAGACGGCCCCTCCTTCAGTTTCTGTCCCACACTTTGTCACCATATTTGCTCCCTTGAGTATTTTGTTACTCCTTCTAAGAAGATCAAAGCACCCTCACTTGGTTTTCATTCTTCATGAGCTTCATGTGGTCTGTGAGTGGAATCTTGGGTATTTCAAGCTTCTGGGCTAATAATCAATAATTAGTGAGTGTATACCATAGGTGTTCTTTTGTGATTGGGTTACCTCACTCAGGATGATATTTTCTAGTTCCATCCATTTACATAAGAATTTATCAAATTCATTAGCTGAGTAATACTCTATTGTGTAAATGTACCACATTTTTTGTATCCATTCCTCTGTTGAAGGACATCTGTGTTCTTTCCAGCTTCTGGCTATTATAAATAAAGCTGCTATGAACATAGTGGAGCATATGTCCTTGTTATATGTTAGAGCATCTTCTGGGTATATGCTCACGAATGGTATAGCTGGGTCCTCAGGTAATGCTATGTCCAGTTTTCTGAGGAACTGCCAGACTGTTTTCCAGAGTGGTTGCACCATCTTGCAATCCCACCAACAATGGAGGAATGTTCCTCTTTCTCCACATCCTCGACAGCATCTACTATCACCTGAGTTTTTGATCTTAGCCATTCTGACTGGTGTGAGGTGGAATCTCAGGGTTGTTTTGATTTGCATTTCCCTGATGACTAAGGATATTGAACATTTCTTTAGGTGCTTTTCAGCCATTCGATTTTCCTCAGCTGAGAATTCTTTGTTTAGCTCTATATTCCATTTTTTAATCGGGCTATTTGTTTGTCTGGAGTCTAATTTCTTGAGTTCTTTGGATATTAGACCTCTATCAGATGTGGGATTGGTAAAGATCTTTTCCCAATCTGTTGGTTGCTGTTTTGTCCTATTGACAGTGTCCTTTGCCTTACAGAAACTTGGCAATTTTATGAAGTCCCATTTGTCAATTCTTTATCTTAGAGCATAAACCATTGGTGTTCTGTTCAGGAACTTTTCCCCTGTGCCCAAGTATTCGAGGTTCTTCCCCACCTTCTCTTCTATTAGCTTCAGTGTATCTGGTTTTATGTGGAGGTCCTTTATCCACTTGGACTTGAGCTTTGTACAAGGAGATAAGAATGGATCGATTTGCATTCTTCTGCATGTTGTCCTCCAGTTGAACCAGCACCATTTGTTGAAAATGCTGTCTTTTTTCCACTGGATGGGTTTAGCTCCTTTGTCAAAGATCAAGTGACCATAGGTGTGTGGGTTCATTTCTGGGTCTTCAACTCTATTCCACTGATCTTCCTGCCTGTCTCTGTACCAATACCATGCAGTTTTTATCCCTATTGCTCTGTAGTAAAGCTTGAGGTCAGGGATGGTGAATCTTCCACAAGTTCTTTTATTGTTGAGAATAGTTTTCGCTATCCTGGGTTTTTTGTTATTCCAAATAAATTTGAGAATGTCTCTTTCTAACTCTGTGAAGAATTCAGTTGGTATTTTAATGGGGATTGTATTGAATCTGTAGATTGCTTTTGGCAAGATGGTCATTTTTAATATATTAATCTTGCAGATCCATGAGCATGGGACATCTTTCCATTTCCTGAGATCTTCTTTGATTTCTTTCTTCAGAGACTTGAAGTTCTTGTCATACAGATCTTTCACTTGCTTGGTTAGATTCACACCGTGGTATTTTATATTATTTGTGACTATTGTGAAGGGTGTCATTTCCCTAATTTCTTTTTCAGCCTGTTTATCTTTCACGTTAAGGAAGGCTACTGATTTGTTTGAGTTGATTTTATAACCCGCCACTTTGCTGAAGTTATTTATCAGGTTTAGGAATTTTCTAGTGGAAGTTCTGGGGTCACTTAAGTATACTATCATATCATCTGCAAATAGTGATATTTTGACTTCTTCCTTTCCTATTTGTATTCCTTTGACTTCTTTTTGTTGTCTAATTGCTCTGGCTAGGACTTCCAGTACTATATTGAATAGGTAGGGAGACTGTGGGCAGCCTTGTCAAGTTCCTGATCTTAGTGGGATTGCTTCAAGGTTTTCACCATTTAGTTTGATGTTGGCTAGAGGTTTGCTGTTTATTGCTATTACTATATTAGGTATGGGTCTTGAATTCCTGATCTTTCCAAGACTTTTACCATGAAGTGACGTTGAATTTTGTCAAATGCTTTCTCAGCATCTAGTGAGATGATCATGTGGTGCTTTTCTTTGAGTTTGTTTATATAGTCGATTACATTGATGGATTTCTGAATATTCAACCATCACTGCATTCCTGGGATAGAGGCCACTTGATCATGATGGACGATTGTTTTGATGTCTTCTTGGATTCAGTTTGCTAGAATTTTATTTAGTATTTTTGCATCGATATTCATAAGGGAGATTGGTCTGGCGTTCTCTTTCTTTGTTGTGTCTTTGTGAGGTTTAGGTATGAGTGTGATTGTAGCTTCATAGAATGAATTGGTTAGTGTTCCTTCTGTTTCTATTTCGTGAAATAATTTGACGAGAATTGGTATTAGGTCTTCCTTGAAGGTCTGATAGAATTCTGCACTAAAAACATCTGGTTCTGGGCTTTTTTTTTTTTTTGGTGGGGAGACTTTTAATGATTGCTGCTATTTCTTTAGAGGTTATGGAACTGTTTAGATGGTTTATTTACTTGTGATTTAACTTTGGTACCTGGTTTCTGTCTAGAAAATTCTCCATTTCATCCAGATTTTCCAGTTCTGTTGAGTATAAGCTTTGTAGTAGGATCTGACGATTTTTTGAATTTCCTCAGTTTCTGTTGTTATGTCTCCCTTTTCAGTTCTGATTTTATTAATTTGAATACTGTCTCTGTGCCCTCTGGTTAGTCTGGCTAAGGATTTATTTATCTTGTTGATTTTCTCAAAAACCAGCTCCTGGTTTTGTTGATATTTTGTACAGTTCTTTCTATTTCTACTTGATTGATTTCAGCCCTGAGTTTGATTATTTCCTGATGTCTACTCCTCTTGGGTGTATTTGCTTCTTTTTGTTGTAGAGCTTTCAGGTATGCTGTCAAATTGTTAATGTATGGTCTCTCCAGTTTCTTTTTGTAGGCACTTAGAGCTATGAGTTTTCCTCTTAGCACTGCATTCATGAAGTCCCACAAGTTTTGGTATGATGTTGCCTCATTTTCATTAAATTCTAAAAAGTTTTTAATTTCTTTCTTTATTTCTTCCTTGACCAAGTCATCATTGAGTAGAGCATTGTTCAGTTTCCACGTGCATGTGGGTTTTCCATTGGTTTTGTCATTATTAAAGACCATCCTTAGTCTGTGGTGATCTGGTAGGATGCAAGGGATTATTTCAATCTTTTTTTTTTATCTGTTGAGGCCTGTTTTGTGACCAATTATATGGTCTATTTTGAAGAAGGTACCATGAGGTAGTGAGAAAAATGTATATTCTTTTGTTTAAGGATGAAATGTTCTATAGATATCTGTTAAATCCATTTGGTTCATGACTTCTGTTAATTTCAGTGTGTCTTTTTTAGTTTCTCTTTCCACGATCTGTCCATTGGAGAGAGCGGGGTGTTGAAATCCCCCACTATTATTGTGTGAGGTGCAATGTGTGTTTTGAGCTTTAGTAACGTTTCTTTTATGTATGTGGGTGTCCTTGCATTTGGAGCATACATGTTCAGAATTGAGAGTTCATCTTGTTAGATTTTTCCTTTGATGAATTTAAAGTGCCCTTCCTTATATTTTTAGATTACTTTTGGGTGAAAGTCGATTTTATTTGATATTAGAATGGCTACTCCCGCTTGTTTCTTGGGACCATTTGCTTGGAAAATTGTTTTCCATCCTTTTCCTCTGAGGTAGTGTCTGTCTTTGTCACTGAGGTGCGTTTCCTGTATGCAGCAAAATTCTGGGTCCTGTTTATGTATCCAGTCTGATAGTCTACATCTTTTTATTGGAAAATTGAGTCCATTGATGTTAAGAGATATTAAGGAAAAATGATTGTGTGTTCCTGTTATTTTTGTTATTAGAGGTGGAATTATGTTTGTGTAGTTATCTTCTTTTGGGGTTGTTGGAAGATTACTTCCTTGCTTTTTCTAGGTTGTAGTTTCCTTCATTGTGTTGGCATTTTCCATCAATTATCCTTTGAAGCGCTGGGTTTGTGGGAAGATATTGTGCAAATTTGGTTTTGTCATGGAATATCTTGGTTTCTCCATCTATAGTGATTGAGAGTTTTGCTGGGTATAGTAGTCTGGGCTGGCATTTGTCTTCTCTTAGACTCTGTATGATATCATTCCAGGATCTTATGGCTTTCAGAGTCTCTGGTGAGAAGTCTGGTGTAATTCTTATATGTCTGCCTTTATATGTTACTTGACCTTTTTCCCTTACTGCTTTTAGTATTTTTTCTTTGTTTTGTGAATTTGATGTTTTGATTATTTGTGATGAGAGGTATTTCTTTTCTGGTGTAGTCTATTTGGTGTTCTGTAGGCTTCTTGTATGTTTATAGGCATCTCGTTCTTTAGGTTAGGGAAGTTTTCCTCTATCATTTTGTTGAAGATATTTACTGGCTCTTTAAGTTGGGAATCTTCACTCTCATCTATACCTATTATCCTTAGGTTTGGTCTTCTCATTGTGTCCTAGATTTCCTGGATGTTTTGAGTTAGGAGCTTTTTGCATTTTGCATTTTCTTTGACTGTTGTGTCAAGGTTTTCCATGGTATCTTCTGTGCATGAGATTCTCTCTTCTATCTCTTGTATTCTGTTGGTGATGCTTGCATCTATGACTCCTGATCTCTTTCCTACGTTTTCTATCTCCAGGGTAGTCTCCCTTTGAGATTTCTTTATTGTTTCTATTTCCATTTTTAGATCCTGGATGGTTTTGTTCAATTCTTTCACCTGTTTGGTTGTCTTTTCTTGCAATTCTTTAAGGGATTTTTGTGTTTCCTCTTTAAGGGCTTCTATCTGTTTACCTGTGTTCTCCTGTACTTCTTTAAGGGAGTTACTTATGTCATTCTTAAAATCCTCTATCATCATCATGAGAAGTGATTTTAATTCTGAACCTTCCTTTTCTGGTGCGATAGGGTGTTCAGGGCTTGCTTTGTTGGGAGAACTGTGTTCTGATGTTGCCAAGTAACTTTGGTTCCTATTGCTTGTGTTCTTGCACTTGCCTTTTGCCATCTGGTTAACTCTAGTGTTGCCTGTGCTCACTGTGTCTGACTGGAGTCTGTCTTTCCAGTTATCTTGCTTGTGTCAGCATTCCTCAGAATCCAGATGTCTCTGTGATCCTCTGATCCTAAGTGCCTGGGTGGAAGAACTCCTGGGACTCAGGCCGCCTCTGGCATCCTGAAATCCTGCTGCTCTGAGTGCTGTGATTCCTCTAGGATGGTTCAGGATATGGTTTCTTCACAGGAGAAGACTAGCTAGGTGTTCACTGGTCTGAGTGGAGTGACTCCTCTAGAATGGCTCAGGGTATTGTGTCTGCTTCTCTGCGCGCAGTGGCTCCTCTAGGATGGCTCAGGATATGGTGTCTCCACAGGAGCAGACCAGCTAGGTGTCTGCCTCAGCCTAAGGACTCTATTATTCTTAAAAGAAACAAAGCATCACATTGATTTAATTGGTCAGTGAACTTCCCAGTGGGAAGCGAAGGTTGAATAAAAAAAAAAGTGGATTCCTTATATCACTATAAAGTTGTTAAAATAATAGTAATAAACTAACCATATTGTGGTGAATTATGCTTGTGTTTCTATGTCCATGTTGGTTTGTGTATATGTGTATGTTTGTGTGTATTGGTGTGTGTTGGTATATGTGTGTGTTGGTGTATGTATTTGTGTGTACGCACATGTGTGTTGACTTTCTAACTAGAGATAAAAGGGAGCTTCAGACTGGCAAAGGGAAAGAAAGACTTAATTTTTAGCAACTGTCACTTCTGTCACCAGCTGACACTGCTGATAATAAGACTCTATTTTCAAATAGAAAGGAGGGATGTAGAGATTGTTCAGACCATGGTAGGTCAATGTCATTGACTCTCATTTGACCTGGGGTTATTGCCTCATTTATTCTGGCCTCAAGTCCTCCCAAGTTATATTCTAGCAATGTCTATGTAATTTCCTGTTGATTTTCTACTGGTTTGATAAAATGTGAAAAAATATTGACCAGGTGATAGAAAGCAAAGATAAGTCTTTAACTACTTCAAAGAACTCATGCCAGATTAATAGCAAGAACTTTCTTGAAAGATACAGTGTTTTGAGAAGATCCAATATATTGATTTGGAGAGAAAATTGTTTATATAATGGTAAAACTTAGTTCTTGATAGAGAATGACTTATGGAAAAATTTAAATTCGAAGTAACTACAGTACTTCAATATATACAAAATATGCTGTATTGTACATATGCTGCTTGTTTATATGCAGAAGAATTTTCTTTTTTTCCTCCCCAGTTTATTTCCCTATACTTTCAGAGACAGGTAAACCATGATCCTCCATCTCTACCTCCTTCAGTTTTTCATCTATGAACTTGAGATAATGAGGTCAATCCAGTAAGGGTCATGCAACACAATGTGGAATCAGACAGACTCGTTCTTTGTACTTGCCATTGGGAGTTAAGCTTCACTATCAGCTGGGTAGTCTCTGACCACCTCAGAACTGTAGTTCCTTGAAACTATGATGAAGCCTATGTCAGTTCCCTGCACAGCATGAGTATTTCCTTATTTCTTTGTGACTGTTGTCTGGTCTCCCCTTCCTAGAAGGTTTCCAGGCATTATGTTTGCCATCACAACACAAAACAACCATGCTGTCCTGAGGGTGCTGCTCAATATTGGCTTATTAAATAATTGGATGATATTACAGTTACTTTAAAGTGCATCAAGGTATCTTTTTAAGATATGAGTTTTCAAACTTTTAAAATATGAGTTTCTTGTGGTTTGCATTACTGGTCAACTAATTAGCTAGACTTGAAAAATTAATTTTCAAGCATGAAAGTTGCATGTTTTTATGTTTACAAAAATATTTGTCTCGTACTGAATTTATCATACATTTTTAGTAGCAACCTTAGTCGTTATTTTATTTCTTCAAGTTGACAATGACCTTCTTCCATGTAAATGCTGTGAACAAACCTATTATAGGATTAACTCACAACTGTTTTATTACTGAAATATTGTAGTTCAGAACTTAATTTACTTACTAAAGTATTATCTTATAATTACATATTTATGGTTATGTATAATTCTTTGTTAAACAGATTATCCCTCTTATTTCTTGACAAATATCCGAAGTTTTGCACTTGAGAGCTTGTTCCTCTTTCAGTATGTCTTTAAAGGCACTAATATGTTCCCATGGGATTAGGATAAGGTTTCAGAATTATATTGACTTCAAGAGAAAACTCACTTCAGGTTTTACCGTCATAATAGATCCTGAGTGCGTTACATAGTGGATTATATTATTAGCCTTACATGCCTGAATTGGTCCAAATTGACATTTTTTCTTACATTTGCCTATTTACCTTTTCATTAGTTCTTTGAAAGTCTTGTAGGATGTGTTTCAGTCACACTCATCACTCACCTAACTCACCCAGATTCACTGTTCTTCCCTATCCAACCAACTTTTTTTTTTTTTTTATTGGAAATTTTTTATTGGAAATTTTTTTTTTACATTTCAGATGTTCTCTCCTTACCCCATTTCCCCCCTCCCTCCCAGGAACTCACTATCCCTTCCCCCCTCCTCCTGCCTCCACGTTGGTGTACCCCCACCAACCCTCCCCTGTACCTTACCTCCCCACCCTCGAGTATCCCCCGCCCCCACGACGTCCAGCCTTCATGGGACCAAGGATCTCTTCTCCCACTTATATATAGCTCCCTTGCATATATAGCTGGAGCCATGGGTCCCTCCCTAAGCGCTCCCAGGCTGGTGGTTTAGACCCTGGGGGCTCTGGTTGGTTGGGATTGTTGCTTTCCTCATGGTGTCGCGAATCCTCTCAACTCCTTCAGCCTTCACTCTATCTTCTCCATTGGGAACCCCATGCTCAGTTTAATGGTTAGCTGTGAGCATCTGCCTCTGAGTATGTCAGACTCTTGCAGACCTCTAAGGAGACAGCTATATCAGCCAACTTTTAAAATTTGTCTTTTGCTTTTTAATCCTTCAAGAGCACTATGTGTTCCCAAGCTATTCTTGTACATGTGTTCTTCTGCTGGAATATAGTTGGCCTACCAGTGGCTACACTGTCAGAGAAAACTCTTTCTCCCAGCTACTAACAATCTCAATAGCTCCATAGCTAGGGATGGATTAACTTACTTTTTGGAATAAGTTTTGATTGTTTCTAAATAGTGATATATTGTCAGATAATGACTTTCTATATCACTAGGCAGCAAATATTCCAAAAATTTTCTAAAATATTTTAAACCCTAGTAACATCCCAGCATTAAATAGACATTGCAGTTTCCAAAGAGGAGTTCTTTAGTTATGCTAATTTTGCTATTTTAATAGGAAATAATTAACATTAGTATCTGGTTATCTTAGTATCTTGTTTACCTAAAAATTTTTTAATGTATAACTTCATGCATTTTTTTTTTTTTACAGTTTGTCTGACTATTGTTCCCAATCAAGTGGCCTAGGTTCCAGAAATTGAACTTTTCCATAATGAAACATATATTTAATGTTCACCATCAACTAATTGTTCACTAGAAATTTCCTGAGAATTTAAACTAAGAGTAGTAAGGAGTATCACCCCCGAAGGCATTGTCTTTCTACTCAAGAAATTTCTCTTATAATTGAAAAGATGTCTCAAAACCAAGACCTTTTTTTACTACATAGATGAATCTATTATTCAATTGCTTGCATCTTCACCCTGATGCTGAGGCATGAGTCTCTCTAGGTTATATGGATGGATGAACACGTGGCTTCTAACACTGAGCAGACTAGATCGAAAACTTATTTGTCATGTGTTCATATTTTGTTCATATTTTTAGGAATTTGCCACCCCATAGAGTTGAGGTCAGAGAAAAGCTCTTGGCAGAACAGAGTGAGAAAGTAGAGGCTAAAGAAGGCAGGGGCTGAGGCAATCAGGTGACTTTCAATTTCTACAGGAGGATGAGATGGTCATGTCTACTTATGCTGCTAAGAAAGAATAGAAACTTAGGCACTATACTTGGTCCATCTCATATGGAAGGTCATTTGCTAGGGGACCTAATCCAGGGTGTACAGTGGGAGAGGAACTTATGATTGTGTTACCTAAGCCCCTGTTGGTTTTCTACAGATGTCAAGGAACACAACAGGGTCAGATCTAAATTATCACACAGTAATGTGCAGATAATCAACCTAGTAAATAAGTGTAAAATGTCTTTTAAAACTGCTAAATGTAATATAACTATATTAAAAGACACAGACAGAGAAAGGTCCAGAGTGACCAGAAAACTGGAGGTTGCCTGTGCATGTAGGGATCTATAAAGTCCAGACAGGAAAGGGGGAATATTTAGGCTAGCTTTTCAGCAATGGATGTTATTTCTGCAAGTTAAGATAGATAAATAGTGAGATGATGTGAGATCAGGCAAGTACAAACACATGGAGATAGGAAAGTTCTCCTCGAAAATGTCATGTTCCTACTTGGAGTCTCCAATATTCAAAAAGGAATACCTACGGGAAATGGAAGGACAGACTGTGAAAGGCTTTTAATGAATTTATTTCTTACTTTAAGCAATGGAAGTAGATTGGATTCTGAGCCTCTCAATAAAGAAAGGAAAGCAGTTGATATTTAATCTGCTATAAAAGAAGAATGGTGGGAGGATACCTGGGAAATCAAGAGGTTTTGAACCAGACACAGCAGAAATGCCAGTAAGAGGAAAATGATTGTGAAAGATTTTTAAGGAGAGAGAGAGAGAGAGAGAGAGAGAGAGAGAGAGAGAGAGAGAGAGACTGAGAGAGGCTCCATAGTAGAGGCATTTTGAGTCATAGAAACTGATTCAAACCATCTACTGTGAAATATAAGTGTAATATAATTTTATTGTCAACTTGATGCCTCAAAGCAGATCTGTGAGGGATTATCTAGATTAACATTAACCTATGAGAATGTCTGCGATGGATTCTCTTAATTAGGTTAATTAATATGAAAAGAGCCATCTTAGTTGTGGGTGGGGCCATTCCCTGAGCAGGGAATCCTGGGCAGTGCAAGTTGAGTGGTAACTAGCATGTGCTCAATACTCTCCCCTTCCTGACTTTGTGAATAATGTCAAAAGCTGTCATTAGCGCATGCTGCTGTAATATCTCTACAGAGATGGACTGGAACCTGGAATCCCTGCCCTCCTAAGATGCTGCTATCTTAGATTTCATTACAGTAACAAGACAAAAAAAAAAAAAAAACCCTAAGACAATAGTGAAGATGTTATGAGATAGCAAATAATTACTTCTTTCCAACCTATTTGGAAGTTAATTGTTGGGGAGCTCTGTCTTCATTAGAAGTTTACATCTCTAGAGCAACTGAGAAATAAAGAAGACCTTGAAGACAGTGATTTGCCCTTTTTTTCTTTTTTTTTTTTTTTTTGGTTCTGCAAAACCATTACATTTCAAGGTGTAATTCTAGTTCATTTACATCAAACTTCTATTAACAAATAGACTTCAATGGGGACTCGGGACTAGGGACCAGGGACCAGGGACCAAGGACCATGGTCTCTTCAGATGTGAATACTGTGAGCAATACCTATCCTTATGAAGCTTTGCCATGGCCCACTTGTTAACAGGCTTCCTCTTAGTAGATGCTTCTGTTTTTGAAATGAGTCATTCTAGCCTTGGCTGTTGTTATATAAGAAACTACACAGTATGAGATGGAGTTTGTTCTTCTAAGCGATTGCATGTGTGCATGAGTTCATCAGCTATTTAAGTTATGGCATTCCACTTTTCTTTTCTCCTCTCCCGCATTTCTTCATAGTTCTTATTTGTTGCTTTGCCAAGAACTCACAAAGCCAAGTGTTTTATGTCCAAGATGGGCATTTATTTTACACGGATGCTTTGTGCTGACAACACCACTTTATTCACGGCTTTTTGAGTCTTGAGAGAAATGGAGGAGCCAAAAATTACTTTTGGAATGTTCAATGTAATGTCTATAAAATGTAGGCTGTAGGTCCATAAGAAACATTTTTTTTTTTAAATGATAGAAAACCTGGGATCTTCGAGATGGCTTATTGGATAAAAATGCTTGTCACAGAAACCTGGCAACCCATTCCGATCTATGGAACCCATGCAAAGGTGGAATGAAAGAACCCACTCTACAAAGTTGTCTTACAGCCTACACTCACACTCTGTGGCACGTGTGTGTTCACCTCCCTGTCATATAAGTACACAATATTAACAAAAATTCATTCTTGTGGTTCCAGTGAGATATTTAGAAGAAGGAATTTTGATACAAATACAGTTTGTTATAATACATTATATATCCAGAGTATAAATGCAGTTTGTTTTAATACACTATATATCCAAACCCTTGATGCTGGTATGATTTCTCTGCCTGAAAACGTTTAAGCATAAGCAGTTGCGCTTCAAAAGCAGTTCTGATGGAAATTCAAGGATCTGTTAGGAAAGTTAGACCAGATCCTCAGTGTCTCCTCCAGACTCAAGAGTGAAAAGGGCTGGAGAGAGTCAAATACCTGTGTTCTTGCAACATCTAATCCTGTTCTATCTTAGTCGTTATGGGCTCATATTGCACCTGTTTCTCTGGGCTATTTTGTAACGGATTACATGTCTTTTTGGCTACATACTTCAAGACTGGAGCCTATGTCTAAAGCACACTGCCATGTATCTAATTATCTGAAATAGTGAGGGGGATCTTGGAAAGCATTTCAAAGTTATTTAGATAGTGAATACATAAATAATATTAACATAAAAATATATACATATCAGCATCCCCGAGTTTTCCTTGTTTGCCAAATGTGTTTTCCCTGTGTGTGTGTTTCTCTGTGCATATTGTTTAGTAGAAGGATCCATCAGACTTGCTCAGGCTGAAAGCTTGTCCTATGTTCATAATTCTCTTCATTAGGAAGTTGTGACTTAGTTCTACTTTCAACTCCATCACAATTCCAGTGACTTCTCACAAGCTCTGATATTGGTTCCATGCAGACTAGGGGGCAGCAAATGATGATGTTATCGGCAAACCCATCCTGCAGTCTGGTATTGCTGAAACACTGCCAGTTCTTTTGTTTGCAGATGCCACAGAGAATGAGCAGATACCAAACAAGTTACAAAGACTATGACCATTGAGAGAAAATTTGCTTAAGGAAATGATATCATTTTCTCTCCCATCTCCTTGTCTATTCCTACAGCCCTTTAACATGTAAAGACCACCCTTAGCTCATAATGTTCCAATCTGCTTGGCTGACTCCTGCCCTAAACCATCTTTTCCTTCAAACACAAATCAACTCACATCTCTTCATGTTATATGTCCCTCAAAAGGTTTTGCATTACATCCAAAATCCAGTTGCCTTACCACAACCTGTCAGTTCTTTGGGGTCCAGCTGCATTTAACTTTGTGACTTTTTCCTTGTACTGTGTGTCCTGGGTGATTTATCTGGGGATCACACTTGCTTCTAACAGGATCTCATATATGCAAGAGTCATTTGCACTGGAATCTTTCTTTTCTCCCTTCTCTGCCAGAATACTTTTTAATGAGATGTTTCTGGGTTGCTCTTATCCAGGGCAAAATGGTCTCCTGGTAAAATCACTTTCAATCTCTTCATTCTCACTTTCATCTTCATTTCTACTTTACATGATTTCTTCAGAGCACATACATGGAACTAAGTTAATTCTTTCATAGATACTTTCTCATTTTGCCTATTATCTCTGTCCCACATGAATGTTTTTACAGTGTGAAGCTCACCACTGCCCCTGCTGGTAGCAGTATGATACGTCAGGTAGTATAAATTTACAGGATACATGGTGTGAATGGCTTGTTCTTGTCAACTGAGTTCTTTGTGAGAGGTTTATATTGACATACTACCAGAAACACACTTTTCTGATGGTTTGTAGAACTTACTCTTATCCCTCTCCTGCAGCCCATGGGCATTCTTTCCATCCTTGAAGAGGAATGTATGCTTCCTAAAGCTACTGACAAGACTTTCAAGACCAAACTCTTTGACCACCATTTTGGAAAGTCAGCTTACTTCCAGAAACCCACATCTCCTGAGAAGAACTTCGAAGTTCACTTTGAACTTGCTCATTATGCAGGAGTGGTGAGTTAGTCCTACATTCCCTGGCCCACATTTTTCTGGTCTCTACATCAAATGAACTTGTCTAAAATCTTCAGCTAATATTTTAGTACTGTTTAGATCAAATGATAACATGAACAAGTACATCTCAGTGCTAGAGAAGAGGTGGTGTCACCTTTTAGTGCTCAGGAAATGACATGTTCACACTACAATAGCTTACACACAGTGGTCAGAAATCTCAATGTGAACTCTGTCATCTGGTCTCAAAACTCGGCCACTGTAGGAAGGCCTAGAGATATGGGACATCTTTCCTTGTTTGTCTTTCTTTTAACTTGACATTGTGTTAGTGATTATGGAAATCATGGTTTTAAAAAGAGATAATGTGAAGTAATGGTCTCTTAATTTTTGCAAAAACAATTTCTAATGATCTCTCTTGCTTCTCCAGTGATACATAACATTTTTCCTTCTTATAGCTAGTGATTGTAAGAGAGCAGATATATTACCAATGAATGATAACAATACATTTCAACCTAAAGTGATCTCCCAAGTGTTCTCAGATCGTGTTCTTCTTGATATTATGAAATATAGTTATAACAATATGTAAAATACCACTGTATTTGCTAACTTTGTCTGAGTACTTACTATATATCAGAGAGAATAGAATCTTATTTTCTAGTGCTGCCTATAAAAGTTGCCAAAATAAATTATTTCTAATGGATATAAAGGCCAATCCATTCTTCCCTGGTCCCTTTTATTGTCCTTTACGTTTTTCTCACCCATTACTTCCTTACCTTTCAAATCTTTTTATTTTTTTTCCTTTGAAAATGTAAAATTTTTAATAATCCAATTGGGCTGCATAATGGCCTTCTGGAATATTATTCAATATTGTTACTAAATTAATACAAAAGGTTACAATTTGTGGATTTTTTAAGCAATGCACAATTTTCCTTATTAATGTGTACCTTTTCTTATTTTGTTACTTGAAACACATGCCTTTCCAAAGGTCCCTTATAATATCAGTGGTTGGATTGGAAAGAACAAAGAGCTTCTTAATGAAACAGTGGTGGCTCTACTTCAGAAGTCCTCCAACAAAGTCCTGGCAAGTCTCTTTACAAAAGACATCATTGCTGGTAGTGGTGAGTTAGTTTCCAATGGTGTTTTACCTTCATATTGGGTTGATTGGTGACCTGGCTTCTGCACAGGTTCTTTCTGCTTTCTGTTATAAGATCTTCTGCTTTCTGTGGTGTCTTTTCTGCCCTAGAGTGTTTATGACTAATTCATGATTTGTTCTAGACTTACATACAAAAGAGAAAACTGACAACATAGCCTGATGCATGGTACAGGGACAATAATAATCCTCACATATATATCAAAGACCAATCTAGTTTTGGGAATTTTAATTGGCTTTATTGGTTGGCAGTCTAAAGCTGAACAAAACAAAAAGGATTCATATTACACCAAACCACAACACGAGTAAGAGGTGCTATTTATATCTAGAGACAAAAAGATGATGTGCAAAACTGGAAGTTATTGAGACAGCCTTACTAATTATACCGTGCATTTATCTTATCTGTAAATCATTTGAATAGTTGACTGATTGTATTTGGCTAGGACTTGGCAACTTCCTCAGGGTTAGTTATAATTTGCTTTCTTATTAACTTACAGGTTACATCATACAGAGAAACATTTGAACAAAATTCAAGATGTCTTTAGGAATCTTTGGGCCAAAGTTTATGTATATATGTACTATATATGTATGTTTGTATGTTTATATGTATGTATGTTTACATGTATGTTTGTATGTATGTATGCATGCATGCATGTAGCTGTCTATCAATCATCTATTTGTCTTGTCTTGTCTGTCTGTCTGTCTATCATCTTTGTTTGGTTTATATAGGTTGAAAAACTAAAATATTTCCCTATGTCTATGGATTTTTTCCTTTGCAAAGTGGAAACTCTTGGTTAATATTAAGTCTAGCAAGTTCAGATTTGCTCCACACACATAGGGTGGAGTGCATCAGCTCTTCTGTCAGTAGCCCATGCACTCACTTCCTAACATTTTCACCTTTCTATTATTTTATATCCAGCTTCATATTAACTCCTCATCTCTCTTAGCCTGATTTAGGCCTTCTGATTAACATGGTCAAGCGTAGATGAAGCATTTAGCTTTACTAGATGTTATAACTAAGGAGCAATCTTCTATACATTGAGCCTGTATCAAGAGGAGATAAGGAAATGAAAGTGGTTTTGTTTAATTTTGATAATTTGGGGGAAGTACAGTTGTCTGATTTTACTATTAGGCTTTTGTTATTGTTTTCTGTTTTAAAGACTGTCTTGACAGTGGCTAGACTCAAGATTCTTATCCTTTTACCCCAGTATCCTAAATAACCAGGATAACTGATACAGAATACTGTACCTACCTTTTGTCTGGGTCTTCTATGGTGTCTTTGAGTTGGTGAGATAGTGGCCGCATAATTTACAGTTCTTAGTTGGCTAATTATCTGACTATTCATAGAAGAATCAGAGAGGAAGGATGACCAGATAATTGGGAAGAAATTTGGAGTCTGTATGTTCAAGGTGTGCAGCATTCTTTTCATCCAGAAGGGAAGAATAAAGGGGAAAAGAGGATCTTTGAAAAAAACATATTCTAGCACTTCTTGTAAATAATTGCTTCTAAAAATTCTAACTCATCTTCACATTAAATTGTCCACAAATATCCTTACTTTCTCTTGACAAATTGTTGTATTTTATACCAAAGTTATAATTTCAAAATGTGTCAGGTACCATTCAAAAACAGGTAAAATGGTGTACACAGAAGTTATATGATTCATTCAAAGGTGAGCCCCCTAAAAGGACATTCATGATTGAATTTCGTGGCATGTATCTCTACAGAGTTAATATCCAGGTTCATAAAATATGTATTTATGTTTTCTCTACTAACTGGCATCCTGCAGTATCCAGATTGCTGGTGGCTTTTATCCTTTCTGCTGTTGTTTATCTGAGTGGGTTAGAGCTACAGAGCTTTTTGTAAGATATTTTAACTTAGTGTTGATTCTTTTGCTTCAGTGGTAAGGAATGGGAAATAGATTTGCCTTTTTAATAAACCCTGAAAGCACATGAGTGTTGCCATAAGCAGTTAATGCAGGGAAATTAAAAAGATCAATATAAAAGGGCCTATCTTATTACACAGTAGGTGACTATTAATAACATTTTGGTTTGCAGGTCTCCCAAGATGTTTCATTTGCATTCATTTATAACTTCACTGTGCTTAAAACAATCAGGATAATGATACCTAGAATAGATATTCTGTAACTTCTTCTCTTAAAATAAAACTTGAAATATTTCCATATTTGCTACATGATCTACATAATCATTTTCAAGCTTAGAATATTCTACTGTATGCATATTTATTCATACTCTAATGCATCTTAATAGACATTTCTTAATTTCTCTTTTGCCCAAAAATTTTCACAGTGACTAAGTAATGGTTGAGTGAGGATCTTTATATATATATTTCTGATTATTTCTTTAGGGAGAAGCACTATAGGCATTTTGTGAAGGATGTGCATGTTTCCAAAGATTTTTGGTACATATTATTATGTTTTAAAAACTTGTACAAATTTGTTTTTATCCACACAAAATATATAACATTATATATTTTGGAAAAAGGAGTTTTTAAATTATTTTCTTTTATTCTTTCTAAGCCACACAGTTTGGTGAGAAGACACACAAGAAAGGAACATCATTCCAACTGATGACATCTCTGCATAAAGTAATTTACATCTTTTAAGCTGATTAAGTAATTATTATTCTGTGTGTGTACGATGTGTGTGAGCATGCATGCCATAGCATACATGCGGAGGTGAGAGAATAGCTTTGTAAACTCAGTTCCCTACTATCATTATGTGGCTTCTGGGAATCAAGCTAAGGTGAAAAGCCTTTCATGGAAAGTACATTTACACTAAGGTGGAAAAAATGGAGCTATCTTGTTATTGTGAAGGACTTTGGAAGTCACTTGTGGTACCCTGACTGGGTGCTTTTGTCAGTCCTGCACTAGTCTTGTGGCTGATGTGACTCTTGGCTCATAGTGACTTCCAGTGGTTAGAACTCTTCTTAGGCAATAGGAAGCTAAGGCACCTCAGTATCTGCCTCTCCAGAGTCTGAGTCTCTTGTGCCTCAAGAAAGGACCAGCTCTGGTTGTGCTGGGTGAGTAGATCCAAGCCAAGGCTGAATCAACACCACAGCCTTTTCTTCCCTTTCTCTACCCACTTTCTCCACTCCTAAAATAAATGCTTTAAGCAATCTTGACTGTGATTCTGAAGAATCTGACCTAGAATAAAGGCTTTCAAAATAGAAACGTTGAGAAATGTCTTCTTTTGTAAATAAATCTCATTTCTTAGCTTCAAAAACTACAGCATTCAAATTCAAAGCAGGTGGAAATGATTCACAATGGAACTGTCTGTTGGGTAAGTATTGACTTGCCACAGGGAAGAAATAGTGTGTTTGGTAAGCATGTAATACTATTGAATTCATGTGGTATATTAGATTCAACTGACAGATTTAGACTTTCTGGGGTTCTTTTGCAGCTTGAAAAGTGATTTTGTGTTTATTATGGCTATTATTTTAGGAGAACATAAATAAATTGATGACAGATTTGAAATCAACAGCACCTCATTTTGTGAGATGTATAAATCCTAATAAGAACAAAATTCCAGGTAAGAACTAGACATCTTTACACTTTGCAGTAGAGAATGTATTTTAGTTCAGCCGTGTTGAATGTACATTGAAGAATTGTGTACTATTTCCTTTATGTATGAGTAGATTTTCACGTGGATGAATGGATGAGATGAGAGGAACTGAAATGTGACTTCTCTGGACCCTTGTCCAGGTTTACTGAATTCAGTTCCAGGTTGTCATACCAAAAGATTCCCAAAATATGCTCCAAATGAAATTGGCCTTTGAATTTTAGGGTAAAACGTGGATGTGCTTCTATTTAATTCATTAGAAAGAGAAACTATTTTTAAAGGGATTGAATATTAAATCATGATGATATTTTAGCACATAAAACAGCATTTGGTCTTCATTTTCTAAATTGACCAAGAAGATCATTTCAGAAAATGTTAAACATCTTCTCTAGTAATCTTTCCAGTATTATCTTCCTTAATATGCCTATTTATGCAGTTATGTATTTCTGGACAGTAGATACTTTTGCAGTGAATTAATATTAATGAGAGAATAGTGGTTATTTTCCCTTTTGTGGTTTTCAAAACAGCATTTCCTAATTAAAATATCTGAATCATATTCCTTAGGTCACAATTTAAAGCTTTTCAGCAAACTCTTTGGAGCTTTAGTTTGAGATGCTTAAAGAACTTATATGACAAGCACTGTGTTTTTGGAGCATCAAACACTCTGGGAACTCATATTATAATAGTGCTGATTATGATATGTGTGGGTCTGCACTAACTTGTATTTTTATTAATCTACTATAATTAAGAGATATTGAGAAACTGTGATCTAATTACATAGACTGTGATGTGAAGTAATGCTATTGGAATTTTTATATAGAGAGTTTTCAACATTACAAGTTCATTTGTGTGTGTGTGTGCTTGTATATCTATAGCTTCATTATTTCTTATGTTTTTTTGTTGATATATAGATACATACACACACACACACACACATACTAGAATTAGAACTAGAATAATACAAGACTTCCACACATTCTAAGTAAAGATGTCATATTTGAGCCACATTCTCAGACTGCAGCTGGACTTCTGAATGCATCTAAGGGTCCTGCTCTAGTCTAGCAAAGAATGTAATCAGCTGCCTCTGAATTTTGGAGCAATTCTGCTACCTATTAGATGACTTCTATTTAAATCAATGAGAATTCCATCAAGTTTCAACAAAAGTTTTATGCTATAAAACAATCCTACATATGAAATAAAGAAGAGTGAGTTTGATCTTAAAGTGTTAGAAGCTTCTAACCACCCCAGCCATGTCATGAAAGATCTAGTCCTTATCATATGAGGATCGGAGTACTGACATATGGTTTAGCTTAGGTCTGTGATCTGAGATACAGAGACAAAGCAGGCCTTTGGTGCAAGCAATGGTTCTTGGCTTTGTTCAGAGTACTTGATGAAGGTCAGATACACTGGCTCCTTGGAAGGCTTTTCAAAGGCTTCCATCAGAGATTCCAGCTGACAGCAGTGGGAGGGCTGCTCCTTTTGAACAAAGTGGTGATAGAAGAAAGCTCATACTGTAGAATAAATGCAGACACTGGCAATATAATAAGTGGGAGAGGAAGGCCAAATGTGGCCAAACTCATTCTAGGAGTAAATGCAAATAGAATTTTGTGGTTGGTCCACTTTCCCCTTCCATTTCATTCATTTTGCTTGGAGTCCCTCCCTCTCTCCTCTTGGAAATGAAAGCTCACTTTTGTGCTTTAATTACCCTCACTGGCTGCTTTTAGCCATAAAATGGATGGCTTAAATATATGATGCCAGCCATTTACAAATAGCAAAATGTGTGATCTTTTTTATGTTCCCTGAGAAACTGCCTACAACGTCTTTCTTTATCAGCATGTTGTACATTAAAAAGAATTGTAGGTAAATCATGTCTGTAGGATCCTTCCTAGTAGAATGAGTACTGTAAGTTTCATTGGGATGGAAGTTAGTGAAGTCCTGTGAACACTCATATACAGTGCACTGAGTTCAAACTTTTCAAAGCCTGAGATGTAGCAATGAATGTAATATCTGGTATGACAGATATTTGAAATGTGGAGTCCGTGTATCTCTCTCTCTCTTTCAGGTGTAATGGATCCTTTCTTGGTCCTACAGCAGCTGCGCTGTAATGGGGTCTTAGAAGGGATTAGAGTATGCTGTGAAGCGTTTCCAAGTCGGATGCCATATGATGACTTTAAGCAAAGGTAGACATACATTCGAGGTTCCAAAATTCTGAAGCAATTTGTTCTATTTCCTCTGCATGAAATGTTTATGCCTACATTGTTTATTTGCATGGTGTACTCCACTCTATAAACTGGTGTGTTTTTTGTGGTGATGAGATATAAGCTGACATAGTTCCATATTATTTACTCTTAATATCAATATTTATATAGCTTTGGTGCCTTTAAATCTCTGTTAGTGGATATTAGATCCATATATAGAAGAAATACATATGAAAGGAAGATGGAGAGCCTGAAGTGCATTTCAGAAGTATACATGCTTAGTGTTAGCTGCTACCCAATCAAGTAGGTCTGTTTTAGCAGCTGTGAAAAGAAGGATGCCACCAATGTGTACATGGTAGCAGGCAGGGGAGGCATCTTTGCTTTCTATGTCCAGAATTTGAAAACTGAAAACCATCAAGTTTATCAAGGAAATTTGAGCAAAATATACTAGAGCAAGAAGAGCACCTGTCTAGAAACTGAAAGACACGTGCCTACAATTCATCATCAGGGTGAAAAGCTTTTACAAAAGTCAACTCAACCTTTCAGTTACCCTGTCCATGCAATAGAGATCCTTACACTTTGCCCATTTCCTTGCTTCTAAGTCCCCACTTACCCAGTCAAATTAAGTTGATCACAACACTGTAGAAAATATAAACTGACTCATTGGACAGACCACTGATAGCATCTTCGACCAGGAGTTTTGTTATATTTGATTGTATTGGAAGGTGAGATAGATATCTGTACTAGCTTTTTCTCACTTTTCGGATTATTCTGTGTCTTATGATCCCTGGTTCCATCTAGATACTGCATTCTAAACCCAAGGATCTTTTCAAAGAGCAAGTTTGTGAGCAGGAGAAAAGCAACTGAAGAAGTACTTGACTTCTTGGAGATAGATCATTCCCAGTACCAGTGTGGAGTCACCAAGGTAACCCAGAATGTCCAGGAATGCATTTGGAGGGAAGTGGGAGGAAAGGGTGTGTATTTTAAAATATAGGTAAATGCTTAATTACTAAATGATTTCTTTAGCTCTTGTGGAGAGAAATAAAAAAACAGAGGCAAATTCACAGTAGAAACTTCAGTTCTGTTTGAGAAAGAAAATACATATTTGCTTCAACAAATCAAGATTTCATTTGCATTATTCATTTTAGCCTTGAGGGCTAAATCTAGGGCCTTGAACATTCTAGACAAGCACACTATTGCTGAACTACACTGTGTTGCATATTAATTTGTATAATTAATTGTCTAGCCAAATTTGTGCCTATATATAAAATACTGAATTGACATTTCTGTGCTAGAAAACAGAGTAAGAGAGTGTGAACCAGGTCCTCAGAGATAATGCTTGCCTATATGAAATGTCTTATGTAGGGTGCTGAATTGGAAAAAATGTATTGCTTGAATAATTTAGTAATTTAAAAACTCGATTATAAACACACACCAATGTATTTAAAACATGATCATATAAATTTTACTTTGCCCAGGAAACTCACATATTTTTGGAAATTTCTGGATAATAGGCTTGATATTATATGGTAGTCAATACCATGTTGTTCTTAATGACATCCATGTAAGACTAATTTTTTTTGAAAGTGAATTGGAGGATACAAGACAAGGAGTTGTCTATCTATCTAGTTTCTGTCTGTCCATCCTCCCTGAGCTTGCCACATCATCCTTCTGCCTCTGCCACCAGAGTTGCCAGGATTGTAAGTACGTGTAACCAAACTTACCCTGCAGTATAGTTTTATCAATATTCCTTGCTTTTTTGAATGTTATTATATTTTTGAGTACCTGGCAATCCTGATTATTATTCACAGTTTCTTCTTTATAGCTCATTGATTTTGCTATATGCCACTCAGCAGGGCTAAAGCTCATATGAGCTAATGAGGATCCTAAGTGATCAGCATTCAGGAGGGTTTCATCATGGATGAGCAAACAGAAGTAAGAGAAACCTACTGACAAGAGGGGACATATTTTAAGAACAGATTCACTTTCTCTGTTATTTAAAGTGACTCTAAGAAGGGCCACTTGATTTCTTCTATAAAATTTGTGTCCTAGGTAGCTATTCACTTCACCTTTGTTCTTACTGATCATTCTCAGGAAATGCCCTGTTTCTCATGTGTAAGACAAAAGTATCTTCTAGTGCATGCGTCAGTAAACTATGGTGTGACAACTGTAATGGGCAGTTTAAGACACTTTCACTATGCTTATGTTCCTCTCCCACCTAGTACTATGATCCCTTTATGCTTACCCGGTTTCTGTGATTACTTCATGCTGTAAACTCACATTGGAGAATATGGAGCTAAGAACTGCAGATGAGAGAGAACATGTGACTTTTGTCTTCCTGGATTTGGGTTACCTCACTCAATATAATCTTCATTAGGTCCACCAATTTTTCTACAAATACCATGATTTCATTTTTCTCTATAGCAGAATAGTATTCTATTGTGGTATGTACCACACATTAACTATCCACTCATCTGCTGAAAAAACATTAGGGTTCTATTTCCTGGAAATAGTAATATCAATGGACATATTAACACAGAATAGATAATTTCATGGGGTCTCACTCTTAGCCAAAGAACCACTGGCAAGTAATGACTTTCAGAGGAGAATTAAGCTCTCCTAAGGATAAGTCCTCTTATTGGTTGTCCAATGGAGAGGGAGGTCTTCTCTGCAGCAATATACACACAAACAAGAATAGTATACTTAATATGATCTATCTATCTATCTATCTATCTATCATATCTATCTATCTATCTATCTATCTGCCTATGTATCTGCCTATCTATCTATCTATCTATCTATCTATCTATCTACTATCTATCTATCTATCTATCTATCTATCTATCTATCTGCCTATCTATCTATCTATCTATCTATCTATCTATCTATCTATCTATCTATCTATCTTTCTTTCTATCTATCTATCTATCTATCTATCTATCTATCTATCTATCTATCTATCTGTGTGTGCATGTGTACACTCATGGGTGCACACACAGGGAGAGAGGGGGGGGAGACAGAGAGAACTATCAAAAGAAAAATATGTGATCAGCTTGGAGGAGAAACGTGGGAAAGATTCAAAGGAGGATAGCTTGAAGGAACGGGATAGGGAAAGGCATCTGATTTTATTTCAATTAAAATTTATTGAAAAAATCTGCCAGCATACTAAAATTATTTTATATTTAAAAAAGCAAACAAGTATTCAATACAGCTGTTTATGACTCACCATCCCAGAAATGGTTTTTTGCTTTGTTCTTTACAGAGATAGTTGTGGACTCTGCCACGTTCTTTGGAGTACTGTGTGCCTGAGCCCATTTAAAAGTTAGATCATGTTCTTTAAACATTATTATTATTATTATTAATAAAGGGGAAGTATAGAGGAAATAGTCAGGTTACCAATGTGTCTGATGTACAATATCCTTTATAACTTTTAGAGTTAGAAAACGGAATTCCCTAGGATGAAAATTATACACAACGAATAAACACGTACAAAGACATAGGATAGGTACAGCTCTCCCAGAGGCTACTTCAGTTGTTCGTGGCATCTTTCAAAAGTCTCCTGAACACACCTGATGAGTAAAATTGTGTCTGATTGACTTCTTTTAGGTGTTTTTTAAAGCTCACATTCTGGAGCAGTTAGAAGAACGAAGAGATGAAAAAGTATCTAAAGTCTTCACTTTGTTCCAAGCCAGAGCACGAGGAAAGCTGATGCGCATTACATTCCAGAAGATTCTAGAAGAAAGGTATCTCTCTGCTATTCTCCCACTACAAAAGCAACTCATACCTCAATCAATGTGACTTTATTTCAGTACCCTGTAATAGATTGTGGTACAAAGCCTAGTCTGTTGAGTCTGAGTCTTGAAAATCTGTATGCAAAAACCAAAACCAAAACCAAAAAATCAGTATAAAGAGCCTTTCTGTCTTCCCAATAATCCAGATATTATTTCTGTTTCCTCCTATCTTCACTTTGGGAGGGATAGTTAATATTTACTTATGGACCTTGGAAGGTGAATGTGTTTCATAGTTATTCCAGTAGCACACCTGAGAAGATTGGCACACACCTGAACAAGACTAAACAATAGTAAATTTGATATATGTTGACTTGGAAGGAGGAAATCTCATGGGCATACCACCCTAGATAAAGAATTATAATCACCTAACAATTGCTGAGACAGTGGGAATTATTAGCCTTTCCCAAAGATAGGCCCCCTAAATGGATATCTAATACAGAGCAGTCAGTTCTAAAATGTATGCAAATGGACTCAGCAGGCTGTATTTGTATATTTGTGCATATATATGTAAAAGCAATAATGAAAAACAGAGACCAAACAATTTGAGAAAGAGAGAGAGAGAGAGAAAAAAAAAGAGAGGGAGAGAAAGAGAAAGAGAGAGAGAGCAAAAGAGAGCGAGAGAAAGAGAGAGAGAGAGAGAGGGCAAATATGATAGAAGTTAGAGGGAGGAAAAGGTGACATGATATAATTATATTCAAATAAAAATGTGTTTTAAAAATTGGCACACATATCCCAAAACCAATTCAGTGGAAGTATAGTCCCTGTGTGTGTGTTATGCATGCTCACACACGTGCACACACATGTGCTCTGGCCACTCTTAACTTACTATCACAGCAACTATGTATCTTAATGACTTATAATTGTAGCTTTCTTGTTTCATATCAGGTATGTTAAATAGAAACATTTACGACTATACTTGGACAATTTGGCGTCAGGTCTTTTTTCTAAATTTTTAGTAGAACCATGCAAAATAAGCCAATTAATTCTTTAAATGAACAAACCATGAACAAGAAATTCAATATCAGTAATAATTTTTTCTTAATGTAGTTTAACTTCTGGAGGGAAATCCACAAGGCTTGGTATAAGTTGTTGGATTTACATTTTGTTAATTCCTTTAGTCCAAAGATGATCAAGACCATAAAAATTATAAATAAGACAACCCGTGAGAACTTTTTCTAACTCTCTTATTGTAATCAGTGTAGCATGAGAGTTTAGTTGCAAGGACCATGTCTTCTGGGTTATGTTTGTTTGTTTAGTTTTGTTGTTACTTGAGAGAATTATGTCAGTCCTGGCTAGCCTAGACCTCACTGTGTAGAACAAACTGGCCTTGAAATCCTGGTGATTTTCTATCTCTGAGCCTCTTAAGAATGCTGGGATTGCCAATGTATGCTATCAAACCTGGTTCCAGTTATGTATATTTATATAAAGTTTTCAATTTCTGCATAATTTATTTTATTTATTTATAAAATGAGGTCATTGAAACCCATTGTTTCTAAATGATTTATCAAAAATTATTGTGAATTATATAAGATTCATAAAATATAGATAATACAGTGCATTCTCATGGCACTGTTTTCGAGGAATGTTGATTCCTAACATTTTTGTATAATTGCTGACAATTTAAAAATTATTAACTGTCACAATTGAAGCCCTTGAATATTTTCCCCCTTGATGCAAGTCTATTTTCTCTAGATCCTAAATTGTTTATTATTTTCTTTTACATGTATAAATATATAATTCTTATAAAACTATAATTTCATTCTTTAGTATGTATAAAGATATTTTTCTTTTTCTTAAGACAGGGTTTCTCTGTGTAGCCCCATGTGCTATACAAATATCCTTAACTAGGTGAATGGTTTTACATACTTTCTTCATGTAAATAATATTCCTTATGACATTTTTCATCTATGTTCAAAGCCTCCTTTGAAGTATATCTGTGTTGATGAATGTAGGACTCATAAAATCAAGACCATTAACTTTAATTGCCATAGAGTAGCCCACTGTTTAAATATGCCATCATGTATTCCTTAAATAGCACAGATTAAATTTGTGCTATTTAAAATGTCATGTGCCATTCCAGTATGTTGCAATTTTCTAGTAATATTTTAATATTTCCCCATTCTTTATGTAAGATTTTCTTGAAGATGATATATCTTACAATGTTCTA
This sequence comes from Mastomys natalensis, assembly GCA_021653895.1. Taxonomy (NCBI): domain Eukaryota; kingdom Metazoa; phylum Chordata; class Mammalia; order Rodentia; family Muridae; genus Mastomys; species Mastomys natalensis. The sequence goes on from JAJTUV010000560.1 coordinate 332,561, forward strand.
TTCTCTGATTAGTTAGTGACAAGGCACAGATATGGATGGCTATTCTCCGGATTTTAGGATGCACCAATTGACTTTGTAGGATATTGTTTTCTGATTTACAACTCAGCAATCGTCCATGAGATTCCCCTTGCTTCATACCTTCATATATGTGGCATATTTCTGACATTGGCAATAGCTATTATTTGCATTTAAAGAATGATATTAACATTGTTGATATATTGTTTAGAGAGTAATGCCATTTCTTCCATTTTCTTTTATAGAACATTTATTTTTTTAAAATAAGGAATTGATTAAAATTTTATCTATATCTGTTAACACGTTGTCTTACAATTAAATTAACCTATAAATGTGTTAAGTTTTGATAAATCTTTAAAACACTTAATCTACTTTGATTCACACTGATACATTTTGTAATAATATTACAATTAAATTTTAAAAAATAAGTTGACTGGCTTGTAATTTAATTTATATTACGCTATATAGTTTTAGACAAATATTATTCTAACCCTGTAAAAGAATTAGAGAATATTTTATTTTTCCACACAGAATGATTTTCTAACTCCATATTGCCATTATCTAGTCATTGACCCTTAGAAACATTTGCCTTTAAAATAATATGAATTTAATGTATTTTGGTGGTTTCATAATTCTTAATGTGTCAAAATATTACATTTTGAGTCAGATTATGAATTATTTATTAAACAAATAATAGTGTAATATTACAAATTATTTGTTTATGTTATACATTAATCAATTATAACTGTTAAGTATTTACTGTCTATAATTGTAGTCCCAGAAAATAATCCTCAATAATTTCTAAGACATTATTCCTAGTATTGTCTATTTTGCCTTCCTTTCCTTTATGGTATGCTTTTATTCTACATTCTTTTCCCTTCAACTTCATTAATTTGTTATCTCATCTTTGTGAGATGTGTTCGTTTTCAATGTATTCTTTTCTTTTTTTCTGGTGTTTTTGAAGTTTTATTGAAAAATTATATGTTTATAGTATACAATCTGATGTTTTCATATGTAAGCATTTTGTGCAATGATTGCTGCAATCAGCCTAATTACAGTATCACCTTATATAGATATATTTTGCGTGTGCTGAGAACATTTAAGATCAACTGTATTTAACTAGGCATGATGTTGCATGCCTGTAATTCCAGTATTTGGGAAATGGAGACAGAAGGATCAGGACTTGAAAAACAATCTGGATTATATGATATGTATATACTACATAATACGAATTTATAATATATTCTCCCCAGTAGTGGACACATAAGCTACTTTTCTCATTGCTTTGATTAAATATCTGAGTAAAACAGTTAATGAAAGGATGGGTCTATTTGGGGCTGGTTTCTAGGGAGGTTTAATGGAGTAGGGGAGATCCACCCAGAATGGGGAAAGCAACACCATAGGGGTTGAAGCACCACACCCTCTGCTTCCTGCCCTCAAGGAAAGTGTGACCAGCCTCATGCTCCTGCTTCCACGCCTTCCATCATTATGGATTGTAAATCCCCAAACAAAAATGATACTATAATATTTTTTCAATTTATAAACATGTGATTTTCTCTATGTATTTGAGTCTTCTTCAGTTCATTTCATTAATATTTTAATTTTCTGTATACAGATATTTTTACCTCTATGCCTTACTTATTGCTAGATAATTTGTTTTATGATACAGTTATAAATGAAATTGTTTTCTTAAGTTCTCTCTTTTTCTCGTTCCGTTAATCTATTTATGTAACTGTTCGGACTGTATTTGTTAAAACTCTCACTATTTTATATATCAGATAGAGCAACCTCACATTTAGTTTTAATTATGGTCTGTATTCCAAGGACCAATTTTCAGCCTATCTATGGTTTTTAAAATAAACTGCTTTGTCAGAGGCTACATTTACTCATTAGTAGTGGAGGTATAATTAAAGTCTTAAATCTTCTGCTTATTCTATTGGGTGCAGTGGTAGAAATAATGCAATTTTTAGGTCTAAGTTTTGGTTATTCCCCTTTGTCCCTATTGATGTCAAAGCCCTTGAGTTTAAAATAAAAAGAATCCAAGTTTTCTCTGCAAATCCTAATAACACAGGGCAAAAACTATTTTTTTCTCGGATCTTTTGCAAATTTGAGTTTTAAGGAAGTTTGCAAACTTCTGGCAGTAAATATTTACAACTTTCTGGTCGTAAAAATCATGTCTTTTCAGTCTCATGGCTGTAAAAGTTTTCTCCAGCCAACCCTGTGCTTTCTGTGCTGTTCTGAGAGCCCCTTCTCTCAATGAGTTTCTTGGTCCTTAAGGCTTTCTGGGTGTAAATGCTCTTCTCTTAGTGGCTTGTCATAAATTTCTTGAGTGTTCTTTATTCTTCTTCATTGTTTTCAAGAAAAATACAATGGTCTTGTTTCAAAAGAACTATCTCCAGTTTTCACAATGCTCTCCTCTTTAGTTTAATGTGTTTTTGAAGCGAATCAGTTTTGGTTTAGGTTGTTTTTTTTTTTTTTTTTAACTTTTATTTTTTTACAATCTGGTCATTGCCCACCTCCTGGTCTGCCCTCATCCCATTCCTCCTGTCCCCTGTCTCCAAGAGGATGTCTCCACCCCCTGGAAGGCCTCCTTAGGACCTGGGACCTCAAATCCCTCAAAGGTTAGGTGAGTCTTCTCCCACTGGGGCCAGACCAGGTAGTCCTCTGCTGTATATGTGTCGGGGCCTCGAACCAACGAACCAACTCCTGTATGCTGCCTGGTTGGTGGCACAGTGTCTGAGCGATCTCAGGGGCCTGGATTAGTTGAAACTGCTGGTCTTCATACAGGTTTGCCCTCTTTCTCAGTTCCTTCCAGCCTTTCTTAATGATTATGTTTGTCACTTCCAAGATTTCTGTTTAGTGACTTCTTTCTCTCTCATTCAGCTCATGAATTATTCTCATTCAGCTCATGAATTATTTTGGTTAATTTTACTAAATTCTCCTGTATCTCACTGACTTCCCTTCTTTTGAACTCCTCTAGGAATTTAATAGAGTCCCTTGATGTTGGACTGCATTTCTGGCTGTGTCACATTTTTTTTTTATAACTGTGACAGAATACTTGAGCGAAGTAACTTATAAAGAGGAAATGTTTATTTTAGCACACAGACTCAGATGCTTCAGTCCATAATTAGTTATTTTTGTCCAGGCTGTGAAGCTGGATGATGAATCATGGTAAGTAGTTTATTGTAGGACCATGAAAGACAACCTGGTTTCTGGTCGAGCACCAGCTGGAAACTGCCAGAGTCCCCAGGTGATCCTGAGGGGCCAATGTGCTGATTTTTAACTTGGGAGGTGGCACTTTTGATGTGTCAATCCTCACTATTGAGGATGGAATTTTTGGAGTCAAATCAACAGCTGGAGACACCTACTTGGGTGGAGAAAATTTTGACAACCAAATAGTCAACCATTTCATTGCTGAGTTTAAGCGAAAGCACAAGAAAGACATCAGTGAGAACAAGAGTCCGGCGTCTCTGCCCTGCCTGTGAGCAGGCCAAGCATACACTCCAGCACCCAGGCCAGAATTGAGATTGATTTTCTCTATGAGGGAATAGACTTCTATACCTCCATTAATGGGCTCAATTTGAAGAACTGAATACTGACCTGTTCTATGACACACTGAAACTTGTAAAGAAGGGCCCTTTGAGATGCCAAACTAGACAAGTCACAGATCCATGATATTGTGGTGGAAAGCAGAAGAAAACTATACTCCAGTTTCTTCAGGGCAGGCCTGAGGTTAAATACTTTTTGTAAGGAGGAGGGTCTAGGAAGGAATGGCTAAGCTCCTCTGGCCTTTAGGTACCTCATTAATATGGAGATCTGTCTTGAGTCTTCATGGCCTGTAGTCATGCCCTCTACCTGTGGAGGGCCTAGTGGGCATTGTCCTAAGTGAAGGAAAGGCACAGATCTTTGGAGGTCTTTGGCCTCGTGTCAGGAGCCTGGAGTCTGGGAGCATGACAACCAGAAGCCTGGTTGTCTTTCATGGTCCTACAGTTTATTGTAAATGGCACTACACAAATCATGGAAAGAGAAAGGAAGTTGCAAGAGTCTCATCATCCCCACAGGACCTGACTTTGTTGATCCTATGTCTAAAAATAAATACAGTTCTTCTAGACTATTATGTGTTTGGTTTATACATTTTCATAGCAGTCTTGTATAACCCTTTTTAATTCTTTGGGGTCATTTGTGACATTTTCTATTTTATTTATAATTGTATTGTAATTCATTTTTAGTTTTTTATAGTCTGTCTGAATTTCTTTTTCTTTTTTTCAACCATACTTTAGGGATGCTCTTACTTTGATCCAAGAGAACATAAGAGCTTTCATTGCTGTGAAGAACTGGCCCTGGATGGGACTCTTCTTCAAGATCAAGACCCTTGCTAAGTCTGTAGGAGCTGGAGAGGAGATAGCTGGCCTGAGAAAAGAGTGTGCACAACTACAAAAAGCTTTGGAGAGTGCAGAATCCCAGAGGGAGGAGCTGAAAATGAAGCAAGTTTCTCTTGTCCAAGAAAAGAATGATCTACTTCTTCAGTTGCAGGCTGTGAGTGCTCCCCACCCTTTCTTTATAGCTAGCTTTCAATTTGACTAAGTAGTTCCATCGACATTGCCAACTTGAGAGAAATATCAGAAGCATGCACTAGCTTTTTTTAAAATAATGTAAATATTAAACAGAGAGTGTGGAAACACATAAACAAAAATCTTTGTATCAAAATGAAATGATTTTAGTATGTTTTAGAAAAAGAATAAACCTGGCCTGGGGGAAATGCTCCATTGATAAAGGCCTTGCCACAAGTGTGAGGACAGGGGTTTATATACCTATAGATTATGAAAAAGCTTAGCAAGTGGCCACCAGTATCCCCAGAATAAATTCTGAACATTGAGATGATCCCTGTGGCAAACTGTCTAGTTAGTTTAGCTGATTTATGATCTCTGAATTCAACTGAGAGACCCTGCCTTATTTGTTAAAGCAAAGAACCATCTAGGAAAGCACATGATATCAGCTCCTGACCTCCACATATATGTGCATATATGTGCATGCATACACAGGTGCCGACTACACTCGTGTATACATGAAAAACAAAAAAGAAGCAAGAGGAAGAGAAGAAAGAAATGTCAATTACCAGTGGGTGTTCTGTGCATAATATCATTGTCAGTTATTATAGGACAAGGAAGATCTAGATTTTGATTTTGAGAGAGAGTCTTACTCTATGGCCCAGGTTGACCTGGAACTTACTATGTAACACAAGCTGGCCTTGAACTCATGGCATTCCTCCTACATCATCCTCCTGAGTCCAGGGATTACCAGCACATCCTACTGTTGCTCTGGCTCTTTTTTTTTTTTTTTTTTTTTGGTTTTTTTTTTTTTTTTTTTGGTTTTTCGAGACAGGGTTTCTCTGTGTAGCCCGGGCTGTCCTGGAACTCACTCTGTAGACCAGGCTGGCCTCGAACTCAGAAATCCGCCTGCCTCTGCCTCCCAAGTGCTGGGATTAAAGGCGTGGGCCACCACCGCCCGGCGTTGCTCTGGCTCTTAACTGGCAGTGGCTCATTAGCAAGTCAGCAGATGGGATTTTAGTAGGTCACACAGAAGCTTGACAGATCTCCATAGTTTTTTGCTGTGTACTCATATCTCCTTAATTTTGTCTTCTTGTTTTCTTCTCTATAGTCCAAGTCATTACTAATTAGTTGAGTTCTTTAAGATCATTCTCAACCCTGGTGTAATAACAAACACACATGTGAAGAGTAAATGAAGAGAAGATACTAAGGCCTTATTCTCAGTTCAGAGAATATGTAGATCTAAACAACCTGCATATATGATTTTGATTTTGACAGAGCTGTAAATCACTATTTTAAAGAAGACACGCTACATTCCTTCTAAGGTTACTTCTACTCCTGTAACAGGCACATTTTAGTTTCTAAATTCCCATTCCAGGCACACCAGTCTTCATTTTTAATCTGACACCTACATACAATTTCCAGTCCCCTCTCACATACTTTCTCTATAGTCCTTTGGATTACTGTGGCCCCAAATATCCTCAAGGGCAGGGATGCAATTTTATTTTTATTAAACTCTGCAAAGCACAGTGCTAGGTTGAATAATCCTGGGTTCAGATACAATTATTTGTAGTTTGATTTGAAGTTCTTGCTACTTAAATCTACTGAAAACAAAACTAACTGAAAACAAATATAAATGATTACTTTCAGAAGGAGACAATTTATTATTTTGTTTTAAGATGTTATTTGCCAATGCTCTCAACAGGCTGTATCGTAAGTGACACTTTATATCAAAACTGACACTTCTGAAATGTGTTAAGCAGAGAAGTTATTCTAGAACTTTAGTGTATGCCAGCCACATATTTTTTTTTTAAATAGGAATTTCTGGTTCCCATTCCAAATCTACTTAGTGATCCATACTGTTAAGAAAAAAAAGATGCCATTTTGTATCAGTTTTAGAAGGGACCTGATGTATTAGCTACTTTTCATTGCCCCCAACTCCCCATTAGGTGGCTTTTTAATAGGTGAAGTGTTTTTGTAATGAAATCATATCTTTTCCTGACAGGCAGTGAAAGTTCAAATTCACATGTAAATGGGTAACAAGGTGACAATTTTTTTATGTTTTTTAAAAAATCTTTTTCTCAATCTTCTTTTATACCATTATAATTACATGCAAGTATTTATGTCAGTTCTAGGTTTAGGAACTAGCAATACAATAGATGCAAATACTTAAGGAACAAGCAAGACAATAAACACAAATAGTCAAAGAACAAGCAAAGCAATAAACAAAGTCCCATGATCACTCCCATGGTCACTGTTTCTAAGGGCTTATCAGGATAACCAAAATATCTGAGCCTCCTTCTCTGTCCTAGACCAAAGTCATTTTTCATGCCTGAAGCCTACTTCTTTGTTCTAGCCTAAGATTTAGATTCATTCCTGAAATTACTTCTTTGTTCTAGCCTAATGTCAGATTCCTGCCTGAAGCCCATTTCCTTGTCCTTAGCCAATGTCAGATTCCTGCCAAGCAGCCCCAAAAGCTCTTCACATCGCGCCCTTTTTTATTTCATAAACAAGACTAAGCCTGTCTTAGGTCTTTCTGACAAGAATGCCTTCCTTACTTGTCGTGAAATATGCATTATCAAAAGCAATACACTTTTGTCTTAGGTGGTAAGGCTCTGTGCAGAATCTTACCTGTCCTTGGCTTGCCAGTCTGTTAGTTTAATAACTCTATCTGGGAGTCCATTTTCAGGTTCCAGCCATGTACTTTGGCTGCCAACATGTTGATGTTGTTAAAGACAAGCTTTAACACAATGAGCAGGAATAAAAGTTTTCCCAGGACAAAAAGGGCTAATATGATCAATATATATATGCCATTCTTGAAGCTTGATCAAAATGGAAATATTGACCTCAAGCCATGGATAATTTTATCAGCAATATCTGTAGCATCAAAGCTCAGCAGAGCAGCATTTTTTAAATTCATAATATCACTATACAAATTTAAAACCTCCAGAGAGGTGTTAGACTTATGTCAAATACTCATAAACTTTTTCCTAATTATAATGACTATCACTGTAAATTTTAGAAGTAACACAAATCCATTGGTATTTGGCATGGCACTAGAGATGGCTCCTTGCTCTTAAACTCTGAACCTTCTTCCAATAATTTGAATATGATAAAGAGCATCAATCCATTGTTCCTAAAGCCTATCTAAATCCTCTTGTATACTCAACACATTAGTAACTTTTTGTTTGTTTGTTTGTTAAATGATTAACAAAGTAGCTGTCTTAACTTCTTGTGTCAAAGCAATTGCAGAAGCAATGGTGCTAGCAATTAATGTAATTAAAGCTGTTATACCAGCAATAATCAAGCCCAGTACCCTCTTGTTTCTGCTTAAAGCCTGACTCACTTCTTCTAGTACTTGCAAGCTTTTTTCAGAATACCAAGGTTCTGTAATACTCAGGGCACTAAAACAAAAGCTGGTTGATAGACCCCCGTAACAGACATGCCAGGTTTCAACACACTAACACAATTAGAAAGTCTACAATCAATGCAACTTACATTAAATACTGTAGAAGAAAGAAACGTAATTTAACTTGCCAATTAAAAGAACCTTAACACATACACTAATATTTGTTTGAAATCCAGATTCTGTCCCAACTTTATCTCTTGCTGACATAACATCGTAGAGAACTGTAGCTAATGTCCATATATGTCTCTGAAAATGTCCAGAACCAACCTTCCAAATGAACACTCTTATTTCCAATATTGGATTGGTTTCTAGACCAGTCCATGATTGAGTCTCATTTAAGAAAAATACAAGAGTCATTATAATTTCTCTTTTGATTCTCTGACCCACGAGGTCTAAAAACTTGAGGCAAGGCAGCTTGTCTCATCTGGGATACAGGCAAGCAAAGGTGGGTCAGGATCATATGTCTAATACAGCTTCCCATTGTCAGGACAATCAGCAAGCTCACAGGTCAGCATCATTCTTTATTCCAACATCAGCATGTCTTACCAATCATTCTCCCAGCCACCATGGTCCTTCAGCATCCTGCAGAAAAAATACAAACATGCCCTTTTCCCCATATTAAATACCTGATAGGGATCATGCCATATGCCAGTAAGTGGATCCTTCTTTTTCACCTAGGCATAAGTATGCCTAGTTGTAGGGCACCATAGACACTCAGCAGAAAGTTCCTTGGCATTCAAATTTTTTAAAATTTAAAATAAAAATAACATGATTTAAATAAAGTTTTGGTGTATGGGTATAAACTTTCCCATTTTTTATTTTATGAAGCTATTGTTTTAAAGTCCCATGGGCCTGTTCCATAATACCTTGTCCTTGAGGATTATACAGAATTCCAGTAATATGGGTAATATTAAATTGTTGATAAAAAGTCTTAAATGCTCAATTGCAATAGCCAGTTCCATTATTTGTTTTTTTAATTAATGGATATTTTATTTATTTACATTTCAAATGTTATCCCTTTTTCCCATCCTCCCTGCCCCTAGAAACTCCTTATACCATCCCCTTTCTTCCTGCTTCTATGAGAGTGTGCCCCAACCCATCTACCCACTCCCATCTTCCTTCCCCTGAATTCCCCCTCGCTACTTTTTTATTGCTGTGACTAAGAGCAACATTGGGGAGAAAAGATCCATTTGGCTTATAGTTCCAGGGGGGATAAAGTTCATCAATTCAGAGAAAGATAATAGGGGTATGAGGCAGTCTTAGCATCCCGGAAGTTGGCTGCTCACATTGTATCTACAAGTGATGAGTAGAAAGCGAAAGCAGGAAGTTGGAAGACATACACTAAAACCCCCAAAGTCTCTAGGAATACTTCCTCCAGCAAGGCTCAACTTCCTAAAGCCTTCCCAAACATAGCCTTCCCAAACAGCACCATTAGCTGAGTATCAAGTGTTCAAACACATGAACCTATGGTAGGTATTACTCTTCCAAACCACATACCCAGCCTTTCAGTTCCTATTTTAGAGATCTAGAATGGCCTGTGAGACTTGGGGAAGTGCAAGAGATAAAAGGGCTCAGCTTGTATAAGGGAGTAGTGAGCAAAGAGTTGAGAAATATTTTAAAGGTCATTGTGGGGAACATTGAAAACATATGGAAGCAAATTCCATAGAAAACACACAAATCTGAGGTCATGTTGTAAATGACAATATAATGTATTGACAGGTGTATGAGATATTTTATCACCATTTATTTGTAAAAGGGCACAAAGAGACAAAACGGTACAAAAGGACAAAAATATTTTTTGAATCCATTATTTAGTCACAGTACAACAGAACTAAGGGAACCATTTACTAAATTACAATGGTTCCATGTGAGACAATATGAGCAGAAGAAAAGTTCTCTGAACTGTTAAACTTCCGTGAAGTTGCCAAGGTTCCCCTCACCTCTCCTTAACGAAGTGAGAAGTAATGGTCAGTTGACCATCTTCTTTCTTCAGTGCTGAGTGCCACATCCAGGGCTTGTTCACACGCTGGATGGACAGTAGAAAACAGCTGTTCTTCATGTCAGACTGAAGTGGCAAGACCAGATGTTCTCCATAGACTATACCTAGTTAATAGCTCCTATCTAGTTTATATCTCCATTGCTAAGAAAACCCAAAAGCAACTTGGGGGAATGAAGGGTTTTTTTCTTCCAAGTACTCAAAAGTCTTTCCGGCCCAAAGCTTCAAATTTGTCCATAATCCTTTCCCTCCAAAACATGATCAGGCTCACCACAGCAAGACTAAACTCCCGGTACCAGTCTTGCTTCTGACGTGCTTCTTTGGACCAATGGTGAAACACTGAGCAAAATCAACTTGAGGAAGGGAAGATAGTTTGTTGCATCTTTAGAAGTAAGTGCCCATCATCAAGGGACTCAAGGAAGGACTAAAGCCAAAACCAAGGAGGAATGGTGCTTCTGTGCTTGCTCCAAGGCTCATCTTCAACTACATTCACAGTTCTATTAAACATATTATTTATTATTTATTTACCTATTTATGATTTATTTATTATATGTTTGGGTGTTTTATCTACATGTATATATGTTCACAACATGCATGTCTGGTGCCCATGAAGTTAAGACAAGGGCATTAGATCCCGTGGTACTTGAGTTATAGTCAGTTGTGAGCTGTCATGTGGGCTCTGGAAACTGAACATGGGTCCTCTGCAAGACCAAATGTCTACTTCTCCTAAGTCTTACAATATTATTTTTACCTCTTTTCCATAATGATCCCTAAACCTTGGGAAGAGTGTAATATAGACACCCCATCTATAGATGAACAAATACTCCAGTCTCTTATTCACTGCATGCTGACCAACTGTAGGTGTCTGTGTTAATTATACCTCAAGGAGAACTTTTTCTGATGAAAGCAGAGAGATGCACTAATTTATGGTTACAAAGAATTTAGGGGGGAAGTTCATTACTACATTCATTTAGCAAAATAACACTATTAGGTCTCCCCTAGAGTCTATGGTGGCTAGCCAGCAATAGGTTTTTGATCTAGTTAATGACACTAGGTGTGGGTTGCATCTTATGGAATAGGCTTTAAATCCAAACAGAAACTTGTTGGTTATTCCCATAATATTTGTGCCACTATTGTACCATTTGGGTGTAGCTTTCCAGACCAGTCATTATTATAGCTTTTAGTGGTCACAGCTTGGCAAGACTATAGATGACCTTTCTCTCTCTAGTAGTATTCATAGAATCTTCCAGCACACTTTTCATCTTTACTTGATGTAAAACATAGGAATAATGGAAACAGTGATATTTGGTGGCAGTACATTTGAGAGTATAAAAATTAAGCAAGACTTATGTTCTATGTGTATAATTTGTGGAATTTGCTGCTGGCAGAATCACTGAAGCACAAATTTTAGTTGGAATTAATAGTAAAAGTTAATGACTTATAAATAAATTTATGAGTTCTAGATTCAATCTATGCATAAAAATGTACAGTTTAGCCCAGTTTATAGAAATGTATACTAAACAAGATACATCAGGGCATTTGTAATTAGATTATAAATATTATATTGTACAATATCTCTTAGATAATATTCTGAGCAGTTGTCAGTCTATGTGCTCACACCAGTACTTCTAAGTGCTTGATTTAACTAGCACATGTTTTGCTTTTGGAAGCATGCTAATTCTCTTAAGCCTCCAGGTTTCTATTAAGTGCCTTAGAAGAGTTCAGTTAATCTACTAAATGGGCTAGGCTCTTCCAAACATAAACAACATTTCTACTTTTCAACAACAGGGTTAGGAACCTAGAAATGTCATTTCAGCTATGAAAGGTAGGTATAAGTTCTGGGCAGAGGACAGGCAATTATCTCCTTACTGTGTTAAACAGTACTGTCGCCCAGCTGGTGAATGACTTCTGGTGGCTGGCAACAATTTTCTCCTCATCTCTTGTGGCAGGAACAAGAAACCCTGGCAAATTCTGAAGAGCAGTGTGAATCACTGAGTAAATCCAAGATAGAGCTGGAAGCCAAAATCAAGGAGCTCTCTAGGCAGGTGGAGGAAGAAGAGGAGATAAATTCTGAGCTGACTGCCAGGGGCCGGAAACTGGAAGATGAGTGTTCTGAGTTGAAGAAGGAAATTTATGACCTGGAAGCAATATTGGCAAAGTCAGAGAAGGGGAAGTGTGCAGCAGAGCACAAGGTAGTCATCCTGTGGTGTTAGGTGCATTTGATTCTTTGGCACCAGAAATGTTCTGTTTATTAACAAATGGCCTGAAAATTTATAGTGATGGGAACCAGAGTCATCAAAAAGTAAAGGGTCTGATGAATTGTATTGTTCCAACTCAGATTTCCAGTTTGAATGCATGGGTCCCCTTTAATGTACCGAATGAACTATTATTGAACCTACAATCTAATAGAGTTAACTGGTTTCATTGGGCCTCTGAGCATCACTTTTGGAATGAGAGTGAAAATGATAGCCTTTGCTAAAAGGTAATTTGGGCTATTTCTAAATCCCCAGCTTTAGCAATGATTCTGAGTCTGGCCTTGAAGCCATCTCCTTAATTCCAGTTAAAGACTTTGGCTTTTTGCTTTAGCTGTGGGCTTTAATTTGTGTGTCTACACATTGAATGACTAGTGAGAAGTCTAAATGAAACCTTTGACAAGCAGCTAATCTCCAAGATGAAACTGTCCTTTGCAGATGATTTAACACTCGGTTTTGTATTGCTTCCCAGTGGAGAAGCCAACTTTTACCTTGACATGTACTGTTTGCTAGAACCCTTCTTGAACTACTACACTATGGGGACACTGAGGCATGATGTGTCAGCACATGTTCCCCTAGATCCTCAACAGAAGTTTAAATTACCACTAATGATATCATTATTATACAGTAATAAGCTCCAAAATAGCTTACAAATTGTGGTTTAGTGACCAGAATATTATACTTCCTGACCATGAAAGATTAAGGATTCCCTTCTTTCGTGGGAAAAATTGAATTTAGAGATTTGTAAATGGTTATTGATGACATTGGGTATCTCATGCATGAGTATTTTGAGGAGAGAGAGAGAGAGAGAGAGAGAGAGAGAGAGAGAGAGAGAGAGAGAGAGAGGAGAGAGAGAAAGAGAGGGCTCCATGGTGTTATCTCAGCTTTCCAGGGATGGCTCTAATGAAGTCATCTTTGTTGTCTTCCCACAGGTCAAGAACCTGACTGAGGAGTTACATTCTCTAAATGAGGAAGTCAGTAAACTTACCAGAGCAGTGAAGGATGCTCAAGAGGTCCAGCAGCAAACACAGGAGCATCTGCATATAGAGGAGGAGAAACTCAGCACCATGAGCAAAGCAAACCTGAAGCTGTCCCAGCAAATTGATGTGGTGAGCAGCAGTGGGTTGTCTGTCTGTCTGTCTGTCTCCATACGTATGATACTTATGTGTAGTGAGCAGCAGTGGGCTGTCTGTCTTCATACATATGTTATATATGTGCAGTGAATAGCAATGGACTGACCAGCAGTCTATCTTTATACATATGCATCTCTAATTTTAGTTAATTTATTCTAAGAGTTACATGAAAACTCAGTAACATAGTGAATTCCTTTTATTATTTACCAGTACAGGATTGTTTTATTCTTTCTATCTATTATTGACTTGTTTATTTTAGTTTTTTTTTGAAACAGGGTTTTTTCTGTGTATCCCAGGCTGTCCAGGAACTCACTCTGTAGACCAGGTTGGCCCCAAACTCAGAGATCCATTGGCCTCTGCCTTCTGAGTGCTGGGATTAAAGGCATGTGCCACCATGCAGAGATGTTTTATTTTAAACATATATAGAGAACACCACAGTGTGAGGTTAAGCATGCCTAAGTGCAGGCTTAGCTCAATTTTGGAAAATGAGAGAAAAACATTGAGGTAATTAATAAAAAGTGATGTCTTTCACTGATTTGTTCTTCCACGATGATTCTTGGGAAGTTTATTATAATGTTTAATTTTGTGTGTGTATATCTATGCGGGGTATGCTAGATATATGTAGATGTTCCCAAAGGCCAGAAAAGGGTATCAAACCCCTGGAGTGAGAATTACAGGTAGATTTTAACCACCACACATCAAGCTATACAATTATAAGGTATGTGCAGAAGACCTAGCTCAGATCCATAGATGGTTGATGTTTGTTGCTTTAGTTTCTGTGAGAATCTATGAACTCTGTTTAGTTATTTCTGTGGGCCATGTTCTTGTCCCTTCTGGCTCCTACAATCTTTCTTCCTCTTCTTTGGTATTCCACTGGCTCCACCTGATATTTGGCTTTGGGTCTCTTTTTCTGCTCCCATCAGTTCTTGGGTGATATATATATCCACAGTTCTTCCTTTACCCAAGATGACAGAGTGTATGCAACCATTCTCTCACTAATCTGTGTAGCTTGGTTTCTATAAAACTGCTGACAAGACTTCTTTGGCTTTTGTATTCATCTACTTTTTCTCCTATTATTTTTACCTATCACTTGTTCCTTTTTTCTATTTTTATGGTTTCCCCGTCTCATACAACCTTAATGTAAGAAATTACAGGTATTTGCGTGTGAACATGAACAAACACACATACTCATGTGGCCCAGTCCATTTCAGTTGCTTTAGCACACTTGCATAGACTTCAGACTCATCAACAACAGAGGTCAGTTTCCCACACTTCTGGAGTCTTGGAATGTAAGTCAAAACAGACAGATGTTGTGTTTGTAGAAGACATACTCTATTGTTCAGAAATGACATCTTCTTGCCTTGTCCTTACATGGTGTCAGCTATTATGAATTATATTTGGATCTTTTCTACCAGAGCTCTGTCCTTTTGAACTCTATACTCCAAAGGACCTTTCCTCCTAATGTTATCACTTTGGAGTTTAGGATTTTATCGTATACTAGGAGACACATACATCTATTTTATAACACCTGTAATTTGTCTACTTTTAGTTTTCATTTTAACATATACCTTCAAGAAACAACCTTTTCAGCGTAACTTGAATTTCACATATTTTTTTTACTAGTTAGGAGAAATTGTTGAAACCTACCAAGAGAGGGTAATACTTTGTTTCCTAGCTTCCTACTAAACCAACTTGTCTAGCACTGTTACCAACATGAACTGAGACAGCTGGAATGTGCTGAGTAGTTTTGTAGAATATCAGAAGATGACAAATGCTATGGACTAAATGCAGGTGGGAAGTATAAAAGGGTGGGGCAAAGCATCATGCTATATGAGTCCTAGGTAGGCTGCGTATACATGGATGCTTACACAGAGACTGTCTGCTTGCTTTAGCTCTAGAAAGCAGAACATTTGTGTTTTGAAGAAGCATCTATGACTAAACAGGACTTATCCACCTAGGAAAAGAATGGCCAGGTGAAAATGTGAGATATCTTTTAAAGGAAGCAATCCAATGGGCAAACAGGTCACTCACTATTGGTTGCCATTCTAGGACAGATCTTATCTATAATCTGTAGAACTTTCACCCATTATTGATTTCTCAATTTGGTTTGTAGTCTACTGTGTATAATTTTTAATTTAACTTCTTAAACTTTTAAAATGACATTTACTTATTGATTTATTTGGTTTCTGTGTGTTGGTGGTGTACATTCATATATAGTGTACATGTCCAGGTCAGATTGTAATTTATGAGAATTGATTTCTTTTAGCACATGGATCCTGGGGATCAAACTCAGATCTTTAGATTTGTTTCAGCAGATTTTGCTTCTATGCTAAAATGCTTCTATGCATCATTTGCAGAATTTGTTCTTATACTTTCCCTTTTACTAAAAGAAAGTGATTAATGTAAACACCTTCAATATGGTATAAACTGCCTTCTATTTGGTTAAACAGTCTTTCTTCCTGACAGTTGCAAGGTGACCTTGAACGGGAGAGGAAAGCCAGAATGAAGTGTGAGAGGGAGAAGCGCAAGCTGGAGGGCGAGTTAAAGATGAACCAGGAGGGCGCTGAGAACCTGGAGAGCAGCCGGCAGCAGCTGGCAGAGCAGCTGAGGAAGTGAGCACCTTTCAACTAACTGCCAAGGGATTCTGGGAAAATCTCAGCCCTGGGAGGAGCAGGGCTCTCATTTCGTTTAGCAGTAGGTGTCTAGGCCAGAGCCAGAAATCTCAAGACAGAAGACAACAACTAGAAGCTTAGAAAATAGAGTGTTTTTATTTGATGGGCTCTATTACACAGTAGCAAAACTAAAGACATAATCTACAGGATATAACAAAGAGAATCCACCTAGAAGATGAGAATTTTGTAAGAGATAAGGCATATGAGAGATGAATTATGGGTATCCGAGTCTACAAAAAGTGGTTGGTTTCCTTACTTGTAATAAGACCAATGGCAACATGAACATGCCAAAATCCTGACCATCGTATGAAGCCTGGAAAGCTTAAATAATGTCACTTTTCTTTGTCAGATACACCTTCATTAATATTTATGTTGGGTACCTATTTGCAAAATATGTAAACATTGATTCTTAAAACCTAAATTTATAGTTACATGAAGTGATAAAAATTATGGGAAATTTCAGTAAGTTCCTTTGCATTCCTTGTACCACATGAACTGATGGAAGATGGGTTCCTTTTTAGATCTGCTGGTTGGTGAAATATAATTTAACACTTGTATCTTTTGTGTTCTGTTTACTAGGGGTGTTTTTGGATATGCTTAAGATTTAGATTCTACTAAATAAGATGTGAAAGTGATTTAAATACAAGGTTATAACTGAGAACATATCAAAAATGGAGTCTATAGTTTAAAAAATAGTCAAGTGAACAGCTTGAGTTTGTGGCTTCATTTGTATGTATGCATTGGCCTCAAGCCTGCTCTTGGTGATGCCTGACTAATTGACTACTCCTAATTTATTACACTTGACATGTGTCTGGGCTAACCTTAAGAGTGTAATGGAACAAGTTGCTAGAAGATGGTGACAGGGTTCTCTTTTGCCGTCAGTGTTGAAAATTGTGTCAGTTTGGCAAAGTGAAGATTATACTCTGTGCCTTTGTAGGGTATAGGTTAGAGTTTGAAAATGTTGAATATGTGTCATAGGCTTATTGTTAAGCAATCTCTGTGGAACCATGTAGAAGCAAGTCCCTTATATTCCTTGGGATATATGCAATATATTTGTACATAAAATTAATCCAATATTATAGATTCTACATTAAAGAAAATGAAAGTATCTCCAGTATTACACACAACACACACAATTTGTTGAGTACGTAGAAAAAAGTTCAGAAGGATGCACACCAAACATGTGGTGATGGTTTGTAGAAGGAGACCAGAAATTATGTACCACTCATGAAGACTTCAGATATAGATGTAACGGTTATGTTTTTAGAGTAGGAATTCATGTTATTTCATAATTTTTATGTTTATAAATGTTTTATTATTCTGATAGGTTATCTTTGTCACATTTTTTGAAACAGGAAAGAATTTGAAATGGGTCAGATGAATTCAAAAGTAGAGAATGAGAAGAACCTGGTGTCTCAGCTTCAGAAGATGGTAAAAGAGCTTCAGGTAACCATTAGAAGATAGCTCTCTATGTACACCAGTGTTTAGATCCATGAATAATGGTTGACACTCAACAACCCATACCCTTGGCCAGCTGTAAACAGAGGGAGTAAGGAATAGCAATTAAGATGGCAAATGGCATCCCACCAATGCATGACCCTGGAGGGATAATTACCTTTTAAGCTTAAATTCCTTTCTACTAAGAATAATAACTAGCTTGTTCTTTGAACTTTTGCTATGGACTATGCTTTGTGTTAAATTGCGACCACATAATTTTTAAAGTATTAATCTTGACACCATTGAGCTCAAATTATTAAATTCAACAAGATGTTTACATGGAAAAAACAGTACATGACCTGCTGTGCCATTAGTTTAGTGTTTTAACTTTTATGGTTAGAAAGCAATTAATTTAAAATTCAGTACATTCTATAGCTATTCATAAACCAAAAGCATTATTTGATAATGGATAGCAATTTGGCAGTTTTAGACTAAGTGGGTATTTTACACTATATCACTATGTTATAAAGCAATTAAAAACACTGTTATGGTTATACACATATGCATAACATGATATACATATACATTCATATAGATTTTTATGTCACATTAGCATCTCAATAATGCTTCTGTCTGCTGCTTATTATCTGGGATATTTTAAGCCCCATAAGAAAACTATTCTCATTTGATGTGCTTGATTTTCAGAAACAACACTAAGCACCAAGCATCATGCTTTCTGGACATATCTTCAAATGACACTTGACTTTACCTAAAATAAAATAAAACTTTCCATTTATCCAAAAGAAACATTTTTGTACCTTAACGACTCTCTGAAGGTTATTTATGAAGAAATGCTTCTGATGTTTTTGAGCCAAGCACAGTATTATTTGAGATTAATATTTCAGATTCAATAACCACTTATCAAGAACCACACTGACTTGTGGGCTCAAATTAAAGCTTTTTAAGTACTTCCTCTGAGATGCCTTGACTACAAAGGTAGTAGATTGCTTAGTTTGTATGACCTAGAGAAATAGCATTCTTAAGCCATTTTATTTAATGTAAAGAAAACCATTTTCTAAATAGTCTTCTCCACTAACCTGAACCTAATGATGTAAGACATTATCATTGAATATCACTGGCTCACTGCACTGAATACACTGGCTCTATGAAGGTTTACCATGACCCTGGAGGGACGAAGTTCTGAGAATTTTATCAATACTTTTCTTTTCTAATAACCCTGACTGTAATAGTATCTTAGACCTGAGACAACTGTTTGTTCACTTTAGTAGTCCCCATTCCTTCACCAATTCTAATTCACCACTGCGAATCTACTACTTGGAATCTGAAAACTAAGAAGCCAATGGACTAACTGCCTGATGTGTGTAGGGTTGAGTAGATGCTGTTTCATAAGGGCAAGTTGCTTAAATGGGTGTTTATTCTGTGGTGAGAGTTTTGAAGTCTTTAGTTATTAAGATGGTTAAACAAATTCCAGATGGAAAGATTTTTTTGCATACATGAGTCACTATGATATATTTTTATAAGCCCCCTTTAAAATTTGTTCTTGGCATATGAAAGAAGTCTTTTTTAAGTGTTTCATTTTATGAGAAACTTGTTTCTTTTTTATTGAAAATAGATTTTGTTTATCCAATATATTTTCATCACAGTTTCCCTCCCCCAACTTCTTCCATATCCTTCTCACATCCCTACTGTACCTTTCCTTTTTTTGAAGGGGGCTCTTTTAATAAGAATCTCCATTCAGATGCTGGTTATAATGTAGGACTGGGGGATCTGGAAGTACTAAAAATTGTAATTATGTTTCTTGTGTATTGATTTAGAGAAAAAAAAATCACTTAATTTCAAGGTGTTCAATTTCCTTTAGTTATAAATTAGGAATGAAAAATGTCATGTTTGCTTTTTAAGTTGAGACAAAAATTAATGTAATAACCTTGTTGCATATAGAATTATGTTGCAAGTAATTATTCCATGTCAAAATTATTTGTTTCCCCAGACTCATATATTAAATTTGAAGGAGGAATTGGAAAGTGAAAGAACCATTAGAGCCAAGGTGGAAAGAGAGAGAGGTGACCTCATGCAAGACCTAGAAGATTTGAATGAGAGGCTGGAGGAGGCAGGGGGACCAGTTTGGCTCAGATGGAGATAACTAAGCAACAGGAAGCAAGATTTCAGAAGCTTCGCCATGACATGGAAGAGACCACAAGACACTTTGAGACAACCTCTGCCTCTTTGAAAAAGAGACACGCAGAGAGCCTGGCTGAGCTTGAGGGCCAGGTAGAACATTTGCAGCAGGCCAGGCAGGTGCTAGAACAAGACAAGAGTGACCTGCAGCTTCAAGTGGATGACCTCCTGACCCGTGTTGATCAGATGGCCAGAGCTAAGGTAGACGTTCCTAAATGTTCCTTA
The DNA here is from genome assembly GCA_021653895.1 of Mastomys natalensis. Taxonomy (NCBI): domain Eukaryota; kingdom Metazoa; phylum Chordata; class Mammalia; order Rodentia; family Muridae; genus Mastomys; species Mastomys natalensis. Next base: position 352,443 of record JAJTUV010000560.1, read on the forward strand.
TAGACATCTTGACATGGAAGTAGCAGGGGAGGGGAAGGCGGAGAAAAAATCAGATTAACTGAAAATGTTTACTAATGGACGGTGCCAGTTTTTCCTTTGCAATATTGCAAGGATTGAACATGTCTCCTTTACAGTGATGCAAGTCTTCTACTGCTGAGTTATAGCCACAGCCATCTTGGTATTGCTAGATTTTGAGACAATGTCTCATCAAGTTTGCAACTGGTCTGAAGTCATGGTGGTTGCTCTGTCCAGGCAACTCTCCTAGGCATTCCAAATTATGGAGAATCAAAATTTTCAGCTGCAGCAAAGCTCCTGCTGTTCTCTTCTGTCTGAACTTTAAAGCTCTTCAAAACACACTTTTAATTTAAGGTGGATATAACTACACCCATATAGTTCTTATATTGTGGTCCTATATAGTTAATAATGTGTGGATGTCATCAAAGAGTGCCTGTGGAATTGTTGGTTTGAGCCACATATGGGATGGCAAGAGAGAAAAGCGTTGGTATGCAGGTAGCAGACACTTGGAGTATCCCTGGGCAGTGAGTCCTGAAGTCCAATAAGCAACATAGGCTTTCTCTTTGAACTTCTTGACACTGGAGGCCTTCACATTCTGAAGTAACAAATCTGAGGCCAAGGTAATGAGCTATTTTAACTGGCTAACAATGAAATATGCTAAATTCATGAACACAATGGTTACTGAAAACTAGCAAATATATAAACAAATGAAGAATCTGTTCATCTTTAGAAGCTGCTGAGAAGATCAGATAACTACTTTGAAAACCCAAATTGCAATAAAACATGTCTGCTACTTTTTTCCCTCTCTAAGTGGGATATGTATATATCTAATCACCTGCTCATTCTTTTGATCCCTTCAACCTGTCTTTATTTTGCTAGCCTTTTCTGAAAGTGTTCTAAGTGGTTCTCTCAAAGATACCTTAATGGCCTTACTTCAACAAATCAGCATATGTAAAATCAAGCCACCATTTTCATCTCAGCAAGGCATTCCCTTGTGCATTTCTGCCACTGGGACCCAGTTCTTCCAGACAGCCAGGCTCTATGCCTCAATCCTTTGCTTCTTCTGCTGTTCTTTGCTTTCATTTCATTATTGCAACATGTCAATACTTCACCATCTTTCTGCTTCCCTCCCCCAGTCTCATGTTGGTCTCTTTTTACCTTGCAACTAGACTACTATGGTTCTCTAAGTTATTGTTTTTGTTTCTAATATTTCACTGTTCCAATCTACCCTACACAATATCTATATTGTACTTTTCTAAACTATAAATTTATGGAATTATGTCCCCACTGACAAATGAATCCACATGTCTGCTTTCAAGATAGTTCATGGACTGTCATTAGGTTCAGCTTCCATTGCCACCAGTTCTAAATTTCATTAATTTAAATTATTTTCATTCAAATATAACCGTTTGTCTTTCACCAAAGTGTCTCTCTCTCTCTCCTCCCTTTCTCTCTTCCTTTCCCTCTTTTTTTCCCTCTCTTTCCCTCTCTTTCCCTCCTCTCTCCCTCCCTCTCTCTTTTTTTGTTTTTATTTTTATTTATTATTTTTTGAGACAGGCTTCATGTAACTCTGGTTGGCCAGATATGCAATTACTCACTATATAGACCAGGCCCTGAACTCATAGAGATCCATCTGCCTCAGCCTTCCCAAGTACTTTGACTAAAAGTGTATGCCACTGCATCCAGCCATCAGGTTCTCTATGCTAATTTTCTTCTCTGGAGTATTCAAATTCTTTTTTCTGTTTTAAAATTTCATCTTTTCTAGAATTCTGGTAGCACTTTGGGGATCATTTCTTTTACTGCAAAGTTTTTTAACCTTTCTTAAAGGAGAGCTTCTCTAAAGCAGAAACTAAGTCTTATTTTGTTCATATTTACAGTGACTTGTACAATCTCTGCAGTCGTTGGCGTTAGTATCCACATATGCCTGTTGCTCCAAGTGTTACATTTAAACAGAAGAGATTGGCTTCATTCCTAATTATATGCATGCATGCACATGATCACATTCTTTTGATGCTTTAACTATTTTGATAATATATATTGATTCTAGGGCTGACAAAATGGCTCTCTAGATAAAGGTGTTTGCTGCCAATCCTGGTGACTTGAGTTCAGACTCTGGGGTCCACATGTTGGAAGAAGAGAACTGACTTCATCAAGCTGTCCTCTGATCTCAACATGGCTCTGTGGCAGTTGTGCCTATGTGTGTTTACATGCACACACACACACCATTGTGGTCATTCTTAAAGGCATAAATATTATGCTGAACTTTTACCTGAGTTGTTTTTTTCAAGCAATGGAAAGAATGTCATTGCTCAAAGGAAGCTAAAGCATTTCAAATGAAAGATACTCTGATAGAGAGCCTGGGGCAATTCAGATATTATAGAAATTCTCACACTATTTTGAATTCCCATTGTTTTTTGAATTTTCTGGGATATGCATTTTTAGTCATCTTAAGAAGGAGAATTAAGAAGAACGTGCATTCCATTAGCTTCCTCTTCCCCCAAATCAAAATGGTATTATTTATCTTTAGGTTTAAATTGAAGTTGTTTTGAAACTATTATTCTTTTGCAAGCTATACTTCAGTGTAGGCAACGTTTAGATACATGTCCATATGGTCTATTCAAATCCTGATTATAAAGTGCTTTATTAATTAAAAATACCATACTAATTTCTAGCCCTATTCCTAGGTACCCAGCATGTGCTGCTACGTGTAAAGGAAGCAGTGCTTTTTTTTTTTTTTTTTTGTCTTCCCAGATGGGTTGATAACTTGCAAGTATGTGCAGCTCAGCAATGTCATCACATGAATGTCTCCTAAAATACTACCACTCTGTGGCTCGTTTTCTTGCCTTTTTCCAGTGAGATATCTTATGGATATCCATCATCTTTCACTCCTTTAAGACAGATATATAACACAGTATACCCCAAGGTATGACCAGAAGTGCATCTCACAACTCTCTATGCACTTCTTAAAAGCATAATAATTTTTATGCTCAGTAATATCTTATTTCTCACAAATCAGCACATATAAATCCAAACCCACCACCTTTCCCTAAAGCAGGTGTTTTGTTTTTGGCACTTCTCATTCTGGCACCTGCTTCTTTCTTGGTCCCTTATTTGTAAGCAGAGATGTTACCTGATAAGCCCATAGGTTAGAGTCGTATCTCATTGGAGATGTAGAATAAATATAGTTTATGTAGTAATGTGTTTATCTGATCTTCTAAGTGACCCAGGCTTTGGACAGCAAGTGTCAATTAGTACAACTAGTGATTTAATCTTTAACATTTCCTTTATGATCACTTCTTCATGTAATAGATGTCTAAGAATTTAATATTTTATGTTTTCTTTCATATTGTTTTCTTTCTAAATACATCCATGCAGGCAATTTTACTTCAATTTCCAAATCTGCCACTTACTATCCTTCTGAATGTGGACAGGATATTAAGCCTCTGGGATACTGTTTTCTTTCATAAAATGAAGCCATCTTCTGAGGGATATTGTGAGGAAAGAAAATATGTACCAACTATAATTATCAAAATCACTTTTGGATATGTGAGAAAACATATTTCAAATTTAAAATATGTTTTACAATAGCTGGTGACCCAAAATTAGTTACATTAATCATGATTCCATATTCTTTCATTGTGTGTAGTGTGTAGATAATTAAAGACACCTGGCATTTAACATTAAAGCTATGGCCACCATTATGCTAGTGGTATTGTGTGAGAACCTGGTCATTGAGTCTCTACCAGGCTTGACTTTCCTACTAGCAACAAACCTGTATGGACTTTACAATATCCATAAGCTGAGACTTCAAGATATTCTCTGTCAGCCTCCCAATAGGCATGTGCTGGAATAATTTCTCCTCCTCTTCCTCCTCTTCCTCCTCCTCTTCTTCCTCCTCCTCTCTTCCTCTTCCTCTTCCTCATCTCTTCCTCATCGTCTTTGTCTTTGTCTTCTTCCTCCTCCTCCTCCTCATTCTTCTTCCTCTACTTCTTTTTTGTCTTTGATGATCTAGGGATGATATTCTATCTAAGTAGTAAAACCAATACTTGAGTTGTATTTTATGAGGAAAGTTTGACTTCAGTCTGTATACCAGTCAGTCCCTTACTAAGTACTACAATAGTTTGCTGTAGACATTTATTAAGTACCTATTTTATGCTAAGTATTCATATGGAGATGTAAGAAGGTACGAGTTAGTAATTGGTTGTGGGAAGTTTAGAATACTCACTAGCATAAGCTTAAAGAGAGCAATCTACAACACAACAGAGGCTCCAGCTAGAAATGTCTAAGAGTTTTGTTGGCTCAGAAGTTTCCCACTGCATTTGCCCTGGGATGCCTCTAAATTTGCCTGATATTTACCATTAGTATTTCATAACAATTAAGCTAACATTGCAACTGTTGAGTTTACCAACATCTTTCACCATTTCCCTGGCTCTGAGTGTTTCCTCAAATGCCAGACTGAATATCTTTCATCTTTTTATTTAATTTCTAGTTTTCTCTCTTTAAGAGATAATGTATTCATGTGATTGTTACAGAAACTGGAATTTAACATGTAATCTAAAGAGCCTATTGAAGTATTAACTTCTACTGTAGTTAGTTTTACTATTACTCTCATCAGTAGGGAAGGCAGAAGGGTTTCACAAAACCACCACGACCAACAACAATAACAACTCCACAATTTAAAGTCTATAGAACCACAGAGCACACCAACATAATTTATTGTTTCTATTCATATTAATCATGAGAGTGAAAGCTATAATTAATTCTTAGGTAGTCACCCCACTTCAATCTTGCATTTACTCCTTTCTGAGGACCTTGAGAATTAAAAGGACTTGCACTAGTTTCCAGAGTGTGACGAGAATCTGGTGATTGGACTTGATTAGACTTGTTACATACATCAAGAAGGAGTAGAAAGGCTGATGTAGCCCTTTTACTGAGCATGAAAAGCCAATTCAGAGGAGCTGGAGTTGGAAACTGAAATGTTAGTTAGCAGGATTGTCTTGAGCCTCAGCCCTCTGACGAGAGGATACAGTTATTTACACAGATGTTGTACTGAGCTATTGGAGCTCAGATCTGTCCAGTTTCTCCTGTTAACCCTGCTTGCCCTTCTAGATTTTCTTCTATCCCTTTCCTCTCCCTATCCATCTTTTTTCTTGCTTTTTCTCTTCTAATATATTTAAGTTTTTTTCTAGGAAACTTAAGAAATTAAGATCCAAGCAGAAATTTATCCACAAGAAACACAGATTATTGGAAGAGAAAGATGAATATTTAATACAGATGAATATTTAATATTTAATGATTATATCTGACACTACATTAGTATGTGACATGTTGCCTTTTCTAGAAGACTGTAAAATTCTAGAGAGGCTCTGGGAATTCAGGGAGTTGGATTTGAGTACCAAGAAGCTTTTGGTTTTTTTTCAAGGTGTTTAATTTAAAAGATAACACTTTTCTGATGCTGGCTGTGGTCTTTACTCCAGAAGCAGAAGTCACACAGGTCCTGGAGAAAGCTTTGCTGTCCTTCCTATGCAGCTAATTTATTGTGAACCTTCTATGGTAAGACTAATCCTTCTTTTGCAACTCACAGGCAAATGCTGAGAAACTCTGTGGTCTGTATGAGAGGCGCTTGAATGAAGCAAACACAAAACTGGATGAGGTGACTCAGTTAGCAAATGATCTGACAGCACAGAAGACAAAACTACAGAGTGAGAGTGGTGAGTAGGTGTGTTGCTGCCTTCTCTGGGAGTAATTCTCCAACCTGAGAGACTCAGACATACAGCTAAAGATCAGTTCTTTTTGGATTCCCTTCCGTGTCTGGGGAAGGCTCATTGTCCTGGTTTTGATGGTATGCGTCTTTTCTGGCGTTCTCTAAATATAAACAACATTTGTGTGGGAGTCCTTGGGATGGTCCTAAAAGTCAATAAGCAGTAATGGCAGTCACTGAGAAGGACCATAATTAATTTATCTTATGAAATCTTTCCTTAGGTGAGTTCTTTAAAAGACTGGAAGAAAAGGAGACCCTGATAAGCCAACTTTCCAGGGAAAATAGCAACTGCACTCGGCAAGTCGAAGAACTGAGGGCCCAGCTGGACGAGGAGAGTAGGGTAATGTGGCAATCATGTTTCCCCAGTCACGTGGTATATGTTTAAGAAACAAAACAAAGTGAAACAAAAGTAGCGCTTGGCTGGTGAGACTCAGGAAGGGGAAAACACTCGGGACTTAGTGGGGAAGTGGCGTGTTGGTCCTTGTTAGTGCCAGGAGGACCTCAGATAACTGAAGGATTTTCCATATTATTAAAATTACATCTGTAGTTTGTCAGATTTAGGTCAAGAAAGGTGTGCACTTCGGCCTATGCTTCTTCCGTAAGCTGAAGGCCCTCAAGGGTTAAGCATTTAATCATTCACCACCAAATGATACATTTCCAGTGAGTTTCACTATATGGATGTGTAAAAAATTAATTCTGTTCATTCTCCGTCCATCTCCACCTCTCTTCTGGTTTACTTTTGAGGTTTGCTGATTTTCTATTGTGATACAGTTTGATTCTTTTAAAAAAATATTTTTGTATATTTACATTACAATTGAGATTTATTATACATATGCATCATTTTTTTTTCCTGGAGAGAAGTAAAGAAACATCTATCCACCATAGATAGAGAGGGTACCTCAGAACCTCTGAGAACCTGGTGCCTGTTATCTTCATCTTTCTCAAGACGGGTGAGATGCTGCAGAAAAACTCATCATATCCCTGCCCCTTCAACCTGAATGCTTATGAAATTCTCACAACTTGAATATTTTTATTTAATGATGTTTTGTAAATCTCTAGAGTTTTCTTCATATTTCTGGGCTTATTCTCTCAATAACATTTGGTGTTGCTGCTCCTCATTCACCATGGAGAAATGTGGCAGAGGATGCCTTTAGCTCCTCCATGTGCTCCCAGACAGGCCCTTCTCTAAGACGGTGCTTGTTTTGTTTTGTTTTTCAACTTTGGCAAAAAGACCCAAGGTTACTGATGGAAGCCTTAGTCTCTTCAGGAGCTTATTTCCTGGGGATGATGCCATTTTGTTAGACAGACAACCATGTAAATGATAGAAATGTTCACTAAAATCAGCTCTGTTGTCCAATAAGTATACAAAGTACTATGACACTATAGTTATCTAAAGGTAAACATAGGATTTTATTTTTCTGATCAGTAGAATGAAAGAGATAGAGTAAATCTTACTCTTTCTGTCTTGAACGACATCTGACGGATGTAGTGTTAAATATAAATCATAGTACCCAAATGACAATGAACAGTACTTTAGTGTTTCCCAGTATATGCTGGACATGTCTGTTACTGAAATTCATGCAGTCAGGCTGCCATTTCTTTAAATATACATTTCTTTCCTGTCTTAGTGACAAGTTAGACATTCTGTCCTTTTCGTCTTTTTCCAGTCTTTCCTTCTATTACCTGACTGGGTTTAAGTTCAACTTGAATTTTATAGTGTTGGCTTTACTTGAAAAGAGTATATCACTTCCAAAGATTGCATTGCTAGTGGTGAAACGCGTGTGTGTTTTTTATAGTCTCAGAGTGCCCTGGCCCATGCCCTACAGTCAACCAAGCATGACAATGACCTTCTACGAGAGCAGTATGAGGAAGAACAAGAAATCAAGGCTGAGCTGCATCGGGCTCTCTCCAAAGGCAACAAGGAAACAGTGCAGTGGAGAATGAAGTATGAACACGATGTTATGCAGAGAACTGAAGACTTGGAAGAAGCCAAGTGAGTAGGTCAAGCCTGTGCTCAACGGGGAATTGGTCACATACAGGGGAATGAGAAGAATGGCAGTGTCTCCTCATGATGTCTGTTTAATAAATCCTTCATGAGTCTTTTTAATAAACCCAAAACAAAAGCCGAAACAATTACTTCTGGCAAGAAGCATATAGTATAGAAAAGCTAATATATCACAATATAGGTTATTTAGACTATAAAAGGATCATAGAGAAAGAAAAATGCTCTTTCTAGGAGCATAATAAAAATATTTCTAGAAATCGGGACTTTGAGTTCTGCTTTAAAAATTGGTCCACTAGCACTTGTGGCTGGGGACCAGCTCCAACAGAGTACAGGACCCGAGTAGGATGGATGGAGCAGGTGACTCAAAAAGGGTTGCTCCAGGCAGCAGTTTGAATCTTTCCTGAGCTTCTGAGAATGTATTGTCTGTGTCTGTACTGGAGAGACAAATCACAGGGACTGAGGCTGCTCTCCCAGGGCCGCAGGGTTCATTTATATTTCTTACAGCAGTAATTACAACATTTCCTATTTGCATTTCAAAGAATGTCTAGTACATAGCTATTCAAGGAGAATGAAACAAAACATTTCTTAAATGGTTATAGCCTAAAGGTCAAATGGTCACATAGTCTGTGCCAGTTAGACACATTTTAGCTAAGATAGGGAGGGGAGGATTTAATCTCGCCCTCCCCACCCCCACCAGGCAAAGCTTTGGGGTTACAGGTGCTAAACTGTTTGAAGTCTGAGAAAAAGTTAACCTTTGACATTTGATTTTAATAAGCAAAGCAAAAACTCAATGAGCAGAAATATAACCTATTTTAATCCTTTTTTATTTCTTCTTTCCTTTGTAGTTCTTGTATATGTCTTTCCATGTACTCTTTAATCTCATTCCACCATTGGATGTAAGGAGAGTGTTTTAGGGCCTCCAAAGCCTCCTTATACATTTGTTTTACTAAGGGTAACTTTTCTTCGGCTCTTCTACAATTCTATTGGGGCTGGCAGCCCTGTGTACTAAGCCTTTCTATGAAGCTAGAAATTTATGCAAGCCATGTCCCTTTATTTTTGTACCAAATCTTAGTCTCTCCAAAGTTACTATTCTTCTTATTATAATATTCTCCAGTAAGATGCAGTAAGACTTCTAATGACTAAACTAGCTTCCCTGATACTTGGCTTCCTAAAATCTTTGGCATATTATCTATTTCTATAAACTTACTCAGACTGACATTATCACTACAGGATAGTAGGAAATGTTCCTAAATTTATTTGTGGGTTCTTATACATCCATAATCTTGGCCTCTGTTTCAGCCTGTGTGGGAGCAAGGTAAAGACTTCCTGCTTAACGGTTTCATTAATTAAGTTTGGTTTGGATCCATATATTATTTCCTGTTCTATTTTTCTCCCCTACTTGTGGTTCTATTAAAAAAGGGCAAAAGTAAGGCAAATAAGGAACACAAAAATAGTTGTATAGATGATTTTATCCAAAACCAGCATAAGCCAGGCATCTCTCTGCTGAGAGCCAGAAGTTTGTCATGCAGACTCATGTGCATGTAGATGGTTTTACCATCTTGTAATCATACACTTTATTTGGTACAACAAATAACTAATTTTACATATGTATGTGTATCCATCATGAGAGACACTGGGTCTTTAGTATCAGACTTGGATATAATATGAAGCATTCAGTATAGATGGGATAACTGGAAACCTGCTAACATTTATTATCACACTTGTTATTTGTCTTATGGGACAAAGATCCCTCTTAAAGAATTTATCCTTGGAATACCCCTAAAGTTAGACTATCAGGTTTATAGCTAATGACACACAATAGTTTTGAAAGCTATTTTAAAAACCTTGAGGAGTTGAGAGACCAGCTAGTCCAAAATCCAGCACCAAAGAGTGCTTATTGGTTTATGGATTCAGTAACTGCATGTGTTTGAGAGAAATCATAAAATTGACTCTCCAGCTTACCACTATTAAAGGTTTTACTTTAAAGAACATGATTTGATAGCTTGGCAAAGATCCAAGAATAATCAATACAATTCTTTTTTGCTTCAACCAGAAATCATGTTCAGTTCCTCAACTGAACAGTGAGCGCACTTACAGAATAGCTGTTATGCTGGTCTCCCAGAAGGGAACCAAATAATCCACTTCTATCCACCGTAGCTCAAGAAAGGCTTAGGAATGACAGATACTAAAACTACTCACAGTAGGTGTTTATAAAATCTGGACCCCAGAGAAGTGGAGAGTTGACCGGGAACTCCTCTTTATACCCAAATCTGTCATTCACTTCTAAATAAGCTATTTTTATTTTCTTGTTAGTGTTTGAAGATTCCAGTTGAAAGTTTCTACTCGTCATCGTAGCTGATAGCTGCTTCTTTGGGTGCTAGATAGAAAGGAAGGAAAGATTGTAGATAATGCATCTGATCAGATGTATTTGCTGTAATTAGTTTGATAGTAGGTGATGGACAAAGGAAAAAATACTGGGTAATATGGTAATATTTGAATGGTTTTGTTTTTACATTATTTGAATATTATATAAATATACCTTTTCTCCAAATCATCTCAGGAAGGCAAGCAGCTATAGAGAAATGAAAAGTCCTGGGAGTAAAAGATCCTCTCTTGAGTCCATTTTCTGGTTCTGCTCTGAGAATAACATCTTTAATTTCTTATTCTCTCATATCATTTTTTATAAGGTAGGCAGTTGAGAAAGCACGTGCTGTTGGTAGGTCACGGCACAAAACAGTAATAGTTTCTATTAAATATACAACAAATTATCAATAAAATGAAACCATCAGTGTGTCCAGTTTGTTCTGGGCTTTCTCAGATGTTATATTAAATATCTTCAGTCTTACTTAAAACTCTCAGCCCTGCCAAAACCAACATAGTTAGTTTCAAAACCAGAGCAATTTGCTGGTGCCAATTCACCATAGGCATAATTAAAAAATATATGATGATTTTAGCAGCCTACTTTTTTAGGCTGGTGTAAGTGCCAGAATTTCCTATATGAAAGTGCATCGAAGTATGACATGATGAAGCCAGTGAACACGGAAGGAGTAGAGCTCACGGCCTTCCAGATAACAAGCACAGACTGGATGGCTTTAGGATGCCACACCCAGGGAGCCAGTCATGCTGCTTTGGGGCTAGTTGTCTGGTACTTTTGAATTACTGAAGTCCTTTCTCATATAGTCCCAGTGGGGCCAAAGCTCATTCATTTCGTGAAAGAAAATCTACTCATTTCATGATAGAAAATCTATTCATTTCAATGAAGGCATCTAGTGGTACCGCTGCATTTCTTCAGGACACGAGGGCAAGAAAACGTAGTCCATGCATTAGAATTCCTAAGAGTTCTGTACCGCATTGGTAGAGGAGGTACGCTGAGCACATACAAGGTGCTGGGGGGAGTGGGAGAGTTAAAACAGTGAGACCTGCTAAAGGAGCACTGTGGTTGGTGGATCTGGGATGAATGCAAATTTGGGGGTTCGAAATGCTAAGGAAATCACAGAGAGGGGGGAATTGTCAGAACTGGAAAGCAAGTGATAACAGGAAGAGGCTGAGCAGGAAAGAACAATAGAGTTCTCTGGAAGACACATCCAAGGAACGCTTTAGGGACGCTTACCAACATGTGTAAGTATATGTAAGCAGCTTGCTGTTGGTAAGAAGTTCAAAACAAACTTGTTTCTCCTGTTTCTTATGAAATATCAGTAGTATTTTATTAGCTATGAAAGTGTTAGGATAAGCAAATATTTCTTAATAGGAGTTCAAAGAGAGCTCAAATTTCAGATCCAGGCTGGTAAGGGAGGGTAAGTAACATCCATATGGACAGAGAAGCCACAGGCTGGGCATCAGTACGAAGCTGGCTTTGTGGACCAGATGCTATGATGCTTGAGCTACCCATACAGAATGCCCTGTGTTGGTCTCAGTCACCGAACCCTTTGACTTTCTCCTCAGGAAGAAGCTGGCGGTTCGATTGCAAGAGGCTGCAGAAGTCATGGAGGTGTCCAATGCCAAAAATGCCTCCCTGGAGAGGGCCAGGCACAGGCTCCAGCTGGAGCTGGGGGATGCCCTTTCTGACCTGGGAAGGCTCGCTCTGTGGCAGTGGCTCTGGGGCAGAAACAGCAGCACTCTGACAAGGCTCTAGCTGCCTGGAAGCAGAAGCTGGAGGAGGCCCAGGAGCTGCTGCAGGCCTCTCAGAAGGAGGCTCGGACCCTCAGCTCTGAGGTCCTCACGCTCAGGCAAGCCTGTGAGGAGAGCACCGAGGCCCAGGAGACCCTGAAGAGGCAGAACCAGGACCTTCAGGGTACTGTCAGCTGGGCTCGCAGCCAAAGCAAGACAAGGGTTTGGGGAGAGTCTGGCTTTCAGGGCAAAGCTGTCTTCCTGGGTGGAAAGCCTTGGCGTTTTCATATTCTCATACAGTATTAAAACTTTAAAGTCTTAATACTTCATTCTAGAAAAAAAATACTGCAGTCATTATTTGTATTGAATTAATTCTAAAGGTAATATTAGGACCACACCTTTGATCTACTTCCTTACTATAAAGAAACCACTCTCAAGAATATATTCATTTCCATAGCCTTATTGCGATTTGCCACATACATATTCATAGGAATATATTGCTCAAATTATACATTTTCTGTACCATTTATCTTTCACTTATCAATATATTTAAAAAATTTCTGTAACCCATGCTATATGTTGAGTTCTTTTACATCCATTTATTCACAGTTCAACTGTGAGATTAGCCTTCATTTTAATGTCCTCATCTGCAAAATACAAGGTTAGGTTACTTGACTGATTTACAGTTCATAAGTTATAGATCTGGGATTTGAGCCCAACCATCTGGGCTCCTGTCTGTGCATACTTTACTGAGCTATGCTACTGTCCTATGCACCTTGTGGTTCTTAGCATGCCAAGCCTTGGAGATGTGCTACATTGTTAAAAAAGGAAACCGCATAATACTTCATAATAAGTATAACTCACACCTAGTTAACTACATCTCATTAATTTTAAACCTGATTATACACAATTCTGAATAATTATATACTATATATTCCTACACATGTATTTATGCATATTTAAAATATTTCAATTGGATAGATCTCTAGAAGTGAAATTGATGAGTTGAGAAAATAGACTTAAACTTCTTGGTATGTTGCCAAAAAGCAAATTAAAGAGACTGCCAAGTTATTTTAAAGCCTACAGTGAAATGCAGGAAAACCTTGAAGTGCCCGGGATGCAAATCTGTTACTCTTGAAGGCATGAGTGCGTCTGCTTGGTGGCCTTATGCAGTCCATGATTAACTCACTGATTGGGCTGTGCTGGATCAGTGGCCCCAAAGCTCGGCCATGTTCCACCTGGGAACAGCCAGCCACACCTACCATAGAGCTCTCAATTCAGTGGATCTGAGGTAAAGCTTATGAATTTTCACTTTTAATAAGCCCTCAGTCGAGGCCAATGGATTTCATGTGTGGCCTGGGATGTGAATTACATACTTTTGGGCTTTTGTTTTAAAGCTCTTGAGATGATCATACAGTTTAGTCAGAGTTGAGAACCTGTTTGAGTTTTTTTCCCAGCAGAAAAGGATTATAATTCATACAATCTTCTATTTAATTTTTTGCAAGAATTTTGGAATCCTTTAAATCACTATTCCATAATAATTTCACCATATAGTAATGTATTTCAATCATATACATCCAGTGTTATCCCCTCTCTTATCTCTCTCCTTCTGTTGAAGCCTTATTTTCTGCAACAAGTTTGTCTCTTACATTCCTGCCTTTGTGGTGGTTGTTGCTAATAGGCTGAGTTTAGTTAATGAAGCTCTCATGAGCATGGACTGGATATTTACTGGATCATGGGCATAAAACCAATGATCTATGGCCAAGGAAAATGATTCCTCATTCCCTAGTAGCCACTAACTGCTTACAGATGGCCAGGGCAAGTGGGGCCTTAGCAACTCCTTCCCTATCCATGATGGGCAGTCCCAGTCTTGTGCATGTCTTGTGGCAGGTAACCACAGCTGATATGATTTCATGAGTGTGACATCTATGTATGTTCAAGAGAAAGTACTTACAACACTCTGCCTATCCTCAGGCTCTTGTATTCTTTCTGCATCCTCTTCTGCCATGTTCCCTGGGACTTGCAGTTAACAATATAGGTAACTAGTGCAGGGTAGAATGCTCAACAATCACTTACTCTCAGCATTTAAGTCAGCTGTTTCTGGATAAATTGCTGCCCACTGCAAAGAGAAGCATATCTGATCAAGGCTTACAAGCAGCACTACGTTGTGAGTTTAAACATCAGTATCAATAAGGCAACCTGACAGCAAGTCCTTTAGCAAAGCAGCAGATTAGCTTCCTCACTGGGGCCTGTCATTACCCCAGCAGTAGACTTTTTACCAACGTCATAGTACCAGGTATGAATTTCCTATTGTATACTGAGCCTTAAATCAAATCAACAAATCTTGGGTTACTCCCATAAAAGTCATGCCTCTGTTGTGCCAGTGAGTGTATTTTCCTGAGAGGTCAGTATTGGATCATGCAGACTTCACAGTGAGAGCATTGATACCCCCTCCCCACCAGAAGTCTATATAACACCTTCTTGAAACTTCCAGCCCATTTCTAGCTTGCTTCTCTATTTCCTGTAACTGGAGTGTATAATGGCTGAAGAAATAGGGTTTTACAGTTCAGTTATGGTAGTTAGTCAAGACATATGTCAACAGACTATGTTTTAAGGGGGGTGCTGTCCCAACAACATCGTGTAAAGATATATTTCATACCTGGCACTGAGACTGACCTATCTTATCTTAGTCTAGGACTGAGAACCAGAGGAACAGGTGAACTGTTGAGTTCTCTCCTGGGCTTGGTAAATCCCCAAGTTTCTTAGCTATATAGCATAACATTTAGGGCCTAGAGCCTGCCTCTGTGTGAACTGTCAGATGCAATCACAAGATAGGTCAGGTAGTGGAGGTTCCTCACGACTGACCTAACTTGTCACAGGCTTTGCATCCATGAAAGTCTAACCAGAACTGTCATGTGACTGAGTGACAGCCATTGTCTTCCCAGAGTTTCCTCTGCTTTCCTTCTTACTGTTGTAGATGATATCCTGGTATATGTTTAAGTGTTCTGTTCCAATGTTGAATAGTGGCTGGTACAATGGCAGCCAGTGGTGTTGACATTAAAACTTGCCCACTAAAGTGCAGGGATTTCTGGTGTGTGTGTGTGTGTGTGTGTGTGTGTGTGTGTGTGTGTGTATGTGAGAGAGAGAGAGAGAGAGAGAGAGAGAGAGAGAGAGAGAGAGAGACGCATCTCCATGTGGACTCAGCCATGGTCCCTGCAAGCAGAACTGCCATGTGAAGTTACACAGGCTTTCCAGTGCACAAGACCCCACAAAGCACTCTGCTCACTAGCTGTTGAGGCCAGCTTTTGGCAGATGACTAAGGAATACACTGAAGAAGGGTTTCATTTGTTTCCTAATTCCAAATAAGTTTCTCTGTCGATGAGGGTCAGTTTTCCCAGGGAGTTGCCAAGGGCTACATGGTCCCAGTAAAAAGGAATTGTGTGTGAGAGTGGGTTTCCGCTAACATACCTGATCTCCTTCTTTCAGACCAGATCTGTAGTCTCACAAGCCAGGTGAGAGAAGGGATCAAGAATTTGGCTGAAGTGGAAAAGGCCAAGAAATTGATAGAACAAGAGAAGACTGAAGTCCAACTGAGACTGGAAGAAACAGAGGTAGATTGCAGGAAGGGTGAAGCTCTCAGAGGGTAACGCAGATCTTCCATCATTAAAAATGGCCACCACAGTGCAGCACTTACTCCGGTGTTCGGTATATGCTATGCACCATGCCACAGGCTTTAATCACCCCACCAAACTCTTGTCTCCATTTTACAAAGGAAACAGGATTAGAGAGCAAGATAATCACCTGTAAACACAAGCTCTCCAGTCTTAGGCAGACAATCATGATGTGTTTATTTACTTTATCCCAAGCCTACTCCCTCACAGAACGTGTACATGAACATCTAGGGGCTTGTTAGACTTTCAGAATATCTTCCCTGACCCCAACTTTATTGAATCAAAATCTGCGTTTATATCAAGTCCCTTGGGATATTAACGTGGAAATGCATTTGATGGAAGATTGTTTTCCTATAGGCTACTCAGTAAACATTTATCCAAAGTTGGAAGTTTAAATGCATTTGTACATATGCCTTCTTAAAACAGTCTGTTAAATATACCCTCCCCCTCCTCACAAATCTGTTGGTGAGGTGAGACTCCACGAGAAATTCTCAGACATTCCATCCTTGTAAGGTCATTTGTGTGCAGAGTCCTTGACAGGGATGTTTTCTGCATTCCAGAAACATCTCATGCTTTATCCTTAGACATGGACTAAGTGATTGACAGGGCCACTGAGAAGATCTGATGTAAAAGAAGATGATGTGTCCCGAAAAGGAAGTCACCCTTCCAGAGTCATGAGTTCTAGAGAGACTCTTTGCTCTCAACTGCATTTCACCAGGAAGCAGCCCCTGAATGTCTATCTGGACGCATTGAAATACACATGTCCTTCCCACGGAGGAAATGAGTTTTGAAAGATGTGGTAGACTGCTTTAGGTGGGGCCTCTTGGGGAGTATGGTAATCGAAAATTATGCTGTGAGAACTTCTCCATCCACACACTTACTGTTAGAACTGCCTCACCTCTCCATCTCTATAAGAAACTGGCAAGGTAGAGGTACCACACGTCTGTGTGCGCCTTTGAAGTAAAGTGCTCTCAATTCACTTATTGCTCCTACATGCATGAATATTTCAGGAGGAGCTCTTCATTTTATTGACATTTTATCCCTTCAGTTGGCAGTGATACTCCTCGGGAAGGCTGGTTTGTGCCAAGTTTAGAACTTCATTTAATTTACTTGTCTTTGAGTCTCTGGCTACACTAGCTGGGAACTTTCTAAAGCCACCATGTTAAATAAAAGAAATGACTTTTATTATATATGTACTATATATTTAAACATTATATCAATAAAATATGATTTGGGGGCAGTTTTAGTTTTATGTACTATAGGGATGGTTGTATTTTCAATGAACTAGCAACAGCATCAAAGCTCTATTGAGGCCATAGCACTTGTACCATTTACTACCACTAGATGGCAGCACATCTCACTGTCCTCTGGTCGAAATACAACTTGAGCCTCACAAATGCTTCATCACTTTCCATGCGTATTTGTAACTTCAGATTATTTCTTTTGGGGGCTGTGGCTTTATGAAAAACTCAATAATCTCTCCAGAGACATAAGACTGAATTGATTTGAGGTCTCCTGTAATGATTCACTTTCTCAGTGGATTCTAGAGGGAGAGTTTCCCCTCAAAGAAACTACCATTTCCCTGCAGAGATGGGTATGGAGCATTTTGTGTTTGACTTATGTCTGTCAGGATTGAGAGAGGAGCTAAGGAGACCTTCTTAAAATCCCCAACAGCTTATTTTTGTTGTCATCGTCGCTGTTTGGCTGTGACTACACAGTTCGCTCTGCAGCAGATAAAAAGCAGTCCTCAGGGAAGGTACAAAGTTATCCCTCAGTCTGGACTGTCCAGACTTGGCTGGCAGGCAGCTTGCAGTGCAACACATGCTGCTACATATTCTTCAAGTGTTTTGTCATTTGCTTGTTTGCCCTTCTTTGATACATATTTTCCTCAGAAAAGGCTTTGAAGATTTGTACCAAATTTCCACTTTTAAAATTGAATGACCCTTTAAGAGCATTCTTGGAAATAAAGTGCCTGACCTTTATTATTTGAGTACTCAGTCCCAGAAGATCTTCCAACCCATTAATGCTCCCTTTTGTAGTAATAATAATAATTATGATTAAGTGGCTTGCTTTGAAAACACTTCCTAGGTATCCAAAATCAACATGACTCTGAGCGGGTGACAGCCCCTTCCGGATTCTAGCCTTGAAGTTTTTATTCACTCACTCAAAAGATGGATTGCATGAGAAATACCTAAGAGTACTGTCATCAATTAAATATCAAATATAGTGACAGAGCATATTGAGATTTTTCTATTTAAAAAATGCTTCATCATTTTAGTTTTTAAGCTAAGTATATTTTTTCCCTTAGTAGTACCAAGAATAGAATGCAAGCCCTCATTTATGCCAGGCAAAACCTTTATGATTGAGCTATCTCTCTGGTCCAGCCATAGGCTACTATTCAAAGAGCAAACAATGTCAGAGGTAGATACGAAATGATGAATGAAAACTATCGCATGTCCTAGTCTAACCTCAGGGGCCTGACTTAAACCTAGATTTCATCCAGTGTCTCTAAAGAGAACTGCATTCAGAATATAGGTTTTAAGGGAAGAAAATACAATTTTCGTTCAGGAAGAGACTTCCTTGGGTGCTTTCTGTTACAGGGAGTTCTGGAACGGAATGAAAGCAAGATCCTTCATTTCCAGCTGGAACTCTCAGAAGCGAAGGCGGAGCTGGAAAGAAAGCTGTCAGAGAAAGAGGAAGAAGCAGGGAGGTTGAGGTATTTAGGATTATGTTGCTGAACAACAGCCATGTACGTCAAAGTCACAGAACTAACAGAAGTCATTATAGGGTTGCTTTCATGACCCCTGCCAGAACATGACCAAGGATACTCAGTCTAATCTGATATTAGGGTTTCCCACTAAGTAGTCACTGTTTAAGGATGTACTTATATACAACCATTGCCTGCTCTTGCAGTTTTTCTCTTCTCCAGTGTGAGGAGGACTGTATTTGGTAGAGATAACCTGTGGTGTGTGGGTGTGTTTCTATCAAGTCCCATTCAGGGGCAGTTAGGAAACTGATATGCTGAACCATAAAAGAAAGGTCAGACTGTTGGATCTTGTGCTTTTAAGCTAATGTTGGACCCAAGAGAGAGAAAGCCTGTCCCTGGGATGAAAGCAGAGCCAAGAAAAGGCAAGGCTGTTTGTTGAGACAGCAGAGTCTCACCTGCCAGGTTGTTGAATGAGGCAGATTTTCAGGTGCTGGACCTTTTCTTCCTGGCTGACAACTCTACTGCTTGGATTTTCAGGGAAGGGAAAAAATGGCCCCACATGCCAGAAGGTGGTAGGGTGATCAGGAATCTGATGCTGACAAGTTCTTTTTGTTCTACACATCTACAATAAACACAGTTAAGGATGGCTAAATTATCTCTCTGACTCTTCTATTCCCTTAACTCAATGGACCTCTGAACCTCCTTAATGCTGCAACCCTGTAATACATGAACTTCATGTTGTAGTAACTCCCAACCATAAAATTATTTTCATTGCTACCTTATAGCTGTAATTTTGGTATGGTTATAAAATGTAGCATAAACGTCTTTTCCGATGGTCTTAGGTGACCCTTGTGAAAGGGAAGCTTGACCCCCAAAGAGGTTGTGAGCCACAGGTTTTAAGAACCACTGCCTAACCAAAGCCTACGTCTGCAAAGAAGATAATATTCTAGGTCAAGGCTCAACTGGCATGTGTTTTCTTTTTTTTTTTTTTTTTTGGCCATGTGTTTTCAATGTCTTTGTTAAACTAACAAAACAAGCCAATGCCATGTTAATGGGGTCTGTTGAACTAGGCCTTCCCCCATAGCTTGTTCTCTATGCAAACTTCCAGATGGTCAATGTTTATGAGGATTTGGAGTCATGTTTATCCTTCTGTGTGCTCTGAGTTAACTCAACCCTTATTCACAAGCATTTTTCTGGAAATGGCTGTGGTGAAGAAATCTGATGTGCTTCTGAGTATCTGAAATAATTCTTTAGAAAAGGGGAAACAGATAAAACCCTAATATTTGTGCTATTTCTGTACAAAATGAACAAAAATGAACATATCCTTTTGTAGTTTAAAAAAAAAAAGAAAGGTTGACTTCAGGTAATGTCAATCCTCAGCTATAAATAAACTCAGTGAGGAAAATGAATCCGCAGAGAGTCTGTGTCGCATCAGGTTCATCTGAATGTCGGAGAACAGTTCCCCAATTATAATCATCAGTGCAAAGGAAGTCAGAGATCCAAACAGCTAAGGTTAAGAGGAGAGAGCTGAAGGGAACAAAGTGTGATTGGGCTGGAAAAGGAAGGGGTGGCTGAGGCTCTGGCACGAGCTCAGTGTACGCTGTAACTGATGACTCACAGTGGCTATAATCGGTGCATCCAGAAAGGACAGATGAGCATCTCACAAAACAGTGCGCGCACCACCCCAGACCCTCTCTGCTCTGTGGGACTGCGATTGTAGCAAATGCCTTGCCCTAATCTGGTGAGTCAGTCTGAATGCAGGGTTGGAAGGAAATGGAGAATACAAGGGAAAATGTACCCCAAACATAAATTCCAGGCAATGAAGAATGATAAGTGTGGCTTTTAGACCTCATAAAAATATCATCTGAGGGCAGGATGATGTTGAAGACCCTATGTTAACATGAGTAATGTACAGTACCACAAAAACTGAAGACATCTATTAAAAGAGGAACCAGAAAATAGAAGAGGCCAAGAAAGCAAAAGAGAAGGCAAGGATTTTATAACCTAGCACTTCGGGACTCTCCCTATGTATTCGCGCTGTTGAGTGCCTGTCGGTCTGGTGAGGAATTCTGAGAGGCTCCAGGAGAGAGAGAAGGAGAGAGGCCCATTGGTGAGGAAGAGTTCAAGCAGCTGGCCTGAGAGATATTTACTTCTAACAAATATTTGAGCTCAGTGTTGGCAGGATGCTTTGTGTAGTGTTGTAGTCTGGACTTCCAAGCTCAAGGATGATTGGATCTTTGTTTTATGTCTTTATTTTCTAAGGTAGAAATAACTCAGTTTTTAAAAAGTTCCATTTTCTTGGTAATATTATTAGAATAATTAGCCTTTAAGAAATCTATGATAATCTAAACAACACAACAGCCAAGATATTAAAAACACTGAGTTTCTTCAAGGATAATGCTTTTTCATTTATTTGTTTATTTTTAACTTTTAAATTTATTTTTGAGAATTTCATACATGACTATTGTATTTACATAACTTCTATCCTCTCTTCCTCCTCAAATTCTTCCAAATTTACTCCAAACTCCCTCTTAATTCACGACTACCACCACCTTTCCTCTTCCTTATCACCATCACCATCACCCACCATCACCATCACCATCACCATCACCATCACCATCACCATCACCATCACATCACCATCATTGCCAGAGGAGGGTATTGAATCCTCTGGAGCTGGAGATACAGGAAGTTGTGAGCTGCCCAATGTTGGGTGCTGGGAACCAAACTTAAGTCCTCTGAAAAAGAAGCAAATGCTCATAGACAGTTGATCTGTCTGTGTAGCCATCAGCTTCTCTCTCTCTCTCTCTCTCTCTCTCTCTCTCTCTCTCTCTCTTCTCTCTTTCTCTCTTTCTTTCTTTCTTTTGCTATGCTTGGGCTTTGTTTGACCTGTTGACTGACATTGACTGTGTTATAGTCCTCACTTAGGTCATCGGCATTGCCATTCTCCTTAAACCATAGAACTTTCTGCCGCTCATTAACATGTATGAAATTTTGCAGATAGCTACAAGAGAGCTAGCATTTGAAACACTCGGTTTGCTGAAACAGAAAGTATTTCTGGATAGACGATTGATGGCAGGCCACAACGGCTTCAGTGTTCTGGGTAGGGAATGTTACCGAAGCCAAACAGGAAGTTCCCTCATGGGAAACCAGGGCAGCTTCTTCACAATTTAAGTGACAGAGAGTATGCCTGTTCCTTTATTAGTTTGCAAAGGGTGCTGTCAAAACAAAACCAACCAAACAAAAATCCCACAGCTGGATGATTTATACAATACAAATTCATGTTTTCACAGTCTGGACAATATAGATCACAGATTGTAATGTAAACAAGCAAGTTTTCCCAAGGCCTGTATCCTCAGCTTGAAGGCAGATGGCTGCTCTAGTTCCACATGGTATTTCTTCTGTGAGCATATATTCTGCTGTCTTCTTATGTCTCTATGCTAGTGGATTAGGGCCCTTCCCCAGCAGCTTCATTTTATTTGCATTGCTTCTTTAAAGAACTTACATAGATCTTTAAAGCCTCATCTTCATGCACAGTATTGTGTTTCTGGGTCTTAAATTTTAGCATTATATTTGGAGGCTACCCACATTATCTTTATATGTCTACAAGCTGATAGAACTCTAATCCACAGTGCCTAGGAATATGCACTAAAGTAAGACAGAAGACCAGCTTTAACACTAGGCTATGAAGTAAAAGTTACTTCCCATGTTTTCTATAACTACTTCTGAGGCCCTTCCTTCCACAATGAAATATGGTCATGTGAACTGGAGTGCCCTCCCTTGGAAACACTTGCAAACCCAGACATTACTGTACTAAGAGCGGTACTCTTCTGATTGACACGAGAGGTCTGGACACACTCTATGGCAATTTGGTGTGGAATCTAATTCTGACCCATAACAAACACATGTAGCTGTTTGTTGTTACAGCCTCTATAAGAATAAAAAAGATAAATCTCAACATGTTCATAGACCATTAGGGAATATAGCTGAATATCTGGGCTTTTAAAAACTCATCCTCAGTATCTCTTTCCTGCTATGTTTAGACATTTATTATTTTTTAACATTTGGAAATAGTTTAAATATTATGATTATCTAAAAAAACATATTCTTCCTCTGTGAACACCCTAGGAAATCTAGAATTTACCATCCTTGTCTTGTCTTGGTTAGTTTTCTATTGCTGTGATAGAACACCATGACCAACGCAACTTGGAGAAGAAAAGATTTATTTCACTTTACAGCTTCTATGTCCATCACTGGGGGAAGTTGGGGTAGGAACTCATGACAGGGATTAGAGTCAAAGCTATGGAGGAATACTACTTACTAGCTTTCTCCCCCTGGCTTCCTCAGCCTGCTTTCGTGTCCCACCCAGAACCACCAGCCAAAGGTTGGCACCAAGAGCAAGCAGTGCCTCTTATATCAACTGTCAATAATAAGAGAAAATGTCTCACAGCTTGCCCACAGACCAATCTGGTGGGGGCATTTTCTCAGTTGAGGTTCTCTCTTCTGAAATGATTCTACCTTGTGTCAAGCTGACATAAAACTACCCAGAACAGTCCTTTAATGAATCTTAGACAAAGCTAACACAGAAACCTTGAAATGATTCTAGTGTTTTCATGGTTCTATGTTGAAGCTAACCTAGAAGCCTTATTAGTCTGTTATAATGAGAATAGACTCATCAATCTAATGCCAACTTTTCTCTGATTATAAAATTAAAAACTTTTAGACTCATATTTTTTAATGTCTGAAAATTATTTTTTATTTTAATATGTTTTCCATAACTTGAAAATAAGAGGTAACTGCTCTTAATTTGGGTGTGTGATGTTCATCTCAAATGTTACTCTGTAATCAGGGGGAAGCATCAGCAGGCTGTGGATTCCTGCAGTCTAGTTTGGATTCAGAAGCTTCAAGCAGAATTGAGGCCACCAGGCTGAAGAAGAAGATGGAAGGGGACCTCAAGGAGATGGAGATTCAGCTTTGCACAGCCAATCGGCAAGTGTCACAAACGACCAGAGCCTTGGGTCAGCTTCAGGGTCAAATGAAGGTATTTTCAAACAATACTAAAGAACAAAGATAGGCATAAACTAAGGACAAAATTTGTTGAGCCGTGAAAGAGAAAACCACAAATATCACCCTTCCAGAGAGCTGGAGCATGCTTACCTGAAAATAAGTGAAGCCCTGCAGAATCATGCTTGCATGGGGACACATCTGATTTTGTGAGCAGGCCATTAAATAGGAAAAAGGAATGGACAGAGTCTTGGCCCTATCTACTTCCAAGACACCATTTGGGGTATGTCAGAATGACAGTTCAATTCAGAGCCTCCTCTTGGTGGACACAGTAGGTTGGGTAGCAGTATTTGAGGCCAACAGCAGGAGCAGGGTCTTTTTTTTTTTTTTTTAAACAGAGTTCCGTGAAAGTAAATTCTATCCTGCACTAAAGAAGATTGTGTTTGTATAACCTAAGATCCAGCCTAAGCCAACAGACTAGAAGAAATATGTTAAAAGTTAAAGACAAACTAAGGAGATATAACTGATTCTTTAGTGAACCATGCTATACACATCCCCAAAACTCTACCCCTCAGGACAATTGTTTGGATATTCTGTTGATCCTGCCTGCTCTCTGACATCTAGCACAGAGAGTTTAGTTTCTTGGCTTTCTCTATATCCCGGTCCTACTGGCAGCTGCTGAGATCAATAGCTTCCTGCCCTGTTGCTCAAGACACTTTAATTTCAGTAAACTATCCTAGACCTAAGTGACCTTGGGGTCACTTAGAAAACCTTCTATCTATGCGATTAAGAACTTGAAGACTTGTCTTTGTATGGTGGTTCTCCCCCATGCTAACAGTTGAACTCAGAGGTATCCATGCCCCAGGCCCATGTTTTCTCTTGTAGGACCTTCAACAACAACTCGATGACAGCATTTACCAGAACAAAGACCTGAAGGAACAGGTGGCTCTGGCTGAGCAGCACAACATTCTTCTTCAGTCTGAACTTGAAGAGCTGAGGTCCTTGCAAGAGCAGACAGAGCGCGGGAGAAAGCTGGCAGAAAAAGAGCTCCTAGAAGCCACAGAAAGAATCAATCTTTTCCATACTCAGGTAAGACCCTTTAATTTTCTTCATTACCGGAGTCAGCTGGTTAAAAGAAGCAGTTCCCAACCCGAGTCAGCTAGGATAGGTATGATGATCATGTCAACTCTTAGCTGTGACACAAGAGGCACAGAAAGCTGTGTAACCAAGGTCACACCTTTCTTTTCAAGCATTAGGTTTTCAGAGTAGGCATAACAAAGTGCCACCAACTGATGTCTTTAAAGAAATTTATTTCTTCAGAGAACTGGGTGCTAGTCATCTAAAATCAAGATATTTTAAGAGCTATGCTCACTCTGAAACCAACAGAAGACTTAGCTCATCTTAGTATCTGCGGGTTTCCTGACACTCTCTCTATCTATACTCTGTTTCAATTCCTTGTGTATATGGTGTAATACTAAAGAACAAAGATAGGCATAAACTAAGTGACAGAATCTGTTAACAGTGAAAGAGAAAACCACAAATTTCACCCTTCCAGAGAGCTGGAGCATGCTTACCTGAAAATAAGTGAAGCCCTGCAGAATCATGCTTGCATGGGGACACATCTGATTTTGTGAGCAGGCCATTAAATAGGAAAAAGGAATGGGCAGGGTCTTGGCAGCTATCTACTTCCAAGGTACAATTTGGGGTATGTCAGCTTGCCCTTTTTCTTTTGTGAGTATGTCTCTGTCTGGATTCATCCTTTATATACAGATACATCATATGGAATTATGACCCACCTTAGTGACCTAATATTATCCTGATTAACTCATTTAAAGCCTTATTTCAAATAAGTTATATCTTGTAAAACTCTGGCTAAGGGGTTCAATACAATCTTTTATGGGCATGGAGGGAGTATGGTGCAATTGTAACACTAAATTTCTGCATGAGGACAGACTGTCAGGGCATCCTCAGCCAGGACGGCAGAGGACCGATGAACATTTCTTATTGGTCTAAAAGTATTTGCTGGCCCCTTATTTCCTTGTTCTCTCTCAGAGACTTGCTTCTCAGCACCCAGGAATCTCTAACACCCCAAAGGGCTTCTGTCAATATTCTGGCTTCTCCTGTAAGCTTATCTAAGTGAGAATTATCAGGATTCCTATATTATTCCTTGATCACTGGATCACTTAATCATTTGGTCAATAACACGGACAAATGCCAAAAGCAACTGTGTCAAGCACAAAGCATTTTTAGGGCACATGCTATAACTTAGATAAGTAATACTCAATATGATAATGTCCTTACTACTCCAAAAAAGTAAATAACCACACTATACTATTATGAGTACCATGTGGAACACACGACACTGAAGAATGCCCTCAGTGGTCCAAGATAATGTCAGACAGGCACAATAGTTTTCTTCCTAGTCATAAAGATATGGGAGAAATGAGACAAGGAGGTAGAGAGAAAAAGTAAGAAAGTGGATGGAAATAGTGACTTCAGTGACTGTTGAGAAGGGTAGATTAAAGCAGGTGTGGACAGACCGCTACTCTGGGGAATGCCGAAAACATCTTGGGTCATTTTACTTGGTGCATTGACTCAGAAGTGCCACTAACATTTTGTGGGCAGGGTCTAGAGACCTCTTTTGAAATATCATATGATCCTGTATCACAAAAGTAACATATTATTCCCACATCTTGGAATCAATGTTCCCAGAAGGTCAGTGTCAGTAGGAGCCCTCAAGGTGTTATGCTTAGTCCATGTTTTCAGCGAGTTTATGCAATGACATCATTTCTCTGGGTGCCATGGTTCAAGAACAAATATGCTGGAGGGTATGCATAATTATTTGCAGGTTAAACTAATTTCAACACTTGACTTTGAGGGTCTTGGTCAGTGTAGAGCACTTGACTTGAGTATACGAAGCCTGCAATATTCAACTCAGCTGCAAAAGAGAAAAACAAAAACAAAAAAACAGCAAACACAGCACATTTTTTTCTCCCTTAAGAAGGTTTGTCTCAGTAATACAATGTGGCATATGAGATCATTTTTTGAAATTGTATTATCCATTGTCTGCCATGCATAGTAACGAATGGTGACAAGCCATTTGATGTGCACGTCGTAACTGATAATGTACTGTGTCCCATTGTGAAAAGGACTGAGGGAGGTAGGGGAGAGGAAGAGAGGGGAGAAAAGGGGAGGGAAGGGCAGGAAGAGAACACAAAGTCAACACCGGGATATGGTTTTGTGGGAGGAAACATGAAGCAGTGTATTGTATTGTGTTGCTTAGTTTTTGTAAACTTGACATAAACCAAAGTCCCTAAAAAGAAAATGTCAGTTAAGAAATTGCCTCCTTTCAATTGGCCTGTAGGCTAGGCTGTGGGGCGTTTTCTTGATTAATGATTGATGTGGTCCTTCATACTGAGAGAGCTCCTTTAGAGTGGGCACCCATAACACACTCCAGGAATACGCACTTCATTCCCTGGACCACACGGAAGGCAATGGAAATCCTTCAGAGCACAGGGCCTGCCCTTCACAGGATGGAGAGAGTCATTCCTGATGATGCTGGTACAGTGCAGGCAGAACCTGTGAGGCTGGGATGCCTTCTTTCTCTGCTCAAGGCTCACTCTGCCCCAAGAAAGTCTCTAAGCAGAGGGAAGGGAAAGGGTGGAGTGAAAGGATGAATTGAAAGGAGAAACGAAGAGTGAGAAGCCCGTGTGTTTTATACACGCTCTTTGTGCTAAGAGGTCACATGCTCACAAAAGCTGTACTTCAAACACAGGGCAGATGCTGCAGAGGGGAGCTCGGCCTCCAGTGAAACAGTCAGGAAGGAACTGGGGCAGCGTGGCTGCGGAACACAAGGGCCGTCCTTTAATAGAGTTCTAGGGATTGGGATGAGCTTTCTACAATCTGCTATACCACCACCACCTCATCTTCCTCTTTCTCCTCCTCCTTTTTTCCCCTCCTCCATGTCCTCATACTCTTCCTTCTCACTGCAGAGTATGAAGGAAGGCAGGTAGGCAAAGAGGAGCAGTCAGTTTTCCTCCTGCAGCAGAGTACTGGAATCTATTATTCCTCAACCTATCTCCTGGTAGCTGCAAGTGACTCCAAGTTCTGCTCTAGGACACTTGTTTCTGTCACATTGAAAATGGCAGAAAAGCATTCCTCAATAAGTTAAATACTACATCCATGTTCTGGCTTTGTAATATTTCAAATCCTCCTTTCTGATTCAGGTATCCATCTCTTTTCTCCTGGGCCCCTAAATAAAACTCCTTTGTCTGATCTGCCTTTTATGCCCAAGTCACCACCCAGAGCTAGAAATCTTGCTTAACTGTATATAGTGAACTATGCTCAATAACTCCTACCCAGAGCTGCTTGCCTGTGCTTTGCTGGCCTCAGGTTGCCTAACTGTGGTGCTGTCCTTCCTTAGAACACAAGCCTCCTCAGCCAGAAGAGAAAACTGGAGGCTGATGTTGCTCAGGTGCAGAAGGAAGCTGGAGAGATGTTGCAGGCATGTCAGAAGGCAGAAGAGACAGCCAAGAAGTCAGCTGCTGAGGTGGGTCTGTTGACTGTCTGCCCACTTCTGGCCTGCTTCACTATAGCAACAAAGCTCACAATAGCTCACTATAGCCCAAAGGCAGGGCCTGCTGCAGCCCAAATGGATTCTATTGATCCCCTATACAATCAGGAGGAAGTTAGCTGACCTTGCAGTTTCCCCATTAGCCAGAACACTTAGGCCAATTGGCAGTTTTCTTCTAACCCACCTTGAAAATGAGAAGGGATGATTGAATAGCTAAAAGCAAACCTGTGAAAAAAAGTCTTTTTAGGTTAGCTATTTTTCAATTGTGAATCAATATAGCTGGTATTTAGAAATAATTCTTTCTGTGCTTCCTTACAAATTTCCATTTCTCTTCAGTATGTAATGGCTTTATGATGATACTGCTGATGGTGGTGGTGATGGTGGTGGTGGTGATGATGATGATGATGATGATGACAACGATGATGATCTGAAAAGAGTAGTTAAGCTACTTACAGTTTACAATCCATACTACCTCTGATATAGCAAAATCAGATGGGAAAGAAAGTGTTTCAGGCTGGTGAACTATATTTATTTGTGAACTAAAAATTGTTGGTGGTGTTACTTTTCCTAGATGGCACTAAGTATAGTACTAGCTGCCAAACCCAACAAGAAAAGCCCTCCCAAATGTGCACTCCCCCTGCACCCTCTATAAGCAGATGCTACGCTTCTATTAAAACACATAGCAAATGAACAGTACAATTGAGAGAAAGCTATTAATGGAGAAAAGTGAAGTTGGTGTGTTTAGGGCCCAGAGCCAGAAGTTTCAGGCTTATTAAATGGGACTGAGCATGATTTCAGCTCTGCTTACCCTTGAGGGCTTTTCTGGAATCTATCAAATGTGCAGCATTATATGCAGCATTCTAACCCTGTGTTATGTCGGGAAGGTAAGTCTCTTGCTTAGAAAGTTGTGAGAACTAAAGAGACAGAACTTTCTGGTTGATTTTACATCAATAATTATATTAATTATTAGATCTTAGCTCCCAGTACCACTGTACCAAGCGATACACAGAGGAAACAAGATAGACAGAAAAGATTTGCTCTTGAATAAAGCACACACACACACACACACACACACACACACACACACACACACACACACAAGAGAAAACAATGAACACTGGAATTTATATTAAGAAGCCAAGCCATTGTGCACAAAGCTAAAGACCAAAGGAGGAATCACAACTTAACCTTCTTTGTAAGTTTATTTGTAAGATTATTTGTACACAGAATATCTGATACTATCAAATTCTTGGAAGTTAATGTGTTTACAGTAGTGAATTAGAAGATATGTAGTTTCATAGGTATTTTACTCCTTCTTTCCTGGTGCCTTATATGATAGCATTATTTTACTCAGTTACACATGTTTTATTGTACTTTATGGAATTAAAAGTCATTGCTTCACTTTGTCCTCTTGCTTTCAACATATTTTCTGTCGTATGTGCATGACACTTCATCTTTGGCCTTTTCCCATCAATACTCATCCCACTCTGCTTCAGTGTCTACTGACTGAATTTGATAAGGAAGCCAAGGTATTAGAGTGAGCAGGGTGGAAAGAGATCACATATATGGAGGCCAAGCATACACCTCCTTCCCCCATAAGATCAGGAACCAAAGCTCATTGGAATATGATAAGTTTCCTACAGGATTAGCCAAATCCATTTCCTTCCATTCTTCTTTTGAAAAGATTTATATATTTTTATTTTATGTGTATAATTCTTTGCCTGTGTTGTGTTGTGTGTGTGTGTGTGAACCACACATGTGTCTGGTGCCCACAGAAACCAGAAAGATGGCGTGGAACCCAATGAAGCTGGAGCCTCAGTATGGGTTCTACGAACCAAGGCTGGGTCAGATGAAGAGCAGCAAGTACCCTAACCACTGAGCAATCTCCCAGTCCCTCTTTTCTCCTATGTTAGACAGCCAACATGTCGAAGAACTGAAGAAAGAACGAGACACTAATGCTCACTTGGAGAGGCTGCGGAAGAACATGGAGCAGACAATTAAAGACTTGCAGAAAAGGCTGGATGAAGCAGAACAAGCTGCCGTGCTGGGGAGCAAAAAGCAAATCCAGAAACTGGAATCCAGGGTAGGCATTTGCTTGGGTAATGGTGGGGGCCTAACAGCCTGACTCAAGGCCTTAATGTCCTGGAACACCACAGCTCATCACCTTGTTTAATGGCACGTTCAGATGCTGGCAGTGTATGGTCTGAATACGTGTACTCATTATTGTTTGAACTTGGGCCTGCTGATAGGGTTTTTCTGGGTCTGCATGAAAGTTGTCTTTGCTCTTACTGATGAATGGCAAAGTATCTTTCTCCATTCACTACACCAGTTCTAGGTTCTTTGCCGTGAGGGTAGCCCACTCTACCCAAGCACATCCTTGCAGTCCTGCTTCTGAGCCAATTGTCCCACATTTTCTCTAAAGAGAACACCTGTTTCCTAATAGGTAAAGGAAAGGGAGAAAAAGCACACCACACACACACACACACACACACACACACACACCACACAGATCAAAGACTCAGAGTAGATACAACAAAGCCTGACACAAATGATGTGAAATCTACCTTAAGGGACTTTAACAACATTTAATGAAATTACCCTAAAGATGGGATTTTTAAGATTAACGAATCAATTCCAATCATTATGTGTATAGTAAACTTCACAAAAGTTAAAAGACTATTCTTCAGGGATTTAATGGTTCAAAGGGGCCTCTGAAAAGTGCTGTATACACTTTGGCATATTTATAGTACATTCATATAATGGAATATCAATATAGACTCATGAACTATTCAATCATGTTGGTTAAAAAAAGAGGAAGGTCTCAGTAATATAGTCTTGAGATCTTGGATAATAATATAAAAGATAGTAAAAGTCTTACAAAGTGTTTATAATCTTCTGATCAAGAAAAATAGTAACAGGATAAAGATTAGTAAAAATAACTAGCCCTAAGAAGAGACCCAAAAGGGTGGAAGTTAGACCTTTGAAACTCACCATTTTAGGTGTTTTGATGGAAAAATCATGTAATTTTTATGTTTCAATCAAATAAAAACCAAGTTTATTTCAAGTAGAAAAAACATTCATCCTTAAAAACTAATACTAATACTAAATTATATGTATACACACACAACACACACACACACACATATATATATATATATATATATATATATATATATATATACACACACTATAATCAAGCATAAAACATATACAAACAATTACTCCTGGTGACCTTTAGCATAATGCTTTTTAATACAACCCTTATGGAATTGTTGCCTTAAAGACAAACAGGCAAAAACTACACATAAGCAAAGCAAAAGTAAATACAGCAAACTGTATGTTTCTTCTATAGACAACAATGGGTAGGGCCGTCCTTTGGAGCATGAGTAGCTCTCAGGGTCTGTGTCCCTGAAGCAACAAAATAACAACTTTAAATGGTAATGAGATGAATATGATATTTATTCCATAGCATATATGGGAATCAAGATTTTAGACTAAGAGGAAAAGCACTTAATTATGTTGTTCCCTTAAAAAAAAAATACATGAATTTTACTAGCATTTTCATCACTCATTTATTACTACAGGAATTTATTTTATCTCGATCTCTTAGCATTTTATTGCTGTGAAGAGAGCAGGGCAACTCTTTAAAAGGAAAACATTTAACTGGGGCTTATTGACAGTGTAGAGGTATAGCCTGTTATTGTCATGGAGGGAAGCATGGAGGCATGCAAGCAGACATGGTGCTGGAGAAGGAGCATAGGAGGTTACATTGGATCTTCAAGGAAGCAGGAAAGAGAAAGAGACACTGAGCCTGGGTTGAGGATTCAAAATCTCAGTGCTTACCTGCAGTGACACAAGGCCACACTTCCTAATAGTGCCACTCCCTATGAGCCAGCCTATGGGAACCATTTTTATTCAAACTACCACACTCATAATTATTATTTGTTTACTCTTAAGATCTCAAATCAATGACACTTAGCTATCAGATGACACTGAATAATTATAGACTTAAAAATATAATTAGAATATCATTTTCATCAATTTTCTGTCCTATAACAAACTATCTGAGATAAGATGACTTATAAACAATAGAATTTTGTTTGGTTCATGCTCTTAGGGTTCAACAGCATGTTGCTGGCAGCTATTTAGCTTTTAACCAGGGCCTTCTTGCTACAGAATAACATGGTGGGGGGCATCACATGGCATGGCAAAATGAAACAGGTTCTCTTTTACTAAAGTCACTAAGCATGCTGTGGGGTTGGTTCAGAACCTCATCTAACTTCAGTAAATATCAAAAGCCCACTCTTCTGCGATATACATGAAAATTAGAAGTTTACGTTTCAGACACATAGACTTTTGGAGGGAAACACTCACACAGTAATCATCATTACTCTTTAGAATTACATTGAAAGTTCATTACAAGTGAAAATAAATGCAATTAGGATTCTCTTCAGTGAAGCACCCGTTACTTTATGGATGTTTCAAAACAAAAACAAAAAACACTTCAAACACATACTTTTAAAAAGTGTTCTATTGGCCCGTATCCTTACAATTCAAACTGTGCAAATCCTTAGTGGATTCCTATCTAGAATGTCCAGAGTGGATGTACTGATCCACAAGGAAGCTGCACACTTGCTAACCTGCCTGCATCTTTCCAATATGCAGCAAAGAGAGTAGCTTGGCTTAAATGGCTGCAAGAGGTGATAGAGGAAGAGGGATCAGCCTGAAGAAGTTGG
This sequence comes from Mastomys natalensis, assembly GCA_021653895.1. Classification (NCBI taxonomy): domain Eukaryota; kingdom Metazoa; phylum Chordata; class Mammalia; order Rodentia; family Muridae; genus Mastomys; species Mastomys natalensis. The sequence goes on from JAJTUV010000560.1 coordinate 385,022, forward strand.
CACATGCCTCAATGGGCCAGGCCTCAATTCTAAAATGGCAATCAGATCTTATGAAGAGGTGGTATTTTGGTTAAAAGAAGCTGGAGAGTGACTCATGGATGTTTGGGAGAACGTCCCATCAGCAGAAACAGCAGTTTGAGCCTCCCACACCAAGGCTCAGACCACTTTCCTGCTGATTTCTCTCCACAGCAGTCTGCATCCTTCAGCAGACTCTATTGTGATTTGTTTAGTTGGCTTTACCTCATGAGCAAGTATGCTCATTCGTGGGAGAGATTTGTGCCTCTTTCCTTCATTGTTCTAGCACTGGGGTGTAGTCAATAGTGGGCACTGTTTTCAGTGAAGATTATGATAATTTTACTAGTACGACTTGATACACAGGAAGTTTCTTGGTGTTCTTTTCTTGCAAAGCAGAGCTGTAGGCCTGATGTGGTATGCATGTGACAGAGACTCAGGGCAAGATCCAGAATCTAAGAATAATGGAGAAAAGAACCCAAGATCAGGATGTATGGGACAGAATCTTCAACACTGCTGCATGCAGCTTGCTCTTTGTGCACACAGACAGCACCGCCCCTCTCCCCAACCCTGAAACAGACAGACACACACAGAGCATGCATGTACACACACAGGAACCACAGACAGACACACAGACACAGAGCATACACACACACACACACACACACACACACACACACACACATACACACACACACACAGCATACACAGATAGACACACAGGCACAACTGCGTGTGCACACACCCATACACGTGATATTTCAATGTTGCAATGAAAGAAGAGACGCTTACTTCCTCTCCTTGAATTAGTCACTTACAAAGTCGAGCCTTAACCATGCTTTCATTAACTGACATAAGTTAACAGCCACAGTTTGCATGATTTGTTTGTTTGTCTGTTTGTTTTTCCAGAAAAGTTGCCCTATTTAGTCACTACCGGAAAGAAAATGAACATAGCTTCCCTTAACTATTTCACTCTTCAGTACACTCTCCACTGGGTAACTGTAGGAAAGCCTTGTTACCAGCCTGTGGGATGAAGTTACCTTTGTTACAGGTGCGGGACCTGGAAGGTGAACTGGAAGTGAAGTAAGGCGAAGTGCAGAAGCCCAGCGAGAAGCTCGCAGACTGGAGAGAGGCATCAAAGAATTGACCTATCAGGTACTTCAGGAAGCCATTCTCTAGTATATGATTAGAGTCCTCCTGCAGCAGCATGAACCTTCCAGACTGAAATGGCCTTCTGGGACTCTGCAGCTGTCTCTGAGTAGTGAACATTTTCTTGACCTGTCTGGGCTTTCCACGACTTGGGTCTATCCATTTCCGGAGCTCATAGGGAGAGGCGGCAAGGTGCAATTGAGGTGAAAAGCTATTTATGCCCTCTCTGTTTTTTTCCAACATAGTGTTAGTGGCACTGTCATAAAGATGCTGATTGAAGATAGCATGTAAGTGAAGTGATTGACAGGCACTAAGAGTGGCTACCTCACCAGCTGATTGCATGGGATGCTAACTGGACTGGAGACAAGTGACTCTTTTGAGGAATTTGTTCCTGGGGCCAGATGAAAACATCTGTACTACAATGTGGCTTTCTGGAGCCAACCTGTAAACTGACATTAACATATAACTGAAGCAAATAACTGAGAGTAGGTGGACAAGTTTCCTACTTGTAAGCAATGTAGTTCTAAATCCATGACATTCTTTGTCATCTACACTCTGACTTCCCTTTCTCCCAGGACCTCTGCTGTTGAGTTGGAATCTTGCTGTGCTAGCTAGGCTGGCCTTTCCCTTGTGCACTCCAGCAATCATGTTGCCCCAGCCTCCCAAGTACTGGGACCAGGGAACTGAGCCACCACATTCAGCTTTTCATGCCTTTCCTTTCTAATGGAACAGAGCCCCTCATAGCAGAGGTCATTGACTGTCTTCCTATGGGGTTGCTCTCCCTTTCAGCTTCTTCAATCCTTCCCCTAATTCAACCGCAGAGGTCCCTGACTTCAGTCCAATGGTTGAGTGCAAGTATCTGCTTCTGTCTCAGGCAGCTGCTGGTAGGTCCTCTCTAGAGGACAGCTGTGCCATGGTCCCATCTGCAAGCATATTATAGCATAGTAGTGTCAGGCCTTGGTGTCCCCTACCATGAGATGGATCCCGAGTTGGGCCAGTCATTGACCTCCTTTCCCGTAGTCTCTTTTCCGTTTCTTGGACCTATAGTTCTTTTAGACAAGAATTTTGATTGTGGGTTAGTAACCCTATCCCTCCACTTGAGGCCCTGTCTGTTTACTGGAGGTGGACTCTTCAAGTTCCCTTTCCCCAGTGTTGGAGATTTTGGCTAAGGTCAGTGAGTCCTGACAGTGTGCACTTCCTAGGTCTCTAGTACCCTCTAGAGATTCCTTGCCTTCCACTCCCTGAGGATGCTTATTTTCGTTTATTCTCTTGACCCTCTGGACTTCTCTCCTGTCCTCTCCCCCAATATCTGATCCTGTTCCCCTTTTCCCTACCTCTCCTGTCTTCCATCTAGGTCCCTTCCTCTGGTGATTATTTCCTTCCCTCTTCTAAGTGGAGTTAAGGCCTTCTCACTTGGGTATTTCTTCTTGTTACACTTCTTACAGTCTGTAAGTTGTATCCTAGGTACTTTTTGGCTAATATACACTTATCAGTGAGTACTAGCTATCAGAAGCTAGCGTGTCCTTTTGGGTCTGAGTCACCACACTCAGGATGATATTTTCTAGTTCCATCCATTTGCCTACAAAATTCATGATGATCTCATTTTTAATAGCTGAATAGTATTACATTGTGTAAATGAACCACCTTTTCTTATCCATTCTTCCATTGAGGGACATCTGGGTTGTTTCTAGCTTCTGACTATTACCAATAAGGCTGCTATGAACATAGTGGAGCATGTGTCCTTGTGGTATGGTAGAACATCTTTTGGGTATTTGCCCAAGGTGGTATAACTAGATCTTCAGGTAGAACTATTTCCATTTTTCTGAGGAACTGCCAGAGTGAAAATGTTTCTTAATACCCTAAAAAAGTGATATACCATATACATAGGGTATTATTACTAATGGATCTTAAAGATTTGGAGTTACTTAGGTGAGAAAATATATGGGTTCTGGACATAACTACATAGTACTGCAGACTTTATCAGCACTGTATATTGGCTACCATAGATTTATGAAACAATATTTTTAATTTTCCACAGTTTAATGATTTAGTTCATAAATTTTAAATATATTTTAATTTTTTGACTCATAGTAACTTCCAGTTCTTAAGCAGCTGCATAGCTGTATATTTTCTCTTTTATATATCTGTTTATTTTTTCATTAGCATATGAAATAGCCAGTTTCCTTATGGCATCTTCATACACAAGTTTCGCTTGGTTTTCTCCAGCACATTCTTTTCCCACTCCATTCCCATCCCCCAGCCCCACTCAGCCCTTACATTCCAATCCAAATAGTCCCTTTCCACTTTCCTGTCACACAGCTCTAGTACCCTCTCCACCTGTCAATTGATGCCTCTTTGTTCTCATTCCTACCTCCCTGGTCTCTACCTACATTCAACCTCCACGTAATCCATGCAGATTTATAGGTAGAAAATAATATATGTGTCTCAGAAGCTTGCATCTGCGTACAAGGGAACATATGGTGTTTGCCTTTCTGAGCCTGGGTTTCCTCACTCATATAACACTGCCAGTTTCATCATTTTCCTCAAAATTTTGTCTTTATAGCTTAATACAGTTCCACTAAAAATTGTACTATACCTCCATCTTTTTGTTCTTGTTTTATAAATTTTTAAATGTTCTTTATGAGCATATATTAAATTATACAGAATAATAGGTCTCATTATGACATTTTTATACATGACCATAGAGGATTTTTAATTTATAGTTATTTTGTTGTTAAGACACACACACATTAGGGGCTGGAAAGATGGTTCAGCAGTTAAGAACATGGACTGCTCTTCGAGAGGACCTGAGGTCAATTCCAATGGCAGTTCACAACTGTCTGTAACTCCAGTTCCAGGGCTTCTGCACCCTTACACAGATATACATGCAGGCAAAACAACAGTGAATATAAAATAAAAATAAATTATATAGCGAGTTAGAGAGAAAGACACACCATTAGCCTAGGCTTATGCAAGGTTCAGATTGGTAAATATCCCATCCTTGCACCTGATGTCTTGTACCACTCTGAAGTCATCAGAGGTTACACAGGTGGACTTTCATCTCATGTGACAGTAACTGCTTCTTCTGAAATATTCTCTGGAAGGATCTTTCTGATTTTCCTCTTGAGGAGGAGCCTCTCTCTTCAGAAATCTGTCCATGGTGGTTTTCTTGGCTTCTTTTTCTCGTTATATATTTGCTTGTCTGCAGATAATGATCATGAACATTCTTTTGTGTTCATGTAAACCTTTTAGTGTTTCAAGCTTTGTCAGGAGCTTGTTGAGGTCTCAAAAGCCTTTGTTAAATTCACAATGCCCTAGGAATTTTCTGAAAGATATTCCGCAATGGCCTCTTGCCTAATCTTTTTTTCAGTCACACACTCAGTAGAAAATAATTTTTCAGCCCTATTATAACAGGTTGACTACTACCATACCCACAGGATGTCAAAGACCAAGCAGTTCTTCAGTGTTTGACTGTTTCAGTGTTGCACACATATTCCCCAAGTTTCCTTCTACCTTTGTCACATTATACAATATAGCTTACTCTGATAAAAGACCAAGCTCATTTTAGGCAGGTTTTTACAGCTTCTTTGACAATGCTAATGCAGGGATTCAGGGTCCTGATTCTAGTTCTAGAAGTCAATAGAAATGTCAACATCTTTTTCCCTATAGCAGGAAACAGTGTTATTAAGAAGGCAGGACATTCTATATACACCAAATAGTCTAAGCTAAAATTAAAACTACTTGGACACTTGTTTAAATCTATATCTATCTATCTACCTATCTATCTCTCTCTCTCTCTTCTATCTATCTATCATCTACCTATCTATCTTTATTTTATGTGTTTTGAGTGTTGGACCTGCATGTACACATATACACTGTGTGTATGCCTGGTGACTGAGGATTTCTGAATAGGGTGTTGGATCTGCTGCAACTGGAATTCTGGATAGTTCTGAACCATGTGGATGCTGAGACTAAATCTACATCCTATGCAAGAACAAAGAATGCTAATAAGCATTGAGACATCTCTAGCCACTTGGACAATTGTTTTCTGAATACACGGTTCTTTTTCAAAGATAATCTTGACACTGTTTTGAACAATGATCTCCGTAAGTCAATGTTGACATGGCTAAAAAAGTAACCACCTTATAGATATGGCATTTTGCGACTCTGTACTACATTTGAGAAACTGCCTAGTATGATGGAGTGGGACACTATTTGTCAATAATGTATTTTTTCTTGTCCATGGACTGTTTTTATTGCTTTCCTGTGTAAATGTTTCATTATAGAACAGTGGTTCTCAGCCTTCCTAACACCATGACACTTTGATAATTCCTCATGCTGTAGTGACCTCTAGCATTGAAATTATTTTTGTAGCTACTTCATAACTATAATATTATACTGTTATGAATCCTACTGTAACTATCTAATATGCAGGATGGGCTTAGCCAACCCCCTTAAAGGGGTCAAGATCCACAGGTTGAGACTGCTGTTATAGAACAAAGCACCAAACTTATATTTTATTTTTACTTCCACAGAGAGTGCATTTTTTCTCTGCTGCCGATAAATTTTGGTTTTTTTTTCTTCAACAATATTGACGTTTCTCATGTTCTAATTTAGAATTGTGCTTTGTCTCCTTTTTTTCTTTTTTGACTCATCTTCTCACAAAGTCGCTTTCATGCTCTGCTGTTCACACATGTGCTTTAGTTAAAGGGAGAATCCCAGGGATTCCATAGGGTACATTTTTCTCTTTTTTTCTATGCGCCTCTGCAGTGCTTCAATTGTACACATTCAGTTACACATGCCTTCCCACTATGAAGTCAGATGATACCCACTGAGCAGTAATGTGCTAGAATAGAATCCTGTCAGTTGAAAGTGGTCTAGAAAGATCCCCACCCTGATTGATATTAGTGTCTGTTTTAGTAGCATTCAAAGTTGATTCTGAGTAAATTTAGTTCCTTTTCCTAACTTCAAGATACACTTTGGACTATAAGGCAGCATTTTTGTGATAGACCATTCACAGGTGTCACTGCGGGGGAGGGGGGAATGTCATTTTCGAAGAACACAACTATGGTTCTCTTTCCCTTGTAAACTCCTCTGGGAACAGGCTGTAACTGTACAGTGGAAAAGCAACCAAGTATGATCTTATTCTAAATTAATTCAGTGGCTTGTCCTCACTCTCCATTTGTCTTCTCTGTGTCTCTGGAATGTAGAAAGTTAAGAGCCTACAGAAATGTTCCAGAAATGCAAGGCCTAAGATCAGTAGCTTTTCACTGTCTAGAAGGTAAAGCTTGTCGTCCCTGTCCTCTCCACTCTTCACTCAGCTACTTCATTTTGTCTCTGACAACCTCCTATATTCAGGAATCTGTGCATGGATACTATTCACTCTTTACATGCTTTAGTGGAAGCAGTATCTTTATTTTTAGGGACAGGAAAGCAAAAGTTGGTAAAGTCACAGTGTTGGATCCATGTTCAGGGCTAAGATGACAGGATGGCGTTGTGGGTGCAAAGTGTTCTTTGACAGTTATAGCTTTGAAAAGCAAGATGGACTCCAAGAAAGTTGTGACAGATGGAACTTCAAAATGCAGGACGACATCCACCAAGTGTGAAAAGAGGGGTGGAACTTACAGAGCCTCAGGTAGCTCCAGGAGGCTCTGGGTAAATGTGGAGACAATCTCCAGAACAAAAATTGCCTAGAGAGGAGAATCCTGTCAAGCAGAAATGGCCAGACAGCAGTAGTTACACTTGGCTCACCTGTTCCTCTAAGTCCAGTTATTGCCTGGAGCTATTTGACTTGGTTCCATTGCTGTGACTGAGCCCAAAAGTCCCTACTTGCGATAGTTGTCATGTGATGGCACATCCTGCAGCTGAGTGACAGATTCTTTTCTGGAAGGGACACCCAACACACAGTGGCTACCACAGTTACGTAATGTCTGAAAGGGGAGACTTGAGCTCAGGTCTCCCATCTGAGGCTTTACCTTCCCAGTAGATTAACTTCATTAGCATAAGTACCCACTTGTAGCTTCTTTCAGTTTACTTCTGCTTAGTCTCTCCTGTATTATGTCTGTCTCTTCAGTAAGTTAATAAGAACTAACTCTGTATTGGTTTGAGAATTCACTGTATACAGATAATGTTATAAAAGTTTAAATTTCTTAAGGCTTTTAATGTAAAGTATGTGGTTGAAAATGGAGGAGAGATTTTATTTAAAAAACAGGTTAGCCTCAGCTACCCAACCAGGTTGAGCCCTATGTGTTTCTTCGGGGCTTGACTAATCTTAAGATTAGAATCAAATTGTAGTGTCAGACAGAACTTTGGCAGGGAGGTTGCTTTCAGGTGTTGGAAGTATGCTGGGCCAGTCTGATCTACAGAGTGAGTTCTAGCATAGCAGGACTACACAGAGAAACTCATCTTGAAAAAACAAACAAACAAACAAACAAACATGAGGTCAGGTGTTGGAAGTATCTTAGCTAAACCAATACAAGAAAGAGTAGGCAGAATGCTGTGGGAGGGGAGACACTCCTATTTACAGTAGGATTTTATGGAGTAGTACAAGGACCAATGTTGCACTGTAAAGTCAGCTTTTCATCACAATGACAAAGGACCTTAGTGATCCATGATGTTGTTCTTATTGCTCTTCGGGATATAGGGCAACAAATATAATTTCAAGGCCATGAAAAGGATCTGAGATCCATCGTTCTTTCAGGGATCACACATCCAATGACTTTCTATTAGAACCCCCTTTTAAAGGTCTTAAAAGACCATCTCATGTCAGCTTGGGCCCAAGCCTTTACACTTGACTTTAATATCTTTGGGAGAATAGACTTGATAGAAGTGGTAAGCTACAGTCAGTAAAGAAATGAGCTTAGAAATAGATCTTGATTAAAATAGTCTCTTATTCTTTGGAAGAAAGGGACACTTGATTTCTTTGGAGGTTCAACACCTTTGAACTGAAAATCCTCCAGTGTTTTCAGGGGTGTTGGAAGAGGGTCTGGAGCATGAAGAGTCCCACCAATGTGCTTCTTTTTTAGAATGTCAAAGGCTCCATGGAGAACTGTTGAGAAACCCCAGTTTCCCATGTCTCCTTTTTCCAGCTGACACCTAGACAATGACAGAGCTGAGGACGGTGGCCACACCAGGATCCACAGTTTGCAGACCTTTGCTCACCATCTTTACTGATGCTCTTGACAGAATTCCAAGAAATGTAGCTTTTCTATAGTTTATTACATGATGCCAAGAACCAACTCAGAAGCTCAGGGGTTCACTTGTTTTGACTGAGGGATTTTTGAATTTTCATTTTGTATAAGTGGCTTTTGTAATAATAAATTTTACTTCTAAAAAGAAATCCCAGGCAAGGGTAGCTTATCTGAAATGAAAAGATTGACGAATATATTAAACCTAATGGCCTTGACTTCCATTTAAGCAAAGGCTGGTAGGATGGCTGTGAAAATCAAGAGAAAAGTTGTTCCATTTCTCAGAGCCAGTCATTACTGCCCTAAAACTCAGGATGAATGGAGTTAAACACATCTTTTAATGTACTGTTATTAGATTGTTTTATCTATTTATCTATCTATCTATCTATCTATCTATCTATCTATCTATCTATCTATCTACTTTCTTGCTTGAGAGTACATATATTGCACACTGTTGGATCCTTCAAATGACTTTCCCATGCATGCCTATGCATTTCAGGCAGAAGAAGACAAGAAAAATCTGAGCAGGATGCAGGTTCTGTCTGATAAACTTCAGCTGAAAGTGCAGAGTTACAAACAGCAAGCGGAAGCAGCGGTAAGTGCCAGTTCAGCCTGGTGGAGTTCCGGGCCACTGCTTTTGGTTAATGCTCTGAGCTTGGGAAACTGTTCAGCAGAAACAATCATCTGAACACCAACTGTATCTGTCTATTCTCTGTTTTTGTATACATTAGCACTATAGCTTACAGGAGGGGAAACAAGAAAAAAAATGTGCTGCTTTTCCCTGCAGGAAGCCAGCCCTATTTCCCTTGACATGGTGGCTAGACTTAAACATATACATAAGCAGAAATGAGCCGAGTATAAAATTGGGGTACCATGCAGGATTGGCAAATTTTTGCAGGGTTTCATTGTGCGTCTTCTTCAGCTTTAGATTTTGGGAGAGCACAATCGCAATTTGTAATACATTTTTCCTATGACTCTGGAAACAATGTGAGAGAAACTACTATCATTTAAATGTCCCTCTTCTTACTCCTTATTTTTTTTATTGGCCTCAGTTCAACTTTTCCATAACAAATACATTAAAGGTTAAGTGCCACGTGTTAGTTTTAATATTTTGAGAAATTTTGAATTGTATGCTTTGCTATTGTGTCCAAGAATTATTTATTGGCTCATAATTTGAAAGGACAACCACCTTGTTCTCGAGGGTAGGTTAGGTTAGAATGTGAATCTGATTTTAAACCAATAATTATGATTGGTCTAGTATACTGTGTGAAATTGGTGGAAAGGAACACCCATTCTGAATTTCCAGGGACAATAGCTGTGAAATGGATCTCTGTTACTACTCTTTTAAAAAGTTCCTGATCTCATTCTTCCTTATATATATTGGCATTCTGCTTGCAAAGGAAGCATGTATCATTACATAAAGACCATATATAAATCTTTATGTGATTTTTCTGGTGCCTAGATTGGCCAGAAGAGGGCATCAGATGCTCTGAATCTGTAATTTACAGGTGGTTGTGAGCTGTATTCAAAGGAAAGCAGGGTCTTCTGGAAGAGCAATGGGAGCTCTTAACTGTTGAGGCATCTCTCCAGCCTCCATCCCTACTCTTAAGTCTTACTTATATGTCTTAGACTAAAATGACACATTCGACTCAGTGCTGGGTTTAGAGCCTCGTCTCTTTTCAAGTCTATTGGTTTAGAATAGAGACTACTATGTAGGAGGGGCAATATCTTCACGTTCTGTGTCTTCCATTTGACAGGAGGCACAGGCTAATCAATACCTTTCCAAATATAAGAAGCAGCAACTCGAGCTGAATGAAGCCAAAGAGAGGGCAGAGGCTGCAGAATCACAAGTCAATAAACTCAGAGCCAAAGCAAAGGAGCTTGAGAGAAAGGTACAATCCCTCTGAAATGTTGTACAGCCTGTTGCTTCAAGCCTTGGGCATCACATGGATTAGTATAGCAAGGAATGTCTTGCTTTTCTCTTCAAATATATGTATGTTTTAAATAGCCAAGCAAGCTCAAATAAAGTTCTTCCCTCACTTATTAAATTCTACGTGTCCAGGGAGTATGGAATGATAAGCATTTGAAATGGAAAAATGTTCTAGTTTTATTTTTTTAAGTCGTTCATGCCAGGTTAACTTGTAAGTGCTAAGCCTTGGACCTTTAATTCATTTGTACAGAATACTGAGGAATTCACGGAACAAAGGGGATTTCAAAAGTACAAGCGGACGTTGAAATTCTGAATGAATTCTTTTCACAGTAGACAAGCATGTGAGTTTGTATCAGGTCCAACTGAAGACTAGGAGGAAGGTGGTCAGAAGTGAGCCAGGGATTGACAACAAATTGCAGAGTCCTGCTTTCTAGGTTCCAGTATTTCACTTATGGCTCTTTCCCAAAGCACAGAAATGCCTTCCCATGTCTATGTCGGGAGGCCAGTGCTTCTCTGTAAAGAGAAACTGAAAGGAGCACAATGAACTCAGAAATGGATGCTGGGCAGGGACAAGGTGTCTCTGCTTCCTCACTGAGAGTTTCCTTGAAACATGGTTTGTAAATGACATCTGCCTTTAGGAGAAGGGAATTAGAAGAAATTGGATAATATAAGTAGCTACCTTTTCTACAATGTCTGAAAAGCAGCTAGCATGGTTCCCAGCACAGATAGTATCCTCCATTCACTTTCAAAATTTTGTACATGCCTAGCCTACTCATTTCTGCTAAGTGAATTACTGGTAGCTCCCCAAGGTAAGCTGATGGGGTTGCCAACAATAAATATGGACCTTGTTGAAGGAGGATAAAAGTTAGCTACATGGAAGACACTGAGATCTAAGTCTGAGAAGCCTGAGTCACTGGTAGGCCAGAGAGATCTCACAGCTGCCTGGACAGCTGTCTCAAGCTTAAGGCCCAGTTGGAGGGCTCTAAGGGAGTGGCTTGACTGTTGACCTCAGCTGGAGAAGTGTCACCCTACTGATTTGGGGTCTTCTGTACAAAGCTTGTCCAGCAAGGCCAAAGAAAGGATTTGCTTAGGGAGGGGACTCCCATGTGGTCCAATCATTCTCAGCTTTGGGAGGTCACAGGGTCTTCAAAGCACACCCACATTTCACCTTGTCACAGTTTTGTCCAAGAATGAATAAAACAAGTGAAGTAGAAATTGCTTCTGGTAAGAGATGAACAGGGAAACCTTGTTGGGCAGTGTGATATCTAATTGCCCCCCATTCACAGAAGAGCCTAAAATTCTTCAACTGCCATAAATATTGGGAAATGGTATGTATATGGAACAAATCAGCAATGTGGTTGCAGCATCTTTTCCAGTGGGGGAGGGGAGGCGGAAATGGAGAGTGACAGAGCAAGTCCTTGGGGTGAATCACCAGAACCTGCTCTCTGCTAGCAGATAATTGCCTAACCTCCCTGCCACCCTTTGAAGCCCATGGACAGCTGCTAAGGCCTGCTTCCCTCTGGAAAGGGTTCACATGGGTCTGGGTGTGCCCTGCTGTTCAGTCACTGGGATGTCATAGCACACACTGACATACATTCTATTTTCCAGGTTCGAGAAGAATAAAGAGTTTCTTTTCATAAAAAAAGACAACAGCAAGAAGCAAGCCTTTAAGAAATAAATATTATATGGCATGAATAGCAGACTAAGGAGATGATGAAGAAAATGTCCTAATCCAAGGGAATTTAATCGCCTCTTGGATTAATGGATGGCTTTTTGATTCTCCGTGGCATGAGACGTCTTTTCTAAACTTTCACATGAAAGACTAAACAGACATAAGAATCAATTTTGATGTTAGAGGAAGGTACACTTCTTCTTTCCTCCATTTCTTCACGCAAAGCACTCAGAGAAGAACCCTCAGTCTATGTTTCATGGACTCTGGTAAATGATGGGGAAGAAATTTTCAAGTTATCTAACTTTGCTTGACTCGTCCCTGTATCTTGGTGACAGTTGACAAAAATGTCTCTTAGCCCTGTGGAGAAGGCATTGCTGTAGTTAGGTGCTTTGAACTTGTCGGTAGATCTTCCTAAGCAAGACTCATGTAGGTTCCTTGCTTGTGTGGACTATAGCCTGAGACAGGTTGTACAGTTGTGGCAGTGGAGCTAAGAGGGAGGGGCATGGTCTAGAATTTCTTTCCTTGGTTTTAAACTAAAGTTGGGAACAACCAAAAATCTGTAGCAGAGTTAGTAGTTTAAAATAGAGGAGTTTCTACTTTATGTGCATAAGGTCACTATATGGCCCCAAGCACCATGACAGTTGAAAAATGTTACCCCAGATAAGTTCTCAGTAACCAGCTTCCCTGGACCTTTTCCTCCTACCTCCTGCCAGTCTTCTTCAACTTTGCATGCATGAGTAAAGTTCTAAGGCAACCAGCACCAGCATTACTTACAGAGCACTCGGCCTTGCCATAGAGGCTGGGCTTGAGGACAGTTTGGAAACAGTCTGTCCCTTACAGCATTGTTCTGTCCTCATTGAAGGCAAAGCCCCCAACCCATCCCTGTGCAACTTATGATAGCCACTGGAGGCACGGCACCCACAACTGTGTAAAAATGATGCCTGACAATAAAGCCTAGTCTCTGTACTTCTCAGTGCTCCTGTCTCTCTATCCAACCACACTCACACAGTATGCTATAAGATCAATTCAAGGGTCCAGTACTACCAAAGGAGCAAACCTGATCTTGTTTGACATCCTCTGCACATAGACTTTGGTGTTTATATTCATCTCTCATTGTTGACAGAGAACCTCAGTGATTCTCAGAATTCTCCCCTCATGTCTATTCTCTTTTTAAAAATTAGAACTCTCCCCAAGGCTCCAAATATGCTTCCTCCTGTCCTATCATTCAGACTTCCTAGTCTTTCTGAGACTCATCACCCTGTGTTTGAGGCAACAGGATGTCAATGGCCCTGATTGGCTTAAACAAGTCCAGGCCGATTCTTCTGAATTCCAAGGTCATTCCAAGCAAGGTACACCAAATTAGAATGTCAAGATGTGAGGATGGGGTTCTGGGGAGTCATTGAATGAGCTGCTCGGAAGCCAATTATGCTGAGTCTAAAGCAGTGGAATCCTCACTGCTGAGCACAATCCTGTCAAAAAACGCTGAACATTTAACATGTGACAGAAATATTCTGGAATAATATTTAAAAGCTTCTGTAAGAATAATTTTAGAATTATATTGTAGTAAGCTAATACACCATTTAGGAAACATCTCTGGGTCTTAAACTTGACAATAGAGACTTCCTATATCCATCCTGCCAATTCTAAAATCTGATTACTAATTGTTTCTCTACACTATCCAGGGAAATCAGAGTATCATACATAGTTTTCAGCTGGAGAAGACTATACATCCATTTTTTTGGAAGTTTTACTCTTATATGTATCCATGTGTGAGACTAGGAAAGTGTAGGCCATATAAGTGTGGACAGAGTCCAGAGGTCTTTAAGTCCAACAGGCATGCTCGGGTCTAGATTCCAGACCTCTAGAATATCAGCAAGTGTTTTTAACTGCTGATCTATCTCTCCAGCCTCAAAGATATTCCATTTTAATTTACTATTACCTATTCAGTTATTAAAATTTCTCTCAAATGGGAAAAATCTAAATAAAAGGAGTTAAGATTACTAAGAAACTTTAATATTATCTCATTGCAGTTGTCTTTACCCAGAGGCTTTCATATTTTACTGTTTATGAACACTTGCCATGTGTGTTAGTATTAGTGTATAAGAATGAACAAAATTGTGTACAAAGTACAAGTCTGTGAATCTCATGTCAGTTGATAGAAAACTTTAGACCAGTTGGCAGTTACATCACATGTAATCAGCAACCTGATGACCCTGGCCATAATAAACACCGAATTATGGACATAAGTAGGTAATTAGCCCACGTATCGGCTTAGGTTTACATATACATTTCCTGTAGGGAGAAAAGATATGCCAGCTGTTGGCAGTTATATTCCAATATAATATATATATATATAAAATACTTAATGCTTTTCCTTTTATTTTGAGATTATAATATAATGATACCATTTCTCTGTTTCTTTTCCTCCCTCAAAACACTTGAGACAAATCAGTGTTTGAGGTGACCAGGCCCATCCAGAGCATTCCTAGAGATGCTGACACTGATATTGTCTGGGATCCCAATACCAACCATCCTCAATTTAATTGGTTATGCTGCAATAACCATGTAAATATCAGAAGAGTGAAACAAACTACTGAATCAGCCTTTCCAGTCTCAGGCTATGGGCTGGTATGACTTTTATTTATTCTCACTAATGGTTGGATTTTGAATCAGTCCATAGTAATATATTTCTTCTGGGTTCTAGGTTGAAACCTTAACATCATTTTTCAAGGAGGGCTTTGCTTCTTATCCTTGCTATGATGGGGTTCTTTGTTCATACCTGAAGTCAAGGGCTTTTGAAAACACAGTGATTGAAAAGGGAGTAAAACACAAGAGAACACCACAGAACACATTGCTCGTTGCACAGGAGACTACAGCCGAGGCCCCCAGTAGGTTACACTTAGTTGGATTTAAGAAAATAGCTCTAAATGTAGGTTCAGCCTGTCTAACTACAAAATGATAGAATATTTATCTATTGATAGTGTTGTCATTGTTGTTGTTGTTGTTGCTGCAGCGACTACTACTGATGATCGTGGTGGTATTGTTATTACCTGGGAAATACCCTTCATAGTTTTTGCCTTTATCTTCAGACTGCTTCCCTAGATCCAGAACCCTTTCTGCTCACAGACTGAGAAGCTCACGACATTTCCTCTATCAAGGCATCTGTTTCCTTTGGCCCACAGTGTGGAGTTCCATTGGGTGTTGTTCTTCCAGATCCTTCCCTTTAAGGTTACTTTGATCTGTTTTTTTCCGTTTGCTAAATGTCACTGGCCTACCAGACAATGACTTTTACATTATTCCCTCAATCCATATTTTCGGAACTGCCCCCGATGTCCTCCTGATCTTAAGTTTTAGTTCCCCAATTCAGGTGCTCTAGTCAGTTGAGGGAAATGTATGTTCTGTCCTCTGGTCTCACCTTGTTTGGAATGATCTCTGTGTTTCCTGTTGGACCCTGACACAGACTTCTAATATAACTATCCTTCTTAAGCTGCATATGACAGTATATATCATTACATTAGGCAAGAGGTTCCATTTGAAGACAAGTTTGACTACAAAAAAACTATGTCTTATGGATTTGCCTAGTTGGGGACAGAAGTAACAAGTAAAGAGACCAGTTCCCTATTGCAGAAATAGGGATTACAGGGTCAGAACTGGTGAAATGCCTCCCTCAGATTGTCATTGAAATTTTCTCAATAATGGTTTCTCAGAAACCATAATCTCATTCTTCAGGGTGGGTGTCAGGTGTTGGTGATAGACAAATATCAACCAAGAAAACCATGGAAGGGACATGGAATGTTAATTAATCCCCAGGACACCCTGGGCCTTCTCAGGGAATTGTTGGAATAAGGACAAGCTCCTTGGAGAAGAGCTACTCACACAAGTCGGCCGGTACCTATTGCAAGGTGCACACACATACATCTTCATGGCCCTCTTCAGTACCTGAACCACCTGGCCCTTAGATTCCCATTTCTTGAACAGTAAAATGTGATGAATCACATCTCAGTTTTGTACAGGTCACCTTCATTTCAAATTTTGTTACTATAGTCAAAATTATTTCAAATTTTCTAGTAGCTATAGCATTTTGAGGTATCCTTTTATATGTTAGTAAAAATTCCTAATTTGCAATTTAGATTAGTGTTTAAAGTTATGGATTATTAAACTAACCCACAACGATGCTGAACTTCAAGCAGCACCAAACAGAGTAAGCTTGGAGAAGGACCTGTGCCAGTAGATATAGGCTGAAGATGATCCAGTGGAAGTCTATAAGCAGCTGTTTCAAGACTCTCTTCTCTCCAGGTCTTTGTCAATGTCAGGTGGGAGGAGACTCATGCTTCTTGTTATGATGCCTGATACCTTTTTTTGTGGTTAAAATCACATGTCATATCGGGATGGGGATGGCCCTCATGCCTCACTGGACAATGACAGGAGGACTGGAGCCATTACAAGGTCCCCTTCAATTTATGGAGGTCAGGCCTCTATCCCCGCCTTCACAAGATAGAATCACCAAGACCCCTCTATGCTTAGAGAAGGGAGGAGATGTCAGGAACAGCCCTGCATGTACACTGAAGGCCTAAAATCAGCCATAGGCCTAAAATCAGCAATAGGCCTGACATACATACACGCTAACACAAAGTCTTGGGTCTCTGTGGAAAAACACTGAAACAGAAGGCTATAAGCTAATGTAAACAGGCAGCTTCTGTGGAAATTTACCAGCCTTAGTAGTCATAGATCTTATAAATAGGCAGCCTCGGTGGACAGTACCAACTTAGATAAGGACAAGTGAATCATAGGCAGAGTCATAGTGACCTGTCCCCTGAACCTACACCCAGCTGATACCCTGTTCTGAAAGGTATCTGTACTCCCCCTGAACACCTATGCTCCGGTGTCATTCCCTTCCCCACATCCTGCCTTTTTGTGTTTATAACCCGTGTGTGAATAAGTAAATTACCATGTGATTTAAATAACTAAATAAATTTTAAAAAATCTAGCTTATAGATACAGAATAAAACAAAACAAAACAAAACCAAAAAACCAAGAAAGCCTATCAGGAAAGTTTTCATAATCCACATCTAATGTTAAACTTAATATCTATATTACAATTACAATTACCAAATTTAAAAAAAAATCACGTCATGTTTTGACATGAATCAGTTACTGTTGTTTAGTGACTACAGAAGGAAAACTAAAAATGGTTGCTTGTGCTTCATAGACTGTGCTTGTACATAGCTTAAAGAATCTGGTCATGCAGTCATGATCAAGTTTTGGAAGTAGGTTAGGTGGAAATGTAGGACATTGGAAAAGCAGGTTTACAGGTGACTTTTCAGGAGATCAAGTCTTATCTGTGTACCCAGCAGCTCCGTGTGTGTTGTCAGACGTCATCTTTAATACACAGAACATGTTGTACCTCTGGATAAAACCCAAGCTCCATATTAATTATGTGAACCTTGGTATATTGTTTCAGTTTAAAAGGAAAGTTTATCATTAAAATCAGAAAAGCCCAATCACTGAAGCCACCAAAGTTAGGAACAAAAACAAAACAAAAAAAAAAAATCAGGAAGTGATTCATTGCTTCAGTTCTGTGTAAAATAGAATCAATGAAATAGAAGAAAACATAAGAAACAGTAGCTATGGGGGAGGGGCTGGGATATCATTTTTTTAAAACCATAGTTTTTTTTTGTGGAGGGCAGAATTCAACAAAACAAAACAAAACAAAACACCTTCCATAATGGTAAAGCCTTTCCTTCTAAGACAAAGCCATGAATCCAGGCTAGACAGCTGTGCTTGATGTGACATAAATGTCTCCCAGCCTCACTGTCTCTGCTATGGGAAACCTACAGACACTGTAAATCACCAACTGGAGTCTTGGTGAAGGTGAAGGTCAGGAGGGAGAAGAGATGCAATAAGGCTATTGTAGATTTTAATATTTTTATTGTTTTCTGTTACAATCAAGGAGTTGGCACTTTTTACAAAGTAATACTTGAGACTACAAACTAGCCTTTACCCAGCATTCTAGTTGGAACTTGAAGGAATGCCAAAAATCCAAACTGGCTTGGAGCAAACAGTATTCTTGGAGAATAGTCAGCTGGCTGCAGCGATGAGAAAAGCAAGGTGACCCGGTGGTGCTTGGAACATCTGGCATCTTACTCTGGATGAGAAATTATTGGATTTAGGATTCCTAAAGGTAGAAATTTGGAGATCCTGAGTCACTAAAGACCCACTTAGCTCATCTTGCAATCTATATTCTACCAGTTAGTAAGAAGTACAGAGCACGGAGCTAATTCAGAATGAAAATCTATTCCTGGGGTATTCTTTAAAATGAGTATCTCCATCTGCATAAAGTTATCAGTTTTATGAATATATTTTTACTACTTATAAAGTAGTATTTCATACACAGTGAAATATTGATTTGTCTGCCTTTTTGAGTCATTCTGAAATTCTTTACTCTAAAAGGAGTGACTAAGATGTTCTACTGGCCTTCTAATGTTTGCCTACCTTTCTACTGCAGGGCTGAGGGAAGCTTGCAAGGTTATAGGTGCTTCTCAGTTTCCCTTGATACTAAGCAGTATCACTATCTCCAAGAAATAAGAAGGATTATTTAATTCCATTTAGCATTACACCACTTTGGTTGAACAGGCTCTTGTGTAGCTTTGTGGCTGCTCATTCTGGTCTCTGTCCCACTGGGTGTGTTAATCCCAAAGATTCGAGGAGAAAGACCACCTACCCAAATCATAATGACCAAATTAATTAGAGCAAGCAATTAATTAAAACAAGTTTTTCTACTTGTGTACACAAGCTGCCTCTTCCTAAGGTGGGGTTTAAGAGGTCAGCATTGGATGCAGGGAATATGGATACACACACACACACACACACACACACACACACACACCACTCAAATATGCAGTGAGATTAGATAACAGAAATAGAACATAAGCATAATGCAAAGTGGCCATAAGGTAGTCATAATAACAGGGATGGTCGTAACGGCAGGTGGCATGATTGCCATTTCCTGGGCCAGGCAATACAGAACCACACGTAGTTAAGGTTACAGGTGGGGCCTAGCCCAATCCTTGAGAAACAGGTTTAATCATAAATATGAAGGAACCTAGGTTGTCTTTATTATAATAAGATGGCTTTCAGGCTCAAGATGGAGGCAGGCAGGTTCATCAGCTGCTTCAGGCTTCATGAAAGGTTTGGGAAGACTTTTCTAGTCTGCATTGGCTTGGGTTTATTTGAGAATGAGAGGTGGTGGAAAAACCCTTTTCTTTTCTGATGAGAACTGAGGCTTAGGTCAGGAGATGGGATGGCCTTTCATTAGCTTCTTCATGATACTTTTCCTCCAGTCCAAGAAAAGTCTAAAACAAGTCAGAAGCTTTAAATCTACAACGGAGGCCTTGGCTGCATTTTATCCAACAGACACTTTCCAAGAGAGGCAAACACTTGATAAGCTTGATGTCCCCACCATGCCATCAGCACTGCCAAGCTTGGGCTCTCCCTTGGAAAGCATCCAGTCAAGGCCATGGAACTGGGTTCATGGTTCTCATCACCAAAGTAATGAACCTATTCTCCTACTTACTTTTTCTTAATATATTTCAAAAATTTTAAATTAAACCATAAATACATCATTTTCTTCCCTTTCCTGCCTCTAACCTCTTCTAATTGGAAAAATGAAAAAAAATAAATGAATAAAATAAAAACCTAAAGTGTGATGAGTATACTTAAAACTCAAACTCAAGTATATTTATTGAGCAGATCTGTCAAGACATTCCTGTAGTGTCACTGTGATATAAGAATTATAGGAGGCAAACAAGCCACCTAGGAAATCAACTTCATGGAATACTTTCCATCACTATCTAGTCAGGATTTATATTTTAAATAATGAATTTTGTTGAATTTCAACGGAGTAAAGATGAACAGAACCATGATTTGGACCTCAAATATCATGTGGTGACTGTTTCCACCAAGTTAATATACAGTGCTCTGTTTCCCAGCACTCCACAGGGCCCCAGTTTCATCTTCCCACTGTGCCTAGGCTCCTAACCTGGGCTCTATAGCATGTATTCCATTACATAGTTGATTTTGGGTTCACAAATTGAAACATAGGTTTCTCTCTATTTTTTGAAATTCTAAAAACAATTTTGTGGCAGTAACATTTAAAACAAAAAACCAAAAACAAAACTTGTGTGGTCAAAAGAAAGAAGGTTGTTGGCTGTAAAGGTCAAAAGCATTTACGAAGATGCTATTTCTGAGGGCAGTGAATAATAAAGTATTCTTTTAAAAGCTTACCTAACTTCCTTTCCTCTTATCAAACTGGAGGTATGATAACCCAAATCTACACTCCCTGTGGCTTGCCCACACGAGCAGTGTGTGTACTCAGTGAAGAAATCTAACAAAGAGTCCCACTGTCTGAGGGGTTATGATCTGTCAAAGTCACAGAGAAGTCCTTCTGCTTGGAGTTTTTTAATGACTGAGGAGTTTGGGCAAGGGAAGGGGACGTTCAGTTTTCATGCTGGTCCAAGTAAGGCTGAAGTCTTGGTTGAGTATAGGAAATCTGCTGATAATGTGACGTGCCAGTGGACGCATGTTCACTTTGTATTTTCTAACAGCCATCTAACAACCGAGGAAAGGGAGCATGGATTGGGGCAAAGGTGTCAAATGATTCTTCTAAGCTGCATGGAAAAGGGAACAGGGTTTGTCAGTAATGATGCCTTTTGATAGCAATGATGCCTTTTGTAATGATGCCTTTTGATAGTAATGATGCCTTTTGATAGCAATGATGCCTTTTGATAGGACAGTGTGACATGCCTGCATAACAATCTTGATTCCACTCGGGGTATTGTCTTGAATGTGAACATTTCTTAATTTTGAAAATTACATTTATTTGAGGTATGTCTGTGTGTGTGTGTGTGTGTGTGTGTGGTGTCTACACATGCACTCAGTCATGCATGCATAATGCTTATAGATGCCATAGCATGTGGGTGGACACCAAAGGACAACTTGTAGAAGTTGGTCTCTCCACTATGTGGAGCCTGGGAATGGATCTTAGGCCCTCAGGTTTGGTAGCAATCACGTTTACCTATTGTGCTATCTCACAAACATGAGCCTTTTAACTCTCTGTGTGTGTGTGTGTAACAGAGAGAGAAAGAGAGAGAGAGGGGTTTCTTTTTAAAAAAAAGTTGTTTTTTTTTTTAATGTTACTCCCACAGAATTACCTTTTTAGAATTTCAAAAATAGAGGGTCTCACTGTGTAGCTATAGACTGGTCTGGAACTCACAATTTAGTCCAGGCTGGCCTCAAACTTACAAAGATTCACTTGCCACTCCCTCACAAGTGGTAGAACTAAAGGAATGCCCAGTGGTCTTTGGCTGATTTCAAAAGGAGGTGTACCTCAGGGAGGGATCCCATTCTTGTTATTCTGCCTACTCCACAGGGATTTCTTTCTTGTATGGACTCAACTACTTGTCTATATAGTTAGACAAATTTTTCTTTCTTGCATGTGAGTCACATCATTTGTGAGCAGACAATTCTGATGGACTAGGGCTTTTGCAATAGGTGTTTGCTCTCAAGCTAAAATTTCTCAAGAAATTTCTTTTCCTAAAGTTAAAGTGTTTAGACAAAAGCAACTATTCCCTCTGGGACTTAAGATAGTTGCTAAAAGGCATAAATTTCCTTATCTCTGGCAAACGAACATATGCTTCCTCCATTAGCCTGTGCCTAAGGTGCTTATTCAACAGAGCACAGCCACACTGGCTGCCTTTCTCTCTCAGCATCTCCAAGACCTATTCATGGAATCCTGGTTCCTCTCAGCACTTTTCAGCTGGATCCCTACCCTGAAACCTCCAGCTCCTGAGCTTCAAGTCCCTTCCCCCAGCTTCTCTGATCCTTATATAACCTCAGCAATTTTGGCTATATGTGTCCTTTTGCTCTCTTGACCTCACATTTATTGTTGATTCTGCCTGTGGATATCCCTCTGGACCCCTTTCGTGTCCTCTTTTCTCTTCTTCCCTTTCCCCTCCCTCACTTTCTAACCCCACCCCCTCCTCTCATGATCTAGTGAGTCTGCTATCTGTATTCAGTCTGGACCCTTCCAAATGCTTCTGGATGTGCTCTACCTCCTATCTATAATAAACTTTCCCCTCAACTCATACGTAAAAGCAGTCATCTCATTTTTTTCCTTCAGTTTTTCTGCTTCTTCCATCCTCTGTGTCCTGTAGGCTAAACTTTGTGGTCTGCCACAGATTATTCTCCTTGGGTTAGTTCTCTTAGGAAGATGTGGGGTGACTTCTGATTTTGCCTCTTTCAGCCAACTCCAATTCCCCAAACTACACAAGGCAGTCCAAATATTCAAAATGAGCCCAACCTGGACTATAGGAGAATTTCTGGTGGTTAGATAAAAGCCAACATTCCTTGGGAACTTGTGAAACTATGTTAAATCTGCCAAAAGGAGTCATTTCCCTTAGCTCTGGCAGAAGGGGCATATGGTTCTCTGTGGACATACACCTGTGGTTGAATATTAAAACCTATGCTGGCCTGCAGGCTTCTTCAGTATCACGAGCACTTATTACACACCTCCAAGTCTTCACCCTAGCATAATGCTTTCTCATTTCCCCAGGCTTCCCTCCTCCCAGATGCACATTCGTTCTCTTTATAAAAGCAAAACTTTCTCCCCTGCCATGGCTGTTCAGACTATGCTTTTGCAATTTGCCATCCCCTAGTGCCACCTCCACCCCCCAATAGTCTTGGCTTTGTTCAGTGTCCATTCTTATAACGTTTAGTTCAGTTTACTCCTTCCTCTTTTTGTTCTGGACTCTTCCAGAAGCCTCCAGCTCTTCTCTCTGTCATATATTCAGTATCATATCATGGAATGGCCATGTCAGCAGTTTCTTTACTGTCCCTCTCCTTTATACATACATCTTCATGTTATATGCTCTCTTAAGATCATTCTCTTCTTCCTTCTCCTGTAAACCCTGGGCATTTTTCTCCCCCATGCTAATGGGAGCTGCCTTCCTTCCTGCTTTCCCCTGATTATTTCTGACATTTTATTTATTTTTATAATATATATTTATTTTGTATATGCATGTTTTCCTGAATATGTGTGCACAGGCTGTGCCCAAGTGATAAACAGAAGAACATTTTAGACTGTCCCCCTTCACCTGGACTAGAGTTACAGATGTTTATGAGCCACCATGTGTGTACTAGCGATTAAACCTGAGTCGCCTGAAAGAGCAGCACGTACTCTTTACTGCAAAGCCATCCTGAATTTTGTGGTTAAAATAGGGTGTCAGAGTTAGAAAGATACCTTAGACATTTTTTCTTATATAGGATCTTATTCAGGATGCAGCACTGCATCTCTTGGGCCATCTGTAACTCCAGCTCCTAATGGTACTGGCACTCTCTCAGAGATACCTGGGCATTGGAACATACAACTTTTTATATACAGACACATAAACATATGCATAAATACAAGACAAATCTTTTCTGTTTCATTTAAAAAATAATATGTGATGAAGTTACCTTGAGAGCCACTGAGACAAAGTATGAAAATGAGGAAGAAAGCCAACATTGCCTGAGCTTTCGTGTCTTATTGAAACCCTATCAGTGGGTCTGTCAAAGACAAGCAGAAAAGTCAAGCTGTAAATTTTAAATGTATGTAGAAATTAAGGCTTAGTATCTGACTCCAGGAAATTAAATCATTGTATGTTTGTATCATTTCTCTTGTAAACATGAAACCTGATATTATCTAGATCCAGTAGTATGGAAATTCCTAATATGTCATGGAAGAAAAATTAGATAATTAGACTTTTTAAATAGTCTTTCTTTTAAAGCACACGGACTTTTGCATACAGGGCCTTAAGAGGTTGATCACTATGTATAACTAGAATGTCAACTTTGCAGGTGGGTTTCACATCTGGATCACTGTCCATTGTATGGCAGCTGCTAGAAATGGCTGCTAGTGAATATTAATTTGGCATTGATTTCATAATGCTTCTCCAAATAGTAGCTTTTTTGCTTGTAAAGCTTGCTACATATGACACGTATTGCTTTTGTAGTAAAATATGCTAAAGTTAATTCAATTCATGTGTCAATTATATTAATTATGGCTTTAATTATATCACTATTCATAAAATATAGTCCAGTATAGTACAAACCAAAGGCAGTCATTGTGATGATGGTTGTCAAAGAACTTCTCAATACTCAAGAAAGTGATAAACACAGTTGGCAATATTCGTGCACACACAATATAGTGAGTGTCCATAAGATATACCTGTTTTTCATTATGCCGAGATTATAGTCTTTAGTTTTTAAGGAATAGCTATTATAAAGGAATGTTTACAGTTGTTTTAAATCTTCTAAAAGAAAACTTAAAAGGAACCAGTTTGCAGAGAGACTGCCACCAGAACAAATCTAATTCTGTGGTAGGATAGGAGAGTTTAAAATGATTAACACAATCCTTCAAAGCAATACCAGATGTTTATTTTTTTTTTTTCAAAATAAAACTAAACAGGTTAGTCATCTAATGTTTCTTTTTTATAGTTTTATAGAGAAAATGATTGAAATGATTGAATATATAAACTTGGAAGAGAATCTTCCCAACATGACTATCCATTTTTTATTATAGACATAGTTAGATAAATAAATAAAAAAATTAAAGCTCCTGATGGTAAAACACAACAAATAGAGAAAATGTGTGTAGCTTGACAAAGTTATTGCTATAATAGCTTCCTTCTCTCCAGAATAAATCACTGATTATTGCTAAAGGGAAAAATGTTGTAAGACAATACTCATTTCAAAATCAGGTCTTTCTTTGTATTTACACATGTATTGTAAGGAAAATGTAAGTAGAGATACCACATTGATTGTATCTCAAGACTGCATACAGTTCCAAAGTTTGTTTTTACTCTTAACAGTAGATCAATATACAAAATACTTTTTCTTTCATAAGCCATTAAACAAATCTTAAAACTTAAGCATCATAAAATAAGAAATAAACAGATCCATGATGTTTAAGTGTGATATCATAGCATAACATTCCCACTGTCCCAAACTGAGAGACATCATTACCAACTTCCCACTCTTAAGGACTCTGACATACTCTTTGTTTAAAGTTCCAACAGCTCTCTTTCTAATTTCAAGGTCAGCTGAAGTTCTTATTTCATTTATAACTATGACTAGTGTTTGATATTTCCTAATTCTTTGGTCACCAATTCCTCTAACTCAATAATGATAATAGATGTGTCCACTCTTTCTATTTCTTCTACTGCTCTCATCTAAAGCTTTCTATATCCACACCTTTCTAATTCAAGGACTCTGTCTCCACAACCATATCCTCTCCTTACAGCCTTATCATGTTCACACTCCTGTTACCAAATCATTTCCAAAAGTATAAACAATAAGCTTTTGCAGAAAAACCTAAATACCACTAAAACTCCTTGGAATAAACAAATCTGATAATTTTGTAGGATGCAAAATAAACATATAAAACCCAGCAACCATTTTATATAGCAACAGCATTGCTTAAAAAAGCAAACAAGCCAACCAGTCAAGCAAAACAAAATGTTATGTCAATGTTAGTATTTTCAAAATAAAATGTCGAGAAATAAATGTAAATCAGAAAGTAAAAGTCTTCAATGAAAATTATATCACAGTAACAAAAATCAATAAAGGCCCTGCACACAAATGGGAAGACATTTCATGACATTAAATGAAACAATCATTATTATAAGAGTTTATGTTACACAAAATGATGTATAGATTTAACATATTCTCATCAAAATATCAGTCTATTCATAAATATAGAAATGTGCCACCAAAATCCATTCTGCACCACAGAGTATCTTAAATGCTCAAGCAACATTGAGCATTACAGTAATATGCCAAAATGTTACAAGACCATGCAACTTCTATCTGCATAACAAACATAGCCACCTCAACAAATCGGTAAAGAAACCTAGCATACCCTTTGACCCACCAATCCTGTTACTGAAGGAGTGGAATTTGCAGTATTCATGCTGTTGGCAGATCGATATTCACATATTTATTGCAACATAATTCCATAGTAATGTTGTCTGTAATACATTTCTGTGTCTCTAAATTGGAAGAAACAGCTAAAACATGTTCCAAGTTATGAAATATTTGGCAGAAGATATATAAACAAGACTGACTTACCAAGCCATTTCATGTAAATTAGTCCAGAGAATTCTCCTAGAGTTATTATGGCCAAACCAAAAATTATAAGGGGGACATATTTTGGTTCACAGCCTGTAAAAACAAAGAAATTGTGTATTATAAATACAAATAAACTGCTTATAGAAATAAGTAATATCAAAATTTAAGGAAAATAATCACTGTTCAAGAGATGAAAATTTATACATGCTAATTATCATTAACTCAGTTAACAAACTGATTCCAAGTGGTTTTAAGGAAAAAAACTCACATTTGCATAACATAAGCAAGAATAACAAAAAATTATATTCCCAAACAATTTGAGTCAGGTTACTCTTAAAGTTCTTCTGTAAATCTAGCCATAATAATTTGTATATCTATAGGATACTCATGAGGTTTATATAAACGATATTCTTGTATTGACATCAAAAGCATAATCCCCACTGGAAGAAATATGATATTAAAAAAGAAAATCTTAAGCCAGAAAATGCTAAGCATGTGAAGAAATGTTATTCATTGGAGCTGTTGATGCAAAAAAAATAAATGCTGTAGATATGTTAATATAAACAGTTATAAAACTATGTCCTTAGCCTACAATTCAGTATTTATGCAAATGAAATTAATAATATACATCTATAGAAAAAATAAGATGTACGTTTTTAGCAATTCTATTTATAGTTACAATAAATCTCAAAGAAACCAGGATATTCTTCATTAGGTGAGTATATCAATAAAAATATTGTATTGTCCTCGTGAATATTCTGCACTTGGCAATAGTGAACTACGAAACCATGAAAAGCATGGGGAAATTATAGATGTCCATTTATAAGTGAATGAAGATTATGACAAAAGGCTACATGCAATATGTTTCCAAATAAAAAACATCCATAAACAGTCTGGAGATATGGCTTAGTGATTAAGCGCACTGATTGCTCTTCCAGAGGTCCTGAGTTCAATTCCCAGCAACCACATAGTAGCTTACAACTGTCTGTAATGGGGTCCAATCTCCTTGTTTGATATGCCTGAGGATAGTGGTGATGTACTTGCATACATAAAATAAATAAATCTTTAAAAGACATTATTAAAAATGTAAATCAATAAAGGTGATAAAAATATCATTGTTGTCAGGGATCTGCGGAGACAGAGAAATAAATAGGTAGTGAACAAGGGATGTGTACTAGTGAAGGTAAAATGATAGTCTATATGATAAACACTCTCATACTCATATACATCTCATGTGCATTCTCCAAAGGCAAAGAAGGAGTCACAATGTATTCTGTGGATGGTGGTCTTTTAATAATGGCTCATCAATTAGAAAAACAATGTCTTGTCTGGTTGGTGAGGAATATGTGGCTGTGAAGAGTATTCCGTAAGAGACAGAATTTATAGAAAGTGTGTAATGACCATTTTTTTTTTGTCATGAACCTAAATATCTTCTTAAAACAAGGAAGTTTATAAAGAAAATTGAGACTTCTGTCAGAGAAATATAAATCAAGACACCAGAAAAACATGACTCTTACCAAATTCAGTGAGATAGAATCCTGTCATAGTGAGTACAATGCCAAGTGCCTGAGTGATGGTTAACAAGATCACAGCCTGGAGGGTCCTCCCAATAGCTAAGAGAAAGAAACGAATGTAGCAGAAGCACATTGAGAATGACAATGAAGCAGCAACTTCTACTTGCCTTTGGTACAATCAACAATAAGGTCTTCTGACCAAACACTGGCTACAGTAAGTTTTCAAATGACAGATACCTTTCTAGTGACCTCACCCTTCCCAGCAAGCCCGGCTCCAGATTACCCATGTAGCGGATAATACACTTACTGCTATTGTCTTCTCAACAGGATTGAAACTTTTACTGTTAATCTGAAACCAGTGCTGTTTTGACTCTTTTTAGCATTCTACATCATGAATGGTTACATGGTCATCTCTATTGTGCATTTTGAGGATCTGTGCTTCTAAAATGGAACCTGTACACTATAAGGCAATCCAAGAGAGAGACTCTGGATAGCACACACTTTTACCTGATGAGCCATCTTACTGGCCCAAATGTGAATTTTTAATTACAACAAAAAATATGCTAGTGGTTAAAGTGTAAAAACATACTGATTTATATTTTGGATATACGTACTTTCTTCTTAAAACTTGGGTTAAGGTTTGCTAACAACAACAACAACAATGAAAAGACACACACACACACACACATACACACACAATTGTGTTCAGTGTTCTTGATTTGTAACTATGTCTAATGGAAATGGTCTTGTTAATGTTAAGGCATGTTGGGGAATATGGCATACTTAAAATTTGTTCATGACTCTACTATAATGTACTTCAGAATGTAAAGATAATCTTGAGGTATTGCAGGCCAAACATTCCTAACACAAAGAACTGAAGTCTGATAGTCAAAAATTTCCCATTTTGGAGCATATTAGATGTTGGCTCTCCTGAGTATGGCTGTTCAAACAGTACAGTTAATTAAAATATCTCAAACTCTGGAAAATTGAATTCAAAATAGTTTTGGTCTCAGGTATATCAGAGGAGAGTACTTTAGTTGTATATGTAAAAAATCACTTTTTTATAAAACAAAAATATATTGAAGATCTAAGATGACATTGGAATTCATCCTTATGGGAAATGTCATTAAGAATAGCGTGGAGCCCTCACTTGGTTATTTTTGCTGGGGCAGCATATCTTGACCCATCCTAGAGGGACCACTGTACTCAGAGCAGTAGAGAAACCACTGTACTCAGAGAAGCAGAGGATCTGTTGCACTAAGAGCAGTTGAAAAAGCTGGACTCCCAGGGGCTCTAACACGCCCAGGATCATAGTATTTCAGGATTCCAGAGGCATCCTGAGTCCCAGGAGCTCTTTCACCCAGGATCTCAGGATCACATGATCACAGAGACAGCTGGACTCTGAGTTCTGACACAACCAAGATAACAGGACAGACAGGCTCCAGTCAGAGACAGTGAGTGCAGGTAGCACTAGAGATAACCAGATGATGAAAGCAAGCACAAGAACATAAGCAACAGAAACCAAGGTTACCTGGCATCATCAGAACCTAGTTCTCCTATCATAACAAGTCCTGGATACCCCATGACAACAAAGCAAGATTCAGATTTAAAATCCCTTCTTGTGTTGATGATGGAGGAATATAAGAAGGACATAAATAACTCCCTTAAAGAAATGCAGGAGAACACAGATAAATAGGTAGAAGCTCTTAAAGAGGAAACACAAAAATCCCTTAAAGAGTTACAAGAAAACACAACCAAACAGGTGAAGGAATTAAACAAAACCATCCAGGATCTAAAAATGAAAGTAGAAACAATAAAGAAATCACAAAGAGAGACTACCCTGGAAATAGAAAACCTAGGAAAGAGATCAGGAGTCATAGACGCAAGCATCTATGAATATAACAGAATACAAGAGATAGAAGAGAGAATCTCATGTGTAGAAGATACCATGGAAAACATTGACACAACTGTCAAAGAAAATGCAAAATGCAAAAAGTTCCTAACCCAAAACATTCAGGAAATCCAGAATACAATGAGAAGATCAAACCTAAGGATAATAACTATAGATGAGAGTGAAGATTCCCAACTGAAAGAGCCAGTAAATATCTTCAACAAAATTATAGAAGAAAACTTCCCTAACCTAAGGAAAGAGATGCCCATAATCATACAAGAAGCCTACAGTGCCAAATAGACTAGACCAGAAAAGAAATACCTCCTGTCACAAAATAATCAAAACACAAAATGCACAAAAAAAAAAAGAAAGAATTTTAAAAGCAGTAAGGGAAAAGGGCCAACTAACATATAAAGGCAGACTTATCAGAATTACACCAGATTTCTCACCAGAGACTATGAAAGCCATAATATCCTGGACTGATGTCATACAGACCCATAAGAGAACCACAATGCCAACCCAGCTACTGTACCCAGCAAAATTCCCAATTACCATGGATAGAGAAAAAAGAATATTCCATGAAAAACCAAATTTACACAATATCTTTCCACTAATCCAGCCCTACAAAGTACCCAAACAAAGAGGGAAAACTCCAACAACAAAGAGGGAAACTACAACATAGAAAAGGGAAGAAAGTAATATTTCAACAAACTCAAAGGAAGAAAGCCACACAAATGTAATTCCACCTTAATAACAAAAACAAAAACAAGGAAGCAACGATCACTTATCCTTAATATCTCTTAGTATCACTGGACAATTCCCCAATTAAAAGAAGTAGACTAATGACTGGACACATAAACAGGACCCAACATTTGCTGCATACAGGAAACTCACCTCATGATAAAGACAGATACTATCTCTCAGAGTAAAAGGATGGAAAATAAATTTCCAAGCAAATGGTCCCCCAAAAAAGCTGGAGTAGCCATTCTAATAGCAAAAAAATCGATCTTTCAACCAAAAGTTATCAAAAAGGATAAAGAAGACACTTCATACTTGTCAAAGGAAAAACTTACCAAAAAGAACTCTCATTCTGAATATCTATGCTCCAAATGTGAGGGCACCCAAATTCATACAAGAAACCATACTAAAACTCAAGCATACATTGCACCTTGCACAATAATAGTGGGGACTTCAACACTCAACTCTCAGTAATGGACAGATCATGGAAATAAGAAACTAAACAGAGACACAGTGAAACTAACATAAGTTATGAACCATATGGTTTTAAACAGATATCTATAAACATTCATCCTAAAAAAAGAATGTACCTTTCCTCAGCACCACATGGTACCTTCTCCAAAATAGACCATATAATTGGCACAAAACAAGCTTCAACAGATACAAAAAGATTGAAATAATCTCTTGCTGGTCTTCAATAATAACAAAACAATGGAAAGCCCACATACACATGGAAACTGAAAAATGCTCTACTCAATGATAACTTGGTCAAGGAAGGAATAAATTAAAGACTTTTTAGAATTTAATGAAAATGAATGCACACTATACCAACACTTATGGGACACAATGAAAACAGTGGTAAGAGGAAAACTCATAGCTCTAAGTGCTACAAAAAGAAATTAGAGAGAGCATACACTAGCAGCTTGACAACACACCTGAAGGCTCTAGAACAAAAAGAAGCAAATACACCCAAGAGAAGTAGACGTCAGGAAATAATCAAACTCAGGGCTGAAATCAACCAAGTAGAAACAGAAAGAACTATACAAAATATCAACAAAACCAGGAGCTGGTTCTTTGAGAAAATCAACAAGATAGATAAACCCTTAGCCAGATTAACCAGAGGGCACAGAGACAGTATCCAAATTAATAAAATCAGATCTGAAAAGGGAGACATAACAACAGAAACTGAGGAAAATCAAAAAATAATCAGATCCTACTACAAATGCCAATACTCAACAAAACTGGAAAATTTGGATGAAGTGGACAATTTTCTTGACAGATACCAGGTACCAAAGTTAAATCAGGAGCAGATAAACCATCTAAACTGTCCCATAATCCCTAAAGAAATAGTAGCAGTCATTAAAAGTCTCCCCACCAAAAAAAAAAAAAAAAAAAAAAACCCAGATGGTTTTAGTGGAGAATTCTATCAGACCTTCAAGGAAGACCTAATATCAATTCTCTTTCAACTATTCCATAAAATAGAAATGGAAGGAACACTACCCAATTCATTCTTTGAAGCCACAATTACACTCATACCTAAAATACACAAAGATATAACAAAGAGAGAGAACGCCAGACCAATCTCCTTTTATGAATATCAATGCAAAAATATTCAATGAAATTCTAGCAAACTGAATCTAGAACACAGCAAAACAATCATTCATCATGATCAAGTAGACTTTATCCTATGAATGTTTGAATGATTCAATATAAGGAAATCCATCAATGAAATCCACTATATAAACAAACTCAAAGAAAAAAACCACATGTTCATCTCACTAGATGCTGACAAAGCATTTGACAAAATCTAACACCCCTTTATTGTAAAAGTCCTGGAAAGATAAGGAATTCAAGGCTGATGTCTAAACACAGTAAGAGTGATATACAGCAAGCCAGTAGCCAACATCAAACTTAATGGAGAGAAACTTAAAGCAATCCCACTAAAATCAGGGACTAAACAAGGCTGCCCACTCTCCCTAACTATTCAATATAGTATTGAAAGTTCTAGCCAGAGCAATTAGACAACAAAAAGAAGTCAAAGGGATAAAAATAGGAAAGGAAGAAATCAAAATATCACTATTTGCAGATGGTATGATAGTATACTTACGTGACCCCAAAGCATCCACCAGAGAGTTCCTAAACCTGATAAACAACTTCAACAACGTTGAAAATATAAAATTAATTCGAACTAATAAGTAGCCTTCCTCTACTCAAAGGATAAACAGGGTGAGAAGGAAATTAGGGAAATGACACCCTTCACAATAGTCACAAGTAATATAAAATACCTTGGTGTGAATCTAACCAAGCAAGTGAAAGATCTGTATGACAAGAACTTCAGGTCTCTAAAGAAAGAAATTGAAGAAGATCTCAAAGATGGAAAGATCTCCCATGCTCTTGGATTGGCAGAATCAATATAGTAAAAATGGCTATCTTGCCAAAAGCAATCTACAAATTCAATGCAATCTCCATCAAAATTTCAACTTAATTTTTCATAGAGATAGAGCAATTTACAGATTCATTTGAAATAACAAACAACCCAAGATAGCAAAAACTATTCTCAACAATAAAAGAACTTCTGGGGAATTACCATCCCTGACTTCAAGCTGTACTACATAGCAATAGTGATTAAAATCTACATGGTATTGGTACAGAGACAAGCAGGAAGATCAATGGAATAGAATTGAAGACCCAGAAATGAACCTACACACCTATGGCCACTTGATCTTTGACAAAGGAGCTAAAGCATTCCAGTGGAAAAAGGACAGCATTTTCTACAAGTGGTGCTGATTCAACTGGAGGTCAGCATGTAGAAGAATGCAAATCGATCCATTCTTATCTCCTTGTACAAAGCTCAAGTCTAAGTGGATCAAGGACCTCCACATAAAACCAGATACACTGGAACTAATAAGAGAGAAAGTGTGGGAAAACCTCAAATACTTGGGCACAGGGAAAAAGTTCCTGAACAGAACATAAATTTCTTATGCTCTAAGATCAAGAATTGACAAATGGGACCTCATAAAATTTCAAAGCTCTGTAAGGCAAAGAACACTGTTAATAGGACAAAACGGCAACCAACCCACTGGGAAAAGATCTTTACCAATCCTACATCTGATAGAGGGCTAATATCCAGTATGTAAGAAGAATTCAGGAAATTAGACTCCAGACAACCAAATAACCCTATTTAAAAATGGGGTACAGAGCTAAACAAAGAATTCTCAACTGAGGAAACTTGAATGGTCAAGAAGCACCTAAAGAAATGTTCAACACCCTTAGTCATCAGGGAAATGCAAATCAAAACAACCCTGAGATTATACCTCATACCAGTCAGAATGGCTAAGATCAAAAACTCAGGGGACAACAGATGCAGGTGAGGATGTGGAGAAAGAGGAACACTCCACCAATGTTGGTATTGCAAGCTGGTACAACCACTCTGAAAATCAGTCTGGCAGTTCCTCAGAAAACTGGACATAGTATTACCTGAGGAACCTACTATACCACTCCTGGGCATATACCCAAAAGATGCTCTAACACATAACAAGGACACATACTTTATTATGTTCATAGCAGCCTTATTTATAATAGCCAAAAGCTGTAAAGAACACAGATGTCCCTCAACAGAGGAATGGATACAGAAAATGTGGTACATTTACACAATGGAGTATTACTCAGCTATTAAAAACAATGAATTCATGAAATTCTTAGGCAAATGGATGGAACTATAAAATATCATCCTGAGTGAGATATCCCAATCACAAAAGAACACACATGGTATGCACTCACTGATAAGTGGATATTAGCCCAAAAGCTCGCAATACCCAAGATACAACTCACAGACCACATGAAGCTCATGAAGAAGGAAGACCAAAGTGTGGGTGTTTTGATCCTTCTTATAAGTAGTAACAAAATACTCTTGGGAGCAAATATGGAGACAAAGTGTGGGACAGAAACTGAAGGAGGGGCCATCCAGAGACTGTTCCTCCTGGGTACCCATCCCATGTGCAGTCACCAAATCAGATGCTATTGTGGATGCCAGGAAGTGCATCCTGACAGGAGCCTGAGAAGGCTGTCTCCTTAGAGGCTCTGCCAGATCCTGACATATACAAAGAGAGGCAGATGCTCACAGCTAACCATTGAACTGATCATGGGCTTCCCAATGGAGGAGTGAAAGAGAAGACTGAAGGAGCTGAAAGGGTTTGCAACCCCATGGGGAGAGCAACAATACCAACCAACCAGAGCTCCCAGGGTCTAAATCACCAGACTGAGAGCACATAGGGAGGGACTCATGGCTCCAGTTGTATAGGTAGGGGAGGATGGCCTTTGGGGCATAGGTGTGAGAGGAGGTCCTTGGTCCCATGAAGGGTGGATGCCCTAGTGTGGGGGAATTCATGGCAGGGGGTTGGGAATAGGTAGATAGGTGGGGGCACACCCTCATAGAAGCAGGAGGAGAGGATATGGAATAGGGAGTGTTTGGGGGGAGGCGGGAGAATGGGGAAAGGGGATAAACGAATCAACGAATACAAACGAATCAAATATCCAATAAAAAAGAAAAAAAAACAATAGCATGGAAAATATTTTCAATAAACCAAATTTTATGAAAGTCATTATTAAAACAAATAGAAAAGTTCCGCTCTGCTGGTTAGTTTTCATAGTGTCTGAAGGTGCTATGCATATTTCTGGGGTACAGAAACCATCAGTGATTTTTCCAAGTATAGAGCCTGCATGCTACAATAGCAACACGGCCTGGCAGGATGCACTTATTGGTACATTAGTGGCACAACTGCTATGGGACTTGAGACTTGCTCAACAGGAGGACATTTCATGCTTGATATAACAATCCTGGTCAAAAAGCTCTTGCTAGGGTGTTCACAGGTCTTAGGGTAGAACCCGTTATTGTTATTTTACTAAATGATCAGATTGTCAAATTGCACTCTGAAGACTGTATACCCAATACACCTGGGTTTCTCTCTACCTTCGTCATAAAGTTTCTTTCCTGCAGTGAGGTGAGAAACAGTCAGGTGAGAATAAGAGACTGAGTTCTCAGCCTTACATGGGTCAACTTTATCACCTGCCACCACCACCAACTAGGGCCAGAGAATATTTTGGAAGAGTTGGAAACAATGTTGGAGCCTGATGATAGGAAAGACTCCCATGAATTGCTGTCTACTGGACATGACTTGGATATTACTTTCATGAACTTAGAGTCACTCTGGTTACCTGTGCAGACCAGTAGATGATTAAGACTGTAAAAATTTTGGGCTAGACAGTGGAGGTGTTCTCTAAGATCCACCATTACTAAGGAGTTATTGGTGACTGGTTACTGCTGTGGAGAGGGAGAATGATACTTTTGAGGCTATGGCCAATGGTGGGTTTCCAGTGCTCTAATGGGTGGCCTCAAACTCATGTATACATGGCTAGCACTAAGTGGACTTAGTAGGCTATCAATTTTAAAAAAATGAGAAGACATGAACATTTTGATAGGAACATGGTGGAGGATATGGAGGTCACGGTGAGAGGAGTAATTGGAGGAGGATTGAGAAAAATTAGTTAAAAAAATAAATAATAAAAGGTTTTCCTCAAAATGCTATCTTTGAAATGCAAAGGTATTTAAAATCATGTTAGAACAGCAAATGCTTATCTGGCTTAAACTTCCAGTACTGAAGAAGTGGAAGTATCAATGTAGGAGTAATGAGGTACACAAACCCATAGCCTTTTTGTTTTATATTAGCACCTGGTAACAAACAGAAATTTATTTCTCTGTGTATTTCTACTGCTCACAAAGTTAATGTACTGATTTTTTTAAATTCACTGCCCTGAATACTTCACTTATAAACTATGAAATGTTGAAAATATTTTCTTCCATATTTACAATGACTCAACATTTTCAACCGCTTCAGACCAAAGTCAATGAACCTAAATCTTAATGTCAGTTTCCTCACATGAAAGCCTTCATTTGGCTTTAACTCTTTGATGCCCTATGTAATTCCAGACGATAAACTTGCCCTCATCTTCAACCACTCACTCATTCTCAGGATTCAGCCTGTCCTCCAAGCCAAATCAGCTGCTCTCTCACGTTGTCTCCTGATTTCTTCACCTCCCCAGGCCTGGTTGCAAACACAGTCACCAAATCTGTTCCCAAGATTCTCCTGTGCCACAGTGTCCCCAAGAGAGCAGTGGTACGCTATGGTCTGCCATGGTGAGCCCCGGCTTTGCTTTCCTTCCCATCTTCTCTCTGCCTCATTTCTCACTCCCCCTCCCCCTCTCAGCTGAACAGAGCACTTCAGACAGACACAGCTCCGGGTGCATACCCATTTCCACATCTTAGCCAGGGAGCTTTGCCTCCAGAGTGTGTTGAATGGGCGATCCCATTACAGTCTCACTTTCCTGTCCCCAAAACCTCTGTGATTGTATGACAAAGAGACAATTAAGGACTTAGAATGAAGATCTTAAATTGAGTTAAACGAGTATCTTTAATTTAAATAGCACTGCCAACACACAAACACAAACTGAACACAGAGAACGGGGTGACAGAGAAGATGGAACAGCAGAGATGGGAGCTACTCTGGCACAAGCTAAGGAAGCCCAGACATTGTCTGGAAACACTGTAAATTACAAGAGGCAGGAAATAGAATAGCGCCCCCTGCCCCCTGATGCTGAGGACACCACGGTTTCAGGCATAGGGAGGAAGTGCAGATCCTTGAGGAATTTTCTATTCTTTGAAGCCACATCATCTGCTGTAGTCTGTCCCAACAGCTGTAGGAATCAATACACTCACTTTCAGGATCTTCTCTCTGCCTCTATTTCTCACTCCCCTCCCCCTCTCAGCTGAAAGGAGCACTTCAGACAGACACAGCTCCTGGAACATGCCCATTTCCACATCTTAGCCAGGGAGCTTTGCCTCCAGAGTGGGTTGGATATCAGCCCCTGACACCATAGCCCAGTACTTGTGTGTCTTACCTGGGATAAAAAAGATGGTTCCAAGAAAGAAATCTGTGGTGAGCAGTAGTCCAGAAATAGATAAAACAATAATTTTCTTATTCTTCCAGTTGAATTTATATTTTCGTACTTAAAAAAGAGAGAAATAATTACATAAACTTAATCAGAAACGAAGGTCTTTCCATAACACATAAGGTGCAAAGAGAAACTGACAACTCTGTGAAATTGGGTAACCCTTAAATAAAACCCATACTAGCACCATGTAATAAGCAATTGATTGGTAGGGCCATGACAACATGCATCTATTTTACAGAGGAAATTGTAACAGCTTTCTTAATTAGGGCATTTTAAGTTTCCATGACAATCTTTTTATGTGGGGGTAGGTCTGTACATCATCACGTTAGAACTTTGAGCAGAATATCTAAATTCTACACTGTAATATCCCCCAGTTATATGCTACTCTTCGATATATTTAGTATTCTGTGACAAGCAAAGTGATTCCAGACTGACCACACAGTAGCGATTTGCACAAAACTAATAGTAACTAGTTACTTAGCAATATAAGATAAAGAGAATCAAGCCCCACATGACATGAAATTAATAAAGCATCTAGAAATTTAGGCAATTTGTTAAAAAAAAAACACTAAGTGTTGAGCAAATCATATGCTGGTCAAATTCTGATGGAAGAAAAGGCCCAGAACTTATAGCTAAGATGTTAAAATAAAGACATATACCCAGGGGTCAAGGATCAATCACAGAAGTCATTGCTCCTAACACAGGTTCATCCATGTGTCTACATCCTCTTGTGTCTACATCCTCATGTGTCTGCATCCTCATGTGTCTGCATCCTCATGTGTCTACATCCTCATGTGTCTGCATCCTCATGTGTCTGCATCCTCATGTGTATCCTACATCCTCATGTTGTCTACTATCCTCATGTGTCTACATCCTCATGTGTCTACATTCTACATCTCATGTGTCTGCATCCTCATGTGTCTGTACTTTGCCTGAGACAACAGGCTTAATAACACATTATTTTCCTCTTTAGTGGACGTTATGTTTGGTTAAATGAGACATTAATTTTCATACACACACACACACACTCAGAGAACTGTTTGAGTGTTTGAGTGAAATGCCATTGATAATTTCACCACACACGAATGTCTCCTTTTTGGTATTCAGTGGGAGATGGCAATTAGAGGGAAATTCTTAAAATTTCAGTTTTCTTTGACTTTTATTCTAGTAAAATGAATAGATTGAATGAATCAAAATCATCAAACTGCACAATAAGCATGATTTAAAAGAAATCTATGTTTCAGTATGAGACAGCCACCTGAATATGTTTTATTATTGTACTTACTAATCGTCTGAGGGTTTTACCTCCAGTGGGCCAGGAAACTCTTCTAGGCCCTGTCACTTAAAAATATCACCATCATAAGGGTTCTACCATACTTCTTGGGTCCTCTAACACTCCAATGATTAAGCCTCTAAATCCACAGCCTTTGGGTAACAAGTTTAAACCACACCCAAGCCACTAAGAGAAAACTATAAAAATCAATACAGAAAAGGTTTGTAGGTCCCTAGAATATACCAGTTAATTTTTCTAGATAAATTTTTTCCTTTATTGCTTCCTATGTCATATTATGTAAGGTGACCTGTATTAACTTTTAAAAATAAATTGTAAAAATATAGCTACCTCTGAATCCATGGATTATGAATTCATGCCCATAAAATAATTCTGTCTGTTGAGTACAAATCCTGGACTTGGACATGAAGGAATAGATACAGACATCACTGTCATAGGTCTCCACAAAAGGGGACCCATATTTGATTTGTAATTTTGAAAGCAGGTGAAAATCTTGACAAAGCAAGGGATGCTCACAGTAAAGAGAAGGCAGTGAGAGGTTAGAAAACATACAGAAATATTGACATTTATGAAGGAGGATGTAAAAGATGTCTCAAAAGTTAAGGATACTGACTCATCTGTTCCCTGAATGCACATGGTGGCTCGCAACCATCCGTAACTCTAGTTCCCTTTGTGGGTCCCTGCATGCATTTTGTGTACATAAAATTAGGCAAACGCATACATGCGCATGCACGCACGCGCGCACACACACAGAGAAGTAAAATAAATGAACAAATAAAAATTTAAAAGATAGATTATTATAAAGAAAATAACTGTAACTTAGTTGAACAAAGAGCAAGAGGGAGAATCCCACCTCTCCCCAACCCTGCTCTTAGTCTGTAAGTAAAAGGGAAAATGAAAAATTTCCAGAAGACACTGCAAATAAAAATTTTGGACTCCAGACTCACAAGCTTCATAAAGCAAGTGCCCAGGATAAACACCTAGTGCCTCTGTGCCACCCACCCTATGCTATTAACCTGGAGAAGGTCATAAGAACATCAAATTTTTCTGCTGAGAAGAGTAGAAAATTGCACAGCCACTGTCCTAAAGCTCTCAAGTACCCTCCCAACACACTAGGACCCAGGAGAGCACAGAACCATGTGGACACCTGATAGAGTTCGCTTGCACTTGAACTCAGGCGAGCAAGTGTACTTTAACCAAAACCTCAGACACAGGCATTCCAACTCCTAGTTAGATGAGGATATCCACAAGCACAAGAAAAATACACACTTGGGCCTGGCCACATCAGAAGCTCGAACATTGGGATCAACAGTACAGG
Organism: Mastomys natalensis; assembly: GCA_021653895.1. Classification (NCBI taxonomy): domain Eukaryota; kingdom Metazoa; phylum Chordata; class Mammalia; order Rodentia; family Muridae; genus Mastomys; species Mastomys natalensis. The sequence continues at coordinate 424,895 of JAJTUV010000560.1, forward strand.
GAATTGGAGTACCCAGGACAATCCGAAAATGGGAGATAGCTGGGTGAGAAGTGTTTTATGGAAAACTCTCAAGTTAGCATTCATCCCTGTAGATACTGAGTTAGAGACTCAACTCAATAGGCATCTTGTCCAAACATCTTGTCCTATCTGGTCAGTCAGATTTGAACTGGAGACATAGGTAATCAGCTGCCACACTACCAACATTAAATTGAAGACAACGCAGGGAGGGGAGAGATATTAACTGATTGCTATATTTTTGCTTTTATTTCATATAGGTACTCTTAGTTTGCTTCCTGTTGTGATGACTAACCCCAATGACCACAAGCAACTTGGAGAGGAAAGGGTTTATTTCAGTTGTAGCTTGTGGATAATGTGATCTGGTATGTATGATAGACTTCATCTTATAGAATATATTAAGAGGAAACACACTTTCATCAAAACAACAAGATAAAAGACCAACATATAAAAATCAATAGCCTTCATATATGCTAATAAATACCCTGCTGATAAAAAAAAATCAATCAGAAAAACAAACCCTCAAGCAGTTCCTTAAAGAATTCCCAAGAACAAACTTAACAAGGGAACTTGAATGTCCATACACTGAAAAGAGTAAAATACTGAAGAAAGAAACTGAAGAAATTACATGATTAAAAGGACGCCATGCTCATGAATCAGAATTTATCAATTGTGAAACTTGCAATCTACAGATCCAATGCAGTCCTCACCAAAATTCTAGTGATGTCTTCCATAGAAGTATATAAAAAATTAAAGTTCACAGGAAGCAAAACAAAACCTCAAACCATCACCACCACCACCACCACTACCACCAACACAGCTGGTCAAAGCCATCCTAACCAAAAAGAACATTAGAAAATCTAGAATACAAGGAACACAGTTCTAAAAGGGAGCCTTGTAGCTATAAAAATCTTAATGTGAGGGAAATGTAAACCAATAACTAATGAATCACCTGGGGTGCTAGAAAAATAGTAACAAGCTAAATCCAAATTATAAGATGGAATGCAATAGAAAATGAAACACATTTCTACTTCTACTTCAGATCTGTTGTAATATGAACAGCATGATAGTGGAAAAAAATTGACCTGTAGATGAATGAAATCTAATACAGAATACCCAGAAATAAAAGCACACAATTATAGTCACCTAATATTTGACAATGATGTCAGTAATATACATTGGGGAAAATGGACATATTGTTGAAACAGGAAGTTCAACCTGTATCTCTCATTCAATTAAAAAAAAATCAAGATGGGTTAGGGACCTTGATGTAAAACCTGGGACTATAGAACTTTTCAAAGGGAATATTTAAAGACATAGGCACGGGTTTTCTGAATAGAACCACAACAACTGAGGCAATAAAACCATGAATTTAAAAAATGGGGTTGTGTGAAATTAAAATTAATTTTGCATAGCAAATGAAACAACTGAGAAGGCAGTCCACAGGATAGGAAAGAGACTTTGCTAACTGGTATCTACATATCTATAAAACAAATTCAAACATAAAATACAAAGAAATCAAAACCCTGTCACTAAATGAGCTAATGAAATAAATAGTTCTTGAAAGATATACAAATGATCAGAAACATATGGCAAGGTTTTCGGCATCGTTAGACAGCAGATAAATTCAGATGAAGTCCACATGGAGATTCCATTTTACCCCATTAGAATGGCTGTTACTAGGGGAGGACATAGAGGAGCTCTGATGGTGGATTATAACTGACTCTAGCCAGGATGGAAATCAGCGGAAGGATCCTCACAAAGGTAGCAGCCTGCATGCATGTCCCGCTGCACCTCTCTTGCATACATGTATGAAGGAGTCTGGATCAACATATCATAGAGGTACTTGCATATCTATGTTTACCACAGTGTTCCTCACAATGGTCCATCAACAGATGAATGGATAAAGAAATGTAGCCTATATACACAAAAGAGTTCTCATGCAACCATAAAGAGGAGTGCGATCATGTCACCTGTCTTCTCACTCAGTTCTTTCATTTGCTATGCAAAGAGAACTTCAATCTCATCTTTGGAAAAATGGATACAACTGGAGATTATCATATTAAATGAGTTAGACTTAGAAAAACACCATGGCTTTGATTTATATTTATAGATAAATAAAATCGCTTTTATATAGGACGTGAAGCTAGAAATGAAATAGTCTGTGGATGAAATAGTGTACACAGTTAGCAACTGAGAGCTGCTCCTGCCACCATCCTTTCCTGACATGACGGAGCATCCCCTCCAAACGTGAGTCTAAGGGAAGAGTAATAGAATGGGGGAGGGAGAGAAAAGAGAATGTTCAAAGTCATGACATACTCAGATAAAAATATTCTGTGACCAAATACCTGACAAGAAGCAACTTATGAGAGAGAGGATTCATTTTGGCTTATGGTCAGAGGAGACACTCTATTATGTCAGAGAAAGATGGCTGCAGGAATGACTCTTAGGGGTTGTGAGTGGAGCATACCGCCACTTCCTCACATCTTGACAGATCAGGAAGAAAAGACTATCCCTGAAGTTGGACTGAACTATGAACCTCAAAGACCATCGACTCCAGTCCACTTTGTCCAGGTAAGTCCCACATCCCAAATAAATTACCTTAAACTACCAAAAAAAATTGCCTTAACTGGGACTCATTGTTCAAATATGTGAGTCCATGCTCCACATTTCATATTCAAACTATATTAGCTTGTGATGAAAATTCTTAACTGTTCATATAAAAATAATATACAGCATCAATTTTTGCCCCCAGAGATTTGATTTTACATGGTATCCAAAGCAATATTACAAAGCACAATTCCCCTTTGGCTGCTACAGGACCACAGAACTGCATCATAGTGGAAACAGGATTTTGTCTGCAGAAAAGTACTAACTGGGAAAATGAACAGGGGTATAGGGGCCCCAGAGCATGGTGCTCTGTCTTTACACTGTTTCAGCCTTTGACCATCTGCTCACCAAATACAATTATATTTGTTAGTACACCAGTGCTAGAGGAGTTTTAGGTGGTCTAAATAGTATTTCCGGTATTCTCTTTAAAAAAGTACAATAAAACATTTTCAACAAAATTTTATGTATAAAATGTCCTATATAAAACAAATTCAACAGCAGCAGTATGCCAGAGACAATATATAATTCACGAACACTATTCTAACTCAAACAATGTACGTCTTATTTATCAAAATATGCCTCTTCCTAGAGCAGGTAAATTACACAGGATAGTTCACATTAGTGCTCTTAACATAGCAGTTTTATCACTCAAAGATAAATGAAAACTAGAAGTAAACACTTACATAAAAGAAGAAACTGTACCCAGAACAGAATTACAGTCAAAATTGGGAGAACAAAAATGAGAATCTCTTCACGTAAAGTGAACAATGAATCTGAGGAGAAAGAAAAGCAAAAGTCATTGTTAGTATTTATAATAATCAGAGACCCTTAACAGTCTCAAATATACTTTTATTATACAGGTGGAAGATTAAAATAATTAAAAGCTGTGGTCACAATTTATATACATTTATATACAAAACAAAGAGATTCTTTTCTCATACAATATCATCTGATTTTAATTTTTCTGTTCCCTCCATTCTTTCCTCTCAGTTCCTCTTTCCTCCTCTCCCCTTTAGATCCACACCCTTTCTGTTTCTCATAGATAAAAAAAGGCTTCTAAGAGATAACAGCCAAATATGGCAAAATAAAATATAATAATATTAAGTAAAAACCATCATATCAATGTTGGACATAACTACACCACAGGTGGAAGAGTCCCAAGAGCAGGCAAAGGAGTCAGAAACATACTGTTTTCAATTAGGAGGCCCATAAAAATACCAAGATAGCTATTGTGGGCCCATGTTTCACCTCACTCGTGGGGGGTTGGAAACGTCACTTGGGCAAGAGGAATGTGGAGTGCTTGACTGAGTTTACCCTGCACCATTGCCGTAGCTTATTGCAAACCTGATAGCTTGTAGGTCAAAGAATTTGTTGCTGGGTTGTTGTCCACATTTCTTCTTCAATAGCCTGCAGAGTACCTGTCAATAGAGTGAACCTATGTTTCACCTAGAACATAGGGGTGAAAGCTCCATGTAGGTACCAGCTCGTCTTCTCCATGTTCAATGAGTTGTATAGATGTTGTCCTTGGCAATGGAGCCTCATTGTCAGCTTTTAGGGAGCAATCATTTTGGTCTTAGCATCAGCTTGGGTTGTTTTGGGATTTCCATGGGACCCCTTTGGCCAACAATTCAATTGAATGCAATCTAGACCCACAGGAAGCTTTTTAAGAGATGTCCAGTTGATAATCTGTATGTCCCATTACTAGGAGTCCTATATAGGATCACCTTCATAGATTTAAGAAGTTTCCACTGCATTATGGTTTCACACAACCCAAATGCCCCTCCAATTCCAGCTGTCTTTCCCCACAGTCACTCCCTCCAACCCATCTCCCCCTCCAACTTGATCCTCCTACTCCTGTCCCTACCCTACCCTAAGTACACCCATAGAAGATATTCTATTTCCACTTCCCAGAAATATTCATGCATCACCCGTAGACCTTAATCTTCCCGTTCTTTACTTCACATCTCTGAGTCTAGCGAATTTTACTTTGGTTATTTCCTTACTAGTTAATATAGACTTATATGTGAATATTTACCATATTTGTCTTTCTGGGTCTGAATTATCTTACTTAGGCTGATTTTTTTTTTCTAATTCTATCTATTTTCCTGAAAAGCTGATGATATCATCTTTTATAACAGCTGAGTAATATTCATTATGTAAATGTACCACATCTTATTTGTCCATTCTTCTGCTGAGGGACATCTAGGTTATTTCCAGTACCTGGGTATTATGAATAAGGCCATAATGAACATTGTTAGACAAGTGTACTTGTGGTAGGATGAATTGTTCTTTGGGTCTATGTCCAAGTGTGGTATAGCTGGGTCTTAAGGTAGACTGATTCCCAGTTTTCTGAGAAAACATCACATTGCTTTTTATAGTAGCTTTATATGTTTGCACTACCACCAGCAATGGAGTGTTCTCCTTGTTCCAGATTCTTGCCAGTATGCGTTGTTACTTGTGGTTTTGATCCTAGCTATTCTGACAGGCATAAGGCATAATCTCAAAGTAGTTTTGATTTACATTTCCCTGATTTCCATGAATGGAGAACATTTTTAAAATATTTATCATCAATTTAAGATTCCTCTACTGAGAAGTCTCTGTTTATATTTGTAGCCCATTTTTAATTGGATTATTAGGTTTCTGATATTAGGTTTCTTGAGTTCTTTATATATTTTGGATATTAGTCCTCTATTGGATATGGGGTAGGTAAAAGTCCTTTCCCATTCTGTAGGCTGGTATTTTCTCCAATTGATGGTGTCCTTTGCCTTAGAGAAGCTTTTCAGTTTCATAAGGTCCCAGTTATTAATTCTTGATCTTAGTTGCTGCACTGTGTTCTGTTAGGGAAGTCAACTTCTATGCCAATGCATTGAAGGATATTCCCCATCCTCTATCAGGTTCAGTGGAGTCTGATTTTATGTTGGGGTCTTTGATTCACTTGTACTTGAGTTGTGCAGGGTGATAAACATGAATCTATTTGCATTGTTCTACAAGTAGATATTTGGTTTAATCAGCACCATTTGCTGAAGATGCATTCTATTTTCCAGTGTGCATTCCTGGCTTCTTCATAAATATTCAAGTGTCCATGAATTCGGATTTATGTCTGGGTCTTCATTTCAATTATGTTAATCAATGTGTTGGTTTTAAAGGCAGTACCATATGGTTTTTATTACTATACCTTTGTTATACAACTTGAAATGAGAAATCAGTCCTTTTATTGTTCAGGATTGTTTTAGCTATCTGGGGTTTTGTTCTCCCATATGAGGTTGAGCATTGTCCTTTCAAGGTCTCTACAGCATCATGTTGGAATGTTGATGGGGACTGCAGTGAATCTCTAGATTGCTTTTGGAAGAATGGCATTTTTTACTACTTTAATTATACTAATCTATGAATATGGGAGATCTTTCCATCTTCTGATATTTTCATTTTTTTTCTTCAAAGACTTGAAGATTTTATTATACCAGTCTCTTGCTTGGTTGGTTTCAATTGCCCCAAGATATTTTATATTATTTGAGGCTATGGTGAAAGGTATTATTTTTCTGATTTCTTTCTCAGTTCATTTGTCATCTGTATATAAGTAGGCTAATTTTTTTTTAAGCTAATCTTGCACCAGTTACTTTATTTGAAAGTACTTATCAACTGTAGTTCTCTGGTAAAACTTTAGGATCACTTATCCATACTATTGTATCATCTGCAAATATTGATACTTTGATTTCCCTAACAATTTGTATCCCCTCCATCTCCTTCAGCTGTCTTACTATTCTAGATAAAACTTCAAGTACTATATTGAATATATATGTATATATTCAGATAGATAGATAGATAGATAGATAGATAGATAGATAGAGGACAACATTGTTTTGTTTCTGATTTTAGTGGAATTGCTTTGAATTTCCCTCCACTAAATTTAATGTTGACTATAAGCTTGTTATAAATTGCTTTTATTATGTTTAGATATATCTCTTATATCCCTAATCTCTCCAGGACTTTTATAATAAAGGGCTGTTGGATTTTGGAAAAAGAAAAAAAAAAAAACAGTTTTTTTCTGCATCTAATGAGATGATATTATTTTTTTTTTCAGTTTATTTATATGATAGATTATGTTTAGAGAGTTTCATAGATTGAACCATCCCTGTATCTCTGGAATGAAGCCTACTTCACCATGGTGGATAATCTTTTCAATGTATTCTTGGGCTCCTTTTACAAGTGTTTTAGAGTAGGAGGAACAGTGCGGTCACATCTGCATAAATGCTGGAGGCTGCACAGCTGCAAAGGCATCTCCTGCAGGAGGACCCAATTGAAGACTGCCTGAGAGACCACGGATTGCTGACACAATCAATGCCAGGCAATAGAGAACTGCTATTTACAAGAGATGCTTTCTTGGGATCAAAAGGGTGCAGGTGGAGGATATTAAAGGACTTTGATACAGCATTTCTCACCTGCTCCCTGAGTCTGTGTTACTGATTCCTTGCCACCTCAGCTCCAATGCCCAAGGGCAGGTAGGGTCAGGTTTAGTGTTTTGAATATTATGTGATAAGGGGACTTTCTTTTCTGGTCCAATCTATTCGGTGTTTTGTAAACTTCTTGTACCTGTTTAAGCATCTTCTTTAGGTTAGAAAAGTTTTCTATGATTTTGTTGAAAATAATTTCTGGGTCTTTAATCTGGAATTCCTTTCCTTTCTCTATTTATATTATTTGTAGTTTTGGTCTTTTCATAGGGTCCAAGATTTCCTGGATGTTTTGTGTTAGAAATTTTTTAGATATAACAATTTCTGTGACCAATGTATCCATTTCTTCAACAATATTGTCAATGCCTGAGATTCTTTCTTCTCTTGTATTCAGTTGATAGAATATTCTTCCATTGTTCCTGTTCAAATTCCTAAATTTTTATTTCCCAAATATCCTCAAATTTTGCTGTTCTTTACTGTTTCTACTTCTGTTTTCAGATCTTGAACATTTTATTGGTTTCCTTTAACTGTTTGTTTATATTTTCCTGAATTTCTTTAAGGAATTTATTCATTTCCTCCAATTGTGTGTTTGTGTCTTCCTGGCTTTCTTTGAAGGGTTCATTCATAATTGTTTGTGTTTTCCTGAATTTCTATAAAGAATTTATTTGTTTCATCATTAAGGATCTCTATTGCCTTCATATAGCTGATTTTAATGTCTTTTTCTTGTGCTTCAGCAATGTTGAAATACTCAGGCCTTGCTGTGATAGAATAGCTGGACTCTGGTTGAGACATCTTGCCTTGGATGTTGTTGATTTTGTTTTTAAGTTGGCTTCTAGGCATCTAGGTTTGGGGTAATTATAGGCCTAGGTACTCATTTCTGGGTTTCCTTTGAAAGGTGGGTATTTTGTTCCTTGGTTTCTGTTTTCTGTCTAGATTTTTGGAGAGCATGATGGTTTTGTGCCTGTCTTACTGACCTGCAAGCTGGTGTGTTCACAAGAAATGCCTGCTGGTGTTGGAGACTGGGCTGAAGTGACAAATCAGTAAAGGGAAGTTAGGAAGGATTCCCTGTGGGATCCACAGGAGATGTGTGGGGTGGGGTGGAGGGAGGTTGGCTGTTGATCTGTTGGTCTGGTGATCTGTTGGTCTTAGGGAACAGTGAAAACTGAGAATGTCTGCAGACAACCTCCAAGGGTTGGCTCTTATCATATGTTAGGTAACTGTTAACTATGGTTATTGTTGTGGATGCTGTTGAGGACCTGTGTGTGCAATGTGCCAAAATCCACTTGAAGCAACAATGATGTACTTCTACAAAGTCTGACCCCAAGCACAGTGAATACTTTGGACAGCCAGCCTGCCCTCCCCTTACTGTAAATGCAAGTAATATGACTGTAAGTGCAATAAAGATGAGCTGACAGAAAATTATGCACATAACTATCTTGTGACATTTTGAGATGCATATTTATTGCATAGTACTCAAATATGAATTAACCCATCTCTCAAATATCACTTATTGACAGTGAAAACATTCTAGCTTTCTGAACAGTATATTATCATTACAATCACCTACTATGTAATAGAACATCAGTACTTTTCTTATTTGCCTTTGTGAGAGTTGATCCACCTTCTACACCTATCTGGTAACCATTGTCTTCTTACAGTTTGCGTAAAATCTAAGGTCTTTAAGTTCCACCTAGTGCAGTCTTGCAGTACTGCTGTAATTTTTTTCTGACCAATGAGCTCTCATTCCATTGGTGGTGTTAAAAATTGTAGGATTTTATACCTTTTGGATGACTAAGTAGTGGTCCACAGTGTATATGCATCTCATTTTTCATTCTTATTCATCAGTTGCCTTTTAGACTGGTTCTACCCCTTGACTATTGTGACTTGTGCTATAATCAACATGGGATTGTAGATCCTTATTCAACTTACTAATTTAGTGTTCACTGGATATGTCATAGTTTGAATTTGAAATTCCCCACCCACCTTCTTATAGGCTCATGTGTACTTGGACCCCAGTTGGCAAATACTGTTTTGGGAGACTATGGAAGCTTTTGAGAGGGAGGCACGGCTGGATGATATAGGACACAGGAAGTCAGTCTTTAAGCATCACAGCCTGGCCCTACTTCTAGTTGAGCTACTTGCTAGACTGTGACAAGATGCTGTTATATGTTCACGTCCACTCTCAGAGCCCTCTGCCATGCTTTCTCCCTCACAATAGACACCAATCCTCTGATACATGAGTCCACATTTAAAAACAATAACAATAATAACAACACCAACAATAACAAACCCACACCAAACAAAACCAAAGAAAAATAAAAACCTCCATCTCTTAAGTTGCTTCTGCTACATAGTCTTTCTTAGCAATATTATTAGCCATCTTCCTTTTTTCATTCTGTGATAAAACATCTAGGTTTACATCTAAGTAAATTGTTGACAAAAAGGGCCTATGGGAATTCCCAAACAACCCAGGTTATTGCCATGACTATGGTTTGATATTCACAAACTGACATCAGGATGCCATTGCTGAGAAAATATCTGTATTGAACATGGAAATGTCAAGCTGGTGCCTACATAGAGCCTTCACCCTTAAGATCTGGCATTTTTGGTATAGGGGTGTATTCTGCATGCTATCAAAAGAGAAACATATGTACCAAGCCAAATTCTTTATCTAGCAAAATGTCCTGCCTTCAAGATATGCTAGGGCAATGGTAGCACAAAGCTGTAGGAGTAACCAATTAAAAACTGATTCGAGATAAAGCCTGTAGCAGGATGGTTTCCTGCTGCTGCTACATTATTTACAATAAACGTGGTGATTGAGGAGGAGCTAATGTGGGAGGATCGAAGAGAGTGAAGAAGAGGATGAGCTAGGAGGAGAGGGAGAGATGTAACAGCCATGGAGAACCATGCATGGGTCCAGAACAGTCCTGGGTAACAATTTTTATCTTAAGATTAGATATTGGGAAACAACTCTAATTGTTTGGGCAAATTGTTAATTGAGCAATTCTGAATATATAAAGCCTTTAGATAATAATTAAGCTGTAGAGTCTCATGTCTACTGGGTACCACGTGGGTGGCAGGTATTGTCTGGGGTTCAGCCAAGCTTTGTAGGGACAGAGTGGTAGGTAGGTTGGCAGAGCCATCTCTCACGTTGGCCTCTCGTGGGTGGCAGGGCCGGTGTTTCTGGCCAGCTGGAGCCGTGGGGTCTTGCTGGTCTAGTTGTGGCACATGTGGCCTGAGCTAAGCAGAACTGCAACCACATAGTCAGCCCGCCAGTGACCTTTTTTTTTTTTTTTAAATATTACATCAACAAAAGCCCACTCCACAAAATAGGACCAATGCCCAACACTGCTTAGGTGACCCAAAACCCAAGACTAGATAGTACAAGGACCTAGGGTAAATCCAAGCACTACTGGTCTAAAACGGCATGAACAAAAAATATAGTGATAAAATGACTCCAAATGATTCTAGGCTATATTTGTAGATTAATGCCTTGCTCCTTTTGGCTCACAATTTAAGAGTGCACTACATGATTTCAGGGGAGGCATGATAGTCAGAGTGCAGGATGGGAAATCCCATTTTAGTTAGGAAACATACAGCAAGGACTGGTGGTACTCAGTTGCCACTCTCACTTTAATTTAGCCCAAGATGCCAGCCCATGCCATTACCACCAGCCATGGATGGATTCTATTCACAGCTATGGTGAATATTCCATGAAATTAAACATCCCGATGAATGCAATTGCATATGGGCCTAGAACTTTTCTTTTCCCATCAATCTGACAGGATTAGCTATTACTGGCATTGGTGGGAAATCTATTTGTAATTTTTTGGAAACCTGAACAGTTTTCCACAATGGATGTACTAATGTATGCTCACTGCAGCAGTTTGTAAGAGTTTCCTTTATGCAACAGCCATGGTAGCCTTTGTTAGATAGATAACAACCACCCTAACTGGAAAACAGTAATATTTCATAGTAGCTTTGATTATGATTGTCTATGCTAAACATTTTTCATATACCTATAGCCTATTTGGATGTCTTTTTAAACAAGATCATGCAACTACAACTACATTATTATTACTATTATTATTGTTATTGTTGTTGTTGTTATCATTATTATAAAAAATGCTGTGAATTTAGACCAAGGCAAACACTATGGAAATTCCTCAAAAACTGGAGAAAAGACAGCCACTTCAGCAAATGGTGCTGGGAAAACTGGATTTCATGTCTAATAAAACTAGGACTTCCCCTTCACTGTGCCAAAGATACAGGCGTCTGTAACCATGATCTCTAATATCACCCAGAAAGCTCACTGAATAAGGCCAACAAGTGACAATTAATGATGCTAAGTTCTGTATAGCATATGAAGCTACTGTCAACTGAGTGAAGATGCAGGCTGTAGAATGAGGGAAAATACTGACCACTTAAACAACCTACAAAGGGCTAATATCTAGAATACAGGAAGAACTGAAAGATAAAAATCACACACACACACACACACACACACAACTTAAAAATAATGGATTCTAGCACCAAACAGAGTGCTCAGAACAAGATACATCAGCATATGATAATGAACACTTCAAAACTTCTCAACATCCTTGGTTGTCAGGGAGATGCAAAGTAAAACTGCTTTAAGGTTCCATCTCATTCCAGTCAGAATAACTATTATCAAAGAGTCAAATGGCATTAGATACTAATTGGAGACAAAGGGAACAATTAGTCACTGTTGGTGGCGGTATAGACCTGTGCATCCACTATGAAAAGCAGTATGAAGATTCCTCCTAAAGAATACAAATAGAACTACCATATGATGGAGCATGTAGCCAAAGAACTCTATATTCTACTACAGAGATACTTGCAATCCACATGTTTTATGCCTTTATTTAAAATAGCTAGGAAGCAAGACAGCTTAGATGTCATCCACAGATGACTAACTAATGAATATGTGACACGTACACACAGTGGAATTCTAGTTAGCTGTAAAGAAAAATGAAATTTGAAGGCAAATGAAAAGAACTGGAAAATATTATACTGCCAAAGTAACCCAGGCTCAGAGAGACAAGTGCTGCATGGTCACTCTCACACGTGGGTCCTAGCTGCAAAACTTTTGATGTAACTTAGCTTGTCTGTAGAAACCAATAAAGTATAAAGTGCTGCTTGGAAGGGGTGTCTTGAGGGCTTCTGGTTAGTAGAATACAGATGATATAAGGGCAGAGAAAAAATGCTTGAGGTAAAAATGTTGAAGTGATGCATATTCAGAGAAAGAATGAGGGAGATGAAGTAAAGTGAGGGAGCTATGAAATAACACTTGGAAACCTAAGGCCTTGAAAGCTCACTACAGATAGAAAAATATAAGTGAGAATTCTTATGTGGATGGATAATGTTCCTCCAGGAAGCCATTGTTTATCAAACACAAGTTACAGTGCTGGATTATAGGATTCTTCCTTAGGGTTATTGTGTAGGGAAGCCCCGCAGGCTCCAAAACCAACATATGTTGTTGTTTCTACTCTTGGTTTCCCACCAGAACCAAATAATATGACCTTACTCCTAAAGATGCTACATACCTTGGTCAAAGACAGTAAAATCCATCTAAGACTGAGTTGGACACTTCCGTCTTTCAAATCACTAGTTGGTGGAGTGCAGACTGTTGAGAGAAATAAGGTATCAGTGGTCTTGCTCATTTGTAAACCCTACAAGCAAGATGTGCTCACTGGCGCAATATTAATGACTATCTTGAGGGTAACAAAATAATCTCTGATCAGATTAAAGGACCTCTCCATAGAAGGAAATACATGTCCAGTGCTAGAAATCTGGTCAAAACCTCATGATTGCAGAGATCATAGGCTCTAGGGTAGAAACAGATTCCTATTGCTTAGCTAAAGTGACAGGACACCAAACTACATTCTAAATATTTATGTTTATTCTCATAGACAATTGTTACTCTCCTCTCAACCAAGGGATCTTCTCTTTGTAGAGAATGGCAGTGAAGGCAGTGACTTACGGCTGTTCAAGACATAAGTGGACATTTTTACAACCCCCTATAAGGCCCAGAAAACATCACAGAAGAAGTAACAGAATGTAACACAACTGGAAGACAGAAAGAAGGGCTGTGAAATGTCATCTTTAAGGCTTGGCATAAGCATGCAAACATGAACTCACAACAACTTTGGTTGCCTACAAGGGCCTATATGTAAGACTGAACCTGTCAACCATTGATCATGCACTACAGAGGAACTTCTGTGGCTCTATTATTTCCTGGTATACTGATGATACACTGGATACTGATGGATTCTGAGAGAGGGATAGGTATAAGAATACCTATCCCTCTCTATATATCACAGTAGTGATAACCCATTTCCATTGTGTTCCCAATGCCAATCCTACCAAGTTCCAATGGATAGTTCCAAACCTATGGCCATACAGTTGGCCTTGGTTAAAGCCAGTAGAACCCAAACTTGAAGAAGGGAAACTGTGGTGAGGAGTAGGGGTTGATGGCTGGGGGATGTCAGGGACAGGAAGAAGAGAAGAGTAGGTGGAGTTAAAGTAAATAGACTCCACTCTATACATGAATGAAATTATCAAATAGTAAAGTTTATGAGTAAGAAAAAACTATCTACTTAGAATGTCTATTTAGGCCTGTTGCTTGCTTTGTTTTTAAGTATGGATGTATTTTACATTACTAAGTTTAAAAACTTTCTCTGACCTATAACCCAATGTGACCTCTGAGTGTCCTCTGCTTTAGCTCATCCTGACTGTTAAGGACAGTGACCAGTTTGCACTGGATCATTGGCTTTGGGTTTTTTTGCTTTTTTGTTTGTTTGTTTGTTTGTTTGTTTGTTTTATTTTGTTTTTTTACTTAATGTTATTGGTTTTTATTAAATTGACTCATCACACATTCTGGATACTAACTTTTTTTTTTTTTTACAACAGAGTTTGAAAATATTGCATACCTCTTTTTTTTTGCCTATACTTTTGGGGTTTTATTTAAAAATAAAAGAGAAAGAAAATAAAATTCTTATTTATCACTAATCTTGAAGTAGTTCCTCAAGGTGTTCCTCTGTTCCATAGTTTCAGATCTTATATTTGAATCTTAAGTCCATGGCTACTTTTGTTCCTTGAGGTGATTTTTAAAATATAGTTCTAATATAAAAGCAGACAAAGACCAATAGAACATGTATTCTCATTCAGTAGTGATAACCCAATTTCTCTCATTACTCAAAGTAGAACAAAACAAAATAAAATAAACAAACCAACTAAAAATCTAACCACCAACAACTTGGTGGTTCTGCTTGAATTCTCTATTTTCTTGTGTAAGCAGATAGAAAATTCTGCTGCCTTTCATACCCAAATACAGTTAGTATGTGATCTCATGTTCAGTGTGAGTAGACAATGAAGTGTCTCATCACTGACCTGAACTCTTAAACACATAGCATCCTTAAGATATATTAACAGGGACCCATAAATCAAAGGAGATACTTTTAGCAGTGGTCAACTGTTCTTTTTCTCCTGATCCTAGCAGTGTTCACTAGAAGAAGCCTTACAGGCGTCAGTAATCAGCTTATATCAGTACAGGAGTCTTCCAGTTGAAGAGGAAACAGTGGTAGTAGAACAGACTCCTCTGGCAGTGGTTCTGGAAAACTCTTCTGGGGAGATGACCTGGACTGAGCCTGGAGTAGAAAAGAGCTTTCCACGTGAAGACAGCGAGGCTAAATGATGACCACTGTGGCTGAAATCTAGTGATACAGACCAGATGGGAAGGCTTTATGTAGGGCCTTTATGGAGTACAGATTTAATTCCACGTTTGATGGCAGGCAACTGGAAGAGAAGGAAAATCACCCAGTCTGTCAGTCCTGTAAGCTGGAGCACAGAGAATTAGACCAGTCAAAAGTCACAGATGAGTCAAAAGTCAATGATGAGTGACCAAGAGAAGCATCTGACCAACAAAGAAGTACCACCCTGGGTACAGTTTTACTTGTCATTCTTCAAGTTGAAACAGAGAATTGACCCAAAGGAGGGTGATAAGGATGAGGATCTGATGGCATCAGTAATGGCAAAGTGAACTGGACTCCACCAGAGACAAGAAGCCTGGGAGAGCAGCCCTGGCTCCTTTCATTAAGGGAGAAAGAAATCACAGTACAAGTTGCAGCTAGACTGAAGGAAGACCTGACCTACGATGTCAGACAAGCCCCTGAGAAGTTATGGTGTCCTTGCACACTAAACAGTTAGGTGGCAAGCTGCAATGGCATAAGAGAAAGCAGGAATGAGTTGTCATGACAGTTGAAGTCTACTCAAGGACTCGAAGATTCTATGAAGAAGCAATGAGAAACAAAAGAAGGCAGATCTTATATAACCAGTTAGAGGGCTTGTCCCTGGGAGAGACTATTTCTCCCTCTCAGCAATCTTAAATTGACTTTACTTGCCGGGCGGTGGTGGCGCATGCCTTTAATCCCAGCACTTGGGAGGCAGAGGTAGGTGGATTTCTGAGTTCAAGGCCAGCCTGGTCTACAGAGTGAGTTCCAGGACAGCCAGGGCTATACAGAGAAACCCTGTCTCGAAAAACCAAAAAAAAAAAAAAAAAAAAAAAAAAAAAAAAAAAAAAAAAATTGCCTTTACTTCTTTGTTGGGGTGGGTCCCTTGGAATTTCCCCTGCCTTCCACATTAGCATATCTATTGAAATTCTCCTTGGTCTTGTTTATTCAGCCATTTCTACCACAGACTGTTTCACAGTGGACTTCTTGGGACTTCTTGGTATTTTGACTCTTACAGGGAAAGAGGGCAAATGACATAATTCTCACTTAATTAAAAAAAAAATATATATATATATATGTATATATATATATATGTATATATATATATTAAAAAGAGAACAGTTTAATGACGGAAAGAATGTGAGTTATACAATAAAAACTATTACTGTCAAATTGTTTCTTAGCTGGAGATTATTAGATTACCCAGGGTTTGGGCTTGATGCAAGCTTCACACCACTCTCCTCTCTCATTATCACATCAAGACATGCACATATTCCCCGGTGGTAAGTATGGGAGAGGTTATAGAGTGGCTGTCCATGACTCTCTATTTAAAGTTACTAGTGTTCTGTTCAGGAACTTTTCCCCTGTGCCCATATGATCAAGGCTTTTCCCTATTTTCTCTTCTATTAGTTTCAGTGTAGCTGGTTTTATGTGGAGGTCCTTGATCCACTTTGAATTGAGCTTTGTACAAGGAGATAAGTATGGATCATATGGAGTATGGTCTTCTAAAAAAAAAAACAGTTATTCAGTTATTCATGGAATATTATTTTTTTATATCTCTTGTATTCAGTTTGCAACTACTTCATTGAGAATTTTTGTACATATACTCATGAGGGATACTGGACTATAATTTATATATTTTTGTTGGGTTTACACTTGATTTCACTATTTCAATATTATTTGCTTTGTGAAGGAGCTTATTGTGGTTCTGAATTTTTTTAAACATAACTTAAAAAGTATTGCTTGTTTGAAGGCTCTATAGAATTCTTGTATAAGTATATCTGACCCTTGGTATTTTGCTTGTTTGTTTCTTTTCATTTTATTCTGTTTGAATGCTTTTTAAATTTTTTTGATTTGCTGAAAAAAAAATTAAAAAAAAATAAAAATAAAGTTACTAGTGAAGATATTAGCTAGAATTTAGCTCCTGGCCCCAACTTTTCATTATGATGAGACATACTGAGAACCACTGAGCTGGACAGCTGGCAATCAGTTAAGCTAGGTCTAGTGAATTATGTCTGAATCCCAACCCTGCAGAATGATGCAGGAGGATGGTGAGTTTAAGTCTAGCCTGAGTCATGTATAGCAAGAGCCTGTCTCAGAAGAAACTTACTGGCGGGGAAAATACTAGCCATTCAAATAAAACCACTTTGCTGTCCATTAAGCAACTGATTTTTCATGGATGTGTTGTCAAATGTGATTAACTCTTCTTCAATGGAACTTGAGGCAAAATACTTCTCTAAGATCCCTTTGAGGTCTTCTCATGACACTAAGATAATTAATTAAGCACAATATGATCTAAGGAATAGCAGCTGGTATCTTTCCATCTTCAGAATGAAGGATACTCCAAGGGCATTTATGCCTTTATACCATCCAAACTATGATTGCAACTCTGTCCCCTACATTCCAAGTTTGTAAGTGTTAGGTTTCAAACTGAGGACAAATCATTAACTGTGGTGCCCATTAACATAACAAGGCAGATACTGGTAGCTAGGTTCTCCCAGCATCCCTTAGACCCTCCCTATTACAGGTTATGGATGGCATACCCAGCCCCTTATCCTAAACCTCTCCTGCCCTGAGGCTCAGATGCCGTTCCCATGTACCCTTCCCTATATAATCCAACCATTTTGGTTACCTGGCCCTTTGGTCTACCCTTTATCCTCTTGGCCAGTCTCTTGGCCCAGGCCAGCTCCTTTTATTTCTTCCCTCCCACTTCTCCTCACATGACCCAGCTCAGTCTGGTCATGTTCACTGTGGACTCTCCCAGAATGGTCCTTCCTCTGACTATTCTTTCCCTAATATCTATGATAAAACTCTCCTTCACCATACCTAGGAGTATTCATGTCCTCTTTCCTTCCTTCCTTCCTTCCTTCCTCTTCCTTCCTTCCTTCCTTCCTTCCTTTTTTCCTTCTTCCCTTCCGGCCTCCCTCAATCCCTCCCCTCCTCCCTCCCTTCCTCCTTCCCTTCCTTCCTTCTTTCTTTCCTTTTTCTTTCCCTCCCTCCCTCTTCCTTCCTTCCTCCCACTTTCTTTCTTCTCTCTCTCTTTCTTTCTTTCTTTCTTTTTCTTTCTTTCTTTCTTTCTTTCTTTTCTTTCTTTCTTTTCTCCTTCCTTCCTTCCTTCCTTCCTTCTTTCTTTCTTTCTTTCTTTCTTTCTTTCTTCTTTCTTTCTTTCTTTCCTCATTGAGAAAAGATGAGTGAACTACTTACTATCAGGACAGAGAATATAGTCTGTGAATAAGAATTTAATTTTTGCTTTCAAGCCTAAGCATTATTAATACCCAAGACATCACTTCTCAACCTCTATTTCAAAAAAAAAAAAAAAACGGAACAGAACAACTGTTCTGAACAACTTGAAAAGGTGAAGGGATCGCCTCAATCAACTGAACATATCCCTGCTTCCTCTATGTGTGTATGTATGTGTTTTTTTGTATGTATGTATGTATATGTAAGTGTGTGTATATGTATGTGTGTATATGTATATTTATATGTGTTTATGTGTATATGTGTGTGCATAATAAGGGTACTTGAAAGGCTGCACTCAGATTTAGTTTGGTTGTTTACAAAGTATTTTTGCAACAAAGAAAATACATACCGTGGTAGTTTTGTGGCCAGAAAACTCTAGGTAAAAAAAATTGCCTATGGCTTTGTCCATCAACAAATATCTTGATTTCTTTTGTGTCCCTGGTGTGTTAAACAGAAATAGTAAGATCTGTATCTATAGGATTTTTATGTCTATGTGCATGTTATTTTTTCCAGAGTCACATTCTGTGTCTCAGGCTGGCTTTAGATTCATATACTTGCTCCCTTAGTTTCCAGAGTGCTGGTATTGAGGTCTGCAGTACCTGCCTGGTTGTCAGAGTTGTTGAGAAGAACAAGGGTCATAAAATACTTAAGCATTTGCTCCAATCAGTTTTAGATCATTTTAATTTTCTTATTTGCACTATAATGACATCTGAAAGATTAAAAGTGACATCTATGCCTTCACTAAATCCTGAGGGTCCCGCTTAGCATCTCCCACATTTTATTCAACAAAGCTTTGTCAATGGAGAGAGATGCTATGTACAACTCAATTCTTCCTGTGATGTAGATGATACTCTTAACTTACTGACAAAAAAACTGGGGGCCAGATATGTTGACATTCTTTTCTCAAGCTAGGAAATGATAAAGTATAGAAAAGAGCTTTCTTGATATGATTCCTCCACTTCCCACAGCACTGCACCACGGACTGGTTTGAATCACATACAAAACTGTCTTTGTGGTATCTATACAGTCAGTCTTGTTGCTCAAAAGCAAGGAGAGACTACTAGTACTTGTTTTCTAATGAGTAATTTCTACTACTCATTTATGCTTGCATTTAAAACAGAGACAAAAAAAAAACCAAACAAGAAACAAACAAACATAAAGTACAGTGCAGTCAAAATGGCTCTGCCTTAGGATTTTTTATTGCTGTGATAAAACACCATGACCAAAAGCACCCGGGGAGAAGAGGGTCTGTTTTATCTTACACTTCTCAGGACACTCTCTGTAACTAAGGATACCATAACAGGAAATCAAGGTAGGAATCTTGATACAGGAACTGAAGCAGAATATAGTGGAAGAATGCTTAATTATGGCTTTTTTCTCCTGGCTTGTTCAATTTGCTTTTATAAACTTTTCAGAACTACATGCTCAGGAGTGGCACTGCCCTCAGTGAGCTTGGCTTTCCTATATTAATCATTAATCAAGAAAATGTACCAGACTTGCCCTCAGAAAAATTTTATGGAGGAAATTTTTCAGTTTAAAGTCCCTCTTCCAAATGACTGGAGCTTGTGTCAAGTTGACATAAAAATAACCTGGACAGGGCTTTAATGCCAAAACTCCCCTAAGGCTGAAAGATGCATAAATATTGCTCTTAATAGTAAATATGTACTGTCCAGCAAAAATCCTGCAACATTTAATCTTTTATTCAGAAGAGTATTTTATTTGGCTTTATTTCTAGTCAAAAAATGGTTGAAAAACAAAACAAGAAACACCCAAGAAAAATAAGGAATGCTTACAACACCTGTAGATTTTCAGAGAATTTCCAAACACAGAATCTCACTGTATGCTCATTTGAGTCTGTGGATTGAATAAAGGCAAGTGCCGATTTCAAAACAGTTGGAGGTTGAACTCAGAAAGTAACTTGTCAAGATCACAAAGGTGAACTATGCCTTGCTGCTATATAGGATATGCTGCTGCATAGGATACATTGATGTATAGGATGTTTAACTAAAACCTGATTCCCAATTATAAATGATTTCAAAATATGTATCATCAAATGTAGCTCCCTAATTTCAGTATGATAATAGAGAATAGACATTTTGAATCAGTAAAAGATAAAAAAAGGAAACTAGTTGATACAATTGAACTCTTCTGGTAGTAGCCAAGCCTCTTCTGGGAATGGTGCATGAGCATGAATGTGATGCAAACTGCTCTCCTTAGGGCAAGGGCTGAGGATTTGGGTCCCCACATGACAAGGACCTGTTGGGATATTTCTGCACAAATATCTCTTGGCCCTTCCCAGAGGAATGATCGGTTCACTTTTGCCTTCCATTTGCAAGTTTGGCTTTGCTAATAGTAGTTTTTACTTTTACTTTTTCTGTGACAGATGTTTCTCCAGAATCAGAAAAAGAAAGATAGGGCCATAATTCAATTCTTGTGTGTCTCTGAGAATCTGAGGATGACGGAAGTGGAACAGATCACTGCTACTCCTCTGTTTGTTACTTTGTTAATAATGATGGTGCAGTTGAGTGAATACGAGAGCCTGGTCTGAGTACATCAGATAACGTCTGGATATTCTCTCCCGATGGGAACTTGGTTCTGACAACATTTCACACCAACCTGTTCCAAACAACAGCTAGATGATTATCAAAAGGTTAGGAAGGTCTTGCTGGATCGTTGGTGTCAAGATTTAGTGAGATCATTAAAGGTGAGCCAATCAAGAATGAGGAACTGGCTCAGGTTACTAACCTGCCAAGAGCCATGGGTATTAGAGGAATTATATCTCCTGATCAGGATGTGAGGAGATTATAGGTGCATCAGAATTTTCTGGGTATGTAGTCTATCACCTCTCTATACCGTAACTTCAATTGCTGCCAACCATGGTCACTTGGCTACGTACCAGTGTGCTGGGTTAGATATAACTGCTTGCCAAGTTGTTTCCACAATTAAAAACATCTGGTTCTCTTCTCTTTGCATAGGGAGCATGGCTAGAACTTGCCAAGTCTTTGTAAAATGAGTGCTAACAAAATAGAACATACAAGAAGCTGAGCAATTAGAAAAAGATGGGAATAGTCTTGAACTCCTTGTCCAAAAAAGAATTTCTGAGAAAAGCTGTTAGCCCAACTACTAAGATAAACAATAAATGGAACTTTATGATACTAAAAAGCTTCTGTAAGGAAAAAAAAAAAACAAAACCAAAAATAAAAAAAAACCCACCACCATTTTACACAAATATACAAAATGTATAAAGAACTCAAGAAACTAGGTATCAAGAAAGCAAATGATCTAGTTTTATAATGGGGTACAGAGCTAAGCAGAAAATTCTCAGCAGAGGACTTAAATAGCTGAGAAACACTTAAAGAAAATTTCAACATCCTTAGCCCTCAGGGAAATGCAAGTAAAACTACTTTAATATTTTATCTTATACCTGTCAGAATGACTAAGGTCAACAACAACAACAAAAAGTGACAGCTCATGCTGGAGAGGATGTGGATTAAGAGGAGCACTAATAGATTGTGAGGAGAAGTGCAAACTTGTACAGTCACTGTGGCAATCAGTGTGGCAGTACCACAGGATGATGGGAGTGGATCTATCTCAATAGCCAGCTATACCACTCTTGGCCATATACCCTAACAATTATTCATCTTACCATAAAGACAAAGACTCACAAATGTTCACTGCTGCTCTATTCATAACAGTCAGAAATTGGAAACAACCTAGATGTTGCTCAACAGAAGAATGAGTAAAGAAAATGGGGTGCATTTAGACAATGGAGCAGCACTCAGCTATTTTTTAAAAGTATCATCATGAAATTGTCAGGCAAATGGATGGAACTAGAAAAAAAATCATCCTGAATGAGGTATCCAGTAATCTGAAAGACAAATATGGTGTGTACATACTTATATATAGATACCATCTGTGAAGTCAGTAATACCAATTTACAATCCATAGAACCATAGTGGGTAGGTTTAAGGTAGGTACTAGAGGGAAAATATCTCACTAGGAAAGTAAAAACAGAATAGACAGTTATGGGTGAATAGCTGGGGATGGGGCTGGAATGTGAAGATCAAATGAAAGGGGAAAAGGGGATTTGGGGAGGGAATACAGGGAAAGAAGTTAAAATTAAGGGTTGTTTTGAAGGGTAGTATGGAAACCTAATGTAGTAGAAACTTCTTAAACACATAGATGAAGGCAATCTAAATAAAAAATGTCCAATAATGGGCCAAAATTCTGACAACTATACAATAAATGTACAAAGTAAATTTCAATGTTTAAAAAAAAAAGCAAAAGACGAAGTCAAATAGAAAGGATTGCTTTAATGATGAAAGGCCTTGCACTCTTTCCTTCTGCTTAGACAGAATAACTGACAGAACCAACATAAGAATGGAGGTTTTTCATTGGTTCAGTTTTGGGGAGAGGCAAGTGAGGTGGTAGAGACAGGGCAGTCAGGGATGGTTGGGCCAGGTGGGGGCGGGGCTTTACATGACAACAAACCAGAAACTAGAGTGCATGGCCAGAACCAAAGGCAGATACAAAGATCGAGACCTCACCCTATTTTTTTCCAGTTAAGCTGTAGTTTTCAGAGGTTCTGCCACCAACTAAACTATGTTGCCAGCTGGGGACCAACTTGTCAATACATGATCATATAGGGATCTTTTCACACTGGACCCATCACGGATATTACATAAATACTTGATAATAGCAGTAAGGTGATTTTTTTTAAAGTATAGTCTCTTATCCCATTTCCCTCCTTCCCAGTTCTAACAGGACACAGAACAAAGCGATGTTTTTAGAAATCTAATTTTCTTAGTCAGAGTTCTATTGCTGTAACAGACTACCTAAGACTAAGGAATTTATTAAAGAGAGAGCTTTATTCTGGTACATGGTTTGGGAAACAGAGAAAATCATAGTCATGGCATTGGCATCTTCTTAGCCGCCGCTTTTCCTCCTTCCCCCTCCTGTTATTTTCTGTGCATGTGAATATTTCCAGTCTATGAGTCTCAGTAATCCTGGAGGTCCATAATTGGCCAGGACTATCTAACTACATGCTCTAGGAGGAGGGCTGTCTTCACCCTGATCTTCGGGCTGGCTCTGAGGATGAAGATCCAAACCCAGAGTTTGGTTTTTATTGGGCATTGGAGATCTGAACACAAGTCCTCACACATAAGTTGTAGACACTTCTTTAACTGGGCTACATTCCCAGACTGACATCCACGTGGTTTCTGAGGACATTGTCTGGGACACCTTACACATTACATGACATTAACTCAAAGAGGAAATGGCACAGTCCACAGATGCTTCAAAACAAATTAATCCACTCCTGAAAATAGCATTAACAGCCTCTACCTTTAATTCTACCACCAAACATGGCCCCAAGATCAATCAAGACAAGCCCTAGTCAAATCATGTCACTTACCATCAATTTTATTCAGCTCCACGGTGTGTTTCCCCTCTCTGCTCAATTCCGTCACTTCACACGTGTAGTTTCCCTTTTTAGCATCATTCTTAGCCAACGTCAAAGAAGCATTTCCTTTTAGAAATTCTGAGGGGGAAATTTGTGCACTTGGAAATGGTATAGAAGTAGTGGATTTGTTTGCATGTCCATCAAAGACAAAAATTACACCTTGTTCAAATAACCATTTCAAATATAATTCGTTGATGTTTTCTGCCTCTATGTTGGTGACATAGCATGGAATGAGAACATCTTTCATGCAATGGTTAACCATCACAAAGTTAATATTTTTAAAGGTTAGTTGTGCCAAACCTGGGAAGAAAAAAATAGAAATAATTTCATATAATTCTGCAATTTTATATTACCAAATCTTAGAACTATTACAGACACTTAAGGAATAATGCTGCAATACATTAATGGATGCAGACAGCTTAAAAATGGCAGAGACCAGGAAAGCAAAAAATAGTATCAAGTAATTCCAATGTGAACTTTTACAGAGGATAGAGAACACTATGAATTTTCTTCATTCATTTCCAGCAATATCAAAAATATATCACCATATAGTTTAGTAAAAAAATGCAACAACTGTTGGAACATACAAGTACGGTAATATCTTTGGAGATGTGGAAGTAATTATTTATGTCGAATAATAAGTACATTTTCCTTACAATGGAAAAATTTTAAACCAAAAATTACTCAGATACCATATTCATCTTCAAGATACTTGAAAATAGCACTTGCTGAACTCCTGTGAAATGCATGTCTGTCTATACTACATCTCTGTAACAAGTAGCCAGTTCTACTGTACTTTAATATTCAAGTAAGACTGATTAACAAAGTCCTATCTACCCACTAGGATGAAATATTTTAAAGAATATCAGGGGAAAGTATTCTCCACAGCTACTTCCCATTGCTAAAAATAAAGCAAGAGTCATTTTCCATACAAGTCTTACAAAAGGTTATACACAATTGACTGGCATTTTCCTACCCTATATCTCATTGAATCTGATGAACAATTTCCAAATACAGATTACAAGTATTTCTTCCTCCAAGAAACCCTTAACTACTCAAAAGTTCAAGAAAGAAGTTGAAATCAAGAGCAGATGCTGCTAACAAGTAGGAAACACCTCTTGACTCTTCTCACTGGCATAAGCCACCCTTGACTGCCTTGCCATACACAAGGCTCAGCAGTCACTCAAATAACAAAAATGTGGAAAGACCAGTTGTCTTCCACATCACTCATTTTTCAAGACTTTCATCTAGTTTGTTGACTTTTCTTTTAAAAAAGTACTAACAAATACAAAATATTAACTTTGTTAATCCTTTATTCATCTTCTTCCTATTAAAAACTACAAATAAAATCAAGGGCATAATATGTTATTCTAACAGTGTAATTATTAATAAATATCCATCAAATTAAATATAAATATCCATGAGTTGAATATAAGCTTCTATACTGGATTAGGATCTGGACTGTGTTCAAGAAAACTCATGCACAAGTCCTCTGCCTGGCACATGCTGGCAGGCAGTCTTAAACAAGTCACTTTTCTATAGCATGATTTAATAAGAAGGATCCATGAAAACAGTGGGTGACTTTCTAGAATACTGGGTATATCATAGGATAAAACATCTAAGAAATGCTCTCTGAGCAATACCAGAAAGCTATACTGGAAATAAGGATGGTAAGTCATTATTGTAATGAGCTGGAACATTCTCCATGTTACTGGAAATACGCTATGGTAAGTATTCTTGGGAATGTCCATTGTTCACCTTTCCTAGCTCCTCTACATTTTCTGCCACACAAATATTAAGACTCCCCAGGCAAAACATAAAATATATAAGTACACTCTCCAAAACATTGAAGCTGTGATTTATTTCTTTGGAGAAAAAAAAAATCAATGAATGTAGGACCATAGTATACAGGGAAGAGAACATGGAGATTGGTATGAGAACTATAAAGAAAGGAAAGCACTGGAAAATACCAAAAATGATTTAGAAATTGAAAGATCGATCCTTGGGGTTCCTGTTAGTGTGGTTGGGATCTGTCTAGTAGGTTCTCTGAAGGCCATTCTACAGGGTCCATGCTTCATTTGACTTCAACTGAGGCATCTACTATTTTGTTTGTTGTGGACAACTGGGGGTAGTGGATATGACATGTTCATGGAGATATAAGTTTTGTTTGCAATTAATTTCTACCTGGTGGAAGAGGGTACCAAAGGATGTTATTTTATTGCTTTGAAGCTGCACAACCAGTTTTACATCCGTTAACAAATTCATGTTAGCACTCTTTTTTCTTTATAGATAGGCTTCATGATCCAATTCTTCTTTTAGATGCTTTTATAAAATTTTTTCTGTTTATTTTCTTCCATTAAGGAGAGAAATGAAAATTGTGACATATGTCCATCTTACAGTTGCATGAGTCATTTCAAAAATCTCACACATGTGTCTTAATTTATCTTGACTTTTCTGTAATTCTCAAATCAATTCCTGTCTTCTCCATTCTACCATATTCTAGTTCACAAACTATTCCTTAGCTTCCACTAAATGTCAGTGTTCCTAAGGCAGTCATAGTTGGCAACTTTTCTCATTTTCTCCCTCACTGCTGTGTCTTTAACAATTTTTCTTACTGATCTTGCCCCATTCTTCTTCTAATTGCAAGCCCTAATCAATGGTCTGTTACACAATAATGACCTTTAAATCAACATGTTCAAAAATCTATGTACACTCTATCTCCCTCAATTGTTTGCAATTATCTAGTAGCCAGACTTGGACCTGGCCATCAGTGAAGATTCTCCCCCTCTCTCATTTTAATCCTGGAGAAGTTCTAATAGGCTCTCCCTATCCGATAGTTACTAAATCTAATGCATATTTATTGAAGGAATTACATTTGTACTCTTGAACTGTTCCCATATGTCTGACCTAGATCCTTGTCTTTATCCTCAGTATTTCTCTATGTCAACCTTGGTGCATTTTATAGACCTCAAAATAACTACTTAAATGCAACTCATTGCAATTCATTTCCCAATAGCATCATCCCCTTTATAACACCCTTCCCTTTTCTCAGGCCACATTACACATTACATGGAAGTCAATCAAAACCCTCTGAGATCATTTCATCCAAATATCCTGTGTTCACTCTCTTATTTTAGAACTAAACTTCCCATGATCGAACTTCCTGCAATCCCATGAATAAACTAAGACACTTCTCTTCCATGCTTTAGCCCGTGTTCCACAACTCATCTAGGGTCATAACTTTCCCTGGTGTAGAGTACATGCTGTGATTAAGAGCTTGCACTTTTTGAAGACATATCCTACATTGTAGTAGAACCTTAGGCAAGATACTTGAACTGAGTCAGAGTCCTCATCTGCAAAGTGTGAGATTTTGTGAAGATTTAATGAGAAGATGAACACAAAGCTCTGACCTTTTGCATTCTTAATAAAGATGCAAATGTAGTGTGCCTATTTCCACCCTTCTTGTCATAGCATCGTGAGAAGATTACTCTTGCCCTCTGAACACCATACCTGCTGTTTCTTACTGCCCCTTGCTCAGCATTCAACTGCTATCACTTTACCTGTCACCAAATGTTAGACATACTGCTTTGCTAAACCTTTCAGTAGTCTCAGAAGCTGGAATGATTTCTGCATTGGAATCTTAAGGAGCTTAATAAGCATTCAGAAGACAGAATACCACACATACCTTATGAATATGAAACATTTAGGGCAAAATTAAAAACTGCAAGCAAAGTCTAAAAATCTTCACTTTTGTTCCTTCATGAGAATGTTCTCTCTACCTGTTTATGGATGTGTAGAACTGTTTACTGCAATGAGAAATCAGCTGCCTGAGTGGATAAAAATATTTCTCAAACGTCTGCATAAATGAATGCTCTATTTCCAGTGAGATATTAAAACTGGATTTTAAGGATGCCTAGGAGTGTTGTGGTAAAGAACACTCTCTAGGATGTACTCTCTAGGATGTTTCAATGATGTGTGTGTAAAGGAGCATGTATGTTAAGAAAGAAGGAAAATTTGGGGTGGGTTCTAAGAAATGAGATTGGAAAGATGAGTTTTTAAAAATCTGCAAAGGATTCTTTGAGTGTCATGTTGAGCAGTTTAAACTCGACAACAGAAGGTTCAACTCAAATTTATTCTCATCTTCAAAAGATAGCAGTTCACAACAGTATGAAAGGAGGCAAAGGGAAAGTCATCAAGAACTGTCCATGTAAATGACCACTGAAGAGAATACATAAAACCTAAGAAAATGGCAGTTAAAAATGTAAAAACAGTAAAATCAACAGAAGTCACATGGGGGGTGAAGGAAAGATACAAAAGGAAAAATTGAAAATTGGCAACTAAAATGGTCATGCAACTAGCTGGTAGTAGATTAATTATATGGAAAGGAGGCTGAAAATTTAGGGACATTATCCTTCCAGTGTTTCCATGTAAGCATTAGAAGCACCAGTAGTTCAATGAAGTCGCCATGTCCAGTAGATCCCCAGACATATGACTTTGGATTTCAGAGGAAAGGTCAGAGCTATAAAGACTTGGGAATCAGCAGGAACCTCACGGGGAGTTGAAATTGTCAGTAAGTAGAAGATTGACCATGGGGGCCTTGTAAAGCAAACAGCAGCGAACAGAAGCTTGGGAGCGACGATAATCATGGAAATACTTCTCAAAGAGCATAAGTCAAAGGAGAAAAAGAAGTGAGACAAGTAGGAGAAACAAACAAAACAAACCACCATGCTGATATGGTGGACTCCAAGGCAAGGTCCTCAGATGACAAAGTAGATATATATAAACAATGTTAATAGTGAAAACCAGCCTCAGGATTGAAAATTAGCTCCATCATCAGTAACAACGTTGATAAACAAATGGTACCACATGGGCCTTGAGTTTAGGTGATGAAAAAGAAAGTGGCAGTGATTCTCATACTATAAATCTGGAACAGGACTCGGTAAAGTAAAATGCTTGCTACTCAAGCTTGGGGACCTGAGTTTGATCTGCCAGAGCTCATATAAAAGACAGGCAAGATACCACGTGTTTGACATCTTAGTGTTCGATGGCCACCCAGCCTAAGTTCCAGGCCAATAAAGGGACTTTTAAAAACAAAGCAAACAAACAAACAAACATCATCAATAACAACAATAATAAATTTAAAAAGATGACCAAGGTGAGATTAACCTCTGACCTCTACACATATTGGGAAACAAACATACATAAATACATAGATGAAACTAGCATGAGAAATTCTAACAAGTACAAAAGTTAGGACAGGACAGGACTTTTTTTTTTTTTTTTTTTATGATCCTGTTGGGCCTCTGTTTTCTTTTTTTATTATGAGGTAAAACTTGATCATGGTAGCTCAGGGGAAGGAGTCAATGGCAAGGGCAAGATCTTGGACACAAAGCTGAAGAGCAAGGTAGAGGAGTGGTGGATATGAAAGAAGGGAAGACAGGCTGTCATTCCCTTGGACAGGGGTTCTTCTGGAGCAGACTGAAGCATGGGAATGAGAAGTAGGTTTAGGATGTTAGCATTTACAGTGTCAGGAGGGCATCTTGAAATATAATCTCTTCACTACTAATTTTGTAGCGGAATTTTAATATGTCCTTGTAAGATGGACTAGGCCATGTAACAAGATCCTGGGAAAAGAAAACTGATGGAGGAAAGGTTTGTTTTGGCTTCTAGTCCCAGAGGGCTACAGTCCTTCATTGCAGGGAAAGCATGGCCCCTGAGGCCAGCCGGTCCCATTGCATTGGCAATCCAGAAGAAGGAGGAAAACAGATGGAGAGGCAGGTTATAATAGCTCAAGTCCTCGCCTTGTGATATTTTCCTTCAGTGAAGCTTTATCTCTAACAGGTTCCATGGGCTTCCTAAACAGTTCCACCAGCTGTGGACAAAGTATTCAACACATGAGACTGTGGGGGACAATTCCCATTTACTGAACACACTAAGTCTCTAAAAGCAACCTGGTCATCAAGGCAGTTAAAAGAGCAATATTTAAAGCTGCACTTACTAGTTAATGACTCCAGTACAGAAACTGCTGTTCTTTTAAACAAAGTTTAATTGGACATACAAGGAAAGAACATGGCCATTTGTTCTGTATTTTGTAAACCCTTCCAATACACTTCGGTCTGTCTTTAATTGGCTGAAATGGGCATTAGTAGTTACTTCTTTACAACAGGGGTCACTGAAACTGTAAAGGTTACCAAACTTGGCTCCTGATTACCAGTTTCATTACATGTGAAACTGAAAGCAAGATCAAGCAGGTTTCAGCACAAATGAGGGATCAAATCCATGGCGTTCTAATTCTATCTAGATTAGAAATTCAGTCTCTCCAATGCCTCAGATTATAATTGCTTGTGTTCTGAGACTGTTACCTTGTCTTTCTAAATGTCCTGTTGAAGTCATGTATTAAATAGACGTATAATACACCTTTCATTTTGACAAACATTATCATTTCTTATTTTACATTCAATGCCTAATATAGCACAAGTCAAATGCTTATGCTGTTTGCATTTTCAGGTTAATAGTGAGTACAATAAAGTAATATAAATTTTTAACTCTATGACTCGGAAGAATCCAGTCTTATTAATGCTCTAAGAAAATGAGTGTCAGCTAAGTGTGATCTTAGCTGTAACTGGTAAAGGGTTTCCAGAATTTATATCCCTCAAAGTTATATCATAACAGTTCTTTTTAATCTACTTGAAGACAGGACTCTCATCTTACAATCAGTACATGGTTTATAATTTTTATACACAATGGTCTGCCTTTGAGACATTTTATTTCATGTTTAAGTCTAGTTCCATATAGATATGGTTATACGATAGCTATCATGAAAAAAGTTAGTTTAGCTGTAATGATAGCCATGGCTAGGATTGCCACTCTGAGGTTGCTAACAGTAGATGCTATGCAAATGCTTAGCACTTAAATAAAAAGATCTTGATTACTAAATTGCAGCATTCCAGGATATTATGGAGGAAAGGAAGCAGTAATCAGGTATACAGGGGCATCATGAAAACAGTGTGCAGTCATCAGTCATTATAGAGGGTGCACCAGAATCCCACAAAGATATGACAGTTTTCTAGTAAGGGAACTCTTATTTAGGAGTAAACAAAGACTAACATTGTAATCCATGACTCACCTGCATAGGCTAGGGTGGCCTTTGATTAAGTTCAGGGAACATAGGAAAGATAGGGATTTCATTGGGGCAAGAAAATTTGTATGAGGTAATCTATGAAAAAGATCAGGGATATCAGAAATATCACTCATGATATTACACAAGTGCTGACAAGCACTGATTTGTAAGTGGCCACAGTCACTGCCTCAAAGTGGCATTAAAATCATAGTTGTCCATCCCCTATCAGCAGGTAGGGGAAATTAGGCTTAAAGTGATAGAAAGCTGCTTCCTTGCACTGACCTGGAAAAACACTTACTGGAAAAAGTGCTGATGAGTGATTGCCCACTATTGTTGTTTGGATGCATTTTAGTGGGGTGGGATTGCAACAACTTTATTTGGCATAATAATTTTCACATTTTTTTCCAACTTAGGTCAAGAGTTTTACTCCAAAAGCATTGCTGGGTAGTTTGTGTTTGTATTTTCATTATCCCTTAATGTCAAACTGAACCTGTCTTGTTGTCCTGGCCTCACATTATAGGAAAATGATGAAGGCCACTATTCACATTTGAGCAATGAAGAGGCAGAAGGAAAAGTGGTCTCAGGGCAGGTCTGTGGTCCAGTCAATTTAAGATTGTAATTTGTTATTCCTTTGGGCAGCCCCCATTCCACAGCACTGAGATAATACTCTTTTAAGAGATCTGGCTTTCTAAGGATTAGATAGACAACTAGAAGAGCCTGAAGATCATAGTGTAAAATATAATCTGCAACAATACCAAAGATACAGACTGCTGATAAATAGGCTACAAACTCAATCATGCAGGCGTTTGGCTGTACACATCATCAATTCCAGACATTTCATGAGACCTCTTGGTACCAAAAGGCTTGGTTTTCTTTTTCAGTTAATTTTGTTTCTTTTCTTATTTTTCTTATTTTTTTCATGAGCAGCTAATAGAATTAACAGTCACACAAATGTTGCTTTGGTTAGTTGATAAGCTCTCTAGAGCTCTTAGGCTATTTGAATCTAACACTACCAAGAGGATATAGAGAAGTTTGTTGGACTATGGCGGGGTAAGCTATTGAGTCAACTATATGTCAGATAGTTAGGGATGCACTTCTAATACGTTAAATTATTCTGACTGTAGTGTTTGGGCTGTCTTTGTAATCTTTAGTCATGGTGAAGCGAAGAGTATGTCTCAATACTTAACACTATACAAAGGTCTAAGTCTATCATTTGCAGTTACAAGTAAATTAGTTATTAATGATATTAATTATTACTTAAAATAATAATCATAAATAATAATTAATTAGAATAATATTAGTTATTACTTTAGAAGTATTAATTAAAGTAATTACTGATCTACTTA
This sequence comes from Mastomys natalensis, assembly GCA_021653895.1. Classification (NCBI taxonomy): domain Eukaryota; kingdom Metazoa; phylum Chordata; class Mammalia; order Rodentia; family Muridae; genus Mastomys; species Mastomys natalensis. The sequence goes on from JAJTUV010000560.1 coordinate 456,883, forward strand.
TAAGGTTATACAGCTAGAATTTTTAAGGTAACATAGGTTATTCAGTAAACTGTGGGTTTCTTTGCATCTTTTATAAATCAGAGGTTTTGGTGAAAAACTCAGATCTAGATCTTAACAAGATTTCTCCCTTTGGTGATCAATAGAAAAATGTAAATGGAAAGAATTATCTTTACAAAAAAATAGAGACATGTAAGAGAGCAACTGATCATGGGGTGCCCATATCCAAATGATAAATCTGCAAACCATCCTCTACACCTAAGGCTCAGGGAACATTCTAGAAGATGGTGGAGATGAGTATATAAGCCAGTGGAATATCTGCTGTAAATGGCATCTTAAATACATGGGAGTGGCACCCATGCGATCTCAAGAACACAGTCACCTACACAAGACCTGCACCATGGCATCATAATTCTCCATCCCAAGGTGGATGAGAGAAATCTCCAAATGCCCCAACTCTAGATGAAGAGCTGCAGGCATTAATAGCTGCTAATAGAGGAAGAATCGTTCATCTCCAGGGACATGCCTCCTGCTAGACTATCCAGTCTCCCATGCTCGGCCCTAATAGGCTATGTGATATATGCATATGAGAAACACTAAATGGACTGTGTGTGTGTGTGTGTGTGTGTTTACGCGTGTGTGTGCATGTGCCTGTATGTGACTGTATGTGTGTTAAACAATAATAAGGAAGAGGTCATAAATTTGAGGAAAGGAAACACAGAAGGAATTGGAACAAGGTGAAGTGGAGGCAAAAATGTGTGAAGCAGGCTTTATGAAGCCTAGGGCAAATGTGAATTTAATTTACGTAGATATGACACAGACATTATGAACCATTTATATTTTACATAACTTTAAGTTTTAAGTTACATTAAAAACTTACTAGAAATGCCTATCCGATTTACATATATCTATTATATTTACTTTTAAAAATCATCCCAAGGTTGTCATTTACATGAACTTATTACCAAAAATGGCCTTCATTTTGCCTTTGAAAAACTTAAAAGACAAGTGAGTGAGTGTGGAGTGGAACAGCTGCAGGCACTGTTCTGTTCTCTCTCCTCAGGGAAACTCACAATCTTGTGTTTTTCAACATCCAACCTGAGTTACCCTTGATGCTAACAATACCGATTATATGCTCACTTTAATTGGACTAAAAGTATATCAACAATTTTTAAACCCCTAGTCCCATGCATTTAAAAAAATCCCTGAATTTGGATGAACAATTATACTCCACAGTCAGATGCTTTGATTTAAGTAGCTAATTTTTTTTCTTTAGGTCCTTAGAACTGTTGTTCTTTTCACATAAAAAAAAAGCATACAACATCCAGAGAACATACAGACCCAAATGAATAGCAAAAAGCAGTTTGCACTTTAAAAATGGAATGAAACAGAACACTATAAAACTTTAAAGGAATTAAAGCACATGATCACTGGATAAGAACTGCTATCCTAGCCTGCTCCACAAATTAGAGGGATCTTTGCATGCACAGCCAGACCATGGTTCAAGAGTGAGGATGAATGCTGTGTGTGTGTGTGTGTGTGTGTGTGTGTGTGTGTGTGTGTGTGTGTGTTTACATGTGTGTGTTGAGGTCACAAGACATTTTTTAGGTTATTTTTAGTCTTAAACCATCACTACAATGATAAAACTGATTGAATATAACTAGCCCAACAGGAATGAAGGTATTTTAAGAGATGATTGTTTTTTTCTTTTTTCTTTTTTCATTTTTCATTTTTTTTTCAAGACAGGAGTTTCTTTGTGTCCTTGCTGTCCTAGAACTCGCTTTGTAGACCAGGCTGTGCTGGAACTCTGCCTCTGGCTCTTGAGTGCTGAGATTAAAGACGTGCACCACCACTGCCAGCTCAGAGGTTAAGAGCACTTGTTCTGACAGAAGTTCCAGCTTCACATAGCAACCATGTGTGGGAAACAACCTTCTCTAGCTCCAGTTCTAGATCCAATGCTCTCTCCTTTGGCCTCTTCAGGCATCAGGTGTACACATAGTGCACATACACACATGTAGGTAGAATCTACACACATGAAATAAACAAACAAATATTTAAAAAGAGAGGGATGGTTTTGCCCACCAGTTGGCTATCAGACTATCAAAACAATAGGTCCTACAAAACTGAAATTTCCCTCAAAAAATCTCAGGTGGGAGAAGGAAAAAGGCTGAAGCATGCGGCTACCTTGCAGGATCGGTTCCTCCAGAGCTGACAGTGAGCGGTGATAGGCTGGCACGCACTTTGACTTTTGACAGGGACTGCTTGGTTATACACACCTCTTGCTCTTTACTTAAACCTAACCCTAACCCGACTGTCAGGGTCCTAAAGATAGATTTGGGGCAAAGGATTGCTGGTACTAAATAGTTGTTCCTTTTCCTAATGTGGCCACATACGGTAAATCATTCTCTGCTTTTCAGTATTAAACGCTCACTAGTTTAAGTGGCTTCCTAAATGATGTCTGACAAGCTTACCTTTTAGAGATGCCATGGCCCAAGGTCTGACCCTAAAACTGACAATGAGTATGTTTCCTTATTATGATGGTTACAAGGTTATAGCAAAGTCCATTTGTGATGGACTTCACTAAAACCTCTGGTCTTCCCTTGTCCTTCGACCCCTAAAACCAAGTGAAGGTCTTGAGGGTAGTGTGTTATGTGAGTTGGGGTGGGTGCGTGGGTAGGGGTTCCTTCTTGAGCTTGTGTTCTGTATCATACCCCACCCACCTCGCAGTTCAGGTTTGCAGAACTGCAGTTTTTACTGGAGTGTGCGGAGAGTGTAAGGGTCTCTAGCCCTTCTCTCATCTTGGTCAGAGGAGGAGGCAGAGGGCACCCAATCTCTGCGGAGCCCTCTCAGGTCTGCATTCTGGGCAGATGGTTTCTGGGGCTGGCAGGGCACAGTCCACAGGCCTCAGGACTGTGAGACTGGAGTCACTTACCGCAGTGAAAAGAACCCAACAGCAGGGCTGCCACCACAGGCCACATATGGAGGTAGTTATTAGCCCCGAACTGCTGCTGTGAGCACGCGCTCTCTGTCCACTTCAACTGTTAGCACCTCGCGACTATTTCCAGCATCTGTGAGGATTCCAGTACATTCTCTTTCTTCCTTCTTAGTTGGTTAATGATTTCATCCTCTGACCAGGTTAGAGCAAGCAAGTAGCCTCATGCACGCGAATATCTTAAACTAGGGGAGAAAGCAAATGTGTAGAGAGGAACAGGCACCATTGCAGACAGATTGAGGAGCCTCTTACCAGAAGCGTTTCAGGAGCCTGGTGCAGACCTCTGTGCTGTATTTGAACAATGTGCTTGAAAAGTATGTTTAAAATGTGGCTTCAAGCCACAGTGTGGCCGTGTCACCAGAGTCAAACCCTTACTCGGAAGCAAAAATCTTTCTACATCTTTTATTTTTTGTAGTAAAAAATGATATGGCCAAAAAGCCAGACCCTAGCAGCTTCTCAGAGGAGTGCATATCCTGCCACCTCAAACCCCAAACACGCACTGTTTTGTTTTCATCTGCTGCAAAAAGATTCATTCTTATAGTGCCATCCCACACTAGTTAGATCAGACACGTCCTCTCAAATCCCCATGGGAGCAATACCATTTAGAAACAAAATAACCATTTTCTAAAATACTGTCTCAGTGTGTTGTATATTTATAATTGTCTCCTGCCTTTGATTTTTAAAACATTGAAATCTCTTCCCCAGCATTATCATTTTGTAAAATCAGAAGGGGTACCATATTCCTTCTTCAAGTTATTTCACAGAACTGGACAAGCAGCAGTGTGGTAGATAATCTGTGCTGTTATAAAATACCCTGACAAAACAACATAAAGAACCATTTCTTTTAGCTCACCAGCCAAGGTGGACTCCATGTTGGTAAGGGAGTCATAGCAACAGGAGCTGTGCCATTCCATCCAGAATTTAAAGAAGCAGAGTAATAAATGCAGTCCAGAATCCTAGTTCAGGAAATGACGTCACCCACAGTGTCTGCTTTTCCTCCCCTTAATTAATCTAATCAAGCAAATCTCCCAATCTCTCAGGTCATCCTGGACCTCATCAAGTTGATTATCAAGATTAACCATCATGGAAGGTATATTTTAATAGATGTCCGGATGTGATCTGAGGATAGAATTGCTTTGTAAGATTGGATCATGTCCAGCAGTCATTTCAGGAAGGAAATGGTTAATCATCATGGAGACAATGACTCAGATGGCAGCCTTGACAAGGCTATCGAAGAAGCTAACGGAGGCTCCTCCACCTGTTGCTGTGGTAGATTTGAAAGAGACATCAAGGGCATGTATCACAGAGCAGCCGGCAGCCTAAGTCTGTAGCTGGTCATGGAAGCAGTCATCCTCCCAAGAGCTGAAAAGTGAATAGAAAGAACTGTGTGCCCTGCAGAGGGGCGAGATCCAGAGTGTTACACTGGGAGGTACTGGGACCATGCGCTTAACTGTGTGTGTTAATGAAAAGGAGGCTATGAATTTGAAGCAGAGCAGAGCGGAGTATTGAGAAGAGTGTGGACACAGGAAAGGGAAGGGAGAAATACTGTGACTAAAATACAATCACAAAATTAACAGAAGACCCTTCCAATGCATGATTGGAAATAAACATGTCATCTTGCCTGATGTCTCCAGAGTGTTCAACCACAGTCTTGCTCTTCATAGAGATTCCATGGCTCCCTGCCTTCTCACACCCTGAGATCTCCAAATAATTCAAAACAACTTATCAGCAGCGAGACTCCTCTCGGTCATAACCCTAGGCAACACTTAAGCTCACTATAGCTCCTTTTCGGGCCAAGTACAGAAGGACTCCAATATTTAAGACTGCTTTTTGTATTCTTAGAGGGTCAAGTTTTCCAGGACAAGCAGCATGACTGTGCTTTGAAATTGGCTGCAGAGTAACTGTCCGCAATTTGAACTTGGAATGCTTCTCAGACTTGGTCACAACCTCAAAGCAGATCACATAATGGAATGTGAGGTTGAAAAAAATGTCAACAGTAAATGGTTCCCAGTATGCAGCAACCAGAATTGTTTCAAAATCCAACATGGACTAAATCCATGGTTCTGGCAGCCCTCACGCTATGTGGCACCAGGGGACATCACTGCAAGCCTTGAATATGAGCACACACAGTGTCCATGCTGTTTCAGCACCCAACACTAATACTGCCCAAAGGATCCCAGCTCTGACTTATGCTATGAACTCAGTGCTTCCTGTACATAACAAAGATTTCTGTCTTACAGAAATACGATTTAATCACAGAAAGCAAAGGCTTCCAACATTGTAAACACATTTCCTCATCACTTAAGTAAAATTAGTATGTTTTGAACTTGTATTGCATCAGAATGTTTATATTTAAAATTTTATGTGTGCAATGCTGAATTGAGTTCATGAAAAAAAGTTAAATTAATTTTGGCTTGGAATTAGGACAGAATTTCCAACAATTTCTGAAATGGCCATAAACATATTTCTGCCATTTTTCTTTTGTGTATTCATATAAAGCAACACTGACAATTATGAGATGAAAATATCAGTCCACGTTGAAAAAAATTCCGCAATAGTAAATGTTCAGTCAAGACCTAATTCATCATGTAAAATTAAGCAAGCATATACATTAGTATATAAATTTGCTTTTATCTTTACTATTTGGAAATTTTTTATGTATAGCAAAGAAATGTTTTAAAACAAAACTCTGTGATGTATTTATTTCTTAGTAAATGGTTCATTTGTATGCATGTTATACATACCTAGGATATGATGGGTAACAAAAGAAGTTCTGAGCTATATAAGATGTTATCAGATCATCAAGGGAAAGAATCCATAGTATTATAAATACATACATATATCACATGTGAGAGGCTTATATTCCCAGTCACTTATAACAGCATGATGACGAAGTGGGGAAGACATAATGTGAGGCTACATATATACATATGTATATATATGTATACGTATATACATATATATGTAGGTGGAATGGAAACAGATAGATGAATAGATAGATAGATGGATAGATAGATAGATAGATAGGATAGATGGATTATTAGATAGATAGATGGTTGGATAGATAGATGGATAGATGGATGGATAGATAGATAGATAGATGATGGATGGATGGATAGATAGATAGATGGATAGATGGATAGATGGATAGATGGATAGATGAATAGATAGATGGATAGATGATAGATTGATAGATAGATGGATAGATGGATAGATGGATAGATGAATAGATAGATGGATAGATGATAGATTGATAGATAGATGGATAGATAGATGGTTGGACTTGTTCTATATAGACAGACTGTACAGCTTCTGGTGGACTATGATATTTATTTACTTCCTTATTTATATTTTATAGATGCATTGTATTTGTGCGTATTTATGAAATACAATGTTATTTTTGTTTATGCATCAATTTGGTACTGAGATGATAAAAATCACTATTATGCCTAATTTTTATCATTTCTTTGTGGTTGATACAACAGGCTTCTATCCCTTACACCCCAAAATTCACTCCAAACACTTTGAGAACAAAGCAAAAGCTCTTTAATAGCATGCATAATGTTCTGGCTAACACCCAAAGAAAATATGCCCAGAACAGAATAATTTTTACTAGCTTATATAGGCCTTAAGCTTTAAATGTGACAAATACAGTCATTTAAAAATGTCTTTCAGGTCCTAGCCCCCAAGTCATACTTGGAGTAGTTTAAACAGAAACAGGAGACTGCAAGTCTGACTATTTGTGGGAGATTTTCACAATGAAGAAATTGTCACAATTACATTTCAAGTAGGCCAGTGTTGCTCTTTTCCAGTAGTTGTTACCAAGGCTTGTCCTGCCTGGCAGCATTATCCTTTTCCTAATAAGAAGACCGGGACTTAATGGTAGACTAGGATTTAATGAGCTGAGAGCTCGTTACCCAGTACCATCCCTTTGAATTGGGAACAGGGCCTAATTGGCAGAAATCTTAGTGAACAAATCTTAACAGAAATAGTCTCAACATACCTAAACTTTAATTTTGTTAGAGGTACAAGTTTTTTCCTACAGTTTCTAACAAGACTGTTTGCATGCTATCTGTTAGGTAAAAATGAAAATTCTAAGCACCCCAAAAGGGAAGACTCACTATGTCCAAGATGACAACTTGGGCTCTCCTCCAGCTGAACATTAATAGATTAAAATAAGAGGGATTGCTGGCAGCTAGAGAAAAGCTGGCCCTCTGAGACCGCGTGAAGTGGGTTTCTGGCTGCCAGAAAGGCCACTTCCCTTGACGTGTAACTGTGGTCACCTATCAAAGTCCATACCACTCTGCAGACCCCTTTGGTCCCAATTGGCATGCACCTGTGTGGATTTCAAAGTCTACTAGGCTCCTGGCCCTTCTCACCTCCTCTACCCTAAACTCCAAGGTTGCCCCAGTTTCCAGGAACCCTCCTCTCACCTTCTTGTCACTGTAACCTACATTATATTTTTCTATGGCCCATGATTTTTCCATGCTCAGCTTCTTTAGCCCTGAGGATGGCTAGTCTGCTTCATTTTTCTCTCTACCCCTGACTTTTTTCCAGATGCCAATGACTGTTCTCTCTCTCTCTCTCTCTCTCTCTCTCTCTCTCTCTCTCTCTCTCTCTTCTCTCTCTTTCTCTCTCTTTCTCTCTCTCCTTCTCTCTCTCCAATAACCTTCCTCCTAACCATAAGGTGATCAATTCAATGGTTTCTTTACTGTACTCTTGCTTACATTGCCTGTTCTTCAAGTTATATTAGAGGCAAAGCTTTTTTGGCTAGATTCTACTTTGTAAACTTCGTATTTCCTAAAGAAGTTTATTAGTAAATTAGTAAATCTTTCTATCTTAGTCACTGTTCTATTGTTGCTTAAAGACACCATTATCAAGGCAACTACTATAAGAGAAAGCATTTAATAGGGGACTTGCCTACAGTTTCAGAGGTTTAATTCATTGTCATCATGGGAAGCATGGCAGTACAGAGGCAGACAAGGTACTAGAGAGGCAGCCCTGTAGGCAGTCGTGTTTACAGTTGCAAAGTCGTACGACTAGCACCTGACAATGTAAGCAGCTGGCTTCCAGAGTGGCCAGCTCAGCTAAACTGGTAAACAAGTCCTTTGTGCATGCGTCAGCCTCGTGCCCTCCCGAGCGGGCTTATGCTAATGAAGTATTGGCAGCTTAACCTATCCTGAGAGAACACATCACCCAGCCCGCCTTGGGCAGTTATATAAGCAGCTCATTTCTGCTGCTTGGGGTCCCCGGCCATAAGTCAAGAGTCGTTCCTGGAATAAAGCTGACTGAGAAGGATACGATCGTGTCATGTCTTGCTTGCTGGTCAAGGCAGACGCGACATATGGTGGCCATACGGGGACCGAGGACTTCGCCTTTGTTGGATTCAGAACTCAGCAGCTAGAAACAGCAGTACAGGTATATTTGTTGCAATAGAAAGTGCCCGGTGAGTAGGGCCATCACAAGGTCCGCGGAAAAGCGGAGTCATAGAAAGTGCCCAGTGAGTGGGGCCGTCACAAGGTCCGCAGAAAAGCGGCGTCATAAGGTCCGTGGTCATAGGTCCATGGTAAAGTGGCAATTGAATCACAAGAGACCTTAGAAGTATCATGTTAGTGTTTACTGTTTGTGTTTGTTTGGTGTGGGTCTGTCTTGGTGTCGTAATTGTGTTTTGTCTGGGGTATTGGCGAGCATCAAATCAGGAAAGTGAAACCATGAGGAACTCACCATCGTGCCCCATGAGAAGTGCCTTAAAAGAACTAATGCGTGAAAGAGGCATTAAAATAAAAGAGGGATTTGCGTTGGATACCGGGTGACTTTATACCTTTGTGGGCCGTCACACGCACCTGGCCAGTGCCTATGCCGGTCCATTCTAACTCCCGGTCCTCCCTACCTTTTTCCCTACTTCTTGTGCTCGTAATGCACCCTGTATTGTCCCAAATCAGGACTCCCCTCTAATATACAGGGCCACAAACTTTACCTATATAAACTTATCCAGCTCTCTTGTGTCTCCTCTCTCAGGGGACTGTGTATTACTCCTTTGGTATATAACTCTTCTCAGTCTCTCAATCAGAGCCGCCTCCTGTCTGAGTACCTGAAAGAAAATTGGTCGAAAGAAGATGAGTACCTATCCAGGAGGCTCCTGTCGCAGATCACTACCCTGAATGGCACCCGCCTGGATCCCTTTACTTTGGAGGGGCTCACCACTTGGGTCAAGGATGCCCTCAATTTTCTTTAAAGAATGGGCGGGAGTATTTATCTGGGGAGCCGTTGTTCTCCTGGGATGTGGTTTCTGCCTTTGGTTCCTGTTGTTGTTTGCTCCGTGACCATGCTAGACATAAGGCTGTGGTTTACCAGGCGCTGACTGCCATGGAGGAAGGTACTCCCCAGGTATTTGGCTGGCCTCCCTTAGGGAGGCATAGTGGGGAGCTTTCTGGACCCGGTAATGGCCATCCAGGCATAATCCCTAGATCCTGACCATCTTGACCATTGCCAAAGGTGTACACTCATGAGGCTCCTACAGCATCACCTCAATGTTTCTGAAGCAGGGAGTACGAGGAGCGCCTCGACTAGAGATGTTCTCAATCCTGAGATAGATTCTCTGAAAGCATGTCCGAGTGCATAGAGGTTTTGTGCCAAACATACCTCTCCTGAAAAAAGGCACGAAGGCGGGTATGGCAGAAATATAAACTTTCCCATCACAATGCCTTCACTTTGCACAAGGGCTCGGACCTCTGTTTTCCACCGCTGACCTGCTGTGCTAGCAGCGACTTTCTAGGTGTGCTTTCAATTGCCTCATGCCAAACACCTAATGAATGAGTGCAAGCATTCTTGGATGTGGGATGCCTAAGGTCTAAAGAGTCCAGAGGTAACCTACTTTAAATTTAATAAATAAGGGGGAGATGTAGGCAGCCGTGTTTACAGTTGCAAAGTTGTACGACTAGCACCTGACAATGTAAGCAGCTGGCTTCCAGAGTGGCCAGCTCAGCTAAACTGGTAAACAAGTCCTTTGTGCATGTCAGCCTCGTGCCCCTCCCAAGCGGGCTTATGCTAATGAAGTATTGGCAGCTTAACCTATCCTGAGAGAACACATCACCCAGCCCACCTTGGGCAGTTATATAAGCAGCTCATTTCTGCTGCTGGGGAGCCCAGCCCTTCCCCTTCCTGGTCCAGGTCCCCAGCCATACGTCCCCATCCTAGGCCCCGTCCAGTTCCCCGTCCCTAAGTCAAGAGTCGTTCCTGGAATAAAGCTGACTGAGAAGGATCTGACCGTGTCGTGTCTTACTTGCTGGCCAAGGCGGACGTGACACAGCCCAGAGTTAAATCCTTATCTGTTAGCAGAGAGGGAGACTTTGGGCTTGGCATGGAATTTTGAAACTTCCAAACATACTCCCAGTGACACACTTCCTTCAACAAAGTCACACTTCCCAGTCCTTCTAATTCTTTCAAATAGTGCCACTCCCTGGTGACTAAGCATTCAAATATATGTGCCTATGAGTGCCATTTTTATTAAAATCACCACTCCTTTGCTACACGAATTTATTTCTTCAAGTTTCTTCCTATTTTATGTGAGAACATTGAAATTAATATATTCTATGAATATTGTTAATCATATACATCCACCATGCTATAGACTTGCAGAACACACCATTCTCTCCATCAAGGGGTAAGGCTCTCCTTCTTGTTGATTGACTTTCACCCCCTTGTCTCTCTACTCTCCCTAGTTTTTCGTAACCACAATTCTACTTGGTCTGTGGATTAAGTGCTAGCTTCCATCTGTGAGTAAGATGATGTGATTTACCTTTCTGTGTCTGACTTAATTCACTTACTGCTCTCCAAGTCCATCCAATGGCAGGATTTGTGCTTTCATTGTGGCTAACTAAAAAGGCAGAATATTCGATGTATACACATGCCAGATTTCTTATCCATTTGTTCATTGATGGTAATTGTGTTTGATTTCCTATACTGTTGAGATTAGTGCTGCTACTGTCAACAGTAGCCATAATAGAGTGTAGATGTCTTCTCTTTTGGATATGTACCAAATAGTGAGCTTGCTGGATCATACAGTTGATCTATTTGCAATCTTTCCAGGAAGCTCCATAAATTTCTTCACAAAGATTACTAATTTATGTCACTATGTACAGTAGTACATGAGCTCCTTTCTTCATATCGCTTTCCTCTTTTGGTACTTTTTGTCCTTTGGTAATACTGAGGGTTGTAATTTGAGTTTTCCTTCGGGAGCTCGCCACAAATGTCCACGGCTTGCAGTCTGCTCAGGATTCCTCCATCACTTACCCTTTGCACTCAGACACCAAAAGTTGTTTAAATGCAAATTGTCTTCCTGGAGGTTCAGATACTGTTATTCACTACTCTCTAAGCTTCGGTGCATTTATCAGCTTAGAAGAGAATATACCAGGTCTCTGCATAACAGAAGCAGGGCGCTATGTTTTAATAGTGACAAGTGGAAAAGGGAAGAAAGGGTTCTGAAATAGTACAGAAACTGTAGCCAAGGCAGAGCAGAAGACACTGGTGACAAGGTAGGGATCATGATGAAAGAAGGAAGCCTGAAAGCAGACAGTGGGACTTCTTCTCAAGCCAGCAGGTTGCTTATTCGTGGAGTTCCTAGACACGGTCTGTGTGCTGAACTGTTTGTGGAAACTCCTGCTTGGATACAGATAAATTTCACTAGTGCCAAGGCATCACCACTTCTGAGGACTTGTTCATCTAAGAAACCCATGAGCCATGTACTGGGGGCTATGGGTGTGGGTGGTAATCAGGAAAACAAAATGGGCAAAATCCTACCCTATAGAGCTTGAATTTTATTGGGGTTATGCAAAGACAGCAGACACAATGCATAGGAGGATTTACTATATTAAACGGTATTACAGCTGTGGAGAGTAAAAAAGTAAGTAAAAAAAAAAGTAAGTAAAAAAAAAAAAACCTAAGGTTGATGTTTCTCTCTCCCCCCCCCCTCTCTTTCTCTCTATCTCCACAGATATATGTGTGTGCCCTTGTATATGTGTGCATTTGAATATCAGAGTTCAATCTTGGGTGTTGCTCATCAGAAATAACTACCTTGTTTTTGAAATGGGGGTCAGGGGAGTGAGTATCTCTCATTGAGACCTGGGGCTTGTCAATTAGCATAGGCTGTGGGACCAGGGAACACCAGAGATCCACTGGTCTCCACTTCTTTAGCACTAAGTTTACCAGTACATACTACCTTACCTAGCTGTTCATAGGTTCTAGGAGTTCTGACTGAGTTATCTGCCCATTCCCAAGGCTACCATTTTAAAATAAGATGGTCAGAGAAAGCTTTCTAGAAGGGAGATGAATGAAGAGTGAACAAGCCAGGGAGTACAGTAGCAATGCAGTGTCTCCTGGCTTGAGGTTCTTTTTTCACAGAGCCAATACCCAGTCTTGATTTGTACCTGCCAACCCATGTAACTCTAAGCAAACATTTTATTGTTCATAATCTTGAATATAGTTGTGTCCAAAGATTTACAGACAGAAACATATAGTTCATGTCATATTGTGTGTTCTTTTCATAGTATAGTTAAAGTACAAAGATAAGAACAAATATGATTATAGAATATGATGTCCAAATTTATTTCATGAGACTCACTTTAAAGTGGTTTTGTTCTTGACAGTTTATTTCTGGAGAGTCTAGACTGGCCTTGAATTTATGTTCTTCCCACGACAGCTTCTGCTGTCAACTGTTCCAAGTGCTGGTGATAAGAAGTTGTGTTTAGGTCCTTGTTGGATGCAATGCTTCACAACTGAAGCATTTGATCTCCAAGATAGTTTTAGCCTCATTGTTTCTTTGTCGGGATAATCTGTTGTGATTCGAGATCTGCTTCCCTGACCTTGGTGATTGACTCTAAATCACTACTGATAGATACTGGGAGAGGAATTGAGGTCAAGGTGGAGCTGGACAGTCAGGAACAGGAGCCAAGAGACTGCAGGCAGTTATCATGGTGAGAACAGACACTTGAGAAGCCATTTAAAGGGGGAAACAAAGGCTATTTAAATCTTTGTAGGGGTGGATAGGGGTTTTCCGAGTGAGTATACCTCATTGGCTAGGGCCAGGGTACTGGGATGCCTCATTAGCATAAGGAAGAATTCCAGGTGCTGCTGGACATGACCTTCTAAGGGAGAGAAAGTTAAACTTAGCTACTGGTCTACATGTCCTCCTGAGGAGGGCAAAGGTGGGACCCATAGGCTACTTGCACAGGGACAAGCAGACCCCAGTCAGCATGGAAGTTATCATATGTCTGCCAAACTTAGGATAAGATTTCTAAGGTTTGGAAATGACTCAGGGGACTCCACTCTTAGTCCCGGACTGCTCCACGGCTCCCTGCCTACGCCTTGACTCCACAATTGTCTTGATGAAAATTTGATATTGAAGTCCTAAACTGTTACTGCTTTATTGTTTTGTCTCTCTTATTAGATGTAATAATGCTTGCTTTATATAATTGGGCACCCCGATGCTAAACGAGTATATATTGACAATAATTTCTTCATTGATCCATTGTCATCATACAGTGACATTCTTTGTCTCTTTCTAAGATTTTATTGGAAGTCTGTTGTATTTGATATAATCATAGCTGCTCCTGCTGTTGTATAACTCTCCAGGATTGATATAAGATGAACATCTACCTTTGAAGTGAATCAGTGCAGACAATCCAAAGAATAATGGGCATAATTCATCTTGATGAATAGAAAGATTTTATTAGATGTGAATTTTGAAATGATGAATGACTACATAATCGTGTTTCCAAAGTCAACTTCTGGTTACCAAACTCTTATTTTATATAGGTTTGAGTCTATAGAAGAGTTGATGCAAACTTGGTTTCAGACTGCTATTTAAGCAGAAGAGGTGATTGAAGGCTGAGTCAGCATAAGGTACAGACAAATCCAGAGATTGGGAAAATTCTATGTTAATGCTGTTAATGAATGTTTATTTAGGAGTTTTCTGATCTCACAAAACACTGCCCAACGATGGACAAGTAACCAGCTTAATGGAGGCTTCCTGCAGGCTGGGGACTCTGACTAGGAGTCAGAGAACTAGTCACAGTACACCTGCTGTTTGTACTATTTTCATGGTACATCTTTCTCAATACTTTTACTAAAGGATGTCATTACTGGTGAAGTAAGTTTCTCCAGCACTGCTAGTGGTGAAGACAAAGGGATTGTTGGGACTTGTTTGTAGAGATAATCTTTTGTACTGAATGGAAACATCATCTGTCAGTAAAAGGCTGATTAGTCAATGAGCTCAGGCAAGATTAGTAGGTGGGACATCCAGTAGAGAAAGGGGATTCAGGGAAAAGAGTCAGGCACAGCTATTCACCCTGAGACAAAGAAAAAGACAGTTGTATGAATCTGAGGACCAGGTAACCAGCCATGTGGCAAAACAAAGAACAAAATAAACAGGAATTAAAGATATGAGCTAGTTAGAGAACAGAACCAAAGCATTTATCATATAGAAGCTCAGAGTTGTTATTTCAGGAAACTTATGCACAGGTGGAAAAGCTTACAGTTACACTTGTTAACTGCTATCAACTCCAGGCTTAGGGAAAGATGCTGCCTCAGTGAATAATGTATAGAAAGTCACCTGATGCCCTCCTCTGGTTTCTGTGTACACACATAGGCACTTACATTTACTTGCACACACATGTTTGTACATATACATACATACACATAGATATAGACACATTACATACACAACACACACACACACACACACACACACACACACACACACACACACACATATATATATATATATATATATATATATATATATATATATATATTAACAAATACCCACAAGATTATATCACAGGTTTATCTTCAAGCCCAGAAGGTCATTCTTTTATACTAAAAGTATAGTTTAAACCTGCATAGAGTTCTGAATTTCCTCCTTACCACCATACATATACCATAATTTTCTTTTATCTGATCAGTTTTGCTGTAGAAGAAGCTGTCAATTCTACTTTAATTTATATCTACTAAGTTCTTTGCCTCCTAACATTCTTATTGGCTCTATTTCATCATCTCTCTTTGCTGATTCTCTCATTCAGATCAGGAATTACCTATTTATATTCCTGTATGTCATTAATTTTCCTTAAAAATTATTTTTTAAATTCTTTATTGGGATATTTGTGAACTTCCTTTGTCTTTTAATATCAGTTAATAAACAATGTGCTTGTTGGAGGGCCCATGTTCTTATTTATGTTTCTTGTATTGCCTTAGTGGTATGTGTGAATCTGGTGTGTCAGTGGTCTTGCTCATTTCCAAGGTGCCTTTCTTCGAAGGACTTTCTGCAAGTGACGTGAATTGGGCATCATCTTTATATGCTGTGTTGACCTTGGGTCCAGATGAAGGATTTAGTGAGATATCTGTAACTGGTCTTTTGGCTACCGCATAGGTTTTTTTCTTCTACCCTTCTCTACTCATTTTCTTCCATATTTTCAACCCCCTAACACTAGATAGGAGAGAAAATTGGATAGAGAGGGAAGGGGCAAACTATCTATAGACTATGTAGGCATAATGTTTTTGTATGCTATAAAATTTACCCTTGTCTTATTCAAATGCTAATTTCTCTGCCCTCATATCTTGTTTCAATCCAGACATGACACTGTAATGCTTATACGAAGACTCTCCTGTCTCATGTTTGTGTAAATTTACCGTGTCAATAATGCTGATCATCCAATGGCTAGGAAAAAGAATCAAGTGGAAGCTTCTGCCAGCCAGCCAGGGAACGAGAGAGAGAGAGAGAGAGAGAGAGAGAGAGAGAGAGAGAGAGAGAGAGAGAATTTTAGATCTGCCAGGGGGATAAAAAGATAAGCCATGAGCAGAGGATCTGAGAAGGCAACATGGGAAAAAAATTATCTGAAACCCAAAGAACCAGATCAATAATAATATGGAAGTATCATGGACTGGGGCTGGGAGGTAGGCAAATTAGTGTAGGAGGTTAAGGTAGATCATTTCACTGCTCAGCTATTGAGGTATAGATTGAAATAAATCTTGGTTTTTCTGTGTGATTATTGGAGACTAGCAAGGATAAAGAAATATAGCCAACAGACTATTTTACTAATTTAATTTATATTGAAGTAATTAATTTTACTACTTCCTGCTGATTAGGGATATTGAGTTTCTTGGGGGGAGTTTCATCTTCATCATCAGCATATCTAATTTCTTCTTTGCATGTGACTACTTAACAAACAGCAACCAATAGTAACAAACTACCAACTAATAACCCACCTCCAAAACCAAGTACCCATGCCTCCCAGGATCTTAGCATTTATATACCTTCTTAGAAGTCCCCAGAATTCCAAATATCACACAATTGCAGAAACTATTGGTCAATGGCAGATAGAAAAATCATGCCACCGCTAGAGCACGAGGTAAATCATAGTCAGCTGTTGTGGAATAGTCCCATATTCGACACCTGGGATTAAAACAATACATATCCCAAATATTTATGTGTTTTCCTTAAGAAACAAAAATTTTCACCACAGTTATCTCTAGAATTTATTAATCTATTTGGCAAGGTCTGCCAGTGAAGAATAAAGATGGATCATAGAGGCACATAATGTTGGAATGTACCAACAACTGAAATACAGATCGTGTAGGGAGAGTGAGACCATTGCCATTTTGTATGACACATGCATGCATTTTTCCTGGCTCAGGGAAGTTTCCGTGTGTTATAGAGAATGGGACCACATTGGTTAACTAAGCTGGATATAGTACAACATGTCTGCCACTAATGTAGGGGAAGATTGTGTGGATGCTACCTTACACCAAGATCCACAAAAGACATCTGCCAATGTCTGAGGATTACTCAATGATCTCATGGTGTTTCTATTGACTAATCTATATATGGAGTGCTTCCCAGCGGCTTTCTCCTGCTTCTCAGGACCTCAGGAAGCTGAGCTACTGGGTCTGGACTACTGAATCACTTCTTGGAATTCCAAGATCAGCAAGGGAGCCTAGTTGCTTCTTTTAGAGGACTGAACCATTTAAGGCAGGTTTCTCAGTGACCTTACAGAGCTGTGGATATGTGAGCAAGGCCAGTATTGTGTTTTCCTGGGCCTCTGCCAGCTGAACTCCTCAAAGTGGGCAATCAAATTATCTCTTTACAGATGAAGGATGTTGACAAGAACTGTGTATCTGCTTCCTTATACAATCTGTTCATGTGTGGTTTCTCATTTTTTATCTGAGATGAGGGTGGTAAGATACGGAGTAGGGTAGCTCCATGAGTGGACACTATCCTGAGATAATGAACAAGAAGAAATGGACAGGGCCACCTTGATATTTTCTGAGAGTCTATGCAGCCTGACTGTCTCAAGGTAGGCTTTAAAGATGATAAATGAGTAGAGAGATGGTAGG
Organism: Mastomys natalensis; assembly: GCA_021653895.1. Taxonomy (NCBI): domain Eukaryota; kingdom Metazoa; phylum Chordata; class Mammalia; order Rodentia; family Muridae; genus Mastomys; species Mastomys natalensis. Next base: position 474,260 of record JAJTUV010000560.1, read on the forward strand.
TAGTGGTTTCTGGTTTATTCAAAGGACTGGGAATATGAAATTGTTTGAGATCATTCATTAGAGTCTTTGTGAAATTACATACGTATGGTATCAAGGTGTCTTTGTGCATCAAGAGCCCTTTCCTCACCGATAAGCCAAAATACGACATCTGTTAGGATTTACAGGATGCACTAAGAAACCCAAGAAACAGTTGAACAACTCTGTCTAGTAGATAAGCTTCCTGTCACCCTTTTAAGGCAATGGGAAGCCAATCTAATCAATTTAATAAAACATCCCTTTATTTAAGACTGGTCCTGAAAAGTACAAAGAAGACTGGTGAGCTCAGTTCACATACCAGGCTACCATGTATTTCTGTATTCTTCTGTTACATCTCTGTATATTCCCACTGCTCCAATACTCTAATTCAACAGTCCTGTAAGATGGCTATTTTTTCTCCCTGTTCTTTGGTTCTGCATGGAGAAAAATTAGCTAAGAACTTTTGGTCAATCATATTTCTTTCCCAATCCCAACTTCTATCCTACTTAGACCACTCTGACTTAGGGTGTATCTTTTCCTAACTTATCAACTTGCATAAATAACTTTGTTATTGTTGTTCTCCTTTTGGAAGTAATACTGGACTATCAAGAAATACCCACTATACACAACCCTTCATGATCTTCTAAAACAAAATGAAAATCTCTGAAGAGATAACTAACTACATGGAAATGGAAAACAAATGTTACCACATGCAATTCAGAAAAATAAGATAGATTGAAGTAAACTAGCAATAATGACAGCAAATTAATATGCACTATGTGCAAATAATAATTAGAAACTACAAAGGAAGAACAAACACTCCATAAAGAAAGAAGCACAATGAATAACCAGAAAATCCAACTCATTTAAGAAGCAGTAACTGATAGGCATTTGAAAAGATGCTTAAATTATTTAATAAGAAAATAAAATTAAGATAGCAATGAAATATGGTTTCATACCTGTGAGACTGTCAGATATGAAATCATATTTAATTAGTACATAAAATATGAAATAAATGAAGAATTTTTTTAAAAAAATTAGTAATTCAAGAAAGAGAACACATTCAAAAATGATTGATGAAATTGTTAATTGATACTGCTTCTTTGGAAAGTGATCTAGCATCTTCAAATTTTACATGCCAATTTCCTTTGATTTAACATTATATTCCTGGGACATTTTCCCAAGTAAAGAAAAACATGAGTAATGGCTCATGTATAAGGATTTGATTCCAACATTTTTCATAATGGCAACAAAATCTAGAAGCTTCAGAGGAGAATTATTGAACAAATTATGATCCATAAGTTGTGTTCATTTGTAATTATGATCAAAATATCATAATGAGATATCACATAGCAATTAAAATAATAAATTAGAGTTGTAGCAGTTAATTTATTTTTTGAGCAAGAAAAAGCAAGATGTAGAGGCCTATATATAATTGATTCTATTTTGTTAATCAATGCCTGCCAATGTATTGCTATTTACCTGAGCAGACACACATGGAAAAAATATTGAAGAATTGCAGATTGTTAACCTGAACTGTGCATTAGGTGGGTAAAACAACAGGGGGGATAGTAGGCAGACAGTGGAAGAATGAAAGACTTGCTATGGATTAGGGAGAGAAAAAAAAAAAAGCTAGCCAAAACCCACTAATAGTTTAAAATGTTTGGCTTATTTATATCCAATATAGTAACAGAGACTATGTATAGATAATGTCATGTTTATTTATAGAAACACATGCTTAAATCCAATCCTAATTTATAATGAAAAATATTGACCAACATCTTTATCGCAAAGTAATTTATTATATAAAATGCATATTTATTCAAGAAAATTGGAAATGCAGACATGCTAAATTGTTTTTTAATACTCCACAATCCCATGACTGATGGATAAGCACGTGTAAGTGTTTATTATTTTTAAAAAGTAGTAAGTAATATTATAAACTTTGTATATTGATATACATGGTGCACTTTCATAAATCATTTAATTATGGGTAACATCAACAGTAACTCATTCTTTCCCAGAAGTACAGGATTGCATACTCTAAAAAATATAAAGGTATTAATTTGTATCCATACAAGTCTTTCATAAATTATCTCAAATTGCCAAATTAAAAATGCCAAGAAAAGGCAAGCACTATGGAAGAGGGAGGATTCGAAAGTCTTCTTTGGGACTTTCTTTTTTATTTTTATTTATTTATTTATTTATTTATTTATTTATTTATTTACTTTTATTGGAACTTTTATTTACATTTCAGATGTTTTCCCCTTACCCCCTTTGCTCCCTCCCTCCCAGGAACTCACTATCCCTTCCCCCCTCCTCCTGCCTCTATGATGGTGTATCTACACCCACCCTCCCCAGTACCTCACCTCCCCACCCTCGAATACCACCCCCACGATGTCCAGCTTTCATGGGACCAAGAATCTCTTCTCCCACTTATATATAGCTCCCTTGCATATATAGCTGGGGCCATGGGTCCGTCCCTAAGTGTTCCCAGGCTGGTGGTTTAGACCCTGGGAGCTCTGGTTGGTTGGTATTGTTGCTTTCCTCATGGTGTCGCGAATCCTTTCAACTCCTTCAGCCTTCACTCTATCTTCTCCATTGGGAACCCCATGATCAGTTTGATGGTTACCTGTGAGCATCTGCCTCTGAGTATGTCAGACTCTTGCAGACCTCTAAGGAAACAGCTATATCAGGCTCCTGTCAGCATGTATATCCTGACATCCACATCAACCTCTACCTTTGGTGACTGCACATAGGATGGATATCCAGGTGGAATGGTCTGCAAACGGCCCCTCATTCAGTTTCTGTCCTGCACTGTGTCTCCATATTTGCTCCCTTGAGTATTTTGTTACTCCTTCTAAGAAGGACTGAAGCCCCCCCCTACTTGGTCGTCATTCTTCATGAGCTTTATGTGGTCTGTGAGTTGAATCTTGGGTGTTTCAAGCTTCTGGGCTAAAGTCCAATAATCAGTGAGTGAATACCATGTATGTTCTTTTGTGATTGGATTACCTCACTCAGGATGATATTTTCTAGTTCCATCCATTTATATAAGAATTTATCGAATTCATTGTTTTTAATAGCTGAGTAATATTCCATTGTGTAAATATACCACATTTTTTGTATCCATTTCTCTGTTGAAGGGCATCTGGGTTCTTTCCAGTTTCTGGCTATTATAAATAAAGCTGCTATGAACATAGTGGAGCATATGTCCTTGTTATGTGTTAGAGCATCTTCTGGGTATATGCCCAGGAGTGGTATACCTTGGTCCTCAGGTAGTGATATGTCCAATTTTCTGAGGAACCGCCAGACTGTTTTCCATAGTGGTTGCACCATCTTGCAATCCCACCAACAATGGAGGAGTGTTCCTCTTTCTCTACATCCTCACCAGCATCTACTATCACCGGAGTTTTTGATCTTAGCCATTCTGACTGGTGTGAGGTGAAATCTCAGGATTGTTTTGATTTGCATTTCCCAAATGACTAGGGATGCTGAACATTTCTTTAGGTGCTTCTTGGCCATTCATATTTCCTCAGTTGAGAATTCTTTGTTTAGCTCCATACCCCATTTTTTAATAGGGTTATTTGGTTGTCTAGTGTCTAATTTCTTGAGTTCTTTGTATATATTGGATATTAGTCCTCTATCGGATGTGGGATTGTTTAAGATCTTTTCCCAATCTGTTGGTTGCCGTTTTGTCCTATTGACAGTGTCATTTGCCTTACAGAAACTTTGCAATTTTATGTAGTCCCATTTGTCAATTCTTGATCTTAGAGCACAAGCCATTGGTGTTCTGTTCAGGAACTTTTCCCTTGTGCCTAGGTGTTCGAGGGTCTTCCCCACCTTCTCTTCTATTAGTTTCAGTGTGTCTGGTTTTATGTGAAGGTCCTTTATCCACTTGGATTTGAGCTTCGTACACGGAGATACAGAGATACGAATGGATCGATTTGCATTCTTCTGCATGTTGTCCTCCAGTTGAACCAGCACAATTTGTTGAAAATGCTGTCCTTGTTCCACTGGATGGTTTTAGCTCCTTTGTCAAAGATCAAATGACCATAGGTGTGTGGGTTCATTTCTGTGTCTTCAATTCTATTCCATTGATCTTCCTGCCTGTCTCTGTACCAATACCATGCAGTTTTTATCCCTATTGCTCTGTAGTAAAGCTTAAGGTCAGGGATGGTGAATCTTCCACAAGTTCTTTTATTGTTGAGAATAATTTTCGCTATCCTGGGTTTTTGTTATTCCAAATAAATTTGAGAATTTCTCTTTCTAGCTCTGTAAAAAATTGAGTTGATATTTTAATGGAGATTGCATTGAATCTGTAGATTGCTTTTGGCAAAATGGCCATTTTTATCTATATTAATCCTGCCGATCCATGAGCATGGGAGATCTTTCCATTTTCTGAGATCTTCTTCAATTTCTTTCTTCAGAGACTTGAAGTTCTTGTCATACAGATCTTTCACCTGCTTGGTTAGGTTCACCCCGAGGTATTTTATATTATTTGTGACTATTGTGAAGGGTGTCATTTCCCTAATTTCTTTTTCAGCCTGTTTATCTTTCATGTAGAAGAAGGCTACTGATTTGTTTGAGTTGATTTTATAACCTGCCACCTTGCTGAAGTTGTCAGGTTTAGGAGTTCTCTGGTGGAGGTTCTGGGGTCACTTAAGTATACTATCATATCATCTGCAAATAGTGATATTTTGACTTCTTCCTTTCCTATTTGTATTCCTTTGACTTCCTTTTGTTGTCTAATTGCTCTGGCTAGGACTTCTAGTACTATATTGAATAGGTAGGGAGAGAGTGGGCAGCCTTGTCTAGTGCCTGATCTTAGTGGGAATGTTTCAAGTTTCTCTCCATTTAGTTTGATGTTGGCTACTGGTTTGCTGTATATTGCTTTTACTATGTTTAGGTATGGGCCTTGAATTCCTGTTCTTTCCAAGACTTTTACCATGAAGGGATGTTGAATTTTGTCAAATGCTTTCTCAGCATCTAGTGAGATGATCATGTGTTTTTTTTCTTTGAGTTTGTTTATATAGTGAATTACATTGATGGATTTCCAAATATTGAGCCATCCCAGCATTCCTGGGATAAAGCCCCAGCCCCAGCCCCCCACTGCTGCATATTTCTATTCATTTTCCCGACCCGACCCTCTGGACTTCTCTCCTGTCTCTTTTCATACCTGATCCTGCCCGCCTTTCCCCTTTTCCCTCCTCTCTCTCTCCTAGATCCCTCCCTCCCTCTACATCCTGTGATTATTTTGTTCCCCCTTCTAAGTAGGATTAAAGCATCCACACTTTGGTCTTTCTGCTTGTTAAACTTCATATGGTCTGTGAGTTGTATTGTGGATATTCTGAGCTTTTGGGCTAATATCCCCTTATCAGGGATTTCATTCCATGTGTGGCCTTTTGTGTCTGGTTTACCACATTCAGGATGATGTTTTCTAGTTGCATCCATTTGCCTGCAAATTTCACAAAGTCATTGTTTTAATAGCTGAGTAGCACTCCATTGTGTAAATGTACCACATTTTCTGTATCCATTCTTCCACTGAAGGATATCTGGGTTGTTTCCAATTTCTGGTTATTATAAATAAGACTGCGATGAACATAGTGGAACATGTGTTTTTGTTATATGTTGGAGCATTTTTTGGGTATATGCCTAGTAGTAGTATAGGTCCATCTTCAGTAGAACTATTTCTAATTTCTGAGGAACCATCAGATTGTTTTCCAAAGTGGGTTTACCAGCTTGTATTCCCACCAGCAGTGGAGAAGTGTTCCTCTTTCTCCACATCTTCACCAGCATCTGCTGTTGCCTGGCCATTCTGATTGGTGTGAATTAGAATCTCAGGGTCATTTTGATTTGCATTTCCCTGATGACTAAGGATGTTAGACATTTCTTTAGGTGCTTCTGTGCCATCCGAGATTCCTCACTTGAGAATTTTTTGTTTAGTTTGTTCCCCATTTTTTAATAGGATTCTTTGGTTCTCTGCAGTCTAACTTCTTGAGTTCTTTGTATATTTTGGATATTAGCCCTCTATCAGATGTAGGGTTGGTAAAGATCTTTTCGCAATCTGTAGGTCCCAGATAGCAGGGAAGCAAGAGGTTCTGAGGACCCAATGAGGATGGTATTAATGGAAATAACCACCAAAGGGGAGATAGAACCTATAGAGTCCACCTCCAGTAGATAGGCATGGCCCCCCAGTTGAGAAATGGGGTCATACACTATCTCAAAAGTTTTAACAAAAAATGGAGCAGAGACTGAAGGAAAGGCCATCCAGAGATTCCCCCACCTAGGGATCCATCCCATCCGCAGATACCAAACCCGGACACTATTACTGATGCCAAGAAGTGCTTGCTGACAGGAGTCTGGTATAGCTGTCACCTGAGAGGCTCTGCCAGTACCTGACTAATAAAGATGCAGATACAGCCAACCATTGAACTGAGCACAGGGACCCTAATGGAAGATTTAGGGGAAGGATTAAAGGAGCTGAAGGGGATTGCAACCCCATAGGACAAAATCAACTAACCAGAACCCCCAGAGCTCACAAGGGACTAAACCATCAACCAAAGAGTATACATGGATATGTCCATGGTTCCAGGTACATATGTAGCAGAGGACTGCCATATTTAGCATCATTGAGAGGGGAGGCCCTTGGTCTTGTGAAGGCTTGATGCTTATAATAGGGAGATGCTATAGGGGTGAAGCAGAAGTGGGTTGGTGGGTAGGGGACCACCCACTTAGAGACAAATGAGAGGAAAATGGGATGGAGAGTTTGGGGAGAGAAGACTGGAAAGGGGGACAACATTTAAAATGTAAATAAAATAACCAGTAAAACAAACAAACAAAAAACAAAAGTCTTTTTTTTTTTTTTTGTAAATTGATGGCAGTGCTATGTACAACACATCCCTGTTTATCTCCTTCAACTCCCTGATATATTCTGTCGTAGTATATGACACTGACCATTTAGTCTGGGTAAGGAATAATAAATTGACTGTACTATAAACTGTGTTTGAAAGGAAATTAAAAATTCTGTAGCTTTGAAGGGATTTAGTAACTGTCTGTAGTCACTGATGCACAATGACTTGAATTTGTGCTCTGTGTATTACAGAATTTACTCAACTGTATAACGATTTGTGATGATCATTTGGATGTTGCAACTGTTCACAAGATATAATTCTCAGCTGTTTTTCTAAAGAAATATATTACTTACTCAATATCCAAGTCCCCATTTTGATGCATATTCCTTGTTCAATCCAAGGAAGAAGTTATCTTGACTTACAGCTCATGGGTAGGAATAATGATACCACCAGGCAAGTCTGAATCTTCAGCAGCCACATCTAGCTTCTACTACTACCAAATGCCAACTAATCACATCGGCATCTCTCAGTAGTTTCTTTCATCAGTTTCCACCATTGCCCTCATTGTATATATCTCCCTTCTTCTCTCCATATGCCCTTGGATTCTGTGGTTCTAGATCTCTCTTCCTGATTAGTCAGGAATGGGAACATATTTATAACTGCTGACAACTGATCCTCTGGCCTTGTCATCTGAACACTGGGGTAGTTAGTTTTCTTTGCACGTGAACTTTTCAGATTCCCTACAGTTCATTAAAACTCATGATAAACTGCTTTCTTTGGATGGACCAGTTTCAAATGTCTTATTGTAACTGCAAATCACTTTTTCCTAGCTCTGAGCATACATTAAAGCAGCCTAGATGATCTCAAAGGACAATTGGAAGACATTCAAGTCTACATCCTACAAACCAACAGTAGCCCAGAGACTGATATCTCTCTCAATCTCATATTGCCTGGGATTTCTGTGAGATGAATGTTGACTGTCAATTTAACCATGCCATTAAATAATCATTCCTGGAAGCAATGACAATCATCTTGAGTGGGTTGTCATATTGGATCATTTTGGTCAAAACTGATGAATTATGCACTATTTGGTAAAAACTGATGTAATTATGCACTATTATCTTCACCGTTTATTTCTGCCCTCCTAGCTATTAGATAATAAACAGATTGAGGATAGGAATCTCCCTGTTATCTTTTCTTTTCTATCAATCATAACAACATCATGAATTAATTTATTTTGGAGAATAGTTATGGAAAATTAGGCCAATGTAGTGAGCAGTGGTTCTGTAAAAGATACCTGTAATGGAAACTTTCACTTTTTCATTACTTCTCAAATTTATTATAATTTTTTTTAGAAAGCCTTTTGCCCCAGAAATACAATTTCAGGCTTCAAGTCTGTGAGAAGCAATTCAAACTCAAGACTGTAACAGGGTAGTCCCTCCTTTGGTAACACTTTGTTACCCACTTGCTAATTCATGTAGGTACTCGAAGGCACAGAACCTTTGATAGATGGTGGAAGGGATGGATAGCTAAGTCCTCTTGTGGATATACATTTTAAATTTTCACTTGTAAGTGGAAGGAGTTTAACAGAATTACCAGAATAATTGTAGATTGTAATAATTACAAGCCCAGCTTTCCAATTTCAAACCTTGTTTTCATTGGGTCAGAGGAGATAACTCAGTTGGCAAAATATGATCTGAATTTGGTTCTCCAGAACCCATATTAAAAATCCAAGCAGCCGAGCGGTGGTGGCGCATGCCTTTAATCCCAGCACTTGGGAAGCAGAGGCAGGCGGATTTCTTAGTTCGAGGCCAGCCTGGTCTACAGAGTGAGTTCCAGGACAGCCAGGGCAACACAGAGAAACCCTGTCTTAAAAAAAAGAAAAAAAAAGAAAAAAAGAAAAAAAAGAAAGAAAAAAATCCAAGCACTGTGGACTGTGGCTGTGGACTGTTCCTATAACCCCAGCACTGGAGGGGTAGGGACAGGTGGCCTCTGAAGCTCATTGTTCAATTAAATTAATAGCTTTAAGTTCAGTGAGAAATCCTGTCTCAAAAAATAAAGATGGAGAATTACCAGGAAAAGACATTGTCTCATAAAACCTAAGTATAAATTAATAAAAGCAAGTATTTAAAAAACTAAAAAAAATGTATATTTACTGAATTTAATTGAACACCTAATACTCTAATTTTACTCCAGACATATATCTGACTATCTGTAAAGGTGTTATTGCTTTTTTATAATTTATATAATTATCCCAAGTAATGACATAAAATCCAAAGGATAGAAAACAGTAAGAATTATATAATGATAGCATAAGTTTATATTTTATATGACTGTTAGATTCACTCAATATATTTAGTGTGCATATTTGTGATAAACTTCAGCAGTCACAAATTACAGGTTACTTTTATTCAAATTATGCATCAGTAAGTCTAAGGAATATTATTACAGCTAATATTTAGTCTCTGTCTGAGATATTTACTGGATTATGTGGGAGAATATACTTGCCTTCAATATTAAAGTAAAAAAAAAAAAGTCATCTTAAATCCCAGCCTTACTCAGCTTATTTTTATAAGTCTTATGTCATCAAGTTTTTTTGGACTCAGCTACATCCTTTCCAAGCCTTCAGTATGGCTGCACTGCCATCAACAGTAAATGCAAGATAATCATCTATTTATTTCCCCATGGCATAATGATCTGTAAATCACGGCACACTGGGATCTTGAATATTAAAGAAATTTTAGTTGTAAAGTTACAACAATTCTCAGATATTGAGATAGAACAGTTCATTTTTCCTGACATGTATTTTCATCAAAATTAAACAACTTGTATAATTTTTCCTAGCCATTTCAGTCTTCTTCATATAGTCAAGCAGTTGATTTTATATACTCATTATACATCTAGATTTTTGCTTCTCATCAGATGTTGAGCATGAGGTATTGAAGAATTTTTTTTTTTTTTTTTTTTTTGGCCACTGCTCCCAAGTGCTGGGATTAAAGGCGTGCGCCACCACTGCGGCAATGTTTCAGCTTTTTTTTTTTTTTTTTGTTTTTCGAGACAGGGTTTCTCTGTGTAGCCCTGGCGTCCTGGAACTCACTCTGTAGACCAGGCTGTCCTCGAACTCAGAAATCCACCTGTCTCTGCCTCCCAAGTGCTGGGATCAAAGCGGCGCCACCACCGCCGGGCAAAGAATTTTAACTGAGTATATGTTTAGTATAAGAATATTGTAGTCAAAGATACTTATATACACAACTGCAATTGAAGTGGGCCTCTAGTTAGCAAATGAGCCAAGGGGAAGAGAAAGAAAAGCAAAGGAATCCACCAGAGAGCACTAGAGAGGTGGGTATTCCAGAGCATGGGTGGCAGTACAGACTCAAAGTTCCCATTAGAAAATGCTGTTGTATCCAGGGTGCTCCTCAAACCCATCTCCACCCAACTTAAAAGAGGGGACTTCTGCCCCTAGACCAAGCAGAGAGAGGCTACCCAGAACCCTCTCTGACTGGTGATCTGAATTCTTGCTTAGGCTGCGAGGCTAAGCACTGCAAGGGAATATAAATAAAACTTAAAAATATCTATGTGGGTTCCCTGAGGGACAAACCTGACTGCATAGGGGTTGATGTCAAAAGTATCCCCTCTCTAGGAAAAAGACATCAGGATGGGTATGGCCCTCATGCCTCACTGGACAACGACAGGAGGACCGGAGCCATTACAAGGTCCCCTTCAATTATTGGAGGTCAGGCCTCTATCCCCACCTTCACAAGAATAGAATCGCCAAGGCCCTTCTATACTTAGAGAAGGGAGGAGATGTCAGGAGCAGCCCTGCATATATACTAAAGGCCTAAAATCAGCCATAGGCCTAAAGTCAGCAATAGGCCTGACCTACATACATGCTAACACAAAGTCTTGGGTCTCTGTGGAAAAACACTGAAAACAGAAGGCTATAAGCTATTGTAAACAGGCAGCTTCTGTGGAAATTTACCAGCCTGAGTAGTCATAGATCTTGTAAATAGGCAGCCTTGGTGGACAGTACCAACTTAGATAAGGACAAGTGAATCACTGGCAGAGCCATAGTGAATCTACACCCAGCTGATACCCTGTTCTGAAAGGTATCTGTACTCCCCCTGAACACCTATGCTCCAGTGCCATTCCCTTCTCCACATCCTGCCTTTTGTGTTTATAACCTCTGTGTAAATAAGTAAATTACGATGTGATTTAAATAACTAAATAAAAAAAGAAAGAAAGACAGAAAATGCATCTGCAAGATGTTACCAAGGAGCCGCACAGGAAAAAACGAGACAGTAGGCTGGGAAGAGGAAGAGACCTTGGAAGAGGTCCAGAATTTTGGAATATAAACTACATTGCCTGGAGACCTAGAATCCCAGTACTAATTACCTGTCAAAAGGAGACTTTCAAAAAATAATTTGTGCCATGCTCTTGATTTGTAATTCAATTCAACATTCTAGCATTCCTCTTAAAAACAGATAAAGCTACCTTTACCTTCTGCACCTATAGACATCTAAGCTTCTATAAATAAATGCAATGTATATCTTACAGCTATATAAACAGTGGTAACTTGTTCATATACATGAAGTATTTAGGAGCTTTGAGTTGGTGAAACTTTCTGAGTGAAGATGGTAATGGGATTCTAGAGTAGCATGACTGGGAGGTGTCAGGCTTGTCTGTGTAGTGTTTCTAATTAAGAACATCATGTAACACGTACCTAGAACTGTTACATTCACCAGGTATTATGATTCAAGTACCCTCAGTTTGCTGCTTCAAGGCATGTGCTCCAGCGTGTTTGGAATAGTTCAAGTGTTTGGTAATTCTCCTTCCTCTGCAGAAATCTCGAGGAATACATTCTCATTTACAGGCATTTTGTCTTCAGTTTTAATAACAGAAGAAGCTTTGTCAATAGATGCTCTGTGTTTGTTTACTTGGAGGAATAGTAATATTTTTCTTATTACTTGCATCATGGTTTCCCAGCAATGGGAAGTTTGAAAATAAACACACATAATAAAGTACCTTGATGAAGACCTCAAGGGAATCTAATCAATTATAATGAGGCCATCTTGAAAAACTCATAGGGGTTCCTAATATGAAAATAACTTAATTCTTAACAATTTACTTAATAGCTCTCAATACAGCTTCTGCTTATTGCTAAGGCATTAAACCCTAATACACAAAGACACTCTTCCCCCATATAAAATGTATTATTTATTTCTGGTTAAAAGAGATGAGATTGCTCTAGCCAGCAGGGAGAGAACTGGGAAGAATGGGACCTCCTGGGAGAGATAACCATCCAAACAGATGATCCCCTTGTCTCTAATTCTTCTGCCAAGGTACAACCATTATTTGCCGATTCCCCCTGTTGTCTTCTGCTATGATTTAAATGTGTCCCCTAGTGTTCATGTGTTGGAAACTTAATCTCCAAATTATCACTGGTGTTTTGAGAAGAGACATTTCCAAAATGACTCAGTGATGAAGGCACTGGCCTGATGAACATATTCCACACATGGATTCATGATTTATTGAAGGCATGTCTTTCTTATAAAAGCAAACAGGCTCTCTCTGACACACTTGGGGAGACTTTGGATAAGCTCACCTCTGCCATTTTAAGAAGCAGCAAGTCCTCAAGAGATGTACAAAATGCTGGCACTTTGCTCTTAGACTCTCGGTTTCCAGAACTTGAAGTAAATAAGCCCTTCTACTATTTAATTTCCCAGTATGTGTTAGTTAATTATAACAACAGAAAACAGACAAAGACTTCCCTGTGAAAATGTCCTGTGTTATAGTTTTCATGTCCCTCATTCCCTAAGCAATTTACAAAGCAAAGCTATTCACCAACTTATTGGACACAGGAAATAGAGTATACAAACATTTTCTGAATAGGAATAAGAGTAGTTAACACTGAATAGGAATAAGAGTAGTTAACAGTGCATCAGACGACATCAGACAATTGAGTTGACTTTTGACTTTTTAAGATGGCAATCTTTAAGCCATCTTAAGAGATAAAATAAGAACCGAACCAGTGGCCTGTCAAAGACTGAAATAAATCAATTTAGTTAGAGATATTTTAATGGCAAATATTAGAAGTCCGTAAAATTATTTAAAGTTAAGGGGAAGGGCTGGAAATTGATGAGAAATGGTACAGAAAGCAAAGGTGGGGCTTTCTGTAAGTCTCAGTAGATACTATCAATGGGAAAACTACTTAGGACATAAACAATCTTTTTCTCTTTCTTTGGTCTCTTATTGCTCCTCTCATATTCATGATTCCATTTCTATTAGTACTTTCATTGATTATCCTGTGTTATGGTTCAGATATTAAACTGAACCCCTAAAAAGCTGAGGTATTGAACATTTTGTCCTTATCTATGGATACAATTATTGAAAGTTGATGGCACTATAAAGCTTCCCCCTTTATTAGTGGATTAATCCATTGATTTATTCATAACCTGATTCCATCATTAGGAGGTAGTTTGAGATTGGGCCTGGTTGAAGGAGGAAGTCACTGGGAATGTGTGTTTGAGAAGTCAATTTAGCATCTAAACAAGCCCTCTCTGTTACTGCTTCCTGGTTGTCATTAGATGGCTACCTTGCTTCACTGTGTACTCTATGCTATGATATTCTACCTAATCACAGGTCCAGAGTCATTGGAAACAAAGGACCATATGATGTGTACCACAATGTCAGTGAGAACTTTCAGGTTTGTAGCATTGAATTTAAGTAAAGACTTCAAACCAATCATGACAACTCAGTATACAAAAGTGTGCAAGCTCAGGAGAGACATACTTCCATTGCACTGGTAGGAACTGACAAAGGTGAGAAGGATCCTGGGAAAGAACATCATGAGTAAAAGCCCCTCTTATTGGGAAATCGATTCTGTCCACAGTTTCTGCTCAGAATGGTGAGTTGGAAGTTGTGGCTACACATTCTCACCTCTTACCTTTCCTTTTCATCCTGCCACACATGTCCACAGTACTTCGAATGTTGATATGGCTGTCAGCTCAACAAAATCTGCAATCTGCATCAACTTCTGGATATGTCTGTGAGATAGATTCTAGATTAGGTTAATTGTGGGAGGAAGATTTCCATCACTGTAGGTGGCACTGTTCCATGGCCTGAGATCCCAGGTTGGATAGAGAAGAAAGATGAATACTACTCTCTCTCTCTCTCTCTCTCTCTCTCTCTCTCTCTCTCTCTCTCTCTCTCTCTCTTTCTCTCTTTCTTTCTCCCTCTCTGGCTATAGATGCAAAGTGACCAGCTGCTTCACATTCCTGCCACCATGGCTTAACCTCCTTAATGGACTGTACCCTCCAAGTGTTAGCTAAGCCACTTCTGTCTGATATTTTGTTGCAGCATTAATAAAAGTAATATAGTCCTTCATTTGGACCTCCCATGTGACTCGGTAACTTGTTTTACCTATCCCCAGAAGTAAAATCATACCTTGGTAAATTTACCTAGACATGTAACCATAATTCAATACTGCCAAATTCCTACCTTCAGACCAATCTAGTACTCTGAAAAGACAAAGAGTTTATTCTACCTATTGTATATCCCATGACTCCAGTGTATGTTTATTGACAGCCAGTCAATACATGTAGAATGGGAGACTGGATAGACATATTTTTTCGTGCTAGTTTTATGTTAAGTTGACACAAGCTAGAGTTATCTGAAAGGATGGAACATCAAGTGAGAAAATGCCTCCAAAGTGCTGGCTGGAAGTCATTTTCTTAATATGTGATTGACAAGGGAGGGCTCAGTCCACTGTGAGTGGTGCCATCACTTGGGTAATGGTCCTGGGTTCTATAAGAAAACAGACTGAGTAAGCCATGGCGCAAGCTAGTAAGGAACAGCTCTCCATGGCTTCTACATTGGTTTCTGCCTCCAGGTTCCTGCCCTGTTTGAATTCCTGCCCTCACTGCTTTTGATGATGGTTTTATGGAAACATTAATGCTCTTTCCTCACCAAGTTGCTTTAGTCATGATGTTTTATCACAACAATAGTTGCCCTAACTAAGATAAGTTTTAGTTTGACAGCAAAGGTATTGAAAAATGGGGACAGGGCTAATTTTGCAAATTCCAGGAGTCCATTGACAGAGAAGAGCATATATAAGATGTGAGTCTGCAGATATTATTTATGAAAATAAAATTTTCTAAAGAGAAATATGTTTCTAATGGTTTAAGAGGAATTTCCCATATAATAATCAGATTCATAGCTAGCTTATCCCTGGAAACATCCTGGCATTATCTTGCACCTGGAAACTTCTTCCTTTGTGATAAGGTGATGAGGCACATTTCATTCATTATTAGGAAGAAAGGATGAAACTGGGAAGCTAACAGGGTTTTGGATTAAGATACTGAGAATCTGTGCTTTTCAGTCCTGTGAGTAATACTATCACTATTTGAGTATCTTTTTTGGTCATTACAAAATAACACACAGAGACAAAGAAAAATACCATAGAATATACAACTAGCATAAAAATAGTTTTCAAGGTAAGCATTGTTTTTATTATTACATTAATTTACTTATGTGTGGGGTATACACATGTGAAGGTCAGAGAACAACTTCCACGAATATTTCTCTCTTTCTAATGTTTGGATCTAGTAATCAAACCCAATCATAAGATTTGTCTGTGAGTAACTTTAGTGACTCAACCACCTTGTTGGCTCTAGATATTTTATTCTTAAAATAAGTGCAGAATCTAGTCCTAAAAGTGAATGGTTGAGGACAATTTGTCCCCAAAAAATTATTTCCTAACAAGATTAGATGAATTTTGATCAACTTGATCCTCTTCATGGGGATGTAGAAAACTCTTGTTTTAGCTACATTATCCATGGGAGGACTGACTTCCTCATGTCCCTTTCTTGAGTAGGTAACTAAAATACACTGGAAATTGAAGCATGTCATTGAAAACCAGAGTCGGGGTTTATGTGGTGCTTTGGCCCTAAAAGTACAAACTCTAGAACAAGATGATCTGTTTGGTTGATCTTTGTGCTGTATGATATATAAAAGCAAGAATATCTAATGTCTCTCTGAGTACATCTTCTCATAATCATGATCTTGTCTAAATGCTTTTTGAAACATGGGCAAAAGGAATCCAGACTTTGTAGTTATTAGAAAGTGGTACCTTATTGTCCATATAGAAATGGTTGGTCTAGGGTTAAGGAGATAGGTTAGTCAGTTAAGTGCTGGCTTATATGGTGATTTGAATGACAATGACCACCACAGAGTTTCATATTTGAATACTTGGTCTCCAGTTGGCAAAACTGTTTGGGAAGGATTAGGAGGTGTGGCCTTGTTAGAGGAAATATGTGACAGGGGTTGGGGTGGTTGGGTGGGGTTGGGGTTGGGGTGGGTTTTGAGATTTCAAAAAATGTATTCCATTCCCAGTCTGCTCTCTCCCTCTCCCTCTTCCCCTCCCTCCCACTCTTCCTCTCCCTCTTCTCCCTTTTGTCTCTCTCTGTCTCTCATTCTCTCTTTCTGCTTCCTATTCACAAATCAAGACAAAAGCTCTCAGCTGTTCTTGTAGCTGCCTTCTGCCTGCTGTTCCTTAGTGCCTTTGCTCTGCTGTCCTGGACTCCGACCTTTAGAAACTATAAGCCCATATTTAATACTTTCTTTTATATGTTTCCTTAGACATGGTGTCTTATCACAGTAACTGAAAAGTAACTAAGAATTGTGCAAGCATTAGAACCTCAGGTTAATTCTCACACTTTATGTTTAAAAACAAAGAAAAGACAATGAGGTATGGTAGTGCATGCTTGTAAACCCAATGCCATGGAGGCAGAGAAAACTGGATCCTTGGAGTTCACTGGCCCAGCCAGCTAGCTTACCTGATGAGCCCTGGGACAAAGAGACATTCTGTCACACCACACACACACACACACACAAATCAAGGTAGGTGGTTGGTCCCAGAGTAATGATACCAGAGGACTCCCTTAAGCCTTCAAAAGTATATGTACACTCTCACATAAATACATACATACATACATACATACATACATACATACATACACACACGTGCATGTTCATTCCCAGAAATCAAAACTTCTCTTATGAGTGTTATGTTGATATGCTCCTTTTTACTTCAGATCATGCCACCTGATTTTAATCATCAGAAACACCTTTTGTTTCTACAGTTGTCCCAACATAACTGAAATATACCCTTCTTGAGGTGATAGATTATATGGTAACCCCACTGGGAAGCAAGACCATGATTTCCGGAACCCAGTGATTCAGAACACCTTTACAAATCAAGCACCCAGATGTTTGAGGGGTGCTCTGGGTATGTACAGGAGCATTCAGACAGCTCTTGGACTTCTGTCCCATTAATATAGGCAGTAGCAGAAAAAAGTTCTCAATGGCCAACTACATCAAAAGACAAGCTCCTAGCATAATTTCCTCTCAACTTATAGATTAGCTGTTCTTTCTAAAAGAACCACTTTCCATTGTGCCTTCATCTCTGATTCCTTATCTTGAATGTAATACATGCCTCTGTTATTTGGCTTCATTTGTTTAATCCCTTTGGAGATTTGGGCCATTTACTTTCTATTGCAGGCATAGATATGCATCACTGGCAAGACTTTTATTCTGTGAAGTTCTGACACCACATGTACAATTTGAAACTAAACAGATTTAGAGACCAGCAGGACATAAGGGATTCCTGAATGATGGAAGAAGCTAAGGAAGGAGGGTAGTGATCCTAATTTGTGAGGAATCATTTTGGGGGGGCCTTATCTAGCTGTTATTTTAGGGGTTGCCAGGTTCTCCCTACTCTTGGAACCTGCAGTTTCCAACTAGCTACTGTCTGTTCACATATATTCTATTGCATGTATCCTTTAAATATGCCAAATGCTCCAAACTTGGAAGGATATTTACCCAGCTGTGCAATGTCTGTCTTCATGTACTCTCCTTTATATCCATGGATCTTATCATAACTACTTCTTAAAACTTTGAGTATTGAAGGCAAAGAAACACAGCACGAGCAGAGACATAGGGTGGAATTGAATGAGACAACATTTTTCTTCTCTCTCATTCGTGCTCCCACTCTTTACTATACTTCTTTCAGATTTTGTGCACACACATGCAGAAAGATAGTCCTGGGGCTGGAAAGATCGCTCATATGTGCATACACATCTACTGAAGAGCCAGTCTGCATCCATCTTTAAAGTTTTAAAGCCATTTTATAGTAACAGAAAACTGGGTTCATTCCTGTTATGATTAAACCTCTTTTTCTCAAGGATTGTTCTATGCCCTCACATGTATCTTTTATTACAAATGGTTCTGTACTGGATATTCCAGAAATGGCACTTGTGTCTTTGATTATGACTATTTTGAAACCATACCTTTGTTTCAAAAGGTTCTATGGCCACCTATGATTAATTTTTTATGACTTTCTGTGGTTATAACTACATTGTTATGTCCACCTTGCAACCATGTCTTTGTTCCAAGAGGTCATTAGTGCTAGTGTGCATACACTTACGTTCTGTTCCTACAACCCCTCCTATTTTGCCCACCAAATCCCCCATTTGGAAACCCTTTCCTCTTGAGCTATAAAATCCTTGTTATCCTCACATCAAAAGCTGATCTCTAAAACCTACTGTAGGGGGAGGCATCTAGTGTACATGAATATAAAAAGCTTACTTTAATTAGTTTTAATTAATTTGGCCATAATGATTTGAATCAGTTATCTTTCTCATTCCATCTTTGGAATTAACAGCATGAAAATAGTCCTTGGGCTGGAGAGATGATACAGGAGTTAAGAACACTTGCTGCTTTTGTAGAGTACCTGAGTTTAATTCTAAGCACTTACATAGCAACTCAGTACTGACTATAACTCCAATGTCAGTAGCTCCAACACGTACTCCTGGCCTTTGCTGACACCAGTCACACATGTTACACATGCAGGAGAACATTTATACACTTTACAAAGTCTTTAATGAGTTAAAAAAAAGATATTTTCTCATCTAGAGTGCAAGCCACAGAGGAAGTTTTATACAGGAAGCAGAAGAACAATACAATCATCTCACAAATGTGTGCATCCAATTGTCTTCCCTACTATAGCTTCTCTTGTGTTAATGGACTCAAATAGCCCAGTGGAATCAACCCCTTTTCTAAAACATTACTCTCTACATGCCCCTTCCCAGATGGGCATGACAGTTTCTATCATTTATTTTTAAACTCCTCTGTGAAATGTTCAGAACTTTCTTTACCATGTGCCATTTTTATCTATTCCAGTGTCTACTAATATCAGTAATATTAAAATTTTTACAAATCCTATGCTTGTATCTGAACACTCATGTGTTAGAAGGCCATATTTACCTTTTGTGTGTGTGAATAATCCTTTCAGATCTGCACTCCCCCCCTTTAGGGGATCCTGTTGAGAAGAGTAGGCCTGTGAAAGCTTGGAGAAGATGCAGTCTACTACAGAACTGAGGCTACCCTGCACTTGCTACTAGTCATGACATTTAGCAGTAAGATTTGTGATAGCCTCTGACATCAATTAATTTTGCTCCTCCAAATTGGCAATAAAGATAGGAGGAACCATCAGTTCTGTGTCTAAGTCCACTGCTTAGAATGTAAGCAACTTCCATGAATCTCTGAATGTGAGCAGATGAGTTGTAGCTGTACTCAAATAATGTTACTCAATTGATTCTGGTGGCAGCAGTGCATTCCCGCTACCCACCCCACTGTTTTATATATTTAAAACAGCTCAATGACTGGGCCACTTCCTAACTTCCCAGAATCCTTATATCCACACATAATACAGTGAGGGAACTCTGCCCCAGTTGGTTTTGATTGGTAAATAAAGTTGCTGGTGCCCTATGGTTGGGCAGGGAGACAGAACAAAGGACCGACCAAGGAAGGAGAAAGAAGGGAGACCCACCATGCCTGGGTAAGAGGAGAGACAACACACCTGATAGGTGCGAGACAGAGAGCATAGCAGCCATGTAGGAGCCAGGGATCACAGCCCAAGAGAGCTATATGTCTGAATCTAGGGCAACAAAGTTTAAATATAGATTTTAATAAATAATAACTCAGGAATATCGGTGGCAGGGGTGGATTAGCCATGTGGAGGTTAGGAAGTTGCCCAAACTTTTAGCTGTTTTAGGCATATCAAAATATAAAGATTATATGTGTCTCCCATTCAAAAAGGTAAGACATTGGAGTGGGTAACAAAAACACGCCACAAGGACAATTGAGTAACATTAATTGGGTACTTCTATAATGAGGAGTTCAAAGTATTCCATGTAGGAACAGAGTATGCAGCAGCACAGCTCTCTTTCACTACAGGTGTTCTCTTTCAGGAGCTACTATTTCAATAGAACCCCAGGACAGCCCTCATAACACCTCCCTCTTTATCCTCCTAGTTTGCAGTGCATACATAGAAGGGGGTGGGGAGTATCAGCTATGTGATGTGTGAGGTTTGAACACTGTTAGGAAATGATGTAGAAAAGGCTGGAGAATGAGAACTTGTGGTTGGGTCTCTCAGACTTTCTCAATAGAACTTGACCATTGGAATGAGATCTCCACGTCAGCAGGATCACTCATCCAAAAATAAAGAAAAGATGCTCAGTAAAGGATTCTGTAACTCACAACTTCTTGGTACTTACACGGGAGGCTAAAGGCTCACAGTGATTTAACCTGAAGGGGAAGAACAGATTCTGAATGAAAATCTCTAAACAAAGGTTACTCCTCACTCCTTTTAAACATCCAGGCTGCATGCCCAACTTCAGTTAATTGGGAATTTGGAAGGCAGATTTACAGTGGGAGTTAGCATCAGGTTACTGTGTGTCTTATTTCCAAAATTATTCAGCAGTGCACCATAAAAACAGAATGTTGTTCTGGTACTCAGAATTAGACAACATTAGACTTTAATGTGACCAATTATAATTCAAGCCAGTTATGTAGGACATTGTGTTTCCATCACAAAACCAACCAGTCTTGGATCAGTTCCCAGTTTGTAGTCACTGGATTTCTTTGGCGTGATTGTATTTCCGTGTAGTTAATTATAATCCATCAAATCAAATACAATAACAGAACAATCCCTGAGGTTAGAAGTGGCTATACAGGGACATATCACGGGTAGTTAAGTAACTAAGACAACCTTGTGATAGCCATGCTGGGGAGAATAGAAAAATGGGGCCAAGTATTAGAGATAA
Source organism: Mastomys natalensis (assembly GCA_021653895.1). Lineage (NCBI taxonomy): Eukaryota > Metazoa > Chordata > Mammalia > Rodentia > Muridae > Mastomys > Mastomys natalensis. The sequence goes on from JAJTUV010000560.1 coordinate 495,288, forward strand.
GTGAGTGACTCATTTAGTAGGTCTGGCCCTGCAAACAATTACTTAAAGACTGCAATTCATATAATTTTTAATTAATTTTTTTTCTCTACAATCCTTCCTTATAGAAATGAACTGGCAGCCAAAAGATGAAAGAAATAAGAGACTGTGGAGCTTATGGCTTTGAACTCAGGCCAGATGAAAAAAGTTCCATAATCAGCATTTATCCCAGAGCCTGGAGTTCATAGACAATGTGTGTTCCTTCGTGTTCATAGCCCCTCTTTGTATTTAGAGCAGAGACTATTTCATCTTACTGAGGCATCAGTTTGCTTACCTATCAAATGGAGATAACGTCACTCAGACTGCACATCACCCTCAAGTGACACTGAGAGCTAAGTGAGAAGATGAGTACCAAAAAAAAAAAAAAGAACCTTGATATCTTATAATGGAAAGTCTAGAATGAAAAGAGAAGTCCAGAGTTTCAGGAAAGAAGCTGGAGTCTTTTAATGATTAAAAAGCAAACATATTCTTATTCTAACATGAAATGTAGATGCTTTGTTACATTAGAAGAAGCAGAATGTCTATCTAAAATGGCTCGCTGCTGTTTGCTCGCTCCAGCAGACGAACAAATCAGTTTAAGGCATGGCTTTCAAATACTGGCATGATGCCTGTGCAATGGAAAGTGGTGATTCACATAATTGGGATTATCCTCAGCAGACAGAATGTGCAATCTCTGAGGTGTGTGCTGACTTGACCAGAAGCAAAAGGAAAAAGAAATGGAAAGGGAAAAAGGCAGATTGCATGCCTACAAGACACCAAGAATCACTCCAAGAAAAATACCCTGTGGTGGAGATTATAAGACACAGGATCGCTTCCTCCCGAGAGTCCACCTGTCACTCATTGCCTTGCACAGTCCTGTGATGACTAAGTTTCCTCCAGTCAGTATTGAGCCAGGAGTGGAGGTTGAAATCACTGTTGCAGATGCCTGAGTCAACTATTTTAATAAATGGATTGAACCACTTATAAAAACCACTTAACCAGTATAATACTAGCGAGCTTTTCCTACTGTAAAATACCTAAGATAATCAAAGCATACTCAAGGTGAGAGGGTGTGTAATTAGCTAATGATTCCAAAGGTTTTAGTGGATAGTTCATGACCCTATTTCACTGGGCCACAGTACTTCGTTGTGTCCATTTTGTGAACCACAAGAGACTACAAAGGAGCCGACTCCGATGCAATCGCACTACGGTCTCTTTAGGATAAACTCAACCTTGGGCCACACTATCATCTCTGACAAAGCAGAGCAGGAGGGTGAAACTCCAAGCTCTCAGCAGGACAAGCTTTTATAGGAAATGGCAAGCAAGCAAGGGGGTTTCTAGCCTGGCACACATCTGATTGGGGGCTATTGTGGAATTTTGTTGCCCTTTAACATAATTGGCTGGTGCTGGGAGCCAAGTCATAAACTTAACTTCTGCTTCCCTCCTGATTGATGGTTGTTAGGAAGTGGAGTGACAGGGACAGGCTTGTAACATGGAAACTGGTGCTAGGTGCAGGTTTTTTAGTTAACTCGAATTCAACTTTAGGTTGAGTTCTCTAAGACAGAGTCTGAACTCAAGATCTGTCCTCTCACTTCACAGCAGAAGGAAGTTACAGGGAAGATATGTTTGCCTCATGCTGACCAATCAGCTAGGAGAGAGGAAACGTGGGCACTGGGCTCTTTATATCCAGTGGTTATCAACTTGTGGGTTGAGACCCTTTTGGCAAACCTCTATCTCCAAAAACATTTACATTACAATTCATAACAGTAGCAAAATTACAGTTATGAAGTAGTAACAAAAATAATTTTATGGTTGGAGGTCACCACAACATGAGGAACTATATTAAAGGGTCACAGAATTAGGAAGGTTGAGAACTGTGTTATTCTCTTAATATGTCCTTCAAGGGCTTATCCTGCAGGCCTACTTTTCTTCTCCTAGGTCCTATATCGTAACATTTCCATTATTTCCTACTGGTAACACAAACTGGCAAGCAAGCTTTTGGCACGGCCTTGTCATCAGATGCCTTGGGTGATACTCCATATCCAAATTATAGCATTCAGCACTCTACCAGTTCCCTACAGACTTGTGTTCATCGTACAGGGAAGAGTCCCTCAGGCCTAAAATATTATGGCATTGCTTAAAAGTTCAATTCAAAGTCTCTACTCAATGCTCAAACTAAACTCTGTAAAAAATTTTAAAATTGAAAAAAAGCGAAACAGTTTTATATGTTTAATAACCATTAGCACAGGTCAAACATTAAATAGTATCCTCACCATTTTAAATTAGAATATAATATAATAAAACAAACAAACAAACACCTCATTTCCATTCCAGAACAGAGGACAAGAGACACAAGAAGTAATCGTTAGAAAAACCCAAGACTGAAACCCAGTACAGCCCATTGAATTCTAAGTCTTCAGAGCTGATATCCAGGATACCTTGTTGTAGAATATGTGTTTCTAAGCACTTGTGGACACCCTTCCCGTACAACTTCATTGGCTAGTTCACACTGGCTATTCTCAGGCTGGATACATTCAGTTCCTATAGATCTCCTTGGCCTTGTAAGCATTCATACTCCCTACTTTCTGAGTCATCTGTGTTGTTCACACCACTTCAGCATTAAGCACTTAGTTACAGGATGCTTCTAGGAACTCTGCGCATGCCCACATAGTACATGGTTTCCTTTCCTGTGAAATTCTTTGCTGGAATCCTTACTGGCCCTGTATTTTGTGCTCTGCATGGTTGCGAAGGTAGTCTCAAATGATGCTAATAAAAACTATAACCAGTGGAAACTATATATGGACACAGTTGAACAATGGTTGAGAATGTCTCTGAGAGACGTGATCACTACTTATGCAAAATCACATCACCTTAAAATAATTCACTACTCAGCTCATGGAAGCAAGGTACTGCCGAGTTCTTCCTTATAAAGAATGGTATTTGCAGTGAATTTATAGGTTTACTGCTTTGAGCTTGCAGCGAGTAGGGTCTCACAGATTTTCTAGATTCATTGAATACATTTTTTCTATTGTTCTTGTGGAAAACTCTGGGATTCTTCCTAATGACACTATTCTCTTTAGAACTGCATCATTTTTGGCAGTACCTTCAAACACATTTTCTTTTCAGCTATAGCTCAAATTTTAAGTCTTTCTACTCTGTTCTTTCCTTTTGGTTCTTGTACTGATTTTGGTCCCAAAGCAGCCAGTGAAAACAAGGATATAATCTTTTTTTTTTCCTTTTTTAATTTTATTTTTATTTTTTTGCTTATTCACTTTATAACACGTCCCAGTCACCCCCTACCACAATCCTTCCCCATCTCTTGTTTTCTGAGTACCCCCTCCTCCTGTATCCCCCACCCTGCCACTTTAAGTCTCTGAGAGGCTAGGTGCTTCCTCTCCCATTGAGGCCAGATGAGGCACCCAGCTAGAAGACCATACTCCATATACAGGCTGCATGTTTTGGGATAGCCCCCACTCCAGATGTTTGAGACCTACATGAAAACCAAGCTGCACATTTACAACATATGTGCAGGGAGGCCTAGGTCCAGCCCATGGAGGTAGATCTGTGTAGACTAGGTATGCTCCACGGTTGGTGATTCAGTCTCTGAGAGCTCCAAGGGTTCAGGTTGGTTTACTCTGTTGATCTTCCTGTGCAGTTCCTATCTCCTTAGGGCCCACGATCCTTCCGCCTATTCTTCTATAAGAGTCCTCAAGCTCCATCCACTGTATGGCTCTGGATGTCTGTATCTGTCTGAGTCAGCTGCTGGTTAGAACCTCTCAGAGGACAGCTTGCCCCTGTCTTTTCTCAGGCTGGAGGTTTAGATCCTGGGAGCTCTGGTTGAATCTTTTGATACTCATTCTAAAAAGGAAGGATATAATCTTAATGGTAAGACAAACCAGTTTATCATCTTTACAAATTTAGTTCACAAAACCTCTCATGTTGTGGATAACACATAGCCAAGTCATCTAGTAAAGTGGAAAGTAGCTGTCCAGTTCTCCAAAAAGGTTGCATGGTGTGCATTAATGTGTCTTTGATACATTTCTATCTGAATTCTGGATCCCTTGTGATTACCAAAATAAGTCACTAATCTCTGCTTGTAAAATTCCCAGTGGTAAATAATTTGCCAACATTTTTCAGACTGCTCCCAGGAACCAGTTCCAAACACTTCCAAAAGGCCTTATTAGCTATACTCACAGCTATACACACATTTTGCTACTAATTTTCATTATTACTTAGCTTTCTGTCACTGTAATAAAATGTTCCATAACAAATCACATCGTAACTGATACATAGCTGCTTCCCTAATGTTGTCTTTGTATGTGAAAAATTTATTATACAAGCCATTGCCTTTGTAATTGTAAAATTCTGTATGCTACTTTTAAAAACTATGATTTAATATGACTTCCCAACAGACAATATCTATATATAAAAACTATTCTGATAGGTAGATTTAGCCAATGAAAGGAATTAAAGAAGGAAATTGGTCCAGATCTATTGGAATATAAGTAACCAGGAAAGGTCAAATTTAAAATGATCTTCAATAGTGAAACTTGCTAGGGGCCAATCTGTACCTTTCTACATGAATGTGCATTGTGTTCAGTAGTAAAAGTAAAAGGGGGAGAGGTGCAGAGCCTTTGGGACTGCTAGGCAAGAATCTGACATTGGCCAAGGACAAGGAAGTAGGCTTCTGCAGGAATCTGACATTGGTCTAGAACAAAGAAGTAATTTCAGGTAGGAATCTAAATTTTAGGCTAGAGCAAGGAAGTAGGCCCCAGACGTGAAAATGACCTTGGACCAGGACAGAGAAGTAGGCTCAAATACTTTGGTCATCCTGATAAGCCCTTAGAAACAGTGATTATGGGAGTATTCACATAATTGGATTTAATGCCTTGCTTTTTCTTTGACTATTTGTGTTTATTGTCTTGCTTGTTACTTGACTATTTGCATCTACTGTATTGCTAGACCCTCAACCTAGAACTGACCTTAATGCATACATGTAATTAAAATGGTATAAAAGCATAAAGGAGGAAGGGGGATGGGCTAGGGGGGTCTAGGGAGGGGAAAGAGGAAAATGGGATGACATTTGTATTGTAAATAAATAAAATATCCAATAAAAATTTTTAAAAATTAAAAAATAAAATGAAAAAACATAACAAAGCAAAAACAAAAAAATTCAGTTTTCAAAAACAGGCATAAAGACATTTTTAAAACACCTGAGGAAACTTGAATGTAAAGTCCATACTAAAGGTTATTAAAATTAAGAAACTTTTGTTAATTTCACACATGATAAAATATTACATGAAAATAAATAACCTTTAGCTATTAGAATGTCTTTATTTTAGGAGGTACTTGTAATAGTTAAGGATTGAGAATTATGATAGTAGGCTTGGGATATGGCTCAGGAGCAGAATGTGTGTCTTACATACATAGAAGGCCTGGGTCTAGCCAGGCGGTAGTGGCACATGCCTTTAATCCCAGCACTTGGGAGGCAGAGGCAGGTGGATTTCTGAGTTTGAGGCCAGCCTGGTCTACAGAGTGAGTTCCAGGACAGCCAGAGCTACACAGAGAAACCCTGTCTCAAAACAAAACAAAACAAAAAAACAACAAAAAAGAAGGCCTGGGTCTTATCCCTAGTACCACAAAAATGAGTCATGATAATTATTATGTGCAATGAATAATTGAACAAAAAGTTAAATAAAAAGGATGATGGATAGATGATAGTTGTAAAGATAAAGAGACATGATAGTTGTTTAGGTAAAACAATAATGAAAAATATTAGTTATTGAATCTAGTATGTAATTGTGTGAATATAAATTATAGTTTTTGTGTTTGTATATTTTCAAAATAAAAATTAAAGCTAAAGCATGGTTTTATTTTAAATGACTCTTTAGACATTTAGCTTGTCAGCAGCATCTATTAAAAAAGAAAAAGGCAGATCTGAATGTGTACTATTCACCATCACTGTTTGTGTCAAATTAAAAAAAAAAAGATTTATTGAGCTGACATCCAAATGTCATGTATTTCATCTATCTACAGTATTTACTTCATCCAAGAATGGTGACATATACCTATAACTCAATATAACAATTGAGATGACAAAGCAAGAGAAGCAGAAGGTACATGGCAGCCTGAGCTACAAGTGGGACTTTGTCTCAAAAAATATAAATAGAAACTCACATTTATTTTAAAGATTTTGATATATTTAAATAATTTGGCAATCATAACATATTTGAGACTATTTGCCACATTCCCAGCATGTCCACTGGCAATTATTTCTCTTCTTCCCAGCCATTGACTTACCTACTTTCTGTCTCTATCCATTGCATATGAATATGTGTTCCTTTGTCTCTGGTTATGGTTTTTTTCTATATTGGTCTTTTTTTCTTTAATTAATCATTTTATTTGTTTACATTTCAAATGTTATCTCCCTTCCTGGTCTCTACTCCATGGACTACCTCTCTCCCCTCCCCTTTGCCTCTAAGAGGGTGCTCCCCCAGCCACCAACTCCCATCTCACCCCTCTAGTATCCACCTTCTCTGGGTATTAAGCCTCCATAGGACCAAGTGCCTCCCATCCCAATGATGCCAGAAGAGACAATCCTCTGCTACATATGTATCAGGAGCCATGCATCACCCAACAGAGGGATGAGGACACACACTCATCTAAAGGTTTTTAACCCAGAATTGTCTGTGTCTAAAGGAAATGCAGGGACAAAAATGGAGCAGAGGCTGAAGGAAAGCCCACCCAGAGACCCCACCGTGCCATCCATTCGATCCACAGACTCCAAACCCCAACACTATTGATGATGCCAAGATGTGCTTGTAGACAGGAGCCTGGTATGGCTATCCTCTGAGAGTGTCTGGTTACTTTTATTCAGCATACTGATTTTGAAGTTCATTGATATCATGGGACATATAACTAACTACCTTATTCCTTTTATCTACTATATGGATATAAACATTTTTGCTTATGGTCCCAATACCCACTTAGGTCCTTTCCAGATTTGGGCCATTATGAGCAATAACAAGCACAAGGAAGTTTCATGGATTGCATGTTTTCATTTTGCCTGTGTATGCGTCTGGGAGCAGAGTCATTGAGTCATTTTGAGAACTGCAGAAGTGTTTTTTCAAAGTGGAAGCATCATTTTCCATTCCACCAAGCAATGTACAACATTACAACTTTACTATATCCATAACCAACAAGTGATATTATCTTTTTATCACAGCAATTCTTGTTCATGTTGAAGTAAATATATAATAAGTAATATGTAATGTGTAATATATAATATGGAACATGCAACATGTAATAAAAATATAGTATGTAGTATATGGTATAATATATAATGCATATATACAAAAGTGTAGGTGGACACACACACCCATAGACTCATATTTGGAAGACTGACATCAATTTTGAGGCAGGGTTTCTCACTGAACCTGAAGTTTATTGATTTGCTGTCTGGCAGTCTAGACAGCCCCAGAGAGCCCTCCTTGTGGTAGGATCACATGACTCCTCCACCAGGTCCAGTTGTTTTGTGTGAGTACTGGGGAACCAACCACAGGTCCTTATGCTTGTGCAGCACTGAATAATATTCCCTAACCATAAAGTAGAATAGCAGTATGATATTTGCATTTCCTAGGTAACTAATGCTGTCAAACATCTTTTCATGTATTTTTTGACATTTATATACTGTCTGAAGACAGACATTTCTTTTTTATTTTTTATTAATTACATTATTTATTTACATTTCAAATGTTGTCCCCCTTCCTGGTCCCCTCCATGAGCTCCCTCCCCCTCCTCCTCCCCTTTGCCTCTAAGAGGGTGCTCCCCCACCCACCCACTCCAACCTCACCCCTCTAGCATCCCCCTTCCCTTGGGCATCAAGCCTCTACAGGATCAATTGTATCCCCTCCCACTGATGCCAGATGAGGCAGTCCTCTGCTACATATGTAGCAGTGATCATGGACTGGCCCTTGTATGCTCTTTGGTTGGTAGCTTAGTCCCTGGGAGCTCTGAAAGGCCCAGTTAGTTGATACTGTCATTCTTCTTATGGGGTTGCAATCTATCTCAGCTACTTCAGTCTTTCCCCTAACTCTTCCATTGGGTTCCCCAAGGTCAGCCTGATGGTTGGCTGTGAGTACTTGCATCTGTCTTAAGAGCCTCTTATAGGACAGCCATGCCAGGCTCCTGTCTGCAAGTACATCTTGGCATCAACAATAGTGTTGAGATTTTGTGTCTGCACATGGGATGGATCCCAACGTAGGAAAGTCTCTGGATGGCCTTTTCTTTAGTCTTTGCTCCAGTTTTTGTTACTGCATTTCCTTTAGACAAGAATATTTCACAAGCTCTTTGCTCATTTTTAGTTGGGTTATTTATTGCCTTTTCATTGTTGAAGTGTAGGGGCTCCTTTTACCTCTGGGTACAATTTCTTTATCTGATAGAGTGTACATTTTCTCCTAGTCTATGTGCTTTCCTTTTCTTGATTGTGTCTAAAACAATTTGATTAGGTCTCTAGATGTGTTATGCTCTTCTGAACAAAAATTTCCGAAACTACTGTCTCGTTCTCCAAAACTACTAGCTCTTCCACAGTAATTTACATGATTTATGATTGCAGTGTGGTTACAACTCTGGTTTTTAAAATAAATCAGAAGAATAGCAGACACAGCATTATGGGTGTAGAAGGTTGATTTTAAGGGAGTTTATTATGTTTAGCTTGTCCTACCACAGTCCTTGGAAGGTCTCACTCTCCCAGTTCACCATATGCTGTCTCCAGGTTTCTCCTCCCCCATAGCACAAGGCCCACATTTGCAAACATCAGCAAAGGCAATAAAGACATGTGTGCAAGTTCTTCTCACAGAGGAAAGATAGTAATGAAGCAAGATGGAAAAGAATCAGCATTGAGGAAGAAATGTTAGAGGTTCTCTACCTCAATATGATGCAAGGATAAGGCACCCTGAAATATAAAAATTGAAAAGATTGAATACACTGTGAGAAGGTACTGTCTGAAGGAACTGAATACAATGTGAAAAGGTCTTACTTGCAAGAAATGGGTTAAGATTCTGAAGAATGTGAGAGCCTTGAAAGAAGCCTTCTCTACCTCTGTGAAATGGGGCAATAGTTTGCTTTCAGTATTTACAAATTCAGAAATAGTTACAGAAAGAACATTAGGAAGACTGAGTTTGTATCTAAGCAGCAGAAAATTTTTCCTAGCATATGCAAGGCATTGGGGTCTATCCAAACAACCAGCACCCACTTGAGCATACATGCATGCCTGGACTCATACACACATACTCACACCCACACCCACACACACACACACACACACGCGCGCACACATACACACACACACACACATGCACATACAAAGTTATTAAGAAAGTTTTGAGAAAAGAGGACAGGAATTGTTTGATAGTAAAAATGTCCCCCCCTACTTATCAAGACATTAATATTTGCTGATTAATTACCATGTTTCATATCATTTTGGAAGACACAAACAATTCTGGTGATCAAATGAACCACATTGGATAATATCTCCTTCTCTCTGACCTAAATATGAAGCTCCTAATTTGCTGAGGAAGGCTTTTATTTAGTCTCAAATGCCTAATGGTTGGAGACCAAAATTACTGTAGGCAGGTTTTTATATTCTTACTGTCTTCAAAAGCTGTGTGTGTCAGATGTGATCGCAGTTAGCAGATACCCTGGGGCTATAGAGGGAATCTCAGGTCCTGATATTGGCCTAACCCTGTTCTGTCGGCTTCAGTTAGAAGTCCCTTCTTCACAAGAATTCAGATCTGTCCTCTTCCACGTTCCCTTATAAGTAAATAGTCAAGCCAGGATTATATGACAGGGAAGCCCTGAAAAACCTAGGAGTATTGCTAGTATATTTTCTGAAATATACTCTGATCTCTCCTCAGACATATTCAAGTCTCTTCTGTGTGGCTATAACCCTTACAATTGCCTTCCAATGTATCAGAAAAAGGTCATGATCACCTAAAAAGAAAAAGGCAATCGGAGGCTCCCCCTCACATCTTTGCTGTAGCCAATTGTGCTTTTCAGGATATGCTTCACAGTAAGTAGATGCCCTACAAAATGAAAAGGGAGAAACTCTCATCTAAGTTTTCTTCATGTCACCAAAGGACATATAGCCATTGTGACAGAGCATGGCCTCACAGCTGCCTCATCTCTTGAAACCTCTGTTTCCTTCCAGATAAAATACAGGCAACATAGTATGGGCCTCCTATGGTTTCAGGGACAATTAGCTTGTACTTCAGAGTGAAGAATGCATTTGTAGTGCTGGGGCTGGAGGCTGGCCCAGATAATGCCCCCTGCAGATGTCTGCTCTTATTACATCAAGCATCTGCTATACTGTCTGACACACGAAAAATCTATTCTATAGCTATTATTATGCAATGATTCTTAAAAAGCTGAAATTGTCAACTGTTAGTTAGTTACTCGTTATATTTAGAGCAGGAAAATGAGCCTAGAAACTACCATCATATGATTAGAACAAATAGGCAAATCTATTTTATCCTGTACAATTTCAATGATATATCAGTAACTATAAATGAACCATATCCTGTCCCTTGTGTCTGATTTCAAATGCAGACAATGAAAGTTTGAATAAATACATGGCAATGCATGAGCCTCTAATATCAGTGTATTCTGCCATCTCTCCTACTTATATAAATTGATCAGGTCTGTATCCTTCATGTAACCACATGTTGTGGTTCTTTTTTTGCTGCACAATTTTTCAACAGAAAAGCACACCTGTATTTCATCGAGAATAAAAGCAAAATCTGACTTCTTAGAATTGTTTTCTCGTTAGATGTGGAATAATATGCTAAGTGTGAATAAGCTACTTGGAAAATTCGTGATGTTTTGTGAGGGGACTATAGGTGTCATGTAAAGGAAATCTTTCTCCATCATTAATGAAATGATTAGAACCACAGTGTGCACATTAGGCTCAAACGTTTTCTTGGTGGCCTCGTATTCCAAAATGATCACCATCACAGCCCACAGCACTAGCTAATCAACCATAGCAATTCCTAGAAATACAACAAATAAGACCATAGAGTGAATAACATGAATTGCTAGGCAGCTGGGTGGAAGGGATGTGGCATAGTAGGTACAGTAATACAGGGTGTGGCTTTGAGGAAAAGAGGGTGAAGAGGAAGAAAGGACCTTAGGAACACTTTACTATATGCTCATTTGTATCAAAAGAGCATCAGTGGGTCAGGCAAATGTCAGCAGGCAGCTGAAACTTAAGGGGCTGTGGAGTTCTTAAGCCCCTGGCCTTCCTTTGCAGTGATGATGCCGCCTCATGTATTTGATCTTTCTTTGATTTCTCCTAGCTCAAAGGAGATCATAAGGTATTAGAACCTTAGAGCAACATAAATAGTTTGAATTCAGCCCTTTCCATGAGTGTGGACTACTTTCTGAAGTTTCCTGCATGTAGATAAAGGCGGCCCTTCATGCTTTGGATGAGCAAATGCGGTTGGTTATCAAAGTGAGAACAGAATCTGAATGCATGGCTTCCTGGTGAAGTGATCAGTGGGCCCTTTTCTGACAAGAGAATTAGGTCTGATCAGAATTATTTAACTTTCATTACGTTGACAATCAGAGCCAGCTGTGATTCTGAATTCCGCATCACAGAGGAGAATTGGCTGCTCTCAACATCAAAAGTAGCATCCAACATCATTATCACCATAACAGCCGTTAGTGAGCCTATGAAAAAGCTGTTAAGTGAGTGTCTCTTCAGCAAGACAGGGAAAGTCAGGTGACTCCATTGACGAAGACATGGAGACTCTGCTCTGACTGCTTATAGGGCGTAAGGAGGTGATGGAAAAAAAACACAGAACAATTAGCGAAATATTGAAAAGCCTTGGTTTCCATCTTTGCTCTACTCCTTTGAAAGACCATCAAAGTGTTCCAATCCTATAATATGTGAATATAAATTTTAAAACATTGTTTCAGCTGTTCTCAGAGAGGCATGTGTTGTCTGGGTTTCTGTTGGTTGGGCTCTCTGTACTGTTGTCCTCAAGAAGCAAGTCATCTTACTTCAAGTCATCAGTATCTTGAATATATATTGTTTAAAGTAAGCTTAGGTCTGGATTTTATAGGACTAGAGAAAGTTAACGACAGAGAAATATATGGAGTCAACTGAGTCTGGTTAGGCAATATTATTTCTTTTATGTTAGTAAATATCCGTTTTATCATCACACAGTCTAATGTCAATCAAAACAGAAACATAGCAAATAACTAAGATTTCCTGTTTACATATATATATATATATATATATATATATATATATATATGCACCAAGTTCTTTTACTCCATCTGTTTCCTTTGTAACCTCATTCCAGAATAATATTTTATATCCAAATTTGGAAGCAAACTTGTATGCCAGTTATCAAAGCCAGAGTGGAAAAATTCTGATCTGGAGATTGAGAACTTGCAAATTAGAATCCTGATAAAAAGCTAATCAACTACATTCCTCACTCATGCATCTCATGGGTATTAGGAAATGCAGTCACTCGGGTAAATCATGAGCACATTTAGTGAAGCCAAATCCCTGAAAAGTGACAATTCTTCTGATTTTGCATTAAAATAATTTTGCATATATCTACATATTTTTATTAATTTTAGTAAACATAAAAGCAGTGGTTTGTTTATGACATTCATACGTGTCTATCATTGTAATTTGCACACATTTGCTCCTGCACCCTCTCTTGATCCGCCTTCCTACTGAACTTCCTCCTCCTTACAGACCCTTTTGTGCTTTTGTACCACTTAAATCTAGGTTCTGCATATGGGCAAGTACAAGAGCCCCCTTTTATCTTTTTCCTTTCTTCCTTTTGTGTTTTTCTCCTTCACTCCATCCCTCCATTTCTCACTCCTTTTCCCTCTTCTTCTCTCCATCTCTCCCTTCCTGCCTTCTTCCTTCTCATTTTGCTTTTGATACTCTGTAGCCTTCACTGACATGGAACCTTATATAGATCAATATGGCCTCCCAGTGTCTGAGCACCTCCTGCCTCTGCCTCCCATATGCTGGGGTTATAGGCATGCTCCAATCTAACTGTTTCCACCCCACTTTTAATCTCCCTTATGCTCTCTTGCTCTCCTTCTCAACCCCTCTAGAATTTGTCCTCCCTGTACACAGTCTTTCTGATTTTGCATTTCATCATTATATTATGTTATCTATCATATATTTCTACGTTTACTTTCCACATATCAGAGGGAAAATATGATATTTGCCTTTGTTAGTGTGGCTTATTTCACTTAACACACTCTCCAGTTCCATCCACTGACCTACAAATGATATGTTCATTCTTTTCTATGACTAAGTAAAACTCTATTTTATGTATCATATCTTAATTGTTCACTCATCTGTTGATGGGTATGTGGACTAGTTCATATCTTGGGTGATGTGATAGTGCTGCAATAAACATGGATGTGCAGGTATCTCTGTTGTATATCTTTTTAGATATTTGTTGGTATATTTAAATGTTTAGCAATGGTAAGCTTATTCCTTAGTTCATACATACGAAGCAAATTCCAGAATACCAAAAAAGTCTTTTATACTGAAGTAGACAATACTATTAATTTTTAAAAAAAAATGTGTACATATGGCATGTGTGTGTGTGTGTGTGTGTGTGTGTGTGTGTGTGTGTGTGGAGAGAGAGAGAGAGAGAGAGAGAGAGAGAGAGAGAGAGAGAGAGAGGAATGCCATACGAGTGTGTGAGGTCAGAGGACAACCTCAGGAGTCAGTCCTTCTTCTACCTTGTTTGAGAAGCACTGTCCCTTTGTTGTTGATTACTGTGTATTCTTAGGAGTGCTGGGATTACAGATGCACACTTCAGTGTCCAGCTTTAGTTTTTAGGTTTGAACAGCAAGTTTTTTTGTCCACTGAGTCATCCTTCAAGTCCTAATACTGTTGGGTCACCGCCCTCCCGCCCCCTGAATCTTAACCAACGTCATCCCTAATTATAACTACCCATGTGTATTGTTTGAAAAGTTTCTACCTTGGTCAGTTTCAGAAAAATGTTTAGTAACTTTTCATTTCTTTCCCTTCCCATTAGGAAGACCACCTCCTAAATTCACTGAAATGCTTTATATTTTATTGCATTTTACATATTTAAAATGCTTACTCCTTCACGATACCCTATATTTCTTTTTATATAAACCAAGTAGGGAGGCACTACCTAATTCACTCACTGTGGCTATTGCTTCTGCTACTGCACATAGCCTTCCTACCACTATGTTCTTCTCTCTGGCATTGCTTCTGCTGCTGCATATGACCTTCCTACTTCTCACTGGGGATTACTTTTCTTATGGGGAAAAAGTGCTTTTTAAGTAGCTTTACATAACTAGAAATCCCATCGCAGAGAAAGAACTTGGATTTTAAAACCCAATTTCACAAATACATTCTGTGCCAAGAATGAATGGCAGGGAGCCACTGCAAAACTCACAAGGAAATCTACAGAAGGTTCCTGAGTCTCTGGGTATAGTCATACAATGCCTACATGCTGATTTGCCTGATTTCCTTCCTAAGCCTTAGAACTGCTCTAGGCTTCTGACATTTGGCTAGTATATCACGCTCTAATACCAACCCATGAAGCAATTGCTAGTCTTGGTAGTGGTTAAAACACTAAAGCATTTCCTGATTAAATGTGAAAGGAAAGAGGAAGGCAGGGTGAGGAAAAGAGTAAATAAATAAAGGCTTATTTGGTTGAAGGTTTTTTCTGTTCCATTTGAGATAGAGTCTTACTATGAAAGACAGACTAGCCTCAAACTTAAAATCCTGATTTAGCCTTGGAAGTACTGGGATTACAGGAATGCACTACCACACCTTCAAAGGAAAGAATAAAAGATAAGAAAGTTAAAGAAAGAACGAAAAGTTCAAGAAGTCAGTAAATAGGAACAGAGGTGTGTGTGTATGTGTATGTGTGTTCATTTAGAAGTTTAGGGCCCTAAATGGCTAGCACCTCCTGGATGTTGCAGACAAAAAAGACAAAATAAAGGTACATAAGGATATATCACTAGCATTTAATAGTCAGAGGGAATTTTCTAAAGGGGAGTCAGAATATGAAGCACAGGATGGGAGTTAACCAGACAGATCCCAGGGGTGGAGGGTATTTTCTGAAGGAGAAATAACATTCACAAGGCCAGGAACAGGTAAATTTAGCGTCAGAAGGAGGATAACTAGAAGTTTGAATTTGCATAGTGTCAACCTAGAGAATTTATTCTCAGGGTTTCTTTACTTGGAGGTGTGTGTGTGTGTGTTGTATGTTTAAGAGCAGTGTTGGTACAATTAATCTGGTATGATGGGTAAGGCAATATAAGACAGAAACATTCGAGGGAAATTATTAAAGAAGTCCTAGAATGGAGTGACTATACAGTTAGTGTCCATGGCAATGAGGGGAAATGAATAATTTATGGAAGAATAGACCACCCTGGCGTCAGAGATAACAGGAGTGACTTCTCCCAGAAGAACTGGAGAGATATTCGGCATTGTTAGAGCAATGTTAGACTCTGTTAATATATTTAAATTTTTGTTGTAAGCATATCCCCATGCGCATTTCCCTGCAAACAAATAAAGACCCAAGAAAATGGGATAATTTGACTTCCTAATTAGTGATTGGTAGACTTCCCCTGCCACTCTGGCTGTCTCAAGAAAAAGGACTGTCAGCAAAACAGCCAGATTGCTGTGAGGCTAAATCACTAGGCAACTGGAACACTCTGTTGTTGCCTCGGGAAAACTATGTAACTATCAAAGCTGATTGCCCTTCTCCTGATGGAACAGGTTTAAGCCAGGACTTTTGAAACAATTTGGACCAGGTGTTCTGCTATCACAAGCCCTGGGACATTCTAGAAAACCAGGCAACTATTTCTTTGTAGGCCAGAAGAGAGCATGTCCCTTGGTTGCATGCTAGGGACTCTGCTATGATTGATGCTAGACAAAGTTCTGATTGGTCTATACACTTGTTCGTTGGCTATGTAGCCTGGTTATATTCACCTAGTAAATCATCATAGAGACAATCCTCTGTGCTGCCCTCATAGGAGCCGATGTGTCAGACCCAATAAAAGGCTTTCCCTTGGTGTCTTTTTTCCCCCTAACTTGTAGTTCAGTAACATGGGCCAAGCTAGTAACAGAGAAGGAATCGGTAGAGGTAGCAGCAGCCAAATAACCATGCATCAGAATGGTAAGCTGAGGAAACAGTCAGCCAGATGCAGGAGAGCTGAAATATCTGAAGAGTCTAAGGGTGACTAGGTAGGTCAAGAGGGGCAGCAGAACTAGGGGGAGTACAAGGGAGAATAAAGAGCTGAGATTGAAGAAGGATCAAGGTTTGTAAGGAGCCAGAGAAGGGAAGATGCAGACCTCAGGCAGCAGAAGCTTTCTAGGAGGCTGTCAAGTCTTAGGGCCAAGGGTTTCAGTCATCCTACACTAAAATGTGTAGAACTGACCAGGTAAGTGCTAGGAATCTCCATTTCCTAGTCATGCTTGAAAGCCTATGAAGGTTCCTGAAAATGGAGGCATTCATAGTTGCTGTTTGAGATAAATTATGGCCTTGGGTAGCATAGTACAAAAGGCAATAGAGGCAGATGTGGACAGTGGCCAGGTTGTGGCAACTCACATGCCCTGACAAACAGAATCAGAGTTTTGTTTTAGGTCCATGGGAAGTTATTGGAAAGAGGTGCTAGGCTGACTTGGTTGTGTTTGAGATAAGACACTGAAGATAGCAATGCACCCACGTGACTGGAAGTGAGGTGAGGTTGCAGACCCAAGTATCAAATTGATGCCAACACCTCTCTTACCCATTATGTTTAGATTCTGTATAGTTTAATATAGTGATTCCTAGTGTTGCAACCCTTTAATACAGTTCCTTATGTTTTGGTGACCTCCATCTATAAAATTATTTTCATTGCTACCTCATAATTGTAATTTTGCTACTGTTATTAATCAAAATGTAAATAATTTAAAATAGGCTATCCCTGTGAAAGGGTCATACAACTCCCAAGGAGTCGTGACCCACAGGTTGAGAACCACTGCCTCTGCTTTAATATGGTAGAACTTGGGCAACTTGGTCTTACCTCAAGATTCAGCAATGTTAATATTGTACAATTATTTCCTCCATTCGGTATAAATGGTGATACATAAATAACAGCCATGAGTCTCCTTGCTCTTCCTCCACCTAAACTTGGGGAAGTTTATTTTGGTCTCCCATGGATAGGCCCTGTCAATTCTAAGACTCTAAATGTGAATCTGTATGCTGTACAGGGCATCTGACACAAGGATCTAATAGAGAAACCAGTTATGGAGCATCTATGATGATTAGTATGCAGAAGCATCAAAACCCAAAGCTGTGCTTGTCTTGAATCCCTTCATTTCAGCCTTTGGGCTAAACAGATAGATTGCTTTGCAAAGTCTGACATCTGGTGGTTCAAAGTAGATACAGTCAGTCTCCTCGGTTTCAGTGCTATTATCATTTGGGGGGTCTTTTAAAAAAGGATCATTTGTTTGCTAAAGAAATACTGTTAGGGTATTCTGAAAAATCATGTAGGAAAGTATATGTTATCAATAGGAATTTATGTTCAGATATTCTAAATTGTGAGAATGTGTCTATATTCTGTATAACAAACGCTAGAGAATCCCAACAGACAGGCTTGTTACCACTGAATGAACTTCAGTCATGAGACACCCGGGTTCTGTTCTCACCTAGCTTCTATGACACTACAGAGACTCCTTCGCACCTTTGCTCTCAGTGAAGTCTGGTGTTTATTCAAGGTCTCGCTAAGACACACTTCCTCAGTCCCCTTGGATACAACTTCTTGAAAATCCTTCAGTTCTTAGAAGTGTCTGTGTAATAACAATTATTTCAAAAATAGCTCAAACATTTGAAAGAGCAAATTCATGTAGTTAGGGTACATGGGAGGGCTGGATGGAGGAAAGGGAAGGGAGAAATTATGTAACTATAATTCAAAAAATAATTTAAAGTACCTTCTTATTGCTGCCAGTGATTTCTCCATCTCACCATCTCAAGCTCATTCTTCCACTCTCTGTTCCCATCACTCTGTTCAATGCACTAATTTTACTATGCAATTGGTGTGGAAACACCAGGAGGATAAGGGAGAGACCAAGAAGTTCATGCCTTTTGGAATGTTCACCACCATCTTGGTCAGCACCACAAGTATTAATTTGCTGTGGTGTGCAAAACTAAATAGTGAAAAACCAAGCACCAGGCTGGGAAAAGATACAGCAAACCAATCATTTGATAAGCACTACTACCTTAAATGTATAAGGAACTCAAACACTTTAATTGTAATAAAATGTAATGATCAAAATGTGGACAAAGTAATTAAGTATTTCTCAAAAAAAAAAGACATAGGAATCAACAGTAGGTTTATAAAAAAAATGCTGTCATATAGTACACAAGTCTTAGCTAGATCAATAAGACAACTAAAGGAGATACAAATTAGAAAGGAAGAAATCAAATTTGGAGAAGGTTAAACGAGGTGCTGAGAAAAAAGTTTATTCTTTTGTGTTTGGGTGAAATATTTGTAGATATCTGTTAGGTCCCTTTGATTCAGAACATTTGTTAGGTTCATTTTTTTTCCTGTTTAGCATCTATTTTGAAGATTTGTTCATTGGTGAAAGTTGGGTGTTGAAGTCTCCCACAATTAATGTGTGATTCAAGTTTTAGGAATGTGTCTTTTACACATGTGCCAGGAGGAACTTGACAGCACTAAGGACCTTCAGAAAGAAATTGAAGAGTTCTCATGCTAGCAATTTAAAAGTACCTGAAAGTTCTAGAACAATTAATTAAAAACAAAAAGAACTGTACAAAGAATTAAGGAAACCAAGAGCCAATTCATTGAGAAAAATCAAAAAGATAGATGAACATAAAGCCAAATTAATCAAAAGACAGAGAGAGCATCCACATTAACAATATCAAAAATGATGTAATGACACTAAAGAAATTCAACGAACTTACTACAAAAGTCTGTACTCCACAAAACTGGAAAATATAAATGAAATGAACGGTTTTCTAGATAGACACCATTTACCAAAGTTAAGTCAAGGTCAGGTAAATTATTTAAATAGTCCGATAATACCTAAGGAAATAGAAGCAGTCACTAAAAGTCTCCCAACCAATAAAGACCCAGGTTATAGTGCAGATTTCTACCAGACTTTCAAAGAAGAGCCATTACCAATATTCCTGAAACTATTCCACAAAATAGAAACAATAGGAACATTGCCAAATTCACTCAGTGAGAGACCACAGTCACCCTGACACCTAAATCACACAAAGACTCAACAAAGAAAGATAACTTCAGGGCAATTTCCTTTATGAAAATTGATGCAAACATACTCAATAAAATACTCACTAACCAAATCCAAAAACACATAAAAAGCATCATCCAACATGATCAAGTAGGCTTCATACCAAGGATGCAGGGATGCTTCAATATATTATAATCTATCAATGGAATTCAGCATATAAACAAACTGAAAAATAATCATAGATCATCTCATTAGATGCTGAAAAAGCCTTTGACAAAATCTGTATCAGTGAACAGTTACTGCTTTAAGCTCCTAGTGGGGCTTACACGGCACCTCTGCACCCACCGAGAGTTCTGGCTTAGCAAATGAGAGATATACACACACCAGATAATTTTGATATGCCTTTGTAGTTCATTGGTTAGACACTTCCAAACCTACCCGAGGCTAGAACACACTCCCATCAGGTATTCCTGACTTATCACTTTCTAAATCTATATTTTATCTTTGCTGCCCTCTTACCTTCTGGGCAGCCTCACCCCTCTCTTTGGGCTGCTTTCCCTTTCCACCTACATTGCTGGATGATTTTTCTCCTGCAGGTCTTTTTTTTGATATATTATTTATTTACAATACAGATGTCATCCCCTTTCCTCATTTCTCCTCCCTAGAACCCCCAATCCTATCCCCTTCCTCCTTTATGCTTTTATACCATTTTGATCACATACATGTATTAAGGTCAGTTCTAGGTTGAGGGTCTAGCAATACAATAGATGCAAATAGTCAAGGAACAAGCAATACAAGAAACACAAATAGTCAAAGGAAAAGCAAGGCATTAAACCCAATTATGTGAACACTCCCATGATCACTGTTTCTAAGGGCTTATCAGGATTACCAAAGTATCTGAGCCTACTTCCCTGTCCTAGCCCAAGGTCAATCTCTGCCTCCTAGTCACCATGATTCTCCTCTCTCCCTCATCTCAGTACCTTGGCTGCACAATACAAAAGTCCCACCTCAGTCTCTCTGCCCAGCCATTGGCTGGACAGCAATTATTTATTACCAATCAAAGCCACCTGGGGTCAGGGACTCTCAGCATCTGAAAGTGTGGCTTTTGGGAGCCAATAAAAAAAAAGGCTCTTCTCTCAGACATAAATTGAGCATAATAATAACAATTATGTAAATTAAAAAGTATGATATACAGTTACTATCTAGTCCATCTTGTTTGTCAATTAAAGTACTCAACCATCTATCCTAATGTAAAGAGCTTACAATTCAATACCTAAATATGTTGTGATTTTAACTTGCATTACCATCAGAAAAAAACATTCTTTCAAATCTGTATCATCTCTCTCAAAGCTAAACAACTGGAGTTGGATTATGATACTACAGTTTTCAACCCTGTCAGAAATCCAAGAACTATTATTACTTGAATATATAGGAAGCACAAAAACATAGCTTCCAAAATTTAAACAAATTGTGGAGACAGCTGACTACCTAGACAGTCCCCTATTGCTCAAAATGTCAGACAATCTGAGAGACCTTGAAATGAAGCAGGAATTAGGAAGGACTAGCTTACTCTGTCTTGGCAGAGCTAAACTGTTGACTATCCTGCACTGTGTGTTCTTTCCTGGAAAGTATTTTTTGTGTGTAGATGAACAGGATATTTTTGTCCAGTGGCTATCTTGTCATAACTGGAGCAACTCCATATGAAGATTTGGATGCTCAATTTCTTCTTTGAACCCTGAAGGGGATACTGTCAGGAGCAGGCATATCTCTAGTCAAATGTGATATTTAATAATGAATTAATATTAAATGTCATTCTTGCATTTCTGATATTTTTGAGGACTATCTATATAAAGTATATTTGAATTGTTAGACCTTGACTATTTTAGCTATTTCTATTTGAATAGTATTAAAACATTTCATTAAAATTAAATCAGAATCTAATATAACCATGTGTTTACTATCTGGACCTTAACTTGTGTTACTAAATCACCTTAAAGAGTTTGCAGTAGCAGCTATTAGAAGGACTGGGTCTAAGCCTTATATTCTTAAATGAGTTATATAGGCATAATGCTTATCTAAGAGTAACAATATTAATTTCAATTTTTATGTCAATATAAGAAATTTATACCAATGAAATCCTTAAATCAGTATCAATCTATAAATTCTGTACAAATGTTAAAATTATACCTTCAATTTGAATCAATTATAAATATTTCTACCAATGTAAAATTGTGGCATACAATACTTTGTTTAAGAATAAATTCAGTAATCCATCACATCAATTTTCTTCTTGTTTAAAATTATGAATATTTCCAAATTATCCCTTAAAATGACAATCTATCTGTAACCATAACCAGATACCCAAACCCAAGGGATCGGGATGACAACTCTTCACAACTTCTTCCTGCTGAATAGGGGTGAAGAAAATTCTTTAAAGGGGTGAGGATGGGTAGGAAAATTAGAAAATTTGGTTAGACCTAAGCAAGCTAGCTTTGGCATCTGTTAGCCAGTCTCTGTATGTTTAGAAGGCTCAGGACTTGACTGAAGTTTTGATTGGATCCGTCTGAAAAGTTGGATGAAGAGAGGTCATCTGGAATCTTCAGCTATTCCTGAAGCTGTTTTGGAAGCAATTCTCTGGAAACAGCCTCAGGAGGCAGGGGCTGGAACAGCAGGTCATATCAGCATCCCTGAGGATGAATCTTGCTAGACTTGTACATTCTGCAATATATGAATCTCACAACCAAACTTTTAGTACTATTAAGACATTTTTATGGATTGTACATGATACATAGGTCAGTAAATGATAAATTTTTGCTCCTAGTTTGAGCAGGTAAAAGACAACTGTCTTTTTATGAGTGAATTTGATCAATAACCAATTGTAATTAATCTTTATTCATGCCATGTGAAAGATGGCACGATGAATCTTAAGATTACACAAACATTAAAATTTATGTCTAATCTCAGATGAAGCTTTGGCTAGAGACAGTCTTACGTCTAAGCCAGTTATAGGGCTGTTCCCATGTCAAAGAATCAGCAGACCAAGTTACCTGTCCTGTTTGATTTTCTCAAATTTTTCTTTTTGGTAGCCAAGATCTTCAGGGGTCTTCCCCTGTAATATCTGATTCATATCATTCTGGAAAGGGTCCAAATCCTTTTCTCCTTTCCTGTCAACACAAATACAGAGTCTTTCTCCCACAATAGCATGTCCTTGGTCCAATAACTTGAAATTATTAAAGATATGGATGGAATTAATTTAATAGCTCGATTTCTCTTCCAGAGGAATTTTAATGTCATTAGTAGCACCAAACTAATAATCATCTCCATTTTGATAATTAAAACAATCTAAACAAATATTATCTATTGTGATAGTACTCCTCCACTATATCCTGTTTTGTTCTTACTTGATTAATTTTTAATAGTGAGGTCAGGCCTAAGTTTCTACTGTCTGAGATAAGGTTGGCTCCCTATTCCCTGATTTTGGACCTACAAGTTAAAATCAAAAGCCTCAATTATTTGTTCATCTATGTATACTTAAATTCTCTCTTATATGGAGATTAATATCTCTATGGTTTGTATTTCCCTTTTCTTTATGTAACTTGAATTAATATAAGTTTCTTTATTTGCCTAAGTTTTTTTCAACTTACCCCTTGCTCTTGGCCTATAATATAAGATCAAAAGCCTCAAAATATTTATTCATCTATGTATTTAACTTTAATTAAATTCCTTTCTACTTACTGTATAAGCCTATTTCCTGGCTCTAATTTTGTCATACCAGGCTGAACAATCCCAGAAATTCCATGTAGAGCATGTTTGAAGATCCCAAGAGCTGCTCTGGTATAGGCTTTTAAATTTTTCTTTTAATGTATTTTTTCATTCCTTCCATTCTCCCTCCTTGCCTTTATTTGCTACATTTCAGATTAAAGGCCTGGATTTCCTTATTCCATGTATATTTAAGAACATTTAAACAATTACCATTATACTCCCTTCAGTCCTTAAAAACAATTAAATCAAATTTCATTTGTCTCTGTCCTTGCTTGTTAGAGGCCAGCAACCTCTACTGTCTGCTTCTCTCTGCCATCCTCCAAGTAGCCTGTGCCTTCCATAGCAGGGGCTCCCTGCCCATCTGAGCTCAAGCTCTCTGAGGCAGCTCAAAACCTTTCAGAAGAGCCCCGGGGCAAATCACCTCTGGCTGCTGTGTTCCTTTGTTCTAGTTTCCTGGCTGGCATGGCTTGGGAAGGAACCAGGTGACTTGGCACTGCTCGCTGCTGTTAATTCTCCCCTCCTTCTAATCTTACATCAAGGTGTGTGTGTGTGTGTGTGTGTGTGTGTGTGTGTGTGTGTGTGTGTGCATTCCACTTGGGGATCTCCAATTAATTTTTTAAAGCGAGTTTTTGCCTACCAAGTTGAACGCTATCTGTAGGGGCGAAAAACCCAACTCCATTTCATGGTAAAAGTCTTGCAGCGATCACGGATACAAGGCACATTCCCAAACACAATAAAGGCAATATACAGAGAGCAAATAGCCAACATCAAATTAAATGGAGAGAAACGTAAAGCAGTTCCACTAAAATCAAGGAAAAGACAAGACTATCCACTCTCTCCTTATCTCTTCAATATAGTACTTGAAGTTCTAGCCAAAGAAATAAGACAACTAAAGGAAATCAAGAGCTTATAAATTAGAGAAGTCAAAGTGTTGTTATTCATAGATGTTATGATAGTGTACATAAGTGACCCTCAAAATCTATCAAAAAACTCAAAATAGCCAAACAAGCCTATACAATAAAAGAACTTCTAGAAGTATCATCATTCCCTGATTTCCAGCTTTACTATATGCAATAGTAATAAAAATTGCATGGTATTGACATAAAAACAGGTTGATAAATGAAATTGAATCAAAGACACAGAAGTAAACCCACACACCTATGGACGTGTGATTTTTGACAAAGAAGCCAAAACCATAGAGTGGGGCTAAAAAAGCATCTTCAACAAATGGCTCATATCTATTATCCTGCACAAAACTCAAGTCTAAGTGGATCAAGGACATCAACATAAAACCAGATACACTAAATCTAATAGAAGAAGAAGAGGGAAATAGCCTTAAATGCATTGGCATAGGAGACAACTTTCTGAATAGAACCCCAATGGCTCAGGCACTATAATCAACAATTTCCTTTCCCAGAGGAGAAGGAAAATGGGAAGAGTAGAGGAGGGACTGAGGCTGTGATTGGGATGTAAAGTGAATAAAATAAGTAAATAAATGAAAGGGAAATGCTGTCAATATTGTTGACTCTTAGAAGTGAAAATAAAAGTTTCCTTGGCCATCACGTCATACATCTTCAGAAACATAGAAGTAGCAGCGTTGGTGAGGACATGGAGATAGGGAGCAGTTAAGCACTGTGGACAGGGATGCATAGCCACAAACACGCTGTGGAGGTTTCTTAAGAATTGAAAGGGAAATTGCTAAATGACTACCTATGATCAAGCAATTTGACATGTGGGCATACAACCAGGGTGAGTGAGATAAATAAATGACTGGAATAAGCTACTGAATCCGATTCCTCTTTGTTGTGTTATTCACAATGGCCAAGAGAGTAAGTCTATCTGAGTGTTCATGAAAGATGAAGCAATAGAAAGAATGTACTGGGTGTTCATGTCTAACGGTCAATTACTATTCAGCCTTCTGAAGAATGTGCAACAGTATGGGAGAACTTGGGGGACTTTGTGCTTAGAGAGATAAGCAAGGTAAAGGCAAACCACACACAGTCCCACTAAATTTGGGCATAAAACAGTTTCCTGAACTCAGCTGATTTGTAACACAGCATGGTGATTACAGTAAATCACAATTTTGAAATATTTGAAAATCGCTTAAAAGAATAGATTAATTTTTTTCTTATTGAAAATAACTGATATGTAAGGTACATATATCTTAATTACCTGGGACAAGCCATTCTTCAGTGTATACTTATGTCAAAGCTTCATTTTATACAATACATATATACATATTTTCTCAATTTTAAAACAAGATTTAAAAATATTGGAAAGGAAGAAGTCAAAGTTTCACTATTTGCAGATGACATGTTAGTATACTTAAGTGACCCCAAAACTTCCACTAGAGAGCTCCTAAACCTGATAAACAACTTTAGCAAAGTGGCTGGGTATAAAATTAACTCAAACAAATCAGTAGCATTCCTCTACACAAAGGATAAACTGGCTGAGAAAGAAATTATGGAAACGACACCATTCACAATAGTCACAAATAGTATAAAATACCTTGGTGTGAATCTAACCAAGCAAGTAAAAGACCTGTATGACAAGAACTTCAACCCCCTGAAGAAAGAAATCGAAGGAGATCTCAGAAGATGGAAAGATCTCCCATGCTCATGGATTGGAAGGATTAATATAGTAAAAATGGCTATCTTGCCGAAAGCAATCTACAGATTTAATGCAATCCCTATCAAAATTCCCACTCAATTCTTTACAGAGATAGAAAGAGCAATCTTAAAATTCATTTGGAATAACAAAAAACCCAGGATAGCGAAAACTACACTCAAAAATAAAAGAACTTCTGGGGAATCTCCATCCCCTATTTCAAGCTGTACTACAAAGCAATAGTGATAAAAACGGCATGGTATTGGAACAGAGACAGTCAGGAGGATCAATGGAATAGAATAGAAGACCCAGAAATGAACCCCCATACCTATGGTCACTTGATCTTCGACAAAGGAGCTCAAACTATCCAGTGGAAAAAAGACAGCATTTTCAACAAATGGTGCTGGTCCAACTGGAGGTCAACTTGTAGAAGAATGCAAATTGATCCATACTTATCTCCTTGTACAAAGCTCAATTCCAAGTGGATCAAGGACCTCCACATAAAACCAGCTACACTGAAACTAATAGAAGAGAAAATAGGGAAAAGCCTTGATCACATGGGCACAGGGGAAAAGTTCCTGAACAGAACACCAATGGCGTATGCTCTAAGATCAAGAATTGACAAATGGGATCTCATAAAACTGCAAAGCTTCTGTAAAGCAAAGGATATGGTCAACAGGACAAAGTGGGAACCAACAGATTGGGAAAAGATCTTCACCAACCTTACATCTGATAGAGGGCTAATATCCAAGGTATACAAAGAACTGAAGAAACTAGATTCCAGACCATCAAATAACCCTATTAAAAAATGGGGTAGAGAGTTGAACAAAGAACTCTCAACTGAGGAAACTCGAATGATTGAGAAACATCTAAAGAAGTGTTCAGCATCCCTAGTCATCAGGGAAATGCAAATGAAAACAACACTGAGATTCCACCTCACACCAGTCAGATTGGCTAAGATCCAAAACACAGGTGACAGCAGATGTTGGCGAGGATGTGGAGAAAGAGGTACACTCCTCCATTGTTGGTGGGATTGCAAGCTGGTACAACCACTGTGGAAAGCAGTCTGGCGATACCTCAGAAAATTGAACATAGTGTTACCTGAGGACCCAGCTCTACCCCTCCTGGGTATATACCCAGAAGATATTTCAACATGCAACAGGGTCACATGCTCCACTATGTTTATAGCGGCCTTATTTATAATAGCCAGAAGCTGGAAAGAACCCAGATGTCCTTCAACAGAAGAATGGATACAGAAAATGTGGTACATTTACACAATGGAGTACTACTCAGCTATTAAAAATAATGAGCTCATGAAATTCTTAGGCAAATGGATGGAGCTAGAAAATATCATCCTGAGTGAGATGACCCAATCACAAAAGAACACACATGGTATGCACTCACTGATAAGTGGATATTAGCCCCAAAACACACAATACCTAAGATGCAACGCATAAACCTCATGAAACTCAAGAAGAAGGAGGAAGACCAAAGTGAGGGTGCTTTTGTCCTTTTTAAAATGAGTATCAAAAGACTCAACCAGAGCTCCCATGATCTAAACCTCCAGCCTGAGAACAGACAGGGGCAAGCTGTCCTCTGGGAGGCTCTAACCAGCAGCTGACTCAGACAGATACAGACATCCAGAGCCATACAGTGGATGGAGCTTGAGGAATCTTATAGAAGAATAGGCGGAAGGATTGTGGGCCCTAAGGAGATAGGAACTGCACAGGAAGATTAACAGAGTAAACCAACCTGAACCCTTGGAGCTCTCAGAGACTGAATCACCAACCGTGGAGCATACCTAGTCTACACAGATCTACCTCCATGGGCTGGACCTAGGCCTCCCTGCACATATGTTGTAAATGTGCAGCTTGGTTTTCATGTAGGTCTCAAACATCTGGAGTGGGGGCTATCCCAAAACATGCAGCCTATATATGGAGTATGGTCTTCTAGCTGGGTGCCTCATCTGGCCTCAATGGGAGAGGAAGCACCTAGCCTCTCAGAGACTTAAAGTGGCAGGGTGGGGGATACAGGAGGAGGGGGTACTCAGAAAACAAGAGATAGGGAAGGATTGTGGGAGGGGGTGACTGGGACGGGTTATAAAGTGAATAAGCAAAAAAATAAAATTAGAAAAGGAAAAAAATATTGAAAAGATGGTTATATACTTCATAATTCTTGTGTTATAATTCTATAACAACTAAATGCATTTACCTTCTGTGTGATTCCCTCTCAGGTAGCTTAGTTTCCTTATTAATGTTTCATACAGTAGTTTTGTCGAATGTTATTGATCTAAACTGACTGAATGTGTTTGAAATATAAAATTCATAGATGTTAACAAATGTATGTACCAGTAAAAATATTTCTTCAGACATATCCACAACCCCTTCCCACCGATATGCACTGTGTTGAATTTCTAGAACTTTCATTATATTTGTGTGGTTGATTTTAGTAAGCCTGGTTATTGTGAAAATCATGCTTATTGTGCTGTTTCCCATATTTTTTGAACACACCCACGCAAGCACGCACCCACGCACGAAACACACACACACACACACACACACACACCCATGAGTACGTGACAGGGGCACAGTTTATTAACCTATTTAACTCCTGATAGGTATTTGGCTTGTTTCCTGAGAGTTGCTATGCATAACCCCATAGCCTGGTTACTTTGTTTCTTTCTTGTATGGTTCCAGAGAACAGATCTCCAGTTCATTCAGTGATCAACACAAAGAAAACCAGCTCAGATGTTTTAGGAAGCAAGTGGTGAGCAATGAGAGGTTAAGGAGAATTTGCCAAAAGCTTGACATGCTGCTGACAGGCGCCTTGGCTTCCTTCTGTGTATATTTCCTAGCAAAGCGAATCATGTCTGAGTCTTAGTCCTACCAGCATCCCAATGTTAACACTGTAGCTGATTTGTGTATCACGTGAATGATGAACTTGGCCTCCTGTGAGGACGGGTGGGAAGTGACAGGGATATACAGCTAATGTTTCCTAGGAACTGACCCCAGGGCTGGCTGCTTTCTGGCTATGGTGCTCAAGTCTTTACTACTCTTAATTTTACAAAATGTTTTTGTCTTCTAGACCATAGTCATAAATGCACCTCATTAAGTTACCAAGAAGTACCTTATTTCAAAGTTTTGCCAACAAATATTATCTGATTTTTATCCCCCCCCCCACCACCAATGATTTAAACTGCAGCAGTAGCATCTGCTTTGGAATTTGGCCAGGCTGATATTTTCTTGGCACACAGTCATGGTTAGGATTTCAATTGTTCTGATGAAACACCATGACCATACCCACTGAGGAGAAAGGGTTTATTTGGCTTACACTTTCAAATCACTGTTCATTACAGAAGGAAGTCAGGACAGGAACTCAAGAGGGCAGGAACCTGGAGTCAGGAGCTGATGCAGAGGCCATGTGGTAGGGGAGCTGCTTACATGCTTGCTCTCCCTGGCTTATTCAACCTATTTTTCTATAGAACCCAGGACCCCCACCCAGTCTTGAGGCAGCCTCACCCACGATGGGCTGGCCCTACACATATCAACTACTAAAATGCATTCCAGCTTGCCTGCAGCAGCCTGTTAATTATGTTAAATATAATTAACATGTGAGTCACAAGCTAATAGATGACAAAAAGTGTTGTAGAGGTTTGGGTCTAGATTATAGATTTTGTTTTGGCTTTTAATTTAAAAAAATAAGTATTCTGTAAATTCTAAGAGTAAAATAATATTAGTTAATTGTTTCTTCAAGCCTCACGCTTTTCTCTAAACAGTTTCATGAAAGGTTTTCCACTGTGTACATGCTCCTGGTGTCCGCAAATACTTCTGACTTTTTATATTTGCTTCTGTGGACCAGTTAATCTGGGAAGCTTGGATGAAGAACTACTGGCAGCAGAAGTAATGCTTGCTAGTTGTCAAAACAAAACAAGAAGTACAGGCTTTATCTTGAAAACTGGAGGCATGGGATTGCTCCCCTAAGGGGGTGACTGCTTTTATCAAAGGACTTATTGCATATATATGTATATGCATATATGTATATTCAAGAATACTTATAGCATAAGTATATCCAAAGTACATACAACATGTGTATATATATATATATATATATATATATATATATATATATGTATGTATTCAAAGTACTAACAGCATATTATACATCTTCTTGAATACATATATATATAGCATATATGTATATGGTTGTGAGTTTGCAGTTGTAGAAAAGTAGAAAAATGTCAATTGACAAATTTTTTAAAAACTTATTATTATTCTTTAATCTTTTTCATAGTCTGTTTGTTATCCCCCTCCCAGTCTACCCTGTGACTATTCCTCATCCCATACCTCCTCCCCATCCCCATCTACAAGAGGATGTCCCCACCCCGCCAGACCTCTCCACTCACTGAAGCCTCAAATCTCTCCAGGGTTAGGTGCATCTTCTCTCACTGAAGCCAGACAACGCAGTCCTTGGATGTATATGTGTTGGGAGCCTCATATCAGATGGTGTATGCTGCCTGATTGGTGGCTCAGTGTCTGAGAGATCTCAGGAGTCCAGGTTAGTTGAGACTGCTAGTCTTCCTATGGGGTTGCCCTCCTCCTCAGCTTCTTCCAGCTTTTCCTTAATTCAAAGACAGGGGACCCCAGCTTCTGTCCATTGGTTGGGTGTAAGAATTTGCATTTGACTCTTTCAGCTGCTTGTTGGGTCTTTCAGAGGGCAGCTATGCTAGGCTCCTGTCTGTAAGTACACTATAGCATCAGTAATAGTGTCAGACTTTGGAGCTTCCTTTTGAGCTAGATTCCAATTAGGGCCAGTCACTGGACCTGCTTTCCCTTGGGCTCTTCTCCATTTTTGTCCCTGCAGTTCTTTTAGACAGGAACAATTCTTGGTCAGAGTTTTTGACTGTGGGATGGCAACCCCATCCCTCCACTTGATGCCCCGTGTTTCTACTGGAGGTGGACTCTACAAGTTCCTTTTCCCCACTGTAGGGCATTTCATCTAAGGTCCCTCCCTTTGAGTCCTGAGACTCTCTCATGTCCCAGGACTTTGGTACATTCTAGAAGGTCCCGCTGAACTGCTAACTCACAAGGTTGCCTGTTTCCATTCTTTCTGCTTGCCCTGAGGGCTTCAGTCCTGTTCCCCCCAACACACCCAATACCTGATCATGTTCTTTTCCCCTCCTTGTCCTCTCTCCCACCCAGGTTCCTCCCTCCCTCTGCTCCCTATGATTGCTTTCTTCTTCCTCCCAAATTGGATTGAGGCATCCTCATTTGGGCCCTTCAGTTTGTTAATCTTCTTGAGTTTTGTGGATTGTATCCTGGATATTCTGCACCTTTTTGCCTAATATCCACTTATTAGTGAGTACGTACCATGCATGTCCTTTTGGGTCTGACTTACCTCACTCAGGATGATATTTTCTAGTTCCATCCAATTGCCTGCAAAACTCATTATGTCCTTGTTCTTAATAGCTGAATAGTATTCCATTGCGTAAATGATCCACACTTTCTGTATGCATTCTTCAGTTGAGGAACATCTGGGTTGTTTCCAGCTTCTGGCTATCACAAATAAGGCCATTATGAACATAGTGGAGCATGTACCCCTGTGGTATGGTGGGGCATCTTTTGAGAATATGCTCAAGAGTGGTATAGCTGGATTTTCAGGTAGATCTATTTCCAGTTTACTGAGGATCTGCCAGATTGATTTGGTGTACATATTTGAAGTCTTTTCTGTCTTTATTTATTTGAGTTTTTATGTATGTTTATGGGAGAAAGTGTTTATTTATCTCACAGTTCCACGTTTCGGTTAATTATGGCAGGGAATCAGCAGTGGCAGGAGATTGGGCATCAGGTCATATTATGTGCATGGTCAGAGGAAGTGAACAATGAATGCCCAAACGCCCATGCTCAGCCTGTTCTTTCCATCTGTACACAATCCAGGATTCCCTGCCCAGGGAATGATGCTAACTACTATGGGTGAGTCTTTCTCACCTGAAATAATGTGATGTTATTTTGTAGAATCATCATAGTAGTTTTCTTTAGTTTATAATCATGTTATATACCCTGTATGTCTTACAGATTTGTTATATTCAGTGTTATCTTATAAGCACTTCAAATGTCATCACAAACCCTTCATAAACATTTAAGTGGACACTCAATATTATCTTAAGTGTTGAATTTATTGCTTATTGTACTATTCTTCACTTCTTAGTCTCAAGACACATCCCCTTCACTTTCTCTGGTAAATATCTTTATAAGCACATTTCTGTTTTAAGGTTCAATTTATGCTAGAGTTCCAGAACTGAAATTTCTAGGCAAATAATATGAGATTTCTTTTTTTTAGTTTCTTGATTCATATTCTTTAAAATTAAATATAATATTTTATTAATTCTTTGAGAATTTCATACACAGATAAAGTGTTTTTAAAGTCGTATTTACTCCTTACTCCTCTCCCTAGCTCCTCCCTGACATATCTCAACCCCTTTCTAGCTTCGCCATCCTCTGCTTTCTTTGGTTGTTTATATATTTTTCTCTAAAACCTTTAAGTTCATTTGTGCAGCCTCTAGAGTCAGGGGAAAGCAGCACACAATGTGGTGTGGTGGACTTAGATCTTTAAAGAAAACCAAGTCCTCCTCCTGAGAAGCCAATAGCTCCTCAGCTAAGGGTGTGGAGGGTTAATGAGCTCCGTTTTTGTTGGAATGGCGACTGTCTTGATCTTGTACTGGTCTTGTGCAGGGAATCACAGCTGCTATGAACTAATGAGTTCAGCTTCACTATTGTATCCGGAAAACTGTTTCCCTGCTGTCCTTCCCAACTGTACATTTTATGTGCCTTCCTTCCCCTTTCCCATGATGTTTTTGAGCCTTGCGGAAGCAGTATGAGATTAGGTGCCCTATCTATGACTGAGAATGTTGCACACACTTTTCTGCAATTTGATCAGTTGTGAATTTCTATGATAAATGCTGTCAGTAGCACAAAGAAACTTTTCTTATATTCTAAGAGCTGCATTCATCTGTGTGTACAGAGGTATAAATTTGGAAGGCAGTTTGATACTATGGTCATTTAGCAAAATAATAGTAGAAAGTTAACACACGTAATTAACCACTAGAATGATGTGATTGAAAAGATGTGATGTGAAAGAATGATTTCTTTCCCGGAATGCATAGGATCACATTTTACCACATGCATTAATTCCTTACGGGTATAGTTCTGTGGTGACATGGGTTTTCTTATATACTTTCTTTAGCCATGTGTTATGCCTAGGACTATAATCCTAGAACCTGGGAGTTCAAAGCCAGTCTCCTCTGTGTAGTAAATCTGAAGGCAGCTTTGGCTGCATAGGAGCTATCTCAGAGAATTAATTATTAATTAATTATTAATTAATTAATTAAAATCTAATTTCTTTGTCTGGTCTCTGAAATTAACAGGTTCTATAACAAAACCAGGATAACAGCACATGGAATCCCGGAGACAGTGGCTCAACAGATTCCATGGTAGCTGCCATAATTTTAAAAGACAAAATAATGAACCTCCTGTGGCCAGTTAGTGACCTGTTGTTGGAAAGGAGAAGAGAGGAGCCAAGTGTTGAAGGAAACTTCTGAAGCTACTGGACAGTGAACAAGCCAAGTTCTAAGCTTTCCTAATTCCATTTTAAAGGACTAAGCAGGCTGCTAGTGCTCAAGTGCCAAAGAGACCAATTTGCATTGCTTTGAGCCCAGCTGTCTCTGGGCCTGTGGTGTTGTGCCTCTCATTCCTGCAGCCCACAGTCTACTGCAGGGTTGTGTGACACATGGCAGGGTGAGGTGCCTACTGGAGCCATCAGGCAAAGGGAGGCACAGCCAGCCATCTGTTTCTCTTCTCACAGGAAGCCATAGACATCTTGGGATTTCTTCCTGATGAGAAGTTTGGGTGCTCTAAGCTTGTTGGAGCCATCATGCACTTTGGATACCTGAAATTTAGATAGAATTCCAAAGAACAACAGCTTGAGGCTGAAGTCACAGAAAGGAAGACTTTACCAAGACACAGTTTACACTTCCATTCCAACCTCTGTTTCCAGGCCTGCCTCTTTTTCTTTGCACTTTGCCTGACTTCTTGGGTTTTGATACATGATGGAAATAATACCATAGCCCCTCTATTGTTATTCCTAGAAAGTATTTTCCCAATCAACCATCATGCTAGTGTAATGTCCCCCTATCACAGTAAAAGATAAAGTTTTTAAATGAGAGTTGATAAAGCCAGTGAATTTGCTAAATTTTGG
The DNA here is from genome assembly GCA_021653895.1 of Mastomys natalensis. NCBI lineage: Eukaryota > Metazoa > Chordata > Mammalia > Rodentia > Muridae > Mastomys > Mastomys natalensis. The sequence goes on from JAJTUV010000560.1 coordinate 529,204, forward strand.
TGAATTGGGATTGACTAAATCATAGTTTGCCTTTAACACATAGATTATTGGGTACAGTAACAGGAACAAATTACCATTCAGTGTGACAACTAACACAATGGAAGAGTGAACAAAGGGCCCTGGAAGTTCAAAAACAAATTAAGAAACTCCACAGGGATGAAACCACAAGCTCCTTCACTTCCATTTGTAAAATCTGTATTCATCCTTTCAGGCCATAAGGATTTTAAGCATTTTACCAATGATCTGTCTACAGTGACTTGCTAAGGAGAAAAAACATAATAATTATATATATATATATATATATATATATATATATATATATATAATGAAATTTAAAATTTTGACTATCATAAAATAGGATTTAGTGCACTCATATTGTTATGTAGCCGTTGCTGTTGTCTATTTCAAGGATATTCTCATCTTCCTAAATTGAAACTCTGTAACCATTAAACAAAAAAGTTCTAATCCCACTTGTTATGAAAACACTAACAGTTCCCCAGAGCAGTGCTGCCTTTGTTTTGTCAACCTCCTTTTTTCTAATTACAATTTTTGCCTGAAAGTTCAAAACCTACTTTAATAAGGGTTCTCAGATTCTTTGACTCCACTTCTAGTCTACCATCCAAAGGTAGGGGAGAAAAGATGAGTAATGGGACACTGGTGATGTCTACCTATTTAGCCTGGACCCCCCAGAACTCCCAGAGACTAAGCCAAAAACCAAGGAACATTCAAGTGTTGGTCCATGGCCCCTTGCACATGGATTAGCAGAGGTCTTCCTTGTATGGCCTCAGTGGGAGAGGATGTGCTTAATCCTATGGATACCTCATGCCCCAGAGAAGAGGGATGCTGGTGAGGATGAGGTGAGTGTTGTTGGACATGTGAAGGAGGACTTTCTCAGAGGTAGGGGGAGGGTATGAATAATGGGAAGGGGAGCAACTTTTGGAATGCAAATATATAAACTATTTTAATAAAGATTAGAAGAAGAAGACAAATATTCTGTGTACATATATGTACATATATAGTAGCATAGTCATTATGGTATATGACCTATAGTAACTTTTACATTATTTTAATAGTAAAAAGAAACACACTGTGGTAGTTTGAATGAAAATGGTCCCCAGAGACTTGTGTATTTGGCTCTCAGTTACTGGAACTCTTTGGAAAGGATTAGGAGGTGTGGCCTTGTTAAAGGAGGTGTGTCACTGGGGGTGAACCTGTAATTTCCAGTGTGCATTCTATGTTGTAGTAATGGATCAAGAGATATGTTGTTATCTGTTGCTTGTCATCAAGTCTTTGCTCCACTATTGTATACTCTAACCCTGTAAAACCATAAGCACACACACACTCAGACACAGATACACAGACACACACACACACACACACACACACACACACACACACTCACACATCATCATCATCATCATCATCATCATCATCATCATCATCATCTTGGTCATGGTGTTTTGTCATACCAATAGAATTAAACCTAAAATACACTGCAGAGTGGAAGTTAATATTTTTGTGAAACCTGACAGGTATAAAGGAGAATAACAAGGAAGAACACTTAACTTTTTGTGGTTGATATTTGGTACAAGAGAGAATTCTTATGCAGAGGACATATCTGAAAATAAGATTTTTTTCCTGACTTATTTCATGTGGAGCAAAGACAACTAACAAACAGATGTGTTTTAAACAGATGTGTATTGACCTGAAAACAAAGCAGTGTTAAAAAACATAGTCATAGGAGAATGGCTTATTCTAGATGTGCAATTGGGATGTCATTTCAAAGAGGGCATGTGAATACAGAATGAAGTGAGGATCTTGAGGGCAAGACCATGTGTATTAGGTAAGGTTCTTTATAATTACAGAATTTGTATAATGACTCTATCTCCATATCTATCTACCTAATCTATCTATCTATCTATCTATCTATCTATCTATCTATCTATCTATAGTTAATATGTAATATGTACTACATAATACATTATATAATACATAATATATAATAAATATATAATATAAAATATATAATAAATACATAATATATAGTATATATATTATATATATATATATATATATATATACTATATATATATAGTATATTTATAACACACACATGCATACATGAAGGTTTGTTAGAATGACATTCAGGCTGTAGTCCAGCTAATTCAACAATGACTGGCTATGGGAAGAAAATTCAAGAATCTAGTAGTTGCTCACTTCACAAGACTGGATGCTTCAGTTGGTCTTCAGTATCTGCTGGAATCTTGAAGAAGTAGGCTCTAATTTCATTGAAGGAATCAATGTGCTAGCAAGGTGAGGGCAAGCAGGCAAAAAGCAGAAGCTTCTTCTTCCATGCCATATATAGGCTTCTGTGGGACTGCGTAAGGGTATCCTGATTCTTGGCTGGGCATGGGCCTAGAACCCGAGACTTCAAGGGAGAAATGGCAGGAGTTCGGCCACGCCCCCAGAACTCAGGATCCTGAAAAGCAGTCCAATCTCCATAGACCTACATTGTTCAGTCACGTAGGCCCTTACAGCCCTCCCAAAGTGCACAGGTAGAGGGTGTAACTACAGGCCTCAGGCCCTAGAGATTTACATACTAATGAAGGTCAGAGGGTGGAGCCAATTAAGCATTGCCCCAGAACCTCCCCCTTTCTCCCTCCCTACTTAACTCAGGTCTGCCCTGAGTTTGGGGGGGTACATCCAGATCCATCTACCATCCGCCATGACAATAAACCCTTTTGGAACCAAGGACTTCCTCGTATCATTGGGGCCTGCCGGGCCGCTGCCGCCAAAGCCTCCAGCCACTGGAACCAGGGACCTTTCTCCAGTATGCTGCCACCTGGGCCCGGGGCCTGCCGCTGCACTGCCCGCCATTTTTTCCCACAGGCTTCTAGCAGAATGTGTGGACCAAATTAAAGGCGTGTCTTCCCTCCCCAAGATCCAGATCAGAGAAGGTTTCTTCCTACCTCAATGGTCTGAACTAGAAATGGATCCATCTGCTTCTAACCAAGCAACAAATATTTCACAGATGTAGCCTCCATCCTGAATTATAGTTCATTCCAAATGTGGTCAAGTTGACAACGAAGAATAGCTAGTCATCATACCATGCAAGTATCTCTCATGGCACCATGTTACTATATACATGTACAGCAACTGTTTTACTATTTATTTTTTATTGCTTCTCCCTTTATAAAAAAAAAAAACTGCTTTTATTACAAGAATTGGGCATGCTTGCTTAGTTCTCATTCCTTTGTGTAATATTCATAAGAAGCAAGTCTTGGGTTTCATACAATTTCACTCATAAATATTTTAGTGCAAGTTTCTGAAAAATAGCCTTATGTTTTCAAAATGATCATAGTACCATTATCTCATATTTAAATAAAATTACTTAACATCAACTATCTACTATTCTCAGTTTCAATTGTCTCAAACTTTTAAATATAATTTCATCTCTTTGAATCAGGAACCAGTTACAGTTTTACATTATAGTTGTTAATGTATGCCTCAAATGGTGTGCGTGTGTTTGTGTGTGTGTGTGTGTGTGTGTTTGTGTGTGTGTGTGTGTGTTTGTGTGTGTGTGTGTGTTTGTGTGTGTGTGTGTGTGTGTGTGTAGGTACATATATGTGCATGGCCAGAGGACAATATTGGCATTTTCAGTCCTTTAAGACAAGGTATCACACTGGCCAGTAGTAACACATCACATAGATAAGTCTGGAAGTCTAGCACTGTCCAGCAAGCTCCAGGAATCCAGCCTCTGTCTTTCCATCTGCTTGGACTATGAACATATGTCACCCATACCTGACTAAGAACTCCAAAGATGAAACTCAATTCTTGGCTTACAAGGAAAATAGCAACTGAGCTGTCTCTCCAACCCTCTCATCTTGTTTTAAATATACAATATTCCTCACCATTTTCCCCCTTACAAGTTAATCCCTGAACACATAGTTGTATGGATTTTTCTTATTTCACACCAGAACATGAAGTGTTTCTTTGATTCATGCAGTTTTTAGAAACTGGATGATACATCTTGAAACTTTGTCTTAATTGCGACTTTTCAGCCAAGAATACTCATAATTTGTTTGTCTCTCTGAAATGCTGACATCTGTCTGTAGTTAAGGAGCATGCCATTAATTCTATATAGTTGTAAATGATGATGCTGAACTCATCCCTCATTTTTCATTTCATACTTGAAGTAGTATTTGGTTATATTCTATTTTTAAGAAAAAGGAATGAGGAATACTTGACTCTGCCTTTATATTTTTGAAATTATAAGCTGGCTAAGTAGTATCTTCCCATAGTGAACAATTTATAATTTGCTTCTATGTCATAAAAATCTCATTTAGTAAGCATGTTTGATGCATTCTGGTTTCTTGCGTCATTATTGGCAGTGATGCTGAAATTGTTCAGTCTTTGCTCTATGTTAGCTTGCTTCTTCATGTTCACTCCAAAAGTCTTTGACTTACTCCTGCAGTCATGGATAAAATCTTTGTCATCCAGTGTGGCAAATGTTCTAGGCTTATCTTTTATTCCCCACTCGTACCCCATATAATTAATGCCTTCTAAAGTTCTTAATTTCTTAGTAGATATGGCATCTCAAATTCACATTTGGCTTACCTTTTTATTGTAGATTCTAAAGCTTTTTGCAGCTAGAGGTAGCAAATATAATTTTAAAGATGGAATGATTAATCTGTTCCTAATGATACTTCCTATTAAAACTAATTAGTACAGAACTTTGCCTCTCCTCTATTTAAATGGTTTCATTTCTACTATCTAACTTCTCAATAATTCAAGTGTGAGTATATTTGAACACTATAAATTTGGCTTTGTACCAGTTGCATATGTGTTAATTTTGGATGAAAATAGTAGAAAGTCCAGAAATTTAATGATTCCTTGATATTTTCTTTTTTTTCTATTTACTTTTATGTCCTGATTCAGAGTACATGTGGTTTTAGATCATTTATAAAAGTTCCTCAGTTATGACACTATCACCAACTATTAACTATCAATCTATCTATCATCATCTACCTATCTATATGTTTATTTCCTTTTATTTTAAATGAAAACATTTATGTGGCTATATATTTGTAGAGTGATAATTTGGTACATATATACAAGACATAATAATCAAGTCAGGGTAACTAACATTTTTTGCATAAATTACAAAATTTTAGACTGTAATAAACATTTATGGTTTGTTTGTTTTGTTTTCTATATTTTGGGTTTTTTTTTTTTTTTTTGAGATAAAGTTTCACTATATAGTTCTGGTTGTCCTGAAACTCTCTATGTACACCAGGCTGGCCTCAAACAAACTGAGGTCTATGTGCCTCTGTCTATAGGGTGCTGGGGTTAAAGGTGTCCACAAGCACACCAAGCTGACTCTAATCATCTTTCTGTGACAATGAAAACAGGAATTAACTCTTCTTGTAACTGGGTATTTGGTACCCACCATCTAACATCTCTCTATCCTGCCACACATATCTTTTCTAATTCTCCCTTACCTCTGTTCTATTCTATTTTTCTGTTTTTTTTCTTTCTATAAGTGAGTGAGAACACATGAAATATGTCTTTTGTGCCTGAATTATTTCAGTTACAAGGTATCTTACAGTTCCTTCCATGTTATTGAAAATGACAAATATATATTCTTTATTGCAGCTGGGTGTATACATAGCATATTTCCACATATGTTCATTTATTAATGGATGCCTTACATTATTCAACATCTCTACTGTTGTAAATAATGTAGCAATTATTAATAAATTTTAATTAGTAATAAAATTTATGAATTACATTCTAGTTCTGTCTTTGGGTTGCTGAAGTCTCTATACTATAATCCATTACATTCTTACCAACATGTCTCAGTGCATAAAAGTTCTTCTTTCTCTATATTCTCACCTTGACTTTCTTGTTAAGATGTATCCTCTTGATATTAGACATTGTAAATGAGGGAATATTGAGGTTCATTGTGGTTCTCATTTGTACTTCTTACTTTTTATTAGTGATATGAAGTATGTTTTCATATGCCTTTAACCATAAAATGTATTCTTTAAGAACTGTCTATTCAGATCATTGCATGTTGTATAAGTATATATATATATACTTATATATATACTTACATATATATGTGTGTGTGTGTGTGTGTGTGTGTGTTACTAGTTTTAGTTTCTTATATATTTAAAACGCAATCCATAGTTAGATAAATAGTTGATTTTCCATATTCCTTGTTGCTTCTTCATTTAACTAACTCCTTTGCAGACACTACTTTCTTTATAATAAATAGCCTTATTTATCTATGTCAGCTTTTGTTACCAGTGACTTTGGTATATTCGTTGAACAATTACTCATACAATGTCTCAGTATTTCCCTTTTTTCTTATTGTGATTTAAATTTTTAAGTCTTACATATAGGTCACTGATATATTTGAGTCAGTTTTTTTTCTGGCTCCAGAATTTTATTTTTAGCAGATTCAGACTCACATACTTAGTTTTCAGTGAGTCAGTTTTAATATGTGGTAAGATGTGGACAGTTGATTTATTTTCATACAATCTAGTTTTTCTCAGTACCATTTATTGAGGATACTGTCATTTCCTCAATGTACGCTCTGATGTTGTAAATAAACAAACAAGTAATTTCAAGTAAGTAGATTAATTTCTGGCTTCTTCAGTCTGTATTTGAGCCCAACTAGTGATGCTCAGATTAGCACGGGTATGGGAACATCCAATAGGTCATGGCCAATCTACCAAGACCTACAACCCTGAAAAAACCCTAAGTCTTCCTCCGAAGAAGCTATTAACTGCCAGGAGCCCCTAACCCAGGAGTGGGGCCTCATGGAGCTTACCCTGAGCCTTGCTAGAATGTTTACTGCCTTGATCTTGTAGAGGTCTTATGCAGACAACAGAACAGTCATTGAGAGTCCTTGAGTTCTCTGTCAAGTCTGAGATTCTTCTTTCATAGCAGTCTTCTCCAACCTCTAATTCCTACAACCTTTCTGTCCCTACTTTCTCAGTGTTTCCTGAAACTTGTGGGAAGGAAAGATGATATATTTATCCCATTTATGGTTGAACCCTCTGCAGACATGTATTCTCTGTTCTCTCATCAGCTGTGATTTTCTGTATTAACTGCCACCCACTGCAGAAAGAAGACTATCTTATTACAACTAAAAGCTCTTCTAGCCGGGCGGTGGTGGCGCACGCCTTTAATCCCAGCACTTGGGAGGCAGAGGCAGGCGGATTTCTGAGTTTGAGGCCAGCCTGGTCTACAGAGTGAGTTCCAGGACAGCCCGGGCTACACAGAGAAACCCTGTCTCGAAAAAACCAAATAAAAATAAATAAATAAATAAATAAATAAATAAATAAATAAAAGCTCTTCTAATCTATGAGTACAGAGATAACTGTTTAGAAAGCAGTTTGATAGTGTGTCTATTTATCAACATACAGTAACAGGCTGTCCCCTAGAGATCTCCAGCCATGAGTTCCTGGCCAGAGTAACAATACCAGATGTGAATTTCCTCTCATAGAGCAGACCAATCAGAAATTGGTTAGTTATTCCCATAACATCTATGTCAGTATCGTATCCATGTCCTTGACTTGCCAGATTGGTCATTATTTTAGCTCACAGAGTTCATAGCTGGGTAAGTCTATTAAATTTTCTCCCTTAGATATGTTTGCAGCAACTTCTGGGATTATGAAACCAGAGACAACGCTTCTAGATTTCTTCATGTCCTGTGATTGAAGTGTGTGCTATCCTGAAAATTTACTAATTTTGTTATTGTTGATGATTTTATCTACATATAAATAGCATCTGCAAAGAAGAGTAATTTAAGTTCTTCTTTTCCAACTTGGATGCTTTTATTTCCTTCTTTGGCCTAATAGCGTTGGCTACGATCTGAATAAGAATTATAAAGGTGACATTCTTACCTTATTTCAGATCTTACAGAAAACACTTTTAGCTGTTCCACATTTAGTACAAGCTTGATTATGTGTTTCTTACATGCAGTCTTTATTTGGCTTAGAGATTATTCTAATACCCTGATTTGTAGCAAATATTTATCATAAATGACATTCAGTCTTCTCAAAACTTTTTTCTAAGTTGAGATGACTTCATCCCAATTTTATCATGCACATGCACACACACTTTTTCCATCCCTGATATGAAAATGTATATTCTTGCTAATGTGACATTGGATTCTCAAAAATGTATCCATGACCTTAGTTTTTAAACATTTGTTAATGCATAATTGTTTATATTCTTGTGGGTTTTTAATGATGTCATTTTCTCACTCATTTCTGAACTGGTGTTCTCTCTCTGTTGCAGTAAATCTTTGACCCAAATAAGACCAGTCAGGGAAAACACAACTCAATAATTATGGGTATAAATTTGCATGCCTAGATTGGGCAGATTTACCACTACACTACTCGAATCCCCGGCTATGAGATCCCTTATAACTTGTGGTTTATCCAGGTCGCATGGTTGTTCTTCTGGCTCCGGCACCTCCATCGTCAGCTTCCTTCTACCACTGGCTTTCTCCACTTCTACTTCCTCCTGCTTCTTTCTGCCTTTTATATCGAATTTCTCTCACTCTCTCCTCCCCTAAGCCTTTTTCTCTGCCTCCCCTTCTACTGCCCAATCACTGGCTCTAGCCTTTATTTTACAAGTTTTAATTGGACAGAAGGTTCACAAGACGTCATCTGTATACAGATTCAATCATCCTCTGCAGCCCCTCCCAGGAAAGTGAAACTAGGATCAAAATACAAGGCTGAGGCTATCCACAACATCTCTCTCTCTCTCTTTGCTGGTTTTAATATATCCAAAATATTCTCAACATTGGGAAGTCGCCTCTCCAGCACAGGCATACTCATGGGCTGTGACCAAAACCTCCCTCCTCAGGCATGGATATTTGAAATTATCTCTCTTTATCTCTCCCTCTTTCTTTCATTTTGTTCAAATTAGCTGTGTAGAGAGTCCTAACTTTAAGTTTAGACTTTTTTTCTTGGTTTGATCTGTTTAAGAGCTTCCTGCCTTTCCCCCTCAACCCCAAGCTTTCAGTTTAGGTTTAAAGTCATGTGTTAATCTTTCATTACATTGCATTTATACCATAAATTGATACTCTCATTTCATTAATGTTTTAGTTATAAACAGTATTTTATTGATTATAAGATTATTCTATTAAATTATATCTTGGACATGTAGCATGTTTCCTAATGTTTCTGGGAATGTTATAATGTTTCTTCAAAGTTACTATGCTTCATTATGTTTTCAAATTCTTTTATTCCAATGTCCCCACCTATTCATCTAGTGTGACAAAAGACTTCCAATTTTAGGATGTAGTTGTCTGGGATGAGGAAAATCTTCATTTAAGGAGATCACTGGGTATTGATTTCTCAGATGCTTTAGACCTGAAAAGGCAAAGAATTGTAGCCTTTTGACTTTTTTAGCTACAATCGAGGGAGGTGATGGCTGTATTTACCTCAGTGGTCTAGACTGTACTTCTTTATGGAAATAATAGTGGGATTTGGAAGATAATATCAATACAGATCATATAAAAATGAGTCTCATTGCTGCTTTACAATGCTAATTACCCACAATGCTAATGAAGAAACCTATAGAGAGCTGTGTCATCCGGATACCTAAAGGTTCTGGCCAAGGAACAGTTATATGGTGAAGAGGTGGGACAATCGGTCCTTAAGTCCTAAGGGATGAACATGTCAGTTTCCATGACAAAGATCAACAGTCCCTGTCATATTATTCAATCTTTTCTTCTAGTGAAGAGCACTATATGAATGGTTCTGTCCTAAAGCATCTTTGCTTTGGAGGTCAGGAGTCCTCAATATGAGGGGTTTAGGTTTTGAGGGATCATGCCATTTGTTTTTTCTAGGGTAAGATGATCCTGTGGACCCCCAAATAATGATCCCAACTGAGTTGAGTGTTCGTCAAGACTGGAATTCTCTTCTATAAGATAATGACACTTGTCTACAAAATGATACAGGAAACTGGGATTTTCCTGTTGACTGTTTTCTGGCAATGTACCATACTCTTGGTGGGGAAATAGAAAACCACAGCTGCACTACACTGTGCTACCCTATCTATGCTACCATCCTGAGCCTACAATGACGTAGGGCTCCTGTCATCCCCACGCTGTGTTCCAGCATCCTTTACTCACCATTCTTGAAATATAACTTATTCTAGCTATCATTTATTAGATCTTTAGCTGGTAAATATTTTTCCTATTCTAAAGGCTATTCTTGTACTCAATTGTTAATTGTTTTAAAAGACTTTATGGGGAAATGGGGGAAAGGGATAACATCTGAAATGTAAATAAAATATCCAATAAAAATTAATTAAAAAACAACAACAACAAAACAAAACAAAACAAAACAAAAAAAAAAAAAAAAAAAAAAAAAAGAAATATAGCCTGTTGCCTTGGCCCTTCTTTGTCAGGGGCAGTCTCGCTTATACAGTGAAGACCTAAAATCAGCAATAGGTCTAAGTCAGCCTGCTAACACAAAGTCTTGGTCTCTGTGGAAAAAACATCTAACAGATGGCTATAAGATCTTGTAAACAAGTAGCTTTGGTGGAAATTTACCAGCCTGGATAGTCATAGATCTTGTGGATAGGTAGTATTCGTGGATAGTACTAACTTAGATAAGACAAGTGATTCATAAACAGAGTCATAGTGGTCTGTTCCCTGAACCTTCACCCAGCTGATACCTTGTTCTGCAAGATGTCTGTACTCCCCCTGAACACCTCTGCTCCTGCATCATCCCCTTCCCCACATCCTGCCTCTATGTGCATATAACCCCTGTGTGAAAAAAGTAAAATCAGTTGTTTGATCAGACTATAGACAAGCCACTCTTCTTTGTGTTCCCTGTTTTCCCCATTCTCTCTTTCAGGTGATCTCCCCAGACCTTGTTCACTGCCTTGCTGGATGGGGCACTTCTCTCAGAGGTATGAACACGGCCATCTCTATTTAATAATTTTGGGTCTTCCTTATGTGGGGTTACATAATTATTTACACTTGATCATTTCAGAAGGAAAGGTGACAAATGAAGAGGGTACATAGTGGAAGAGCACCCAAGCCTAAAATGGAATTCTGGCCTTTACTTTCTTTTTGATCTATGTTTACTTAGTGTTCTCTATATGGCTTCAACTCAAGGCATTGTCTCCCCCAAGTCTCACTATCCTGTTGACATTTTGTTTGTGTTCAGTGTACTGCTCTCCACTATGCTCTTCCAACTGGAAAAGTGTTAGTCATGTCTCTTGGCATTTTTCCTCTTTCCTGATACTTGTTTATACCTTCAGCTCCTTTTATATCAGTGTTCCATCACAACGTCACCTACACCTGTTCTTGTACATTTTTCTCACACTGGTCTGTTTTGTTTACTACTTCTAGAAAACTGACTGTCCTGAAGCATAACTTCTATCACACTAAGATCTCTGCTGTGATCTTTGAACACTTCTCTGTTAATGAAATTTCCATCAGAGGTTTCACATGGCCAGAAATAGCTGACTTGTCTATTACCTGCCTTTTCTCTGACTTCATACTCCAATCTTTTGGGTTTATAACCTCTTCTGTGACAATACTTTGTATGATTTCACCTGTGTAGGTTCACATTATAGGACTCTCTGTCTCAGAATGTCTTGCTCTCCTATGTTTGCCTCTCAAATTCTTCTCATTCTTCAGTCTCATAGCAAATGTGCTCTCTTTTAGAAATCTCATCTGGTAATGTGTTACACAAGGGTTCCTTCTAATCACAAATTTTCATTATATTCTATGTCTGGGTCTCTTGTTTCACTGGCATGGAATTATAGCTGTGAATCAGTTACTCTTGTGATAATGAAGTCCTTACAGCCAGGGGATTTGACATTGCCTGTCTGTTTTACTATGTCATCTGATACACATACACAGACACACACACACACAGATACACACACACACACACACACGGGGAGGGGAGGGGAAGGGAGGGAGGAAGAGAATCAGGCTTTTCATATTCTAGCACCCAGCAAATTTGGCCCAATATATCAGTGAAATTGAATATCTCAAAACATACCATAATCCTCTGTAACAGTCTTAATTTACCTCTCTTTAGAGAAGCTGGATTTTAAAGTTGAGAATACTGGTCTTCCTTCAAATTTATTTTCATTCTCATTACATATGTATGCATCTGTGTGTACAGATGCATACATATGTGAGTGCAATGCTCATAGATCCAGAGACAAATGTATCAAATCCTTGAGTTTCAAGTACAAACAACTATGAGCTACCCTATTTGGGTGCTGGGAACCAAACTCAGGTCTTCTAGAAGAGCAGTGAATACTCTTACCACTGAGCCCTCTTTCCAGCCCACCTTTAACTTTCTTATATCTGACTATTTGTAGATTAGGCCTAATGGATAAAATATATAAAGTTGGAAAATAATTATTTTCTTTATGATGTCTCCTGTTTTCAGGTGATTCTGTATAATGTTCTTTTAACCTCCTTGATTCATAAATTTTCTCATCAAACTTAGCTACCATTGCCCAATGGCAGTTCAAAACCTTGGCTGTTCATCTAATTCTTTGGTTGGACACTTAAGTTCCTAAAGCACAGATCCTCACTGGACCAAACAGAACAGTTTTCTGCTCATTTGATGCAGACATCAGTACTTGTTACAAGTTGTCAGCAGATCCCAATAGGCAGGGAAGGTGAAGACTGTTGAAACAAAGACTGTTCTCAAACATTTCTGTGTGTCAGAATTATCAGAGTATTTTAGTAATCCCTGAGAGCCCTAAAACAGAACTCTGTACTGAACATAGCCCTAAGGTCTTTTACTAGATGTCAGGGCTATTTGAATATACATTGATGTTTGAGAACAACTGCACTGTTATCTCTCCTAGTTACGAACACGCCACATATTCAAATCTATGATCAAATTCTAATTAAAATCCATGCATTGTTTCACCCTGACTACGGGGTCATTAACAGAATTCTGATGTTTGATAGTAAAGATTTCATAAACCATTTGGGAACACAGTGAAAGTACGATTTTAGATATGTTTATGTTAGAAAGGATGTGGAGCTGGCAATGTTCTGTGCAAAGCCCTGGTTTCAATCTCCAGTGCATTAAAATGACTTCATATATAGAAATGGAAGGAAAAGAAATGAAAGTAGAAGAGGACATTAGGGAATTGGAAGAGGGCTGTCAGGAGCAAGCATATAAATGGAGGTAATAGGGAAAGAGTGAGTATGATCAGAGTACCTTATATCCATGTATAAGAAGGTGTTGCATGCCTTTCCTCCAGAGACACATATAAACATATATTTATCACATAGGCTACCAATAACAGAGCAATAGAATTATTTCATCCAAGTCTAGTTTGGTGTATCAGTGGGTTTACAGGTATTGCTTTTAGGAGCACAGGTGAGGGACTATTTGTGGGTGCATATGCAGGATAATGTGTCATCTTGGCATAAGCTAAAGTCATCTGAGAGGAGGGATCTTCAGTTGAGAAAATGCCTCTATAAGATTAGGTTGTAGGCAGGATGGTAAAGCATTTTCTTAATTAGTGATTGATAGAGGAGGGCCCAGATTGTTGTGAGGGGTGCCATCCTTGGGCTAATAGTCCTGGGTTCCTTAAGAAAGCAGGCATGCAAGCCATGGGGAGCAAGCCAGTAAGCGGCATCACTCCATGGACTCTGCATCACCTCCTTCCTCCAGCTTCCTGCCCTGTTTGGGTTTCTGCCCTCACTGCTTTTGATGATGAGTTGTTATAAGAAACTGTGAGCTAAATAAACCTTTTCTTCCCAAGTTGCTTTAGGCCATGTGCTTTATGGCAGCAATAGTAGCAGTCCTAGCCAAGACAGAACTTGAGTGGTTCAGGCAGCTGTACCACCCAAAAGCCCACTAAGCATGGATGAGGACTCACAAAAGTCACACAGCTCATAGGTAACTGCTCCATAGAAGACCCCTTTCTCCTATTAATGTCTCAGTGCTTATATCAACCTGAGGAGGTGTCCAGTGAGTCTTGTAAGTTTCATGAGCTTCCTAAGTTTTGTGAGTCGGATTTAAATACAAGGAAAACAAGCATACAACAAAATGGATTATAAAAACACACACACACTATTCTCTAATAGGAAATAATAAAAGCTGATTTATACCAAATGTGATGTGATCATTTATTCATAAATTTATACTAGTTCTCTGCTGTGACACCATATAGTAGACAAGAAATTTGTTTGTAACGTGACAACCACTATTGTTTTCTAACCAGCAAACTAACAACATATATTATAGTATGTAATGCAAAGCTCAGGGATAAATTCAGGCATACTAGTCCTGTCTATAGCTATTATCTATCTCTAGAATGAGTAAAATAAATTCTTCCAATATTCTGCACTATTTTTGTTAAAGATCAAGGTAAGATACTGTACAGAGAATCTGGGTGTCTTTTGTTCATAGATAAAAATAGACTTAAAGTCACGTCCTCCACACTGAGAAAGGACATATTAAGTCTTTCGATGTGGGAAGCTATTCGTGAACACTGTTATTACCTATATTACCCATTTGAATGTTCCCAAAGCTTAACAGAGCTCACTCTGGCTGCTTCTTTCTTGGGGAAGCATGATGCAATTGTTACTTATTACACAGCCACTCACTATTCAGTCCACTTAGACCAATCACACTGCATTTGCCTTCTTCTGTTTAAATATGTTTGTGTTGGGTTAGATGATTTAAAATCTCTTCCAGTGCAGAAAGGACTATGATTCTGATTCTATGGATTCTGAATTTAAAACCATCAGGTTCAAACCATCAGGTTCTTTGTCTCAAACATTCCTTCTGAGCAGGTATATTTTGACACTGGCTGGGCATGCTGGCTCTGGTTTTAATTTTCTACTTACTTTCTTGTGTTTTATTTTAAATGTTATTTTATATATAGGATTTTTTTGCCTCCATGTATATATGACGACCATGTACTTGCCTGTGGAGTTCAGAAAGTGTAAAATTCGCTGGAATGGGTTGTAAACCACAATGTAGGTGCTGGGAACCAAATTAATATTTTTTTGCCAAAGTGACACGTGATTTTTACAACTTAGCCACGTCTCCAGCCCCCAAATAGGTTTTTGCATCATGAAAATTTTTATAGTAACTAAGGGTCATTATCACGTGAATGAACTAACATTAAACTAGGAAAGTGGATTGTAGAAATGTGTGGTCACATATTGATTTTAGTTAGTTAACAAATCAAACACTTGAAAGTTTATAAGCCTGCATAAAATTTTCAAGAGCTCACAAAAAGAAAATTATACTTCTAATAAAAATTATATAATTATCTATTGTTTAACTCTACTTGCTTGAAGTGGAAACTTTTAAGAATTCTTTGGAAAGTCAGTTGTGTTAGATGGTGTTTTGCTGGGGCAAAAATGTGAAAGAATGTTTCACTGAAGCAGACACAGGCAAAAGGATGTTCTGCTAAATCAAGCACGTGACAGGACATGTGATGAAGGATTCTTTGCTAAGAGCACAAATGTATCGGTCTGTCTTACATGGTGCAGTTGAGCTGCACTTGTTTGGACTCCATAGAGAGAAACGCACTATAAAACTTCTGGTGGTGTGCTGCAGTTTCTTGCCATTTCCAAGGACTTGGGCTGACTACAGATGGATGTCAGTTGAGACAGATGTGCTGAGGCAAGATCCATGGAGGACATGTGATATTTGGAGGATATAAATAGGACTTGATAGAGAGTGATGGAGGCTGAGCTTGGCTTGGTTATAGAACTAGCTGTGCAATGCTTATAGGTTCTCTCATCTTCGCTGATCTTCGATTCCCTGAGAGAGGCACAGCCAAGAACTTCTCCTGGTGTCTCTCCTGTTGACTCATGCCAAGGCTGAGGCCTGACTGGCTCTGCTAGGTAGTGCCACCACTGCTGTTTCGTGTTTGCTATCCCAACTCTACTAAACTGGACTGCTGGTGTAATCATAAAGTATTTGCAAGTGGATCAAGCTGCCTCTGCTAACCTGTGAATTGTACTGCCAAATTTCAGACAACACAGTCAGGAGCTGCTCCAAAGAACCTTTCTAAATAGGTCTACTTACATCCCCTGCTGCTCCTGTATCCTTTCTTTTCCACTACCTCTAGTGGGTGGTGAGCTACAAGGGACTTTAAAGTGTTTAAGAACCATTATTAAAAATAGGCATTTGAAAAAATTAAAGTTATACCCTCTCATCAGGGTTATTGGTCAGGGATTTTAGGTAATTTTTATGTTTCATCACATATAATGATTCTTTCAGAACCCTAACTCTTAGAAGTGCCCCAGGATGATGTAAAGAAGGGAAAGTTGAAATTGTGTGTGTGTGTGTGTGTGTGTGTGTGTGCGCGTGCGCGTGCGCATGTATAAGGAGAATAGTGATATTGTCATTAATATTAATATAATCTGATTTATAGTTAATATTAGTATAATCTCATTTATAGTTAAAGCATGGCAATCATATAAATATAGTGAAGAAACTCTTCAGAACGATGCATCAAAATATAATGCCTACCCTTGTACCTATGGTAGAAGGGAGAGCTGGCTCTGTGGCCATCAGAGCAGGAGATCTGGTCCTGCCCCATACCTGCTACAGCACTTAGGAGAGCAGGCCCTGCACTTTACCTGAGCAGCACAGTACAGCTGACTCTGATGGTGGATGGAGCATGAGGGGGTGAGCAAAGATGAGCCAGTCCTGAGGCTGTGAGATGAATTGCTGAAATGTACATAGAAGCTGGTCCTATACTTCCAAAATTACAGGATGTCCATGACACAGGGCAACAATAGGACATCCTAGAGGAGTCCCAGTGAGGTTCCAGTATCAATAGAGTAGCGGAAGCCAGAGGACTCCTACCAGTCTAACAAGTCATTGCAATTCACAAGCAAAGATGTGTGAACAAAAGGGCATAGTGTGGAACACACTGTGACATTCTACAGCTTCCACAATGAGATTTTCTTTTTCTCTGTTCACGAGGAGGTTGCAAGGGTGGAGGATGGAAACAAGAGGAGAGGAAGATGAGTGGGGTTGCGGTGCAGAATGTGAAACTCATAAAGAACCAATCAAAAGATTAAAAGAATATATGGTACCTAAATATTCTCTTGAAGTCTCCATCCTCCAGTTTGTCTCCGATATTATCTTTCTGACTTTAATTCATTTTCCAACTCCTTCCCAGTCATACCTTCAGTTTATGTTTTTCTTTTGTTTCTCCGAACATAATCTTCCTGCCTGCTTTTCCAGTCTCTGTTGAGGTTTGCCTTGATGCCTTCATGACTTGACTGCTCTGGCGAAAGAAAAAAAAATACCTTTTCACTCAGCCAGGAAGCTTCTCCACTTTACTCATTGTACTGCTTTTATGGGAGTCAACAATATTACTATACACTTATTAAGTATCTATAAACAAATATTGGGAAGTTAGCAAGAATTAGAAGCCCAATTTTTTAAAAAGCTAAGGGCAATTTGAAATTTGTCCAGAAATTTTGGGGGGAGTCAAAGCATGCAAAGAAAGTTGGAACATCATCTATAGGGATTTGATTAAATACCTACTCTGTAATACTACAGTGAAAACATAGAAGATTTACCATATCAGATACTACTACAAACACTTTACTGATATTAACTGTTAGATCACTGTAGTAATCACTTGAGATAGTTTATGTAATATATTACTCCTAGGATTACACAAATGAAAAGTCAAACACAGAGAAGTTAAGTGACTTGTCCAGAGCTACACAATAACTTGTATCATTGGGATTAGATAACTCTTGCCCACCTGTGTTTAATTATTGCATACTGCTTCTCAGTCTAGACAATGGTATGCTAAACACTGGAAAAATAAAGTATAAATTTATATTTAATTGTATATGTTATCTTAGAAACACGTGCTAAAAGAGTAAATATTATTCTGTTTGGTCTAAGCACATATGAGACATACAATAGCATATCTCTGAAAGTGGCAATCATACAGGACTCAAACTCCTTGGGCACACATTTCTATATCATTTTAGTATTTGAAACAAATATGTATCAATTTATTCAACTGAGAACAAAATGTTTAAAGTAGGATAACAACTGTATTTATATTTAAAAGTTCAAGCTAATGATAACAACCTACCTTGCTATTTCATAACACTAGATTTTTTTCTGTGCTATTTTTTTCTACAAAAATGTCTATATTAGGTACTTTGCTGTGACACTTGACAAATGCTACTGAAAGAGAGAAGGGTACCTTGCAGATAAAAAGGTATGGTAGTAGGAACCAGAGGCTATATATAGTGGCTGGTCTCTGGTATATTCAATCTATGATCCCTGCCCTCAGAAGGTGCTGCTTACATTTAGGATCTCCATGGTACAGGACAACAAGATGATAGCCTAGAGAAGTCCCAATGAGGTTCTAGTATCCATAGAGTAGCAGAAGCCAGAGGCCTCCTACCAGACTAATAAGTCATGGCAATTTGCAAGCAAAGATGTGTGGACCAAAGGGTATGCTGTAGGACACAGTGACACTCTACAGCTTCTATAATGAGATAGTATTTCCTGTTGGGGGAGGTTGCAAGGATAGAGGATGGGCACAGGAGGAGGGGATTTAGGGTTACTCTTCCCTCCTTAGATAAACCATATTGGCTACAGCCTTCTAGAATCATCATGAGGTGTGTTTCTGTGGTTCTTTTAAATCAAGTCAAGGTGACAAGATAATCATAAGTTCATTCTTTATCAACTTGATGTCCAAGCATGCTACATATCACTTTACATCACAACATTCCAGTGTTGTCCCTAAAGTCTCATTTTTCTCTCATTAAAAATGAATTTGTATATAAAATTCTTCCTAGTGTCTAATAGTCCGAACACTCTTCAGAAGTCTAGACTCTCTTCTGAAACTCAAGGACATATCTTAACTGTAAATTCTTATATCATACAAAAAATAAGTTATGTATTTCAATACACAATTATGTAGAATAAATATTCCCATCCCCAAATAGAGGAATGGTCAAATGGCCATCCAGAAAAGTTCAGACCAAAGTAGGACCTACATCTTACATATACACCAAGCCCTAAAGCTCAATATCTAGCATCTGAGGCACATGATAGATTCATCTGGGCTCCAATAAACTTAGGCAGCCCTGCATTTATAGCTCTAATATCTATGGTATATGTGACTTCTCTCTTACTAGAAAATTTCATATATGAGTATGAAATATACCTACCCCTTATCCCTCCCAGGACGCTTCTAGGCCCCCCAAACACATCTTTCATACCTTCATGTCATTCATTCATATGTAGGTAGATAGATAGATAGATAGATAGATAGATAGATAGATAGATAGATTAGACAGATAATAAAGATATAGATAGTTGATAAATACATAGATATATGTATATAATGTATATGTATATGTATATGTATTTGTATATGTATATGTATATGTATGTGTATATATATGTGTATATGTGTGTGTGTAGATGTAGCTATCTCATTGAGCTACTGGATCCCATTAGTGCTGCCCAAATGCCTGTGAGTTTACCTCTAACCACTAGGGAATAGTCTAGTATTCATATTCCAAAAGAAAAGATACTCTCCCCTCCAGAATCCATTAAGTAATATAGCTCCCAACTAGGAGTAGGGCCTGGGGTGTCCCTCATTATTTGTTCTGGACTTTTAATTGACTTAATCTTGTTCATGGATGGGAAGAGTACTGTGAAATCTGTCTTCTGGAATGACATGGCTGTTGCACACATGAATTATAGCATTGGTCCTTACCTGGATGGCTTTCAAAGAGATTAAAAATAACCCAAAATTAATTTGGCTTTCATCTGCAACATTTAACTCTCCATAATCATGAAGTTCAGTCATTTGGCCTTGTGGAATTTAACATAGTTCTGGTATTCCTTTTTCTGGGCACTTTATTTTATAAAGCAAATTACTTACTTCAAATGAATTTTAAAAACCTTTATATGCTTGAATATGTGATAGGAAGAATACAGACAAATTCCTAAGATGTCCCCCAAATATCTTTTCAATAGTCACTATTTGAGGTTCTTAGTTTGTTTTTAACAGCCACAGTTTGCTTGTTTATAACTTTATATACATTCTTTTCAAATTACGTTTTTCAGCTCTCAGTTTTTGCTCAGAATTTTCATAGACTACTACCATAAAAGGAGCCAGCAAAATACATGTCTGAGCTGCCTGAAACTTTCCCCACAAAATTAATTAGTCTATTATCTCTAAACTCAGACTCCCCCAAAGACCCAGGGCATGCACAAATACTCAGGAGTTCTGCCGAAACATAATCTGAACAGTTCCTAGTACAATCGCTAACCAAGCCGCTCTTCTTCCTCTTAGAAACCTCATGAGTACAATTGTTACTGTCTATATCCGTATCAGCATTCTGCTCTTCTCCATGGCCCTCAGAACTGCTCACTTACATCACCCTAAATAGGACTTTTCTAATCCGCCTCCCTTCACCAAAGCAATTCAAATGCTTCCCAGCCACATTGTTTGTAAGAGTTACAACAAAGACCTCACTTCTCTGGTACTAGTTTAATTATTCATATATTTTTGTCACTGCAGCAAAAAACCTAGCCTAAACAACTTAAATACTGCTCAACTTTTCTGTTCTTATGATTAACCCCAGGAAGGGGTTTGTTTTAACTAACAGATTACAGGCCATCACTGAAGGAAGGCAGTGTAGAAAGTCGGGAGGCAGGAACTGGTCACTGAGGAAAGGCTGCTCACTGGCTTGCTTTCCTTGGTTGGCTTAGATTGCTTTCTTTTAGAAACTGGGACCACCCACCAGCAGGTATCACAGTGGGGGTCTGGAAGCAAAGAGGATTCACTTTGCACTTCATTTTTTCTTTTCTTGTGACTAGATTTTAATAAAGGTATTTTTCATTAGGTGTTAATGCCTGTGAGTTAGTCAAAGAGGTAAACCATCCTAGAATTAACATTGGATAAGAATTAAGTCAAATTGCAGAACAGGTAAGCTGACATTTCAAGAACATTCTAAGATCTTGTAATAAAATATTTTAATAACATACTATATTTTTTCAAATACTAAGCATGCCTACAATAAAATCTTATAAGAAAAATGTTGCTACTTCGAAAGGGATTTCAAAGGCCTTTACGTATGATAAACCAGTCAATGTTAAGAGTTCATTTACTTGGAATACACATTTTGGTAACTCCTCATAAGTAACCATTTCCTCCAAAGAAGTCAGAAAGCCCTCCACTGGTGACCAACAAATTGGTTAAACAGATAACACACTTTTAAAGCTGCTGGCTCCTGAAAGGAATACAGTTGTCACACAGGCATTCCTCATCTGTGTAGAGTATCGATTTTAGTGGAATAGACACATGGTGATAGTTGAGAACACATTTCAGAATGCAAGCTAACATTAATATTTAATGAAGGGAGACAAAGAGTGGAAGTAGAAGATAGAAGATTACATAAGGTCTGCTGAACAGAGTTTTTGGTTTTATTGTTTTGCTTACTTTAGGGCAGGACCATTGTGTAGCTCAGGCTAGCTTCAGCTTGTTGAATCCTCAAACTGGCCTCAAACATATTATGTACCTATGTTGACCCTGAACTCATGTTCCTTCTGCTTTAGGTTTCAACATGGTGGAAATTCAGGCAAGAACCACCATGTCTGACTCTGAAGAGTGTTAGGAAAGAGTACTGAACACTCTGAAGACCATTGAGCGGTACATTTGTCAAAATGCAATAAATACCTCAAGGCCACCAGATAGTGAGGCCATTTACCTATCTCAGTGCACCTCAGAGTAGCAATTTAGCTGTTTTGTGAATTAGTCAGTGTTATATAGGCCACAAGGCAGAAATGCATTAAAACCTTAGCAAAGACAAAAATCTTTGTTTTCCATTTAAACCAAGTCCTGTGTAGATTGTACAGCTGTCTTCCCATGCGTAGTTAATGCCATCTGGGAGACACAGCCCCCAAGGCTGCTGCACAGACAAAGAAATTGTGAGGGAAGGATATCCACCATAGCTGCTTGGGGTAGATGTCACTTTCACTAATACTCCAATTGCAAAATGAGTCAAATTATCCTTTCAGCTATAGCAGTTGAGAAATGCAGTGTTCCTGGAAAGGGAGTGGTATGGTGAAGGGATACTCGCTGTCACTCATACTACTTACACAGATTTCATAGATATTATCTTCCTCCATTCTGACAATGCCCAGGGCTAGATAGCACAGGTACAGTTGTATGCTTCCCAGTGAAGGCAACTGATGGTTAAAGAACCTCAGTACCATCTAAAAGGCACACAAGTAGTATTTAGGCAATTCTCAAGATAATCTTACTTTACATTCATCCTAAATAAGATATGCACATTTGAAACAGGCAAATGTACACATTGGTGCTTGCATATATTCATTTTGATTGTAATTAACTTTGTTCCTCTTGTTAGCTTTAGGAAGCTGGTATATCTGTATCATTCAAAGTACTTACACACCTAATCAAAGTCAATTTCACACTTAGGCTTACTCTATAAACCTGTAATTCCCCTTCTGTCATAATACTAGCTACAACACATCGACATGATCTACTTACATTTTTTTTATTCCCTCATGACTTAAGTACCTCGAGGCCAAGTGCTGTGTCTGAGTCATCTTAGCGTGCCAGCATCTATCACAGGGACCTGCAACCATTAGATGCTCTACAAATGTAAAAATAGACCAGAGTGAGAGGAGCTTGAATGGAGCTCATCAGAAGTAATTGAGCTGTTTCTTGCCATTATGATTAGAGGTGACTGGAAGTGTCGTGATTTCTTAGACTTTCACCCTGACATGCGTGCATGACATGCTATGATTAGAGAACAAGTAGAAAAAGGTCTTAATCTTTATAAGTGACTGAGCCCATGGGAGGGGACTAAGCCCTTCACGTCTTTAATAGTGTCTTCTAGGGGACCAACCAGCCACTGTAACAGAGATAGTGAAGAGAGCTAGTATATTATTATTCATGAAAAATAAACATTTTTTTTTCCTGATCTTTTTCAAGACATGGAGCAAGAAAGCACACTTTTGGATTTTCTTAGGAAGCTTATGCCTTTGAGCAGCAAGTGCCACCGCTGTTATGGAGTATAGATGTGTTTTCTCTGTTGATGGCAATTGTAAAGAATGAGAAGTCCCTGCAGTGTAACTGATTTAAAGTTGAGTTCCAGCTTCAATGCTAACTTACTCTGCTACCTTCATCAGTTGTCTTCATCTTTCTGAGCCCTCTAGAGGAGATGAGATTGAACTATGTGTTTCTCAATGGATAGATGACTGGTGTGGTTCTTTGTTTAGCCTTACCAATGGGGTGCAGGGTCTGTGATTTGGAAGAGGGAGGGAAATGAAATACAAGGACGCTAAGCTACCAGTTCAGATAATGGCTGCATGCTGTTCATGGGAGGTGGAACATAGCCTAAGATGGGGACCCTATCCCGTGTTTCCCCAGGTGACAAATGGTGCAGGCTAGGGCTATGACTGTGGTTCTCAAAATCATGGACACCCAGACACCGCTGGGAACCTTGAAGAGTTGAGAACTGGGACCCCTCAGGCCTGAGATGAGTCTGGGATCAGGGAGCACGGAGGAATGCAACTTAGCTCAGGGTGAGTGTCAGGAGCACAGAAGGCTTTCTGCAGGAGACTTAGGCTGAGTGGCTTGGTAACAAAGATTTCCCACTATGGCCGTCCTTGAGGAATGAGACTCTCCTAACTTGTCTAAAGTGTTTATTCATGGTGGAAAAGAGTACATATTACTTACTCAGGGTGGACCAGTGATTAAATACCTTTTGCAGGAAGGAATGTCTGAGAAGGAAAACTTATTGGGTAAACCCTCAGGGCCCATCTAGATACCTCATTATCATGGAGAGCTCTGGGCTTTATGATACTGTGTCGGGTAGTCATGGTCATGTGCTCCAGGACAGGAATCTGGTCAGCAGCAGATTCAAACAACTACCATTTCAATTATGAGAAAGAATTGCCAGAGTTCCTTAATCTGTATTACCTTACCAGTTTCTCTGTCTGGTGACACAGTTCCACTTGCCCCACAACTGGAAGCTAAGATAGGACAACTCCATACAGTAACAGTGTTTCTATTCTTTGGCTGTTTGGCATTCTTGGATTCCTTCTTCTAAATGCTAGTAGTGTTCTCAGCCCTCCGTTTATATACTATATAGAAAATGTACCCCACATTTCCTCCCAAGTGCATTCCTCTCAAGCTGAGTGATTTCCTTCGTCACAAAGTACTTTGTCTTTTTATTTAGAGACTGAGGAGTCGGCTCAGTGAGTAAGAGTACTTGCTTCAGAAGTAAGGGTGTCTATGTTTCAATCCACAGAACTCACATAGAAACAAGATACAGCCAAACACATCTATACTCCCAGTACTGGGGAGCAAGAACCCATGAATTTGCTGGCCAGCCAGCCAAACCAAATGGAAAACTTCATGTTCAGTAAAATAAGGTGAAGGGCCAACAAGATAACCCAATAGATAAAGGCACAAGACGTACAAGCCTAATGACCTGAATTCTATGCCTGAAACTCACATTGGAAAGACATGAGTCATTACTAAAGTTGTCCCCAAGAATAATTCTGACACACCACATCTTTACTCACATATACATATCATATACATCTTTCCCCACCCCCATTTCTCTTTCTTTCCCTCTCACTCTTGTTCTCTCCACCTCTCTCTCTCTCTCTCTCTCTCTCTCTCTCTCTCTCTCTCTCTCTCTCACAAAACACACACACACACACACACACAATACATATTCACAATCAATAGTAAATTAATTTTTTAATTACAAAAGGAATGAGCAGTCAAGGAAGATGCCTTCTTAACTTCTTTTAGTCTTTGTGTGTGTATGTGTGCGCACTTGCATGTGCTTATAGGCACACATACCTGCACATTCACATAGCCATACACCACACATATACAGCAGCAGCACAAAAAATAAAAAATAAAAAACATTTCTATAGCTAAAGTTTAACAATGGAAACAAAACAGCAACCTTCATGTCTTCCATTATGGGCTCACTGTGTTTGGATCACTTTATCCAATGAGCCTGCATGGAAGATGTTAATATTTTCAAGGTGACACAGCTATAAATACTAAAGATAAGAGGTGAAGTAAAAGGAGAGCTAACATTTATTGGCAACTAATGCCAAGCTCTGTGCTGCATAAATCCTCTGACTCACTGCATCCCTCACAACTCCCTTGACGTTGTCAGGTTTCATTATTGTGTTTTATAGATGAGAAAGGCAGGTATCAAAAGTTTTGACTGATTTTTATTTATTTATTTATTTATTTATTTATTTATTGCCTGTTCATTTTCCCTCATTTTCTATCAAGATATTATGGCCCTGGATTAATCAAAGTCTTCTGTAAGGCTACTATTGATACAGCTAAGAAAGGGTCCATTTAAGTCTTAAAGGATTGACAAGAAGTTTCCTTCTTCCCCTTTTTATGATAGACAGTGATGAAAGAATTGAGAAGACCGCTATCTGAGCAGTGTGTTCATCTTTGGTTTCATTCATTCAGAGAAGATGTTTATTTACTGTATAGTCTGTATCTCCCTCTGTCAGTCCTCTTTCCAGTGTTTCTCCACTATTCCACACACCTGACCAAAGATCTCCATTCCCAGCTGTAATGGTTTATATATGCTCCACCCAGGGAGTGGCACTTTAGAAGGTATGGCTCTGTTGGAGTAGGTGTGGCCCTGTTGGAGTAGGTGTGTGACTGTGGGTGTGGGCTTTAAGACCCCCATCCTAGCTTCTTGGAAGCCAGTAGTACTCTGCTAGAAGTCTTCAGATGAAGATGTAGAACTCTCATCTCCTCCTGTACCATGCCTGCCTGGATGCTGCCATGTTCCTGCCTTGATGACAATGGACTGAACCTCTGAACCTGTAAGCCAGCTCCAATTAAATGTTGTCCTTATAAGAGTTGCCTTGGTCATGATGTCTGTTCACAGCAGTAAAACCCTAAGACACCTGCTCATTTTCTTTCTAAATATTTATTCTTATTTTATGCATGTACATGCTTTGGGAACCATGTTCATGTAGTGCCCTCAGAGGGTAGAAAGTGGTACTAGATCCTCTGGAACTAACATTACAGATGGTTGTGAACTGTAGGTTGTAGTAACTGAAGTTGGGTCTTCAGCAAAAGCAGCAAATATACTTCACTGCAGAGCCATCCTCCAGTCCCACTGCCACTTCTTGAGAACTTAGGGAATGACAACAGAGTGACCAAGTTAGTCACATGCTCCTTCACTGCACGTGTTCAACTGATGGCTGCAGCCAGAGTGATTTCCTTGACCTTGCTGAGGATGGAGTCTTTCTGATGCTTTATTTTTCCACATGCCTTTGATACATAAAACCTCCTAATGATGTCCAGCTTATAGATTACTGTAGACAATGTAGAAAAGATAACAAGTCAGACAGTGAGTAGCTCACAACTGAATCATCACTATTGTGGCATTCTTTCTGTTGGACAGAGGATAAATGTGATGAGCTTGCTTATTAACACGTTACATTTGGGGACACATTCTATTTCCAGAAATGGAGAGTGTTTAGTTGAATGTCAGTTCTACTTTGAGTCTATAGAAAGTCCACTACAAACAACAAGCCTTTTGGATTGTAAGATCCTTCTTCACACAGGAGAATATAGTTACCCCGGAGCCTTTGCCACAGCCCCCCAGAGAAGGACTCACTCTGACAGAAGACTGAAAGTCAAAATGATGCTCTTCAAGGTTATTTTCCATCTGAGGAGGTGGGGACTACACTGAGAACAAAAATAATAAGGGCTGTGAGCAAAGACTAAGGAGAGCCTTCAAGAACATTATTTGAATTAATCTCCTGCATCCCAGAGAGAGTAGGGTACTTGCCAATGTTCCTATGATTTGACAACAGCAGCAGCACAGCAATGTAGCAATATAGATTTCTAATTTACTGCACTAATACTTTTGATTTCAAACTTGATTCTTCATAGTGTTAAAGAGAAACTACACTGACAGTAATTAAAATGACAAGGGAGACACAGTCCAGGAGGACTGAAGGAGAGGACAGATATTGGGCCTAGCTGGAAATATAGCCAAAACAAGTAGATATTTATAGTCCAAGAAGAAAGAGGATTAAAATCAAAATTTCTAAGAGAAAACATCAAGTGTAAGGAGGTTTGGGGCCCTGGGGATAGCTCAGTGGTAGTGTATACCTAGTATGCAGAAGGTCTTGGATTCAATCCCCAACATAGTAAGTAATTGAAACAACTGTAACACCATGAATCAAGTTTGAAATTAAAAGTGTTAGTGTGGTAGATTAGAAACAGATAAAGTCAATAATTAATTAAATTTTGGGAAGTTAGAGGACCTATGACTTCTAGGAAGATCACTGTACTCCATGTAATCTTACTTAATTTAAATTGATATTTATCTGAAGATTATAGAATGGCAGTTTCCAGGTTTTTTCAAACATCCCTAGTGGGTGAAAGTAAAAGTATTATATATTTGTTAAAAAGTGGAACAGTCTAGCAGATTTCCTACTATAGCTAGGCTAAAATAATATCCATGGAATGTAGAGAGTTAGTAAGACAATCAGATAACCAGGATGCAGAAGGTCTTTCTAATTTGACTTAGCAAGCATCTTGCCTGGATTGGAGTAGGTCAAACATGCCCAGTGGAAGTTCACTGTACAAAATGAAATAATAGTGAGTCGGATTCATTGCATTTTGAACTGGGACTGAATTAGCATCTTTCATATACTACCAGATGCTGCCTGTTCTGGGCTCAGGACCACAGTTTGTAGAGCAAGGCTTTGAGTCTGTTACATACTGTATTTCAGGATATTGTATTTGTTATTGACAATACTATGGTTCCTCTCATCTATACGTTTGGTAGGGAGGCTCCAGGCTGGCTGTCACTTTATCCTACCATTTTCCTTTTCCTCATCATTTCTCTCCTCACTTCCTTCTTCTTCATTGTTTGTTCATTGCATTCAGCAGCATACTGGAGCCGCAGGGTAATAAATACTGATCTGACTAGAAATTGTTTGCTGATAGAGGGTGCCTAAAATTGAAATGAATGCTACTGCCAGGCTTAAGACCATTTGCAATGTTATTTCTGAGCAACGTGTGCTATGGATTTATGAAAGGATGTCTAAGTGGCTGATGGTATGTATAAACCAAGGTCTGGATGCACAGCTGCCAAGGCTCTTTCCCCATGTGTTTTTAGTTGCCATCACCCCATTGAAAATCCTGAATGCAAGTATTTGTCAATTCATGTTTACATGAAGATTAGAAAATGTGACATAAACCTGAAGAAATACAGTCAAAATTCAATGAAAATCATTCTCTGTAAGCCTTTAAATGATACTTTCATTGGAGATGATCTATTTTCTATTTTTAGTATTAATAACACTCATTGTTATAATAGCGTTATATTAATAGCACTCATTGATAGTAAGAATGGATCCTTTCTTGTTTCACTCTTAAATGTAGTTGAGTAGCTATAGGAGAAGACTTCATGTTTTCAAATATAATTTCATCAGGTGTTATTTTATGGAAATAATCTTGAGTTTCTAAATATAACTAAAGGAGTCAGAAATTTAAAGGAGCAGTTGTTACTAATTGATTATTTCCTCCAGATTGAAACATTTCTCTTGGAAAGAGAAGAGATGGCTTATGAAATTCACAAGAAATTAGGCAAATAAGGTGCAGGAATATCATGAAACTTGAAGACTCCCTCTAACTCCCTCCTGAAAGGATAGAGCAAACTATTTCTGGAGGAGAAGCAGTTCTTCAGTGGAGTAGCTGCCTACCAGCTGTGCAGGGAACTTCAGGGATGCAGCTTTTGTGATTCCTTATCCATATTGGCTGTTTGATGGTGCAAGTGGCCAAGTCACACGAGCTACTATAAGTAACACCTCAAGTGCCTTCAAGTATCCTAAATAACCTCACAAATGCTCCAGGCTGAACTTGGGTGCAGCTGATTCTTGACTTTGCTATTATCCTATGTGAGGTGAATAGTCATTTGGAAGCAAAACCTCAGGAAGAGTCATGATATGGGTCTATCCACCATGCTCTGATGGTTTTTATGCTTTTCCTCCTTAGAGTGGGTTCTTAGTGTACCTCTCTTTTCCAGCCATTCACATATTTGAAGTTTATGAGCTACTTTGCATTGGCTTTACCAGTAAAATTCCAATAGTTATTTAAGAGTGCATGCTTATTCTGGAGCAAAAGGAAAACAGGAGAGAAGGCAGTGGCTAGGTATCCATTGCTGCTCTACATATATATGTTTGCATAGATCTCACTGATAAAGTAATAGTATTCATCCTCCACCCTTGTCTATTTTCACTTAAGGATTATCTCTGCTTGTCATAATCTATGTCAGTAAGTTGTCTCTGTTAGCAGATGGGGAATGGGTCTGGAAGACTCTGTCCAATTTCTCCTGATGGTTTTTGTGTGCAGCATCCATGGCATCCTAGCTTAATGCTATCAGCTGCCCTACTCCATCATGTGTAACACAGTCTGTTGGCACATTTGCAGTTTTCTGCTTGGTCTCCACTGTCAAAGTGCAAGGAGACTTATGGAGATTAAAATGTCATACACTTGACTAAAAGAATAGAGAGCTGAAAACACAAGCCTGGGTCATTAAGGTGAGGCAAATGAATAGACCTAGACACACTTAATGAAATTTGGCAAATTAGCATGCAAATAAACAACTGCAATAAATCTTTATAAGACCAGTACCTTGCAGGATGTAGTTTGTTCAGTTAATTGGACAAGTACCAGTTAGTTTAAGTAATTTATGACAGTGTTTCATGGCTTATTAGTAAATTAGCTTCAGTGTATGGTTTCTGAATTCAATGATGTCCCTATATTCTGAAACCTTTCCCTGTGCTCTGAGAAGGGTAGAGAGAATTTGTTTGGGGAGACTATGTATTCTATTCTGTTGCTTTGTCCACAGGAGCAAACATAGAAGCATGGCAGAATCTGTCTGTCTCCTATCTCCTGATCTAATTGTGGAGTATAGTAAACTTCACTGGCAGGTCTGGACAGTCTAAAGTCTTTAACAGACTCCATGGAATCTCAACAAGTCTGTGAGGGAGGAGGTAGGGTGATGACCTTCTGCTGTCCTTGACAAGGGCTAGATTTTATCATCACCCAGTGCCGCTCATGTTTACTTATTAGACTTTAGATTAAACCAAGACCTTCTGGGAAATAGCTATCATTCCTAATAGGTGCAAGCATCCTATTGATAGTGTTCACTTCAATAGCCATAGTCGATGAGCTTCCTAGGAGAAAGGAGAGGGTGATTTTACAAAAAGAAAAAAAAAGTAATGAATCAACCATGAGCTCATTGAAAACAGTAACAACAAAGAAACCACTGTGTTCTAATAAATGGTTTGTGATATAAAAGCAGCAGTTCTTCAATTAGAAAACAACAAAGTCTTTAGAAGGACAGATTGGGGTTCTGATAATTGTCCCTTAAAAAAAATCTGCTACTTCAATTTCAGGAAAGAAAGTGGGACATAGATATTGTTCTCAGGCCACTCTGTCTGTGATTGTTTCTAATTTCTAGTTGATTTGAAGCCCGATGCCTCCTCTTTGCTCATCGTGGTTGCTCCAGCAACATGGATATAATTTCCTGTAGTTTTTTTCCTGCTGATAAGATAAAATGAGAAAAAAAAATACTAGCCAGACAATACAAGCAAAGGTAAGTATTTGGTTTCCTATGAGCTGTTTTAAAGAAATCCAGGTCAGGCAAATTTGTAACACCCAGATCTCTCTGGAAAGCATTCTGTATTTGGGAAAAACAAAACAAAAAAAACAAAAAACAAAAATAAAACTTGTGTTGGTTCAGGTTATCAAAAGAAATTTTGTAAAATAAATAGTAATAATGATCAAGACTAGACAAGACCTTAAAAATATAACGAAGTACAGGAAAACTTAAACAAACCCAACATACATACAGATGTACAAAATATCTCTGTGTATATAAAGAAAAAAATTTTATACAGAAAAGTTGCCTGTCTTTCAGTTTTCAAAGCCATTTGTTGATGACTGAAGAGAGGTCAGTGGATAGTAGGGTTTTTACAGGCATTACGACCTGGGTTTGGATCCCAGCACCCACAAAAAAGCCAGACATATCCATGAGCACTTATAACCCCAACCCCTGTGGCTCACTGGGGCTTGCTGGCTACCAGCCTAGTCCCAGGTTCAAGGAGAAACTCAGTCTCAAAAGAATATGGCAGGGAGTAATAGGACTTGACATATGACAGCCTCCTCTAACCTCCAAGAGTGAGCACCCAGAGGTCCATTCACCCTCATACTTGGGTGCGCATAGAATAAAAACACACACACTTTTCCTAAAACTAAAATAAAACACACATTGAATATCAGCTTTTCATTATTATATTGGTCTCTAAATTTACAGTGACCTTCTGTATTTCTGTGAATAAATCTATTACAAGATTAGTTCGCATTTATTTCAAACTTGAAGCACTCTAATTCATTTCAAATTTAGATATCAGTAATTTACATCTTCAAGTATTAATTTATGATGACATGCTTACAAATATTCATAAGTCATGGTAAAATACATTATTATTTCTTAACAGATATGCCTCCAAGTTAAATATGCAAATTTCGTTACTTCTTTAGTAGAGTCATCTTGAAATATCAATCCTTTTGCCAATAATTCAGCTATCTTAGAAAGTCCCTCACAGAATTGCAATTTACATAATATTTTATAATTTACCAATCCAAGAGAACATTGGGTTTAATACTTATCAACAAACTGTACTAAGTCAAAATTATATTTACCTGCCTGACATATTATTTGCTTTATTTTTGTGCTATGCCTTGAATAATTTTGATTTTATCAATATAATGATATAATATTATACAGAAATGAATTTTACATGTGTCCAGTCAGAAATCAAATATTCTAAACAAGCCTCTAAAATATTCTGAACTCTGGTAGCATCTTAACATTGAGTAAATACCATCCCCTCCCAAGGAACGCTCTTTCACTGTGCTAAATTAGATATTTTTAACATCTTACTATCTAGTCATATTTTGTATCTTTAGCAATTTTTTTCTTTAAAAGTATAAGTTTATGTTTTATTTGTTATTTGCAACTGTTATGTGACAAAACGTATCCTAGGGAAATGTAACACACACATCTACTTACCCCAGATAGGGAACCCACACCAGACCAAAGTGCAGATACCACCAAAGTCTACCTTGGTGAAACAATGAGTTTGTATTAGGATTATTTGAAAGATCGTAAGTAAAGGTTTACTTAAAGGAGCATAAATGATTCAAAGACAGTGCATCACCAAAAACTGGAAACCTGGAGTGTAGTAGAAATTATTGAAACCGCCAAATTTGTCACTGTAAGATCTCCTACCTGAAATGAGACCAGTAAATGAAAGACACAACTCAATAATTATAGTATAAATAGCACGCCTAGATTGGGCAGGTTTACCACTACACTACTCTAATCCCCGGCTATGAGATCCCTTATAACTTGCGGTTATCCCAGGCCGCGTCCTTGTCCTCTGAGCTCCAGCTCCTCCATCGTTGGTTTCCTTCTATCTCCGGCTTCCTTCTATCTCCGGCTTCCTTCTGCCTGCTTCCTCCTGCTTCTACTTCTTCTTTTTCTTCTATCTCTGCTTCTTCTGCTCTCTCTGCTTCTGCTTCTGCTTCTGCCTCCTTTTATATCGAATTCCTCTCACTCTCTCCTACCCTAAGCCTTTTTCTCCGCCTCCCCTTTTACTGCCCAATCTCTGGCTCTAGTCTTTATTTTACAGGTTTTAATTGGACAGAAGGTTTACAAGATGTCACCTGTGTACAGATTCAATCCTCCTCTGCAGCCCCTCCCAGGAGGGTGGAACTACGTTCAAAATACAAGGCTGAGGCTATCCACAACACTGGAGCACATTGCATAGGCTACAGGCAGCACAATAGGTTTGATAATGTCCTATCCAAGTGACTCAAGTAGTGATTCTGATCTAAACCTCTTACAGGCAACTGGCCTGGTCTGAGTCTTTCCTCCTCTGAGTGTTTTTCCCCAGCTCTGTTTCACTTTGTTCACTTTGTCTGAGAGAACTCAGTTTTTATTGCTTACTCTGGCAGAGAGAGGCTGAGTGAATCTGATCAGCTTCAGGGACTCTGAAGTTATTTTGAGTTATTTACCTTCCTGCTTAATGAGCTTCCCTGTAACACGGAATGTTTCAGTCTGGAGGAAACTGTTACACAGTAGCAATTCTCACTAGTTGTATACCGAGCTCAGCAAAGCAGCTGAGGTCCCAGAAGTCACCAATATGTCTCAGTGTTTATCACTCAACTACTTACTGGAAATTTTCCACAAACATAAACTTCAAAAACCTCATATTGGTAAAGAATGAAAAATTCCAGAAACTACCATCTGGGTTTTTCAGAGAATTTGTGTTATAATTGGAAATATGTCATAAAATAAGACTTTTATCATTTTTAGTTATTAAACAAATAAGCAATCCTATTTAGAGATTATTAGTATTAATTGCTTCCTCTTGATACACTAAAGGAACAGGATACCTGCCCTAGATTTACAGAGGTTGATGAACATGTGACTCCCAACACTGGGTAGAAAAGATCAATATCTTCCTGTCTGTATTTGCTCACATTTCCAGAAAGTTTGATACTTGATCCCATGCCAGGGCACATGGGGGTTGCTCTTTTAATAGAGAAATATCCATGGGTTTGTGGAGGCAGACTCTGAAGAATAGGGTACGGTAGCTAAAAATTTCCACAGGAAGATATAATAAGCTTGTTTAAGTAACTCCACAGACTGGCAGGGAATTCAACCTATTCTTCAGAGATAAACAGGCACTATATGTTTCCCTGTTGTAAGGAATTGGTTTGTCAGAGGACCTAGGCCAGGGTGTGTAGGCCATCTTTGTTGCTCTGTGGATTCTTTTCTCACCCTTTATCACTCCCACTGGTTTCATCTACTATCACAAGATGGTAGAGAAAGAAGAATAGAGAGGATGGGAGAGAGAGAGAGAGAGAGAGAGAGAATGACAGAGAGAGAGAGAGATTCCTGAATCAAATTTCTTTCCTTTTGTTTTTTCTTTGACAATGCTAACAAACTGCAATCAACCTCCCTAAATAACCAACAGCCACCACCCCTGCCTGGGGCTCCAGCATATATGTAGCCTCCGAAACTTTCCCAGAGTTCCAAACATCACAAAATCACAGAAACTATCTGGAGCTGGCAAAGTCATGCCTCTGCTAGAGAACAAGGCAAAGCATAGTCAGCAGCTGTAGACGGTCTGAAGCACCCTCATATCCCAACACCTGGGATTAAAATGAAAACATATTCTTATAATGTTTCTCTGGTTGGTTCTTTAAAAGAAATCAAAATTCCAGAATTGTACTATGAGGGTGCAGAGTAGAAGGAAACTTGTGATTAAGACACTAGAGCCCCTCCTGGTTTTCCCTGGATGTCAAGGTACACATAGTTTTGAGCCTTGAGTAGCCAGCAATAGTATGCAAAGGACAGTGAGTTAATTGCTATAGAAATCACAAGCATTTGTTATAAATAGTGTTTGCTTTAAGAAGTAAAAGTAAAACATGTGTTAACCAACTAAATGTAAAATGGTATTTCAAGCTGGTATCTGTAATATAGATGCAATGAAAAATACAAGAAAATCTTAAAGTCATCAGAAGAACAGAGGTCACCATTGCCAATGTAGAAAGGTCTGATGAGGCCAGGAGTAAAAGATTAGATCTTAAGGAGTAGAGCATTGACCCCCAGACAGAGTTATTAAATTAACAGGCTGGGAAGCCAAGGACAGGGTAAGATTCTGCACAGAACCTTACCAACCTAAGACATAAGTGCATTGCTTTTGAGAATGCATATTTCATGATGGGTAAGGAAGCCATTCTTGTCAGAAAGACCTAAGACAGGCTCAGTCTTGTTAATGAAATAAAAAAGGGGGAGAGGCAGAGAGCCTTTAGGGCTGCTAGGCAAGAATCTGACATGAGCCAAGGGCAAGGAAATGGGCTGCTTGACAGGAATATGACATTGGCCAAGGACAAGGAAGTAGGCTTCTGCAGGAATCTGATATTAGTCTAGAACAAAGAAGTAATTTCAGGTAGGAATCTAAATTTTGGGCTAGAACAAAGAAGTAATCTCAGGCAGAAACCTAAATATTAAATTAGAACTAAGAAGTAAATTCAGATAGGAATCTAAATTTTAGGCTAGAACAAGGAAGTAGGCTTCAGACATGAAAATGACTTTGGGCTAAGACAGGGAAGTGGGCTCAGATACTTTGGTCATCCTGATAAGCCCTTAGAAACAGTGATCATGGGAGTGTTCACGTAATTGGGTTTAATGCTTTGCCTTTTTTTGACTATTTGTGTTTATTGTATTGCTTGTTCCTTGACTATTTGCATCTATTGTATTGCTAGACCCTCAACCTAGAACTGACCTTAATACATGCATGTAATCAAAATGGTATAAAAGCATAAAGGAGGAATGGGGGATGGGATAAAGGGTTCTAGGGAGGAGAAATGGGGAAAGGGGATGATAACTATATTGTAAATAAATAAAATATACAATAAAAAATAAATACAAAAAAACAAAAAGAAAAATAAAAAATTATCCTTGACTACATGGTTGCCCAGTAATTAATATTATGCATGTTTTAATAAAACCATATTATTGGATTTATTTGACCATAAATAAAAAAGTTTGGCAGTCTCCTATGATAATAAACAGAACTATTTAAAAAGCAAAAAAAAAAAAAAAAAGGGGTGGGGAGTACAGCATTTCAGTAGGTAAAGATAAGAAGGCAGTACAAAGACAGGGGGAAAGACTAGTATGGTCAGTAAGAGACAGGCAACAAAAGGACAATATCAGATGTCAAAAAATGAAGCCTGGGATGTTTAGAATGAACACCTGGAGAAAAGGGGGCGTGTCAGATTTGATCTAATTTAAGGTAATATGGGCCAAAGAAAGTTATGATGTGAGCAATGGAAAAGACACAGTGCTGCTGTTTAATCTGGGCATTGGGTGAGGGAGGGTTTGAGTGACATCTATGAGAGGAGACCAGTCAAATGGAGATGGGAAGCTGGTACAATAATCCATGTAAGAAATCAAGAGGCTCTGAACTAGGACTGCATCCATGCAGGTAAGTGAATGTAACATCGAAGAGGGGAGTAAGTGATATTGATCCTTGTACATGAAGAGACTCTAGCACTTGTGTTCTGAGGCAGGAAAACTGGCTCAGATTATTTACTGTGCAATGGAGCACAGAGGATGTTATAGGCAGAGGATAATTATTTTCCTAACCTACTTGGAATTTAATTTGCTGCAGGGCCTCATATTTATTAAAAGTGTTTACACCTCTGGAACACTTGAAAAAAATAGCTAAGATCTTAAAGAAATTGCTGTTTCTTCTGCAGTGATCCGCTTTCCCGATCTGAAGTATAGATTCTGCTTGTTCTATAGAAAAAAACATCTCCATTCTATGCAAAGTCAGTATTAACTTCACTGGTGACCAAGGAACAAAGGATCCTCAGGTGTGGAAGGTGACTCTGTATATTGCTAGATGGGGTAGGTCTGAAGGTAATCTAAGGATTCAATCAAAGAAAACAGAAATTTAAAAAAAATCTATATGCAGCACACTGAATACATAAAACATTGTAATTGAAAGAAAGAATTGGTAGAACCCCAAAGGCCAAGTTCTCAGCATAAAGATTTATTTGCCCTGATGGGACAAAGGGCACAGAACTTTGTTTGCAACTACAACATAGCAAGTTTGCTTACATCAGCATCAGCATCAACACATGACTGATGTGCTGCATAGTGACTGGGCCATGAAGTCACCAGACAGTAGTTTTTTTATCTCTATTATAATTTCATGGGACCACTATTGTCCGTGATAGATAGATAGATAGACAGATAGATAGATAGATAGATAGATAGATAGATAGATAGATAGATAGATAGATAGACAGACAGATAGACAGACAGATAGATAAGATAGATAGGGATATATATCATATGTATCATATATATATATGTGTGTGTAAATATATATACCTGTTTAGAAGGAATTGCATACATATCTGACCCATTGATGACTGATCTTCTCTAGTACTTTGTCATTAAAAATGCATTTCTAGATACTATACATTATCTTGATTGTTGCCATGACCAGGAGCTAAGAATAGCAACTCCATTTAAGATGTAAGACCTCGTTATTAGAATGGCTACTCCAGCTTGTTTCTTGAGACCATTTGCTTGGAAAAAGGGGGGAGGGGGAATGGAATAGGGAGTTTCAGGGAGGTGGAAACTGGGAAAGGGGATAGATAACATTTGAAATGTAAGTAAAGAAAATATCCAATAAAAAATTAAATTAAAAAAAAAACAAAGAAACAAAAACCAAAAAAACAAAACAAAAAGATGTAAGACCTCTGTCTTCCTAGTCAGTGGACACTCTGTTCTCTGCTTCCAAGTAGCAAGTTATATACATGTGATTAGAATTCAGTAGAAACTTTTACATGTGATACAATAGATATAAGTATCCCGAATCAATGGTGCTGACATCATCACAACTGAACTTATGCTTTTGGGATGGGAGCCTAGAAAACTCCCTTCAGATATGGAAGTTTAAAAATAAAAGTTTTATTTTCTGAGCATTTGAGGAAGTGCCGGTTCACCATCTGAACCATAACCCCAAAGGGAGACAGTACGACATTTGAAAATGATGGGAACACAAATCAATGGGGGGCGCTTCAGTGTTATTCAATCATATTTGACATTATGGGTTAAGTAAGGAAGTACCCATTAGAGACTGGGGTGTATCCAGGACACCTAGCTTCAAGGTCCTCAATTCATTCATTCTCCTAGATATTAGGTCCAGAGTTCAGAGTGATAAGGGGGCATAGGAGCTAGCCAGCTGCATGTAGTTAATTAGGGCATAACAGGCAATTGGGTTTATGTATTTTTACAACCTATGTACTTTGGTTTTGATATCAACAATTTTTATATTATTGATCAGTTAATAGACAATTAGGAAAATACCTAGTGGGGAAGGTATTTGTTCCTAGCCTGGGAACACGAACTTGTTTAACTCTGCCACCAAGATGAAGAAGCTGTCCCTGAGATGTCTGCACTCAGACAACTGTTTACAACAGAAGATGTTCAGCTAAGTCCCCCCAGTTCCCCTAGGCCCTGGGACCTTGAACTTAGTTTCCCTCTATAATTAAGTGGAATCTGAAAATGAAATGGTAGTACTTAGAATAAGTTTCTCTTACTTGTTCCCTACAATGATACATCTCCTCTTTACAGTGCACAGCCAGTCACAGATTGGCAGGTTTCCAGTAGACTCTTTTAATTGATGTTTTTGGTCCACACAGGTTAAAAAAATCACTAAAGGTGTCACATGTAACAAGAGGTTTTCTGTTTTCTTCTAAAATATCATTGAAAAGTAGGGAATCAGGCTAGGGTAGGTTCATATTCTCTATGGCAACTTAGCAACAGTCTGTGCCAACTGTTCTTTAAATGAGATAACATCCTCTCACTGCCTGGTCTCATCCTTCTGCATTTTTCTACCCCCTCTGAGGCCGATTTGGGGCTCCTGATTGACATATTAGGTAATAGAGAACAGTCTTAACATTTCCAGGATATTTTGGCCACTAATGCCATAATTCAGGAACATGTCTGATATTTCTGAGCCTCAAGAGGGGGTATATAAATGGAAGCAATTGCATTTGGATGTTGCTAATCTTCAGATAGTGCATTTGCTGTTTCTAATAGCTCCTAAAGTGCTTTTGGGAACTCTATTAGGTAGTAGCCACATACGTGCATGACTCCCAGCTGAGTAATTTTCTGATCATAAGAGATCAGAGAGCAGTTGGGGTAAAGAATTGCAGTGAAATACTAGCTCTTCAGGGCATGTACTGTGTTCTTTGGAACCAGAAGACACTTGTCCAAAATATGTTTAATTTTATTTTGTTTGTTAATTTCCTTAACTGTTTCCTGATAACAGTTGCCTCCAAGTTTCTAAGTCATCCAAATATTAATTTACCCTCAATAATCACACTACTCTGAAAAATTCAGGTTATTTATGAAAGGCTTGCAGATTTTGAAAAAAAATGTAGAAGATAGTAGCTTTCCTGTAATATAAAACCTGAGATACAAAGTGGTCAAGTGTGGGTTAACAGGATGGCTCAGAGGGTAAGGGCAAATCTGTAGGAATCTCATCCTACGAGGACAGAGCTCACTACTGAAAGTTGACCTATGACCTCCACATATGTGCCTCGGCATATGTGTACAAGTGCACACATAAACCATGAATAGATAAAATGTAATCAAAATAGTCTTTAAAAATGAAAATATAAATTCTAAAAGAGACATATAATGTGATTCACTATTCAGCCTTCAAATCTAGATGGGAAGAACAATATTATATATATGGTTTCCATGCTATGTTTTTTCCATAGTGCCAATGAATTGTCTTGTTGCTATTGATGTACATCTTAGAGTGTGCACTACTGTCATTTAGCATGGGTTGAAGAAAATAAATTTATTATTTTTATACACTATAAAATAAGTAACATATGAATATTGCCCAAAACATAAATGACACAGAACAATAAAACAGTAATATAAAATTCACTATAACATCACAGAAACAGATAACAAATTCTCAACACATGTTGGCCTTTTAGTATTTTTTTAATGCTCGAATCAGTCAACACAACTGCACTTAAGAACATTCCACCCTCAGGATCATGTTATATAAACCATAGGTTTTGAAACCCCTTTTATTTCTTACATAGATCCCTGCAGTCTTTCCACATTTATCATATGCCTCTATGTCATTACTTTAAAAGGTTATGAAGTTCCTTTGTGTACATTTTCCTTCAGAATATAAAGTCTTCTCTGATGAACATGTGCTAATTAGTTTAGTTTTGCTTATGTTTTACATTAACTGCATAATGCTTTGTTGAATATCTCCAAACAATTGTGTGAATATTCCCCACAGAAAAAGAACCAGAAATAGAAGCTTTGTGCTAAGAGGCATAAATATGGATATGTGAAGGTTTGGTAGGTGTTGTCTTATTGTCTTTAAGAACCTTGATGGAGTTCTG
The DNA here is from genome assembly GCA_021653895.1 of Mastomys natalensis. Taxonomy (NCBI): domain Eukaryota; kingdom Metazoa; phylum Chordata; class Mammalia; order Rodentia; family Muridae; genus Mastomys; species Mastomys natalensis. The sequence goes on from JAJTUV010000560.1 coordinate 569,344, forward strand.
CTTCCATCAACAGAGTATAATAATGTAGCATAAAGAGCTCTCATTATGCTACTAACCCCTTTCTCCTCTTCTGTCATTCCTCCTCCTCCTATGGCCTTCCTCTTCACAATCTTCATCACTTCCTTCTCTTTCTTCTCCTCTTTATCCTCATTTCTGTGTCCCACCCCCATTTCTTTGACACAGTGTGTGGATAAAGATTCCAAAAAGAAGCTTCATTCATTCCACATCTCTAAATGAGAATATATAATCCAAGTTAGAAAATTTGAAGGATATCTTGTTGTTAAAGGGAGCTTTGTAGGATATTGTTGGTGCCCCCCAGGACTGACTCTCTCCTTCTCCCTATCTCTCTTCCTCTCCCTCTCCTTCTACTTCTCCCACTCTTTCAACCTAGATCTGTCTTCCAGATGATTTGAATTTTGGCTCATAAATAGCTTCTAGTTACTGAATTGTCATTGGCCAAACAGGAAACTAAGCTGCCTTCTTGCTTGCCTCTTTGGACTTTCTGATATTCCCAGCCTGGAGACTGGACCAACTGTGATGCTATTGGGGCATTTGTTGGCATTCCCGGGTCCTTCATGGATCAGCCTGCAGCTGTCAACCCTGCTGCTCTCTTTTCTTCCTGGACAGTAACTTGCTTCCCTTGCTCTCAAAGTAAATATCTTAAACCAGAGCATACTTCTGAGATTTTACTTCTATACTCTGGGATCTAGAGAATATAACCTAAGACAAATGCTTTCTACAAATAGAAAAAGTGAGAAATGATTTCCTTTTATCAAGCCATTTTATTTCCCAGTCATAAGTTATAGCTATAACACTCTTAACAGGTAGAAATGATTCATAATGGAACCATGACTGTCAGGTACATTTTCATTTGCCATGGGGAAGGAAGGATATGTGTTTTGTAAGTAGGGAGCAATATAGAATCCAATGTTTTACTGTTGCTGTGTATGTCAGCATTAGACAAAGTCGACAGACTTGAAGGTATTTGGGAAATAGATTACTGTTTTCAGAGATTTGTAAGTGGCAGTGTGTTTATTATGGTCTTTATTTTAGGAAATCCTGAACATATTAATGATGAATCTGAAGTCAATAGAATCTCATTTCGTGAGTGGCATAAATCCATGTGTGAACAAAGTGCCAGATAAGAATGAGATTTCTTGGTAATCTACATTATGAAGTACATTTTATTCTAGCTCTACTGAATACCTTTTTTTTTCTAGGACTCATTTATGGGTTCATTTATATAAGGGTAGATTTTTGAGAGAAAAAAAGGATGTTAATTAATTCTTAAGATATTACTCAGATGAATATTTAATGGGTATTTTATTACCCTTTTAGATGTATGAATAAATAAGTTTAAATGTTTTTGTTTTAATTTCTAATATGGCAGTTAGCTAACTCAACTTAGGCAAAATCCCTTTGGAATAATCCATATGTATTGTCCTAAATGACTGCGACAGATGCTTTTTGGTCTTTTGGCTAAAATAGAATGTAAAGGACTTTGACAGCAAATGTTGGATGTGTGGATGTGTGGATGCGTGGATCTTTGTCTTCCCTGTGTTCTTTGCAGAGGCTTAACAAGCACACATAAAAGTGAAAGTAGGTAAATTTGCTGCCTTTGAGATCTCTGCAGGGCTGCTTTTGAACTGAGACACAAACGGATGCCTCAAAAGGTTTCAAAACCCAGGTTCAACAGGCTAATATCAGGTTGCTTGTTCCTACCACTGGAATGTCCCACTGAAGTGTATGCTTTGTAATAAAATAGCCTGGTGTGGTGGCACATGAAAGTAATCCTAGCACTCCAAGGGGAAAGACAGGAGGATTGCCACAAGTTCAAGACCAGCCTAGGAGGTCTACACAGTATGACCCTGTCTCAAAACAAGAGAAAAATCCCAGTAACAAAAATAAATAAATAAATAAATAATACAAATTAAAAAAAATTGTCTAATATTTTACATTGAATTCCTCTGTCATTGTCTTTAAAGGGGAAAGAAAACTACTTCCCTTTCACTCCCCTGCCCTCCCTCCCCTCTTCTTCCCTCCCTTTCCTTCTCCTCTCCTTTCCTCCCCTTCCCTCCCAATCTCTGTCCTGTCCTGTCCTGTCCTGTTTTTTCCTCTCCTCTCCTCTCCTCCTCTCCTCTCCTCTCCTCTCCTCTCCTCTCCTCTCCTCTCCTCTCCTCCTCTCCTCTCCTCTCCTCTCCTCTTTCTTTCCTTTCCTCTCTTTTCCTTTCCAGGAGACTCCATTTCTTGAGGTATGCACTTCTGAGTAGTCAGTGGTCTTGGTGCATGGGGATGAGGGAGAAGTGGGAAGCGTAAAATGTTTTTAACTCACAAAATGAGTTTTTACTAGTGTGAACTTCATTGTGAATCTGAAGACTCCCAGCCCTCTCCTTTGACATCCCAGTGCTCTCTGGAGCTATTGGGCCCAGAGGAGAGACACTGTGACAAACACTTCAGATCACTAACGGTGGTTGGGAGACAGGGACAGATGTTGCTGATGCTGGAGTCTGTATCTTGCATTTTTATTAACCTGCTGTAATTAAGACCCCAATCTTGACAGCCTGTGGCCTATTTTGAGAAAGTGGATGGTAAACAATGATGGTGCAGTTGGAGGTTTTGCAATGCAAACACTTCATGTTCATTCATGGCTGTGTGTTTTTGTCTCATTGTTTCTTATCAGCTGGGTTTCTGAATGCATCTAGGGACACTGCCTCCATGTAACAAGGAATCTAATTAGCTGCTTCTATTCTGGAACTTCTGTTACCTATCTGGGTTGTTTTCCATCAAGTCAGCTCAGATTTCAGCCGGTGTTTTCTCTCTCTCTCTCTCTCTCTCTCTCTCTCTCTCTCTCTCTCTCTCTCTCTCTCTCTTTTCTAAGTCATAAGACAGTCATAAGAAAAGCTTCATGATATAATCAACAAAGTTCTCATTTGTTTCTGAAGGGAATGGGTCTGTTGAACTTCAGGTGGCAGGCAGTACTACTTTGATCGTCCCTTTGTTTCTGTCCATGAGGAGGACCTGGTGTAGAAATATGGTTTAGGTTTATCTGTGTGATCCAGACACAGGTAGACACAGTAGATGTTTGAATAAACAGTGCTCCATAGCTTCTTCCATACGACTTGGGAATTCATACACACTGCTCCTTTCTGAGGCTTCCATCAGACTGCAGCTGACAGCTGGACGAGGATGCTTTTGAGAACAAAGAGGTGACGGAAAGATGCTCATATTACAAAATAAAGCTTAAGGCATGAGAGTCAGGGTAAGGGAAAGAAGGACGACTGGAACACAGTTCTTTCTAGCAAAATTGCAAACCAATTCTGTGGTTGTGCCCATTTTTCTGTGTCTTTTATTCTCCATTTAGTTGCCCTTTCCATTTTCTTTGTAGATGACACTTCCTTTTGATGTTATGAACAACACATCCCCTGACCCAAGGCTAGGTTTTGGTTGGTAAATTGATGTGAGAGGAGCCATTTCCACTCCAGCAAAAAGGATGATGTTTTCTCATCTTCTATATTTTCTTGCAGTTCTTCCACGTTAAAGTCATTCCTGAAAACTCACGTTTACAGACTCCTACCATATATGCTGTAGAATGTGAGCTTCATCAGGCTAGGTAAAAGTAAAAGCCTATGACCTATTGTGGAAAACACATCAAATTCCAACTCTTTTTTTAACTCGGGGTGCAGCAATTAGGGTACTATGTATGGTGACAGCCAAGGCATGGAGTCAATGTATTCCTCCCTTTCAAGCGTGATGAATCCTTGCCTGGTTCGCCAGCAGCTGCATTGTGGTGGTGTCTTGGAAAAGATGAGAATATGGTGTGAGGGTTTTCCAAGTTGGATGCTTATGATGATTTTAAACAAAGGTAAACATATACTCATTCTAGGTTCCAAATAGCCTGCCACATTCCCTTCTGTTTTCCTTCCTTCTTGAGTGTTAGGCATTCATAGTTTGTTTGTTTGATAGTCTCCAGACCAGAAATCGATATGTTTTGGTGGTGGGGAGATGTATGTTGACAGAGTTCCATTATTAGTTTCCCTTAAATCCACCATTTATGTTGCTGTAAGACCCTTAAATCTCTATTAAAGTGTAATAGACCCACACAGGGAAGAAATACATACAGAAAAAAGATATGGAGCCTGAATTGAATCCCTGAAATATGTGTAGTTAATGGTAGCTGCCACCCAAGCAAGCTGTTGAATTCTCAGTAAGCCTGGGAAAGGAAGGAAGCTAACAAGTGACTTGGCAGGAGAAGAACCTTTGCTTTCTATTTCCCAAACTGGAAAAGTGTAATTATAGTTCATCTAGCCAATCAGAGTGAAGCATGATAAAGTAGAGAAAGTTTTTGTACCAGAATCAGGAGGTAGATTTCTCTCCATTCATCATCTTGCTATCACTGAAACAAAGAATCTTGGAAGTGACATTTAATGCCTCTACTTTACAGGTCTCCAGGGAAGACAATGAGTGATGGATACTTGTCTTCCTTTCTTTCCCATTCTCCTCCCAGTATCAACCTCTGTAATGCAGTGGACAAAACAAATGAGGTTGTCTTTAATCCACTAGGAAAACACACATATAAGAAATGTAATGCAAGGGATTGTTTCTTTTATCCTAATTATTGTTATAATTATTAAAATATTTTGAAGTTTTATCCTATTGGTAGTAGAGAGAGATGTCTCTACCTCCTTCTACCCCAATAAGTCCAAATTAACCATCATTTGAGTCATTTGTGTCCTGATCTAGGATACAGTTGAACTGGGTATTATATCTTAAGACTCTCTAAACAGAAACCCAGTGAGCAACTGACAAGCAGAGGAAGTATTGTCTGTCTCCATGGACTCAGATCATATACAGATCAGTGTGGGAACACGGAAGTAACAAGGAAATGCAAAGCTTGCAGTGATGAAAATTAGGGATGATGAGTGTTGATAAAAAGTACCTGGGAATTCTTTATACTGTTAGATTTTCTTAGCTCTCATATCTAGGAATAAGAGCTTAGTTCAAAGCGGAAACCTTAGCTCTACTTAAGAAAGAACTCAAGGCCCCTTAAACCTCAATTGTGAGTAAATTTACATTTTCATAAATAATTATCTAAGCAAATTCATTCCAAGGTATAAACACTGATTCAACCTTCCAGTGACTGAAGAGCTATCTGTAAACAAATCAAAGCAAGAAAAAGGTGAAACAAATTCTCGAGTTAATTGTTTTCCTGTGTGAACCGATCCACACTGTACTCTTCTACAGAATAAAATTTAAACTAGCTGAGTAACTAAACAACTTTAGTCAGCACCACTAACAACAAAAAATTAAAACAATTGACTCAGCTAATTTTAATTAATAAATGCTACTTCACCTAGGAGACTCACATATTTTGTGAATTTCTGATAACTAGATTTGGCCTCATTTGGTAGTCAACATCAGGTTGTTACTAACAGCATCTGATTAAGAAGCTAAGAACCAAAATTTTTATTGACAATAGATCTCATATAATATTTATACAGTATCTGATTACTGATTCCTCTTCCTTCAATACCTTCCAGATCCTCCTCACCTACCAAAATCCATACCATTTTTTTCTATAGCTCATTAGAATAAAACAAGCATCTAAAATATTAGATAAAAATAAACAAACAATTAAAAAGCAAAAGACAAAGCTGAAGAAATACATAGAGACACAGAGACATACATTTGCACACACAAAGAAATTCCATAAAAACACAAGACCAGAAACCATAATAAATACATAAAGGTTATCTAAGGTTAAGAGAAACAGGAAAGGAAGCCCAAACAAAGCATTATGAGACATAGACCCTCTAGGAATGCCATTGAGCTCACTTTGTGTTGGCCATTTACTGCTGGTCACAGGGCTTTTTCTTAAGAGTGATATGTTTCCCCATTGAGATGCCTTTGGAGAAAACAGACTCATTTGCAAGTAGTTATCAATTAGAGATAACTTCAATTAGGGATGTGTGCTTGTGCCCACTTTCCCTGTCATTGCTGGGACCCCATCAAGCCTAGACCTGTGTAGGCCATGTGCATCTTACCATGGTCTCTGGGAGATCATATGTATTAGTTCTGCTATGTTTACAAGGCCTTGTTTCCTTGGTGCCTTCCATCTCCTCTGGCTCTTGTGATCTTTCCCCTCCTCTCTGCAGGGATTACTGAACCCTGAGGGGAGAGAATTAATGGAGACATCCTATTGAGGACTGAATGTTCAATGGTCCTTCACTCTCTGTATATACAGTGTTTAGCTGTAGGTCTCTGCATTTTTTTCCATATATTACAGGAATAAGCTTCTATGATGATGACTTAACAAGACACTGATCTAGAGTATAGCAGAATGTTTTAGCAGTCATTTTATGGCTGCAGTCCTTTAGTAGAACAGCACTATTTAGTTTTCTCCTAGGTACCTGGCCTATCTCATCTCAGGTTCTTGGTCACCCAAGCATTGTCATATCTTGGTTCCATGTCATAGAGTGGGTCTTAAATCAAATCAAATATTGGTTACTCTAATGAACTTTGTGCCACTACTGTTTCAATGCACCCTGCAGGCTGGTCATCAGTGTAGATCAAAGGGGTTGTATCTGGATTGGCATTTACCTTTGTCATTTGGTAGCATGCAGAATACCGTGAGGAACCATGAGCATTAGTTAACAGGCATGGATGAAGGCTCTGGGTAGGCAGCAGCACCATGTCTCCATGTTTAGTGGATTGCATAGGTGTTGTCTTCAACAACAGGGCCTATAGTCTTGGTAACAGCCTGAATTGTTTGGGAATTCTTGTGGGATCATCTTGGCTAACAACTCAATTATATATAAGACATTTCCAGTACTGGATGCTTTATTTGGTGATAAGTGATGGACAGTTGGGGTTCTGCTTCCCCCATTATTTGGCACTTTTATTTAGATCACCTTCATAAATTATATTGCTTAGAAAAACCTTTAATTTTAGCTGCCCCCATATTCCCTCTCTCATTCCATTCTTCCCTCATCTTGCCCATTTGATCCTCTAATTCTAGACTCCCCCATCCATCCACAACTATATATTCTATTTCTACTTCCTAGGATGATCCAATCTCTCTCCTCAGTTCTCTCTTCACCTAACCTCTGGTTCTATGGGTTATAGACTGAAGGAATTTATTTGAAGGAGACTGGAGTAGCTGGGGGCAGAGAACTCATGGAATAAGAACTCTGTAGGATACATACATGAAGTGTTACTTGATAAGTTGTGTATCCAGAAACCATTTTTGAGGTTATTTTAGTTTTCATCAATTTTTGTTATTTTCTCCAGATATTACTCATTTAGGCCAAGGTACTTAGGATTCAAATCATTTAATAGGATTTCCACCCTTAGGGGTGGGCAAGCCAGGTTAAAAGAGACTTGCTCTCAGGATCATGCTAGTTGTTAGGTGCTTTGTTTGCTTTGTAAGCCTCTGTGTAAGAGGTTTTAAGAAGGGCCTCTAGAAGGACTAGGGGACTGGAAGGGAATAGAAAAGCCACAGGAAGAGCAACAGAGTCAACTAACCTGGACCTTTGGGGTTCTCAAAGATAGTGTCTTAGTCAGGGTTTCTATTGTAGGTTACTCTCCACAAACATTATGACCAAGAAGCAAATTGAAGAGGAAAGGGTTTATTCAACTTATACTTCCATGTTGCTGTTTATCACCAAAGGAATTCAGGACTGGAACTCAAACAGGTCAGGAAGCAGGAGCTGATGCAGAGGCCATGGAGGGATGTTACTTACTGGCTTGCTTCCCCTAACTTGCTCAGCTTGCTTTCTTATAGAACCCAAGACTACCATCCCAGGGATGGTACCACTCACAATGGGCCCTCGCCCCTTGATCACTAATTGAGAAAATGCCTTACAACTGGATCTCATGGAAGCATTTTCTCAACTGAAGCTCCTTTCTCTGTGATAACTCCAACTTGTGTCAAGTTGACACAAAACCAGCCAGGACAGATAGGATTGACCTAGGCTTCCCCCATACATATGTAATAGATGTTCAGCCTTGTCTTCATGTAGGTCTCAGAGTGGAGGCTATCCTAAATGCTGTTGCCTGTAGGTTGGATATGTTCTTCTAGCTGGGCTGCCTTGTCTGGCCTCAGTAGAGAGAATTCATCTAGCCTCACAGAGACTTGATGTGCCTGGGTGGGGGATACCCAGGGCACTGCCAGAGAAGTAGACGGGTGTGGGGGAAGGATTGTGGGAAGAGGTGACCAGGAGGGGGGCTGTGAACAGGATATAAAGTGAATAAGTAAAAACTAAAGGAAAGAAAGAAAGACAGAAGAGAGAGAGAGGGGAGAGAGAGAGAAAGAAGGAAAAAAAGAAGGAAGGAAGGAAGGAAGGAAGGAAGGAAGGAAGGAAGGAAGGAAGGAGGGAAGGAGGGAAGGAACGAGGGAGGAAAGGAGGGAGGGAGGGAGGGAGGGAGGGAAAGAAGGAAGGAAGGAAGGAAGGAAGGAAGGAAGGAAGGAAGGAAGGAAGGAAGGAAGGAGAAGAAGGGCCTCTAGTCAGTGCTTCCATGAATTCTGTGTCTAGGCCCTTGCCTCATTGTGGCTGTTATTAATTATTCTCCCTAAACTAAATATATAGTCCTGGATTCCTGGAGCAAAAGTATACTCTGGAATTAGGAGGCAGTAACCTGTGCCATATCAGGTTCTAGTTTTAAAATGTAATTTACTAGCAAAAAGTTGTTGATATATTTTAACAACTGTTTCAACAAATAAGAATATTCTACTGAGATTATATTTGGCCTACATAGTTTACATATATTTGTTCTCTGGCTATGTCAAAAAAATGTTTGAGGATCCCTGCTGGATCATTATATGCCTGAGTCATTCTTAAAACTTAATCCATGCTTATTAAAAACAAACCATGTTTTTGAGACATTTTTGATAAGCAGTCAGATAATACATTTTAGATTTTTAAAACTTAAGCTTTCTGGGATATAAATTTACATAATAAAAGAAACCTCTCTGTTACTTATTGGTCAAGGAGGATGTCTAGAGACATCCAAACAACACAGGCCATGACTGTTTCTCTTGGTTGCCTGTCATGCTTGACTAGATGATATTATCATATTCTATTGTTGAAGACAGCTTTCACTTTGGATGTAGGATAGAGAAATCAACCCTGAACTAACCAGAAAACTCTCTTTCTCTGCTGGCTAGCTGATATAGTTCTAGCAGATTCTATACAGGCTCTCAGATAAGAAAAGCATTAGTGGCTTTACCTTACTCTGTATCCTACAACCTGTAATAGTTACCTGAATGGAAAGATGTTCTCATCCATGGGATAGTGGCAGGATGGTTATAGGGGTAACTACTGCTTTTTGAATAGAAGTGAGGTGTATTCCCCAGGAGAGATTTCATGTGTGGCACTGTTGCAAACCTGATCAAAAGTCTGTGGCCAGAAGTTCACAGGCCCTAGGGAAGAATCTATTGTTTTTTGAATGACCATGCTGTCAGACTTATTCTAAATATTTGTTTATACCCATAACTTTGTGGTGTTCTTAAGTATGGTCAGGGAACCTATCAGTGGGTAATGTCAAAGCACTTAACTGGTCAAAATGATGAGTGAAAATAATACTGAGTATTCAGTTTCCCATGGGTCATCTTCATAAACCTCCCACCATCCAAGACTCAGGGACTATCACAGAAGAGAGTGCATGAAGAATGTAGGAGCTCGTGGATGATAGTGCAGCTGTAAAATGCCTACTTCTAGAGATGACAAGGCTGTTGACTGCATCAGCCTATAGCCACTGTAGTTTCCTGTACAGGACTTATACAGGGTCAAGCCAGTTAATATTCCTTCATGAATGAGGTAGGGTTTCCTGAGGCTCTACCCCTCCTGGAGGAAATTTTGACAGCTGGTAGCTGATGAAGGTAACATGGCTGCTGTTGGGATGCTCATGCCCCCAGAGGATGTCCACATATTCATGTGCCTGTAGGCAGCACTTACTGGACTCGGGATTATTAATAACAATAAAAAAAGAGGACATGGAGTTGGAAGTGATGGGATGAGGGGTGTTGTAGGGAGATATGTAGGGAGGTAGTAATGGATGAAGATAATCACATATCTCATATAAATATATGAAGCTTTAAAGAGTAAGATATTTAAAATGCCCAAAATCCAGAGTTGATCAAGATGTTCTAGAAATTCCAATCAATCTCTTGAACTGAAAAGCTTCTTTATAGCAAAGGAAATAGCTAACTGAGTGAAGGGGAAGCCTACAGAATGGAAGAGGATCCTTACCAGGACATGTGAGGGAGGGTTAATATGAAATACTCAAAGTAATCAAGAAGTCAAACAACCACCTTGATATTAAGCTAATGAAATGAACAGACTGACTGGTCTCAAAGGAAGAAACACAAATGACAAATAAATTCTTTAAAAAGTGTTCACCCACCAGGCTGGTAAGATGGGTCAATGGGTCAAGGTGTTTGCTGTCAAGCCAGACAAACTGAATTCAGTCCCTGGGACCTACATGGTGGAAGGAGAGAACTAGCTACCACAAGTTGTTGTCTAACCTCTACCTTGGCATATGTGCTCATGCACACTATATAGAAGTAAAATGTGCTTTTTTAAAAAAGTGTTTAACATCTTGAGCAATCAGAGAAATGCAAATGAAAACTGTTTTGAGATTCCAACTCACCCTATTTCAGAATTGCTATCATCAAGAAAACTAATGAGAATAAGTGCTTGTTAGGATGTGTGGAGCGGGGAAGGAACTCTTATTCGGTATTGGTAGAGTATAAACTTGTACGACCACTATGCAAATCAGTATACAGGTTTCTAGTAAATTGAAAAAAAAAAGTAGCTAGGGTATGGCCACCTTGACTACCTTTAGCACTCCTAGGCATACACTCAAAGGACCTACCACAGAGATACTTGCATATCTGTGTATTTACAACAGAAGGGAAATGGAATATGCCAAGGTGTCTGTGAACAAATTAATAGATAATAAAAATATGGTGCACACAGACTGTGGAATTTTATTCAGCCTTTAAACAGATCTTTGTTGGAAAATTAGTTGGAACTGGAATGTATATGGTATTAAGGGAATATCTAGGCTCAGGAAAACAAAACTCATCCATTTTCTCATACATATGTATCTGAGCTTCTAATGCTATATTACATATTTATCTGGGAATGAGGTATGGAGCTCATGAGACCGGGGAGAGAGGAGGCTTCAAGTGTAAGGGTAGGGAAGGTAGAAAAATAGCTATGATGTGTAAAGGCCAATGCTGGAGATGGAGGGTATACCCACAGATGAGGAGCAAGGAGATGGGGAAGAAGTGGAGGTGGGGAAAAAGATGAACTCAAACTAAGCACAGAAGAAGATGCTATATGGAAATCTGTCACTTTGTAGGCTAATATAATACGTTCCACATTGATCCAAGTCATAGCATAGCAAGGGCTATGAATCAAAATCTAGAAGATTTTGGAACAAAAGTATTATATATCTCCCCCTACTTCCCTCTTGTTTGAGAAATTGGTTCCTCAACCAATGTGACTTTACCTTCTAGTCTTGGAATAGGTTGTTGGATAGCACAGCCTCTTCTGAATCTTAAAATATTTTTAAGTCAGAGTTGGCAAAAAGACACAGTGCCGAGGGCTTTCCTGCCTTATCCAACTAAGTACAAGCATAATTCACGCAGCCCCTCCACTGCTTCTGGCTTCCCTTAGGGAGGGATTGTTTACAATGTGGAAGTGTGGCTCTCTGCAAATGCTGGAACTCCCAATTTATAATCAGCAGACTTGAACAGCTTCACATGCACATCCCACAGGCAATCCTGCAGGGAAGTTTGCTTCAAAGCGGGGAGGTGTTCTGACTACTTTATTGCCTCCCATGGGTTAGAAACAATGACTCTTGGTGACATGCAATCACAATCCTAACTTTTTTTCTTCAGTTCAGCCAGGTTCACCAGGGACATTTATTACTACATTTGGACATTTCAGTGAAGATTTTGTCTACTCTTAACAGAATCACACAAAAAAAAAAACCCTAGTAAAATGTACAGAGGCAGCAATTGTTTAAGATTCTGTCTCTGTCTCTCTGTCTCTGTCTCTGTCTCTCTCTCTCTCTCTCTCTCTCTCTCTCTCTCTCTCCCTCCCTCCCTCCCTCTCTCCCTCCCTCTCTCTCTCCCTCTCTCTCTCTCTCTCTCTCTCTCTCCTCTCTCTCTCTCTCTCTGTATGTGTGTCTGCATGTGTATTTCCTTCTCTCTCTCCCTCTCTCCTTCGGTTCCTCTCTCTTTCCCTCCCTCCCTCCTTTTCTCTCTGGTTTAATCCATCCTGACACAATTTAGACAAATGAGCTTCTAGCCATTGAATTTTGTCTTTGCATAGTTTCTCTTCTATCAAGCTGCCCATAGGACTAGCTATAACTTGCTTAAATGATAATTTGTTAATTCATCTAGTTACTCAGAGAAGGTAAAGACCATTGCATTATGAGGCCAAAGATATTACTGAGATGGTACCTCTGGGTCTCTTGTGTTTATTAGTGTTCAATGTGGTATGAAAGTAGAGGATCAAGGGAAGGGTTTTCTAAGACCAAGTGTTAATTTGGATTAGACTTAATTTCTCCATAGCTCACACTGCCTTTATCTCTAATGAAATCATCTCATAATGATCTGTATGTTCTAAAATATGAACTCAGAAATTATGAAATATTTTAAAGATATTAAGTATAAAAATATTACTATATGAATTCTTGGAGTCACCATCACAATGTATCAATTATTAACATTATATTCTTTAATTGATGACAACGTTTTAAAAGCAGAAAATTAAATCTCCTGTATATATTTTTGATCCATGTTGGATTCCTTCCGTCTCTGGGTGCTGGATACATATTTATCATTTTATGCTTCAGGAGTGACCTTGTCTGTTGTGTACTTTACTACATATACAGACAAAATTTAAAGGCAGCATTAGTTTGCATGGTATTTGTCTTCATGAAAATAATACTGTTCACATACATATTTTTGTGGAGTTTATCTTTTGTATTCATTCTGTTCTTTAAATTGTATCAGTATTGATAAGTCTAGGGTTATATTCTTGATTTTAATTGCGGATTTAAAACTTGAATGGGTGTTCCAAAATTTATTAATTTTCCAGCTCAAGTAAATTTAGCTTTCTTCAGTTTAATTTTTTCTGATCCAAGTAGTTCTCCCGTGGCATTTTGCTGATTCTGTCTCCATATGTAGAAGCATATTTCTTGAAGATTGTGTTACTCAGAGTAGTCCACTCCCTAACACTAGGCTTTGATGGCTGGTCCAAAATACACTCTTGGAATGACAGCTCTCTAAGGCTTAGTAAGTTGTAAGTTACATACACACTTGGAGCTTTGCATGTTTTCAAAATGCTTTTAATCTACTCCCCCACAGAGGTCTGTGAGAGTCCCATTGCATCACAGTCACACCAACTCATGGCATTTCAGACTTCAAACAAAAATTTAAACATTGTCATATTTCTGATAGTGGGACAAACGTTTGTTTCCCTTTAAAGAGTAATATTCTCTATAGCTTTTTGTAAATGTTATTTTAGCATGGAGGAAGATGTTCCTTCCATTTTATTTTATTAAGCATTTCTATGGGGAAGATCTTTGAACTTCATCTGATTCTATTTAGACAATAATAAATTTGCCAAATCAATCTGTAAGTGTGTGGAATTCTACTAATATATTTTTAAAAAATGTTTAACCTTTTTTCATTTATGGTAATGGGCTTGGTTGTTGTGCTACCATCAGATATTTGCATCAATATTCATGACAAAAAAATTGGCCTGCAATGTTCTTTAGCTCTGCCACATCATCTGATTTTGGATGAAGGTTATGCTAATCTCATAAACGAACTGGACAATGTTCCCTTTTCGACACACGGCACTGTTCATCACAATTACTCAGTCCTTGCCTTGTAGAATTTCCCCATCAAATCAGCTGGATCTGTTGTTTCTTTTGTTATGGATTTTACTATATGGTTCAACTTATTTAATGGTGCATTCCTCTCCCTACTCAGAGACCATGAGTACTAGGAAGACAAAGAGCAACTGTGCTCACCCACCCACATGGTTACTAGAGATCTGAATTCTAGTCCTCCTGCTATGTGGCACACACTGCCTGTTTAGCCGTAGTTGGCCCCTAAAATTTCTAATGTACTAGATTATGAGTTATAAATCTATACTTTTCTACAATGGTGTTCCTGGAATGTGATCGTGGTTACTATATTTCTTCAGGCTTCTGCTTGGCATTGTTTCTCGGTCTTTTCTGCTTGTTTGTGGCCATTTATGTTACAGGATATTAAAGCATGTCTTTGTTTTCTAGTTTATTCATTCAAAATCTTAATTATTTCTCTTTTTCATCACATTAATTATGCATGACATTCTTTGTCCATATTGGAGAATAAAAGTTATATCATTGTGATTATAATTTGGCATTTCAAATATATGTGATCATTTTAAAACTTACTACAATCAACCTAATTAACATATCCGTCACCTTATATATTTATGTCTTTGTAGCAAGAACTTGATTATTTCCTTCGCTGTTTATACCATTTAAATTTGATGCCATTTCATTTATATTGACTGCTTTTGCTTAGAGTAATTAAAAATTATTTCTTAAATTAATGTCAAGAAGTATTATCCATTTTTTTCTTACAGTAATTTTACAGTTTTGATTCTTAACATTTTTAGTGTTCAATTCATTATAGTTGCTAAATATATGACATTAATAAGAGCCTATTTACTCTTCTGTGCATGGATATCCAATTTTCCAACACCATTTGTTGAAGATATTATCTATGCCAAAATATAAAATATGATTCTAAAATCTATATTGACCATAGAACAGTCCAAATAATCAAAGACTTCTTGAACAAACCAAAGATAAAGGAATTACATTACTGACTTTGAAATACATTTCACATCAATCAGACAGCAGTGTGTAATTTGTAACACTTGTCAAGGTTCAGTTGCTCATGAATTTATTTCTGGCTCTGTATTCTGCTTCATTGGTATATACACCTAGATTTGTGCCAATATAATACTGTTTTGATTTTCAGTTTGATTTGAAATTTGGTAATGTGGTCCCAGCAGATATGTTTTGTTTGTTAAGAACGCTTTTGCAACTCAGGACATTGTGTGTGTGTGTGTGTGTGTGTGTGTGTGTGTGTGTGTGTGTGTAAAATATGAATTTTAGGATTATTTTTAATATTTCAACAAAATATATCATTTGACATATGAGAGTGATTATGATTGATTGTTTTAGGTAGTAAAGATATCTTAATAATGTTAAAAATTCCATTCAATGCACATAAGCTATTTTTCCATTTGTTTGCTTTTCTTCATTTTTCTTATTAATTTTGTATAGTTTAATGAACAATTTTTCATCTGTTTAGTTACTTTATTTCTAAGTATTTAAGCTTTTAATATTACTCTAAATGGCATGTATTTGTTGCTGCTCTTGTCCTTTAATTTCTGTTTCTATAATAAACTATTCTGACAAAAAGCAACTTAAGGTTAGAAAGGGTTTATTTTAGTTGACGTTTATAGGTTAGACTCTATCATTGTGGAGAAGTCAAGACAGAAATCTGAAGCAACTAGTAGCATTACACCCACAGTCAAGAAGGAGGAGAAAAAAATGCATACATATTTACTGTTCAATTCACCTTCTAGACTACTATACAGATCTGAACCCAAACCTAGGGAATGGTTCCACTTATAGGTCTTATCACCTCAATAAACACAATAAAAATAATTGGTCTCTTATAGGACAAACTGATGTAGACAATCCCTCATTGAGACTCTCTTCCCAGCTGATTCTGCGTTGTATCAAAACTAGCCATGCTAGTTTTTTTTTTTTTTTATTTACTTTTAGGATATTAATTGTTACTATCTGAAAATGTTACTATAAGGTGTTTTTTTTAGGACTTAAAACATGACTAATTGAGTCATTATTGGTCTTTAGATTTGGGGATTTTTTATTTAGGGTTTTCTAAATATTAGTTCATATTAGTTCATCTGCAAACAGATCATTTTTATTTTTATTAACTAATTTGAATGTTCTTTATTTCTTTTTATTTCCTAGTTTTCTAGATAAGACTTCAAGTACTCTGTTGAATTGAGCAGTGAGAGTGGATACCCCTCCTTCATGATTTTAAAGGAAAACAAATTTTCACTCTTATGGATGTTGACAGAGGGCGTGCTATACATGGCTTTTATTGTGTTGAGAAACATTCTTTTGTACCTTCTTTACAGGAGACTTTGTCATAAAAGAATTGTGAATTTTCCTAAATATTTTGATGCCTCTATGGATATCTGCTGAAGTTTCAATGCACCCCTCAGAATTAATGTGTTGGTACCTTAATCTAAAAAGTCATATTACCATTATTAAGATGTGGGGTCTTTGGGGAGGAAATTAGGGTTAGAAGTCGTGAAATTGGAGCCTAAACCATGGTATTAGTGCCTTTAGCAGTTGAAGCATCTAAATAGGTCTACTTGCTCCAGCTCTCTCTGGAGAGTTCTCTTCAATATGTTGATACAACTAGAAGGACCTCATCAACACTTGGCACCCTCTCAGCTGTTGGATTTACCAACCCTTCCAAAAGCATAAGGTAAATAGATATGAATTCTTTATTCCCAGTTTATTGTACTCAATGAAAATGGAATAAAACAGTGTATCACATTACTGGTTTACTTATGCTGAGCTATTCTTGAATCCCACAGATAAATCTGAACACTGTGTAATCCCTTTAACATGCTCTTGAATTGTTTTTCAAGTATTTTGGAACTTTTATGTCCTCTTTCATTCAATACTATTGGCCCATTATAGTTTTTTTTCTTAGCGTCTGTGTCTATCATTGATAACAGGAAAATTATGAGTTCATAAAAGGAATTTGGAGGTGATAATTCCTGTTCAATCCTTTTTAAGATTTGGGGAGGATTGGCATTAATTGTTTAAATGTGTGGTAGAGGCAGAGTTCAAGAATTAGGATTTGTGCTTTTGTTGTTGGGTTGGTGGTGGTATCTTTTATTATTGGTTTCATATTCTTATTATTTTGTTCATATGTTTATATTTTGTATTACTTCTTATTCTATCTTGATATATCATGTTTCCCTAGAAATCTAACTATTCTATTTCTGTTATCTAATATCTTGGCCCATCTTTTTTGTAATAATTGCTTATACATTCTTTTTCTGAGTAATTAGTTGCAATTTCTCACCTTTAATTAATAATTTTACTTATTGCAAAGTTATTTTTCTGCTTCCTAGTCTTCTTAAATTTACCAACATCATCTTTTCTAAATATTGACTGATATTTTTACTGATAATTCTTGTACCTAGTTTCCATGTCATGTCTCCTCATCAGTTCCACCTGCTTATTTTGTGTGTAATTTGTGCTTGTTTACTCTAGTTTCCCAGGCACTGTCATAGGTTATTTGTTGACATCTTTATCTTCATGTAGGCATTTATCATAATAAGTTCTTAGAAGTGGTTTTGATGAGTTTCATGAGTTTTGATATGCTGTGCTTACATTTGTATTTACTTCATTATTTTTAAGTCTTCCCTCCGATTTCTCATTTGATGCACGGGCCATACAGGAGCTAATTGTTTAATATCTTCATTTTTGAATTTTCCAAATTTCCCCTCCTATTTATACCAACATGTTTGGGGAAGATATTTGAAAGGCTTGAGGAACAGCCTAGTGATTAAGGCACTGCCAGCTCTTCCAGAAGATCCAAGTTTGATCCAGAGTACTTGATTATGTCCTTTATAAATCAAATATGCCTCCTTTGCTCTTTGTCAACCCCGCTCCCCTCCTCCTCCTCCTCCTCCTCCTCCTCCTCCTCCTCCTCCTCCTCCTCCTCCTCTTTAGTTTTAAATGACCAGTCTTTGAGCCTCCCAGGTTTCTAACTGTTGAATTTCTCATTTTGTTCATGTATTGCTTACTTGATTTTGTTTAGTTGTTCTGTTCCATAAGTTTTTGATGGATATTTAAAATACTTTATCTACCTAACTCATGATTGTTCATTTCTGTAAGGAAAGATATTCAAATTTTATTTTGTTCTTTTTATTGTGTTATAAGTCTGTGATTCTTTGTGTGCCTTGGAACTTTACTTTAGTTTTTGCCCATCTGATGAAACAATTCTACCAACATTTTTGGGTTGGTTTTGGTTTGGAAAAATCTACATCAAACAGTTTTCTTAGACATCTCTAGCTACCTATGCATCAAATTTTATTATCTAGTTGTGTATTGTGTATGCACAATTTCTTAGTTACCCTGTGTCAAATAAATCTCCATTTCTTGAGGATAAATTGATACCATAGTTTTCCATTTACTATCATGTTCAGCATGTTTCCATGATTATCCATATACAAACATTGTTCAGATGTTTCTGAAACTAAAGAAATAGAATCCTCTTGTAGTCTTGCTAAACTGCCTTCATGAAAAATTCTATTCGATGATTCTGGACAGGACAGTTGGCAGAATCTCCAGGCATGTCTGCCACTAGCATCCTAGAGTATGCTTTCTCTTGCTGGTTTCAGTTCACAATCAAGTCCTTGAAAGTAAGTCTGGAGCTTGGGTAGCCCATGGAACCTTCATTTAGACTGGGAGACACAGAGCCTGGATTATAAAGGATAAAGCTTGGTGCTTAGTTACACTGAGATGACTCTGCAGCATGGACCCACAGAGGTATGCCTAGAGTATAGGGCTGTTTGCCTGGCCTAGGACTGCCACATCCTGAATCCTAAAACCATTAAGAAAGTTTCAACTCTGGGTACATGGAATTTATTATTTTCTTTAATTTCTAGGCTTTAGCAATTTGTCTAATCAGCTGCTTAAATATTCTAGTGAATATTTGACTTCAAGTATTGTATTTTTATTTCAATTTGTGTGATTTTGTTATAGACATTGGTGCCCTTTCAAGTAAAGTTCTCTATATTTGATGTAGAGAAGTCATAATAAACTGAAATATTTCAAATATATATTTAATACATATAACATACAGAACATTGAAATCAACGCTGTAGGCTACCCTTCATGAATACATGGCTACATGAGACCTTTGGCTGTTGACACAAGACAGTGGCATACTTCATAATATTAGCCCAAGAAAAGTTCATTTTTTAAAGTAATTTCATATGTATATATATATATATGGGAGAGAGGGCTATGGGTGGGTGGAGGAAGGGAAAAGTGTGATTTGAGATATGAGTGTCAGGGATGTCAGATATGTCTATCTATCTATTGATCAATTGATCAGTAGATAGATAGATAGATAGATAGATGGATAGATAGATATTAGATATGGATATGGATAGTATAGATATTTCTGCACCATTCAAAAGATCTATATTCTTTAGTTATATTTACCTAACTCAAAGGGTTTTTGTCAAATTTGTTATGAGAATCTGGCCTAAGTTTGAACTCAGATAAACTAACAGGCTGGTATCTAGCATTAGTTTCCAAGTTGTCCCCAACAAAATCCGAACCTAGCTCCAGTCTCTAGGCTAATCCCCAACAAGACCATTGTCTCCAGGTTATTCTCTCAACAAACCTGCACCCCCAGGTGACAAGCCCACCCTCTGCCTAACAACCGCCAATAAGTTTATGATAATACTCCTAACACCAGTCAATTATGTTAAAGGCCACAGTAGCTTTCCAATTAGATCCTGCACACTTACCCCCTGCTTACTGCTTACTATAAAGCCTTGCCCCATAGATATTTGGGGCTCTTCCACAATCAAAACCATCCTGCATTACAGCAGTGTGGTGGTGGGCGGGAGGTGGGGAGAGCTGAGCTAGCTTTAATAGAATAAATATCCTGCTGTGAGTTACATCAGATTGGATCCTGTCTGATTTTGGGGGATCACTAACATTTCTCTGGCTCTACAGTTACTGTAGGTATTCATCCATGGATCTCTGCATTTTCTGTATGTGCTTTGAAATTTTGGATTATGAGAAAGTGTTTAGGTATGATTTATCTAAGAGAATCTCTGCTGTTTGGATTTAGTATGTGTTCTTCAATGAATTTCTATGCTATTCTCTCCCAAGTCTCCAGAAGATATGTATTAGTAGCATAAACAACACTGAATGACACTGTTCATTACCTGTATGTTTCTGTACCAATTAGAGTATATGAACCTCAGAAAGTCTGGTGACACTGGACCATGACAAAAATGAAACAAACAAAAACCTTCTGAAGTATAAGATGTTTTTCCTCTCATTTGTCTTCTTGACATCTTTCTCTGTGTGAGTGAATGGCTTTTAAAAAGCTTTTCTTCTCTTCTCTTTTCTTTTTCAAACTTTTATTCATTTTTCATACATTATATCCCAACTCCAATTTCCCCCCTCCTTCCCCACCCCCCATGACCCCACTCGCTTAGATTAATTCCTCCTCTATGTCCCTCAGGAAAAAAAATAAGAGCAGGCCTCCCAGGGATATTCACTGAACATGGCCTAACAAAACACAATAAGACCAAGTACAAACCCTGCTATCATGGCTGGACATGGCAAACCAGTAAGAGGAAAAGGGTTCCAAGCAGAGGAAAGAGTCAGAGACACCCCAGTCTCCCATTGTTGGGAGTCCCACAAGAACATCAAGCTATATAACCATAAGGTATATGCAAGGGCCTTGCTCAGACCTGTACAGGTTTGTCACTTCAGTTTCTGTGAGCCCCTATGAGCCCCGGTTAGTTGATTCTGTGGTTCCAATGGTCTCAACCTCTGGCTCCTACAGTCATTCCTTCTACTCTCCTTCAGGGTTCCCCTAGCTCCACCTAATCTTTGTCTGTGTGTCTTTGCATCTGCTCCCATCACTTGCTAGATGGCATCCTTCTGATGACAATTGGGCTAACCATAGATCTAAGAGTATAGCTGCATATCATTAGGAATCATTTCCTGGATTTGTTTTTATCAGTTTATTTGTTTCTATCCTGGGATTCTGGGTTGTCCAGCCTCTGGTTTGTGGTCATACAGGCATTGTCAGAAGTTGGCTCTCTCTCATGTTGTGGGCCACAAGTTGTACAAGTCATAGCTTAGCCACTCCCACAAGTTCTGTGCCTCTGTTGCCCTAGCACATCCTGCAGGCAGGGCAGATTGGACATTGAAGATTTTGTGTCTGGGTTGATGTCCCAGTCCTACTGCTAGGAGCCTTGCCTGGTTATGGAAGATGGGTAGTTCTGGCTCTGTATCCCCTTAGTAATTGGGATTACTAGACTTTGCTAGGGACATTCTAATAGATTTCAGGGAGTTTCCATTGCACTAGATTTATACATCAGCCTCATATGCACACCCCCCCCCCCCGATTCCAGTCATCTCTCCCAGTACTCTCTCCCTCCATTCCCCAACCTGATCTCTCTTTTCCCATTCCCATTCACCCCCAGTCCACCCATGAAATCTATTCTATTTTCCCTTTCCACAGAGATCCATGTGTCCACCATTTTGAATCCTCGTTACTTAGTCTCTTGGGGTCTGTGGATTGTAGGGTGATTGTCCTTTATTTAACAGCTAATGTCCACTTATAAGTGAATACATACCATGTTTGTCTGTCTGGGTCTGGGCAGACAAATGGATGGAACTAGAAAAGATCAGCCTTTCTTTTCTTCCATAATAGAAACATTTGAAGCTCACTGTCTGGTCTCTTTAGTGAATATAAAAATACAGACCCTAAGGTACAGAGATGGGCTCCTTCCTTTCATGATCAATCCTGAGCATTCTCGCCCACTACTGTTTGTAGTTTCCTATATGGTTCTTATTCTGGGACTGAGCTTTTAGTTAGAGATAGTCATGATGGAAACTCATCAGATTATCTATATTACCCTAAAAATCACCCTTACACTTTGTCAACATTAAATGAGAACCTCAAAATCCCGAACAACCCATTATTTGAGCACTAATGAAAATGTACTGTGACTCCTAAAACAATGTGCATGTTATGAATATTCATTATGTAAAAAACACCCTTTTCATCCAAATTAACTTGCTTTTCTTTGTTTACTCTTGAGTTAAGAACAAGTTTCATTTTATCCAGAGGAACATAAGGACTTTATGAAGAGCTAGGCTTGGATGAGGTGCTCCTTCAGGATTCAGCCTCTTAAGTCTAAGAGTGGGAAAGGAGACAGCTGGGCTGAAGATAGGGGAACAACCAGAGAAAGCCTTAGAGAAATCAGACTCTCATGGGGAAGAGTGGAGAGCAAAGCTGTCTCCCTGGTCCAGGAAGGAGGCTGCTGCTTCCTCAGCAAGCTGTTGAGAGAGAAATGGAAGCAAAGCCTCCACATTTAAATTCCATATATGGTCATCAAACACAGAAAGAAAAAGCACACCACAGTTTTGTCTCATTTTATTTATTTTGTGACTTCATTTACATTTAAATTCTTATCTCAGTCACCATCCATGAGCACAGGGACTAACAGGATCGTAGTTGCTCCCTAGAAAGGACTGGCTTAGCTCTTCAGGATTACAGTAAGTCCCTTCCCATGCATTTCCTGGGGCCTTTGTTTGTTCTTCTGGTTTTTGTTTTGCTCCTTGTTTGTCTGTTTTTAATGTTTGCTTATCCTACTATCATAGTCCAAATCACTATTGCTAATGAATTGAATTCTTAAATACCAGTTCTTAACCTTGATGTTGTGTCAAATTTGTGGGCACAAAACAACAAACAAACAAAACCCCACAGCGTGCCTAGTCTTAGATATTCTTTATTAAGCAGAACATGTAATATGAATGATCTATATGAAAGACTGATGTCAGACCAAAGTTAAAAATCATTGTCTTAAACAACTAATTAATATTGCCTAGCAACCAATGAGCACCCTTTAAACCCAGACTCCACAGTGCTTGATTCTGTCATTCATGCGCAGGTCATGATGAATTCATTCCCATATTCCCCTCTGGATTTCTGGATTGCTGTGAGCCTCAAACACCCAAAGGACAGGAGAAACTTGTATCCACCTTTACATTCTTTAATTTATAAAAAAGTGAAAAAAGAAGCTTTATGAAAACAGAGAAAATATTGTCATCTTAGACTGACCAAAATTACATTTTTGCTATTTGCCAAGTTTTAGCAGGCCACATTATACATAAGACTCTATACTCACATTTCTAAGACTTATTTAACATAGCAGTGATTTTAGAGTATTAGTACATGATGCCAGTGCTATCTGAGATGCTTGCTAAAAACCCTAATCCCTGGGTCTTGGTACAAGTCCAATTGATGATCTATAGATACTATAAAATCACAGTTGACCACATGCTTGACTGGCAAGATGAGGCAACCTTGGGTGAAGCCGGGCCTCTGAGCCTCTATGATCCTTCCTGTTGTTGGGGAATGGCCTGTGCAGTCCAATTGGTATGAAAGACACACACAAATGTATCTTATACAGAGACACAATTAGTAAAAGCTTGGAGTAGATCATTGAGGTAGGCATGGAATATTCCAGACAAAGTTCATGAAGACTAACATGAGTTAGTTATAACTATAAGTATAAATAACTATATATTTAATGTAAGTTAAATTATAACTATGAGGAAAACGTTAACAAGATTATGAAGCATTTCAAAATGTACTTAAAGGGACATGATTGAATGTCAAATGGAGAAAAAAATTGCTTTGCAATCCTTCACTTATTCTAAATACCAACAGAACTGAATGGATTCACTTCCTTTAAAGCTGAGAGTTTATAAGAGGACAATTGCATTAGCTAGATCTTCCTACAATTAAACTACAAGCAGATCCCTAAATCTCTCTATCATGTTTGATGAAAGGTTCTCTGAGGATGCTGTATTGTCCTTTTAGAGTTGGAGGCAGTTTCTGTACACATTCTGAATGGAATGTCACAGACCATAATTCTATGTGTCCATCTGGGACAAGCAAAAAATCAAACATTACTGACATTTTTCAGAAGGCTCTTACTGCATAGATGATCCCCAAATATCTTCACAGTAATTTCCAATTTAGCACTTTTTTTCTTCTTGGTTTTAGTGACAGTGGATATTGGCTACTCTATCCCTCTCTCCAGCTGTTACCTAGGCAGTTGTAAATAGCTCAGAGTTTTAAACTTTATTCTGGCCTTAGTCCAATTAGCATCATTTGAGTGAGTCACATTGATAGGTACCAAATTGCCCAACCTAGCATACAGCAGAGGATAAATAAGCTGTAGAAATGAAAGAAGCATGTGAAGTTAGATTGCAAGGAGTCTCTGCTCACAAAGAACCTTGGAGAACTGATTCACAGACTGTGCTGTTTTGTTGTTGTCAACTTGACCCAAACCAGAATCACCTGGAACAGAGGGAGCCTCAACTGAGGAATGGTCTCCAGCAGATTGGGCTGTGTGTCTATCTGTGGGATGTGTCCTTGATTAATGATTGATGTGGGGATGGGACATCCCACAGTAGGCAGCGCCCACCATAGGCAGGTAGTCTTTGTATAAGCAAGCAAGCCGAGCAAACCAATAAGCTGCACTCTCCCATTGCTTCTGCTTTGAGCTCTTGCTGTGGCTTGCCCCAATAATGTTCTGTCATATGTAAGAAAAAACAATTGCTTTTCGTCAGGGTGTTTGATCACAGCAGCAGAGAAATAGACAAGGATAACCTCTAAAGAAGTCATTTAGATTCAAAGTTAGAAAAAGGTCCTTGATAACGAAAAGCCATTTGGGGTGCAGAAAAGATGGCTTGGTGCTTAAAAGACCTATATTGCTCTTGTAGAGAACCTGGGTTCAACTTACACCTCTCACTTAAGGTAGTTCACAACCACCTATATCTCCAGCTCTGGGAGGATTTGAGGCCTCTATAGTCTCCTGTGTTCTCATGTGCATATACCCAACTACACGTAAATAGAACATAATTTTATACAGGTGCTTCTTCATTTTTAATTTTGTCTCCCACACAGACAATAGATCACTCTGTAAAACTAACAAACAAAGCATGGGAAAGGATAAAAGAAGTATATTCTGTGTTTTCTGTGTATAACTTGTGGGATTTGCTGCAGGCAGAGTCTTTGAGGCAAGTATTTTAAGTGGAAATAATAGTGAAATCTAGTCAGGTGACTTGTAGGTGACCTTATGCATTTGAAATTCATCTCTAGGTAAAAATATACACCTCAGCTCAATTTATTAATATATATTAGACAAGAGGATTGCTGCAATTATAATCTACAAATATTCTATTCTCCAAGGGAATAATACTTTGTTAAAGGACTGTATTCTGAGCAGGCATCAGCTTCAAATATGTGCTCACAATGATCTGTCCTGAAACTGTGATTTAGGCTGCATGCCACTGATGGCTGGAGGAGTGTCAGCTTCTTTAGGCCACCGGATTCTATTAAGTGCCTTAGAAGAGGTCACCTAATCTATTGAAGGGGCCTGAAAGATGGAAGGCTCTTCCAAACACACGCATCTCCTTTACTTTTTAACAACAGGATCAACGATCTAGGAATATTATTTCAGCTGCCTGGGAAAGGTAGGTAAAAGTCCCGGCAGAGGGCAGGCAATTATCTCCTCGCTTTGTGTTAGGGAGCGTTTTCACCCAGCTGATAAATTACTTCCAGCTGTTGGCACCAATTTTCTCCTCATCATGGCAGGAGCAAGAGACCCTGGTAAATGCTGAGGAGCCGTGCGAGCCGTGCGAGCCGCTGATTAAATCCTAGATGCAGCTGGAGGCCAGAGTCAAGGAGTTATCTGGCGGGCGGGTGTATGAAGAAGAGGAGATAAATTCTGAGCTGACTGCCAGGGGGCGGAAACTGAAGATGAATGTTCTGAGTTGAAAAAGGAAATCAATGACCTGGAAACAATATTGGCGAAGTCAGAGAAGGAGAAGTGTGCAGCGGAGCACAAGGTACTTTTTCTGTGGTGTTAGGAAGACAAAGATGCCTGGATTCTTCACTCAAATCAGGTGTGGGTACCAGAAGTACTTTGTTAAGTTAATTAATACAGTGGCCTGCAATTTTACAGTGACAGGAGCCGGGACCCGAGGAAAGGGTCTGGTGAACTGTATCTTCTCTACTTAGAGTTCCTGTTTGAATGTTCAGAACTCCATTTAATCTACCAAAAGAACTACTACTGCCTTTGAAAGCCAACATGGCAAAACAGTTTTATTGGACCTATGAGCATCCATTTTGGAACAAGAATGACCATGACGCCCTTTGCTGAAAGGCAATCTGAGATGTGTTTGAACTTACAGCTTACCGAGTTTAGCCTACCTTAATTCTAGTTAAGGCAGTGGTTCTCAACCTTCCTAATGCTGGGACCCTTTAATACAGTTCTTCATGTTATGGAATATAACCTCCAATTATAAAATTATTTCATTGCTATTTGACAACTGTAACTTTGCTACTGTTACGAATCGTCAGCTGATATGTGACCCTGCAGGTTGAGAACGACCTCCACCTTAGCTGTGGTTTTTAATGTTTGCACCTACATGTGCATTGACTTTATTGAGGAGTCTGAATGAAGCATTTGATAAGCAACTGATCTCCAAGATGAAACTAATTCAGCAGATGATTAAACAGTAGGGCTTTGTGTTGCTCCCTAGGGGGACAGACAGCTAGCTCCTACTTTGCCTGTGCTGTCTGTTGGAACCCTTCCTTTACTGCCAGGCTCTGGGGACACTGAGGCATGACAAGATCAGCACATTCCCCTGGACACTTAAAAGAAAGTGAACTTACCTCTACTGATATAGTTATTGTTCTGAGAGTAGCCCACACTTTGAGTTTTATTGACCAGAATATTCTGTTTCCCCACTGTGGCAGATAATGGATCCTTTTTTTCTTTCTTTCTTTCTTTCTTTTTCAATGTAAAAAAAAGGGAATTTAGAGTTTGGAAAAGTATGTCAGGAGCTTGGCTACATGGCTATTGATGACATTAGCTACGACTTGAGTACGTTGGCCTATAAAAGAAAGACATCCCTGGTGTTATGCCCAGATTTCCAGGGCTGCCTCTAATGAAGCCAGATTTCTTGTCTTCCCACAGGTCAAGAACCTGACTGAGGAGGAGCACTCTCTAAATGAGGAAGTCAGGAAACTTACCAGAGCAGTGAAGGATGCTCAGGAAGCCCAGCAGCAAACACAGGAGCATCTGCACATAGAGGAGGAGAAACTCAGCACCATGAGCAAAGCAAACCTGAAGCTGGGCCAGCAAGTTGATGAGTTGAGCAGCAGTGGGCTGTCTGTCTGTCTGTCTCCATGCATATGTGCAGTGAGCAGCAGTGGGCTGGATATCAGTCTGTCTTCAGACATACACAACTCACAATATTTTTTTTTGCTTTATTTATTTATTTATTATTATGCAATACCTCTTCAACTTTATGGAGGTCCAGTGCATTGTTGAAATTCAATACATATGCATACTATGCAATGACCAAATGAAGGTAACAACAATGTCCAGCTCTTCATATGTATGCCATTTCTATGTACTGAGAGTTTTGAGTTTTGTACTTTTCTTGTCACTTTGAAGTATAGCTTGTTTAATGTCCAAGTGGCCTGGTGCTGCTATAGGACAATGGCAGAAGTTCCTACTCTGGGTTTCGATGCTCCTTATTGAACATCTTTGCTTCCTCATGCCTTGCTCTACCTTTCCCAGTCTGTAATAACCACTATTCTATGTCTTCCTTCTAGGAGATTATTGGATCCCCAAACATGGAGAACACAAGTCGAAATTAGCAAATGGGATTGCCCAAGACTGAGAAGTCCTGCATAGCAAGGGGAAAAAGTCTGTCGAACACTAGTTCGACAACACTTGAGAACACATGCTGTTGGTTTTTCTGGTTCTGGCTTATTTTACCCAACATAATGATATCCAGTTCCATTTGTCTGGCTATAATAGGATTTCCTTCCTTTTATGGATAAATACTATTCATTCCATCCTTTATGTATCCTGGTCTGTCTTTATTCTCATCTACTATGGACATCTGCACTGGTTACATATTTCGGCAACTGACAATAGTGCTGTAGTAACATGGGACTGTAACTTTGGGGTATAATGATTGCGTGTCCTTTGGATGTATGCCCAGTGGTGAAATTGTTGAATTTTATTACATATATATTTTGCAGATTTTTTTGTAGAATTTACATATGAATGCATATGTATATATTCATTTTTGCAGAATACCCATTCTGACTTCCATAACAGCAATATGAATTTACATTCCCACTAACTGTGTATAACAAAGAGTTTCCCTTTGTCTATATCTTTGCCAGCATTTGTTACTTTTGTCTTTATAATGATATTCATTCTCACTAGGATGAGATGATATCTCATTATACTGTTGATTTGCATCTTCATGGTGATTAGGAATATGGACCATTTTTTTCATATTCTTGTTGGCCATTATGTGTCATCTTTTGAGAAGTGTCTGTTTAGTTTAATTATTCTTTCGCACACGGGCCCGGCCTTTTTAGTGTCTTTTGTATTCTGGATAAACTGTGGGGTTTGTCTTAATTCTCTTCTTTCCCTTGCTATGCAGGATTTCTCAATTTCATGCAATCCTACTTGGTAATTTTGACTTCTGTTCCCTAAGATTAGGAGTCCAACCTAACAAACACATACACATAGAACACACACACACACAAAAAGCAAAAACAAAAAACCCCACTGTTTTCCACACATAATCTTGAAATGTTTAGTTTTAATAACTTTGTAGTCTCCAGTTTTACATTTAGAGTTTGATAGATTTTGAGTGAATTTCTCTCTCTCTCTCTTCTCTCTCTCTCTCTCTCTCTCTCTCTCTCTGTGTGTGTGTGTGTGTGTGTGTGTGTGTGTGGTGTGCTGAATGGGAGGGATCAAGTGTCATTCTTCTGAGTGTGTCTAACCTGTTTTTATGGCATTAGTTACTAAAAGAGATGAGCCTTCCTCCACTCTGTTCTCAGTCCCTGTGTCAAAAGTCACTGGGCTGTGTGGATGTGGGTAAGTTCTGGGTTTTCTAATGTGTGTCCTGGATTTCTGGTGTGTTTATACACCAGTGGTATCTTCTTTGGGTTTTTGTAGCTTTGTCTAATGCTTTGAAGTAGGTATTATTATGATTCCTGTCTCCATCCCGTGTACACACCTCATCATCCCATTGGCTGTTCTGAACTTTTGTGCTTCTGTGGGAAAGTTAAGATTGTTTTTCTATTATGTGAAGGAGGTCATTAGTATTTTGATGGGAATTACAACAAGATCTCTCTGGTTAGTATTGTCATTTTGACAGTATTAATTCTTACATTCTACAAACATGAAATACTATTCCAATGTTCTGTGCTCTCTCATAAGTGTTTTGTAAATGTCTTAGGGATGTATGCATATGTATATGGGTATATATAGATATGTTTATGTGGGAACAGGAGTTCACATGTATGCATGTTGCTTGCATGTAGTAGTCAGTAGCAAGTGCAAGTGTTACTTCTGAGGAAATTCAGTGTGATTTGTTTCAAGACAAGCTCTCTCACTAGCCTGGAATTCATCAACTAGGCTAGGCTGCCTGGCCAGCAAGGCCCAGGAATCTGCTTGTCTCTCCCCTCCCTCCCCCAGCGCTAGGAGCATGTGTGCCATGTCTGCCTGTTTGTTTGTTTGTTTGTTTGTTAATTAACCTGGGTTCTAGGGTTTGGACTGAAGTACTCCTGATTGGGCAGAAAACTCTTCAAGCTCTGAGCTTTCTCCCAGTTCCTTCTATATCATAATTTTCTTGGTATACTTATTTTATTTCTTTAGCTAAATTTATATCTAAATACTTATTTTATTGAGCTATTATGAGTATTATTGTTTTAAGAGTTTTTTCATTGGGGTATTATTTTTGTGTCTTTACAAACCTTGTTTAGTAGGTTACTTTTATATCCTGTAACTTTAATGAATTCATTTAAAATTTCTGAAAGCTTAGCAATGATATTTATATAGGTTTACAACAATAAAATCAAATACTTTTCCTTTCCACTTTACATCCCTTTTCCTACTTTCTTCTGTCTAATTGTTCTTTCTAAGATTTCCAGCACTGCTTTAAATAAAATTAATAAAAATTACATCATTATCTTATATCTAACCCAGAAAGAAACATTGCCTGCCTTCCCTCATTTAGTATAATAGTGTGAGTTTCTCACCAATACCTAAGGTTGTTAAGAAATGCTTCATTGATACCTATCTATGAGGCTTTTTAAAAATTGTGAATGGGTGTTAGATTTTATTGTTTTTTTAAATTTTGCTTTGTGTTATTTTCATTGGATTAATATGATCACATAGTTTTGGACCTCGATCCTGTTCTTGTGGGTTACTGTCCTCAGCAATCTGCTCATCCTGGACCATCCCTAAATCTCTGGGCTGGCTCTCACTCAACTGTGGTGTGTCACTGAGTGCTAACAGTGCACTGTTATTTTTCCATCGACATTCATCAAGAATATAAATCACTGGTTTTCTGTCATTATGGTATCTGTGTATGGTTTGCTCTTCAGGTAATGCTGACCAAAAGGAGTTTGGCTGGCTTCTTTTCATTTCAGTATTTTGGAGCTTTTTCAGAATTAGAATTAATCCCGTAATAAAGCCATCAGGTAATGGATAAATTCTTAAACGTAGAATATTTTAACATATTGCTTGAGTACCATGACAATCTTCATTTCTATTTCTATTTCTGTGGTATTAGTTATAATTTCTCAGTTTTTGCTTTTCTTTCCTTTTTTCATAATTAATCCAACCAATTATAAGTCAATTTTTTTTTTATCATTTCAAAATAGCAATATTTAATAATACTGATCTCTGGTGTGATTTTTGGTTCTGATTCTATTTGTGTCTCACTATTTATTTATTTATTTATTTATTTATTTATTTATTTATTACACTTTCCTGCTAACTTGGAGGTTGACTTGTTCACACTTTACTAAGGTCTTGAGGTACATAGTTATAATGTCTATTTGGTACCTTTCTGTATTCATGTGCATTTATTGCTATAAACTTCCTTCTCACAGGTGCCTTGGCAATGTCCCACAGCTATATATTAAAAATCAACTTACAGAGAGGCAGGAGCAGACGGCAGTGGCCCTTCTATGTACAAGCTATGCACAGAGGACTGGCATCAGCCTTAGTCACAAGGGGAAGCCAGTGCCTCCTGGGCATATAAGGACCTTGAGCTGGAGTCAGACTGAGTGGACTATAGAAAAGGACCAGGGCTGTATTCACTATGGACAGAGACAATGAAGAGCCAGGCTGGCAGTAGAGACTCTGGAGGAAGTACAAACAGTTCTGGAGTCTGAAGCTGAGGTTCTCCTGAGCACTTCAGAGTACTTCAAGATAGCTACCCTAAAGAGCTATCCCTGCTACTGTGTAATGAACAACAACTCAGGAAAATAGGGAGAGTACTGAACCCTATCTGGATTGTACCCTGTCAAGAAGCAGTCTTACTGATAAATGCATGAACGGGGGAGAGGGGGGGAGCTGTTGAAAGAAATAGGGATGCCAGGGATCTCAGCAGCAGAGCAACCAGCAGCAAAGGCAAATGCAGCCTGGGTGTACATCTGATTGACCCCCACCACCACCACCCTGGTGGCTCAGATTCAGAAAGCTCTATCTGGACGGTGTGACAAGGTGACAAGTAGTACACCAGAGAGAAGTTTTTAACCTGTAGGTTCAGGAAGGAGGGTCAGCAAACTAGAACAGTCTGACAAAAATCTAGGTCCTAAACAAAAACAGCTCTCAGGAAGGTCAGGATGTCACAGCTTGCTTTAGTTACTGAGACTGACAGCCTCTGCTCATCTGCAAAGCCAGTTGTAAAAATAACAAGGAGATAGGAGGTGGGGTGTGTTTGTCACTCCAGTTATTTTTCCTTTCAATCCCTTTAGTCTTTATGAATTTGCTAAAAGGTGGTAGTTAGGGTTTTCTGTTGCCTACGCTTTTGACTTTCTGTTTCTAGCTATTACTGTGTCTTTCTTTACCATCTATATATCACATGTCCTCAAAATAAGAAATTATGCTTATTTTACACACACAGTCACACACATGTACACATACTCACATGTGCGCACCCACATACACACACTCATACACACACACATGCTCATTAGCACTCACATTCATTTATTCTCCCATCCCTCTCTCTCCTTATTGTTTCTTTCAGCATTGATTTCTAGATTGTTTTGTTAATCCATTGATCTGTGTGGGGTTGTTTGTTTTAAAATATTTTTGTAACTCTGCATCATTAACAGAATCTCATACTTTTCATTTTTCTGATGGAAAGTGGTTGATGAGAGTACATTTAGTATATTGAATGTACCTATTCGTTTAATTAAGTAACCTTTTATCCTGTCAATGGGAAGGTGACCTTGAGTGTAAGAGAAAAGCCAGAATGAAGTGTGGGAGGGAGAAGCACAAGCTGGAGGACAAGTTAAAGATGAACCAGGAGGCTGCTGAGAACCTGGAGAGTGCTGCAGGGCAGCTGAGGAAGTGAGCACCTTTTAACAGCTAAGGGATTCTGGAAAATCTTAACACTGGGAGGAAGTACAGTGCTCTCATTTCATTTAGCAACAGATTTCTAGGCCAGATATCTCAAGAACCAAGACAGTGACCAGAAGTTTGGAAAATAGAAAGTTTTTATTTGATGAACTTTATTACAACCACTGCAAAAACACTATAAGAGATATTCTAGAGAATATGACAGAAAGTGTCTGCTGAGTAGGTAAGAAGAGAAGAGCAATGCATATGAGAGGTGACTTTCAGAAATCTGAAGCTATTAATCAATGATATCAATGCCATAAAATACAAAATACACAAACTTTGATGTGAAGATTGATGGACACTTTCAACACTTAAATACTTCTTTGCCAGAAATAGCTTCGTTAGTACCAATACAGTTGATTTTATAATTTAGTTTATAAATATTAAACCTTAAGCCTAAAGCAGAACATGATAACAAACAAATTTAGTTTTCAGCTAATTGGGGTTCTTTTGATCCCGAGGAACTGAGGGGAAGGTGGCTTCTTCTGTGGTTTAGTTCAAGAAGCCAGTGAAATGGATTTTCTTACCTTGTCCCTTTGTCTTCCTGTAATTAGATTTCTTTTTGACCACTAAGGATTTACAACTCATTTGTATTAAACTGAAGAAGGGAAATAATTAACTCTGAGCATGAGATACAGTCAGGTTAAAGCTCAGAGCACACTGATAATTGGGGTCTGCAGTAAGATGGAAGGCTGTCTAGTGAGCAAGGTTGAGTTTGTGGTTTTTTCAGTTGTGTGGATATTTCACCATTGGACCTGTTGGCAGTAAGACTTCACAGTTATTATACTAGGACACTGCTGAACTTGGGTGTGTTTGGAAGAGATAAAATAGCCCCATGGAATAGCACAAGCCACTCACAAAAGACAAGCACCTCATGATATGATATATCCAGAATAATAAGTTACAGAAATAAAATCATATAACTCCTGGGGGCTAGGAGGAGTGATTGTTCAATGGGTATAAAGTTTCAGATATGGAAGATGATTAAGCTCTAGAGAGCTGCTATATGGCAGCAGGTATATAGTTAATACTACTGCATTGCACACTTAAATATATTCAAAGGGTAGATCTTATGTTTGCCATTAGACTTGCTCTTGGTGAGACTACCAGGAAGCTATTAAACTTGGTACTTGTTGAAAGCAGTTAAAAATTAACAGAAATCATTGTAGTAACTCTTAAAAAATTGGCAGGTTAACTAATCTTGAACAAATCACAAGGGAGCCAAAACCTAAATGGAATAATGGATGAATGTGATATCACTTTTTTTTTTTTTTTTCCCGGGACAGGGTTTCTCTGTATAGAGACTGTATCCAGACTGTCCTGGAACTCACTCTGTAGACCAGGCTGGCCTCAAACTCAGAAATCCACCTGCTCTGCCTCCCAAGTACTGGGATTAAAGGCGTGCGCCACCACTGCCCAGCATGTGATATCACTTTTAAAAACACAGTTAAGGGGCTGGAGAGATGGCTCAGCAGTTAAGAGCATTGGCTGCTCTTCCAAAGGTCCTGAGTTCAATTCCTAGCAACCACATGGTGCCTCACAACTATCTGTAATGAGATCTGATGCCCTCTTTGGTGTGTCTGAAGACAGCTGCAGTATACTCATATAAATAAAAAGTAAAACTAAAAAAACAAATAAAAACAAAAATAAACACAGTTAAAGGTGAGACAAGTTAGATGTCTACAGAAGTGTTTTGAAATCTGCCATGTCAGTTACAGAGGTCTATCAACCAGTTTTTGTTTTAGTGCCCTAAATATCACAGAACCTTGGTATTCTAAAAATAGCTTGCATGTACTGAAAGAAGTGTGTCAAGCTTTAAGCAGAAGCAAGAGGGTATTGGGCTTGATTATTGCTGGTATAACAGGTTTAATTACATTAATTGCTAGCACCACTGCTTCTGCAATCGCTTTGACACAAGAAGTTAAGACAGCTACTTTTGTTAATCATATAGTAAAAAAATTATATATATATATATATATATATATATAATATATATATATATATATATATTACTAATGTGTTAAATATGCAAGAGGATTTAGATAGGCATTTGGAAGAATGGATTGATGCTCTTTATCCTATTCAAATTACTGGAAGGAGGTTCAGAATTTAAGAGTAAGGAGCCATCTTGATTGTCATGCCAAATAC
Organism: Mastomys natalensis; assembly: GCA_021653895.1. Classification (NCBI taxonomy): domain Eukaryota; kingdom Metazoa; phylum Chordata; class Mammalia; order Rodentia; family Muridae; genus Mastomys; species Mastomys natalensis. Next base: position 603,927 of record JAJTUV010000560.1, read on the forward strand.
AATTGGATTCATGTTAGTTCTAAAAATTGACAGTGGTAGTCATAATTATGAAAAAGTTTAAAGACCCTTGCAGTGTATTTGGCATAATTCTAACACCTCTGTGAATGTTTTAACTTTACATAGTGAGCTAATGAATTTCAAGAATGCTGCTCTGCTGAGCATTGATGTGGTAGATACTGCTGATAAAATTACTCATGGCCTGAGGTCAGTATTTCTATTTCAGTCAAGCTTCAAGAATGGCATATATAGCTTGATCATGCTAGCCCTTTTTGTCCTGTGAATACTTTTATTCCTGCCCATCATGTTAAAGCTTGTCTTTAACAACATCAACATGTTGGCAGCCAAAGTACATGGCTTGAACCTGAAAATGACTTGAACCCCAGACAGAGTTATTAAATTAACAGGCTGGCAAGCCAAGTACAGGTAAAATTCTGCACAGAGCCTTACCAATCTAAGACATAAGTGTGTTGCTTTTGATAATGCATATTCCATGACTGGTAAGGAAGGCATTCTTGTCAGAAAGACTTAAGACAGGCTCAGTCTCGTTAATGAAGTAAAAAAGTGGGGCAAGGCTTTAGGGCTGCTTGGCAAGAATCTGACATGGGCTAAGGACATGGAAATGGGCTGCTTGGCAGGAATATGACATTGGCCAAGGACAAGGAAGTAGCCTTCAAGGAGGAATCAGACATTAGACTAGAACAAAGAAGTAATCTCAGGCAGGAATCTAAATATTAGGCTAGAACAAAGAAGTAAATTCAGACAGGAATCTAAATTTTAGGCTAGAACAAGGAAGTAGGCTTCAGACATGAAAATGACTTTGGGCTAGGACAGGGAAGTGGGCTCAGATGTTTTGGTCATCCTGAAAAGCCCTTAGAAACAATGTTCATGGAATTTTGTTTATAGCTTTGCTTGTTCTTTGACTATTTGTGTTTATTGTCTTGCTTGTTCCTTGACTACTTGCATCTATTGTATTGCTAGTTCCTCAACCTAAAACTGACCTTAATACTTGCATGTAATTATAATGGTATAAAAGCAAAAAGGAAGAGAGGGGATAGAATAGAGGGGATCTAGGGAAGGGAAATGGGGAAAGGGGATGACATCTGACATGTAAATAAATAAAATATCCAATAAAAAAAAAACATTACCTCTCCCATCTCCAAAAAATTAAAAAAAATACATACTAAGGACAACAAAAATCTATAATATAATAACAACATGAATGACTCATTAGGCATAAAGGTGCAGAACATACAAAGAGCTCACTTAGTGTCATAGCCAGTCAGAGTAAAGTGATGAAATGTTAATCTACATTCTGAAAAATCACATAAATATGCTGATATTGTGAATGAGTATATAGGAGTCATGATCTCATATATCTATTGAAGACCCACATATCTATGAACAACCCAGCAGGTCCCACCCTCAGAAACTATTCTGGACAGAAGGGGTATGTATATGAGCAACATTATTTGTAAAAATAAATGTTGGGAAAACTCTGAGTTTGTTAATAGTAAAATTCATACACTACAGGGTGTCTAAAAATGGAATAGGTTTAGTTCATTGTAAGTGAAATAGCAGGGAGGCAGCATAGAGACATCTCTGATACATGAGTTGGATACATTATAGTTATATTTGTATAAATTTATACAATACTAGTCATATTATAAGTACAAAAAAATCCTTCTTGTAGCTACATAATACTCATAATACACACATTTTAGCACCTGGAGGAAGAAGTCTGGAAGGATTCACACCAAATACACAGAAAAGGCTCTTCTTTGAAGAAAATGAGGGTTTCATATAATAACTAGAGGTGAATTTTGATATGTAAATGAAATGATGACTTTTCACGGTAGTCAATTCATTTGTGATTTTTATAGTTTAAAAGTATCTAAGCAAAATAGTTTTGTTCTTCAGCATTCTAAGTTTTACCCTTTTTTTGCAGTCAGAAGAATTCAGAATGTTGTTAAGTGTGTCAGTTAAGTTCTCCAATGAATTATCCTGGTGGCTAAACATTGAACGGTAGCTGAAGAGCTCTGGGTGTTTACCAGACACCTGTGCTCACCTGTATTGAGTTCTATGGATGGAGATTAGTGATTTGATAGAAAATTCCCTGCCAAGATGTCTTTAGCCTAAGCCAACTGTAAACAATGTGGAAAAATATCACTGATTACCAAGGTAAAGTACCCCATGGATCCATGACCCTAGGGGAAATTTTTAAGTTTAAATTTCCTTCTAAGGGTAATTAAAACTACATGGCTTATTTGCTGAATCTTTTCCATGAATGAGGCACTGAGCAGAAATCCCAGGCTGTATATTTTGCTCATTTATCTTCCTGACAACCTTTGCACTAAAATTATTAAATGCTGCTGTACTCTGGTGAGCATAGAGCACGACCCACTGTATGCAATCAGTTTTAGCAATTTAATTTTTCTGACTATTATTCCTTATGATTAGAAAGCAATTATCCCCAAAATCAGTAAATTCCATAGCTACTTATGATTTCAAAATGGTATTTCATAACACAGAGATATTTATAATAAACTTTAGGCCATCTGACTATTTCACACTATATTACCATGTGAGAAAGTAATTAAAAGTATATGAAGTAAATTTCAAAAATGTCTGTACTTGTGATATTTACATACAGCCAGAAAGAAAATATTATGTTGGAGCTAAATGAGTATCTCAGCAATATTACAATGGCTTGAAATAATTTAGAACTTTTATACTTATCTTCTGATATAACCTAAACCAAACAAGAAAATCAATCTCATTCTCTTATGAATATATTTTATTTTTAGACACAATATTAATCATCAAGTGATTATCCTATTTGAAAGGCATATCTCTGAAAATTTGACCTTATGCAAAGTCAAAACCTCAAAATTTTCAATTTACATAAATCCCAAATTTTAATAAATTCAAAAATTTTTTTAAAAATATCACAGTACATCCCATTAATTTGTACAATTAATGTATGTTAGTAATTTTTAGTTTTTATTATTTCCACCAAGTTATTTCTAAAATATATTTTAGGTATGGTTGGTACAATGATAATATTATTAGAAATAAATATATTGGATTCTATGATAACTAGATGAAAGCAGATAATAGTTTTTTAGGGATAAAAATCATACTTAACTTCTTGTTATCTTATCAGTCACACATTACTTACATAACTGGTAGATTATTTACATGGTATGATCAAGCAAATGGAAAGACCATACAGAGACTGCCCACCTAGGTATCCATACCATCTGCAGACACCCAACCCAGACACTATTGCTGATGCTAAGAAGCACTTGGTGACAGGAGCCAGTATGGCTGTTCCCTGAGAGGTTCTGCCAGAGCCTTACCAATATAAATGCGGATGCTCGTAGCCAACCATTGGACTGACCACAGAAACCCCAATGGAAGAGTTGGGGGAAGGACTGAAAAAACTGAAGTGGTTTGCAACCCATAGGAAGAACAACATCAACCAACCAGATCCCCAGAGCTCCTGGGCACTAAACTACCAACTAAAGAGTACACATGGAGGAAGCCATGTCTCCAGATACATATGTAGCAGAGGATTGCCTTATCTGGTATCAATGGGAGGGACGCCCTTTGTCCTGTGGAGGCTTGATGTCCCACCATATCGGGATGCTTGCTAGGGTGGTAAGGCAGGAGTAGGTGGGTGTGGGGAGCACCTCATAGAGACAGGGGAGGGGGATGGAATAAGGGGGTTGAAGAGGGGAAACTGGGAAGGAAGACAATATTTGGAATGTAGATAAATAAACCAATAAAAAATTAGTTTTTTCAATCAGCTGCATTGTCTATAAACTACCACAGCATCCAGTATGGCACGATGCCCCTGAGTGTATTCTCACCAGGGCACTGCATCATTTAATAATGTTAGCTCAAAGGCTGTCTGGAAAATAAATAAGTAAAAACTACAGCCTGGGATTTTAGTTTAGTGGTATACTATTATACCCCTAATGGTACAATACCAAGTATAATAATCTTGGTGAGAACCAACAACTCTCTAATTGGACTAAGGCACACTAAACAGGAGGGAAATCATGCCTGGTACTAGAAACTAGTCAACTACTTGGGATTATCGAGGTCATGAATCTTTGAGGAGTGTCTACTACCACCATTTCACTAAACGAGAATGATTCCAAAGTATACTCTAAATACTTATCCTTGCCACCACAGGCAGGTGTGGTGCTTACCTCTCATCAAATAAGTATCCTTTTATAATAAAAGAGGACCATTACAGAAGACCACATGAAAGAGAGACTCTCACATCACCTTCCTGGTGATGCCACTGCCCCCAATGGGCTGAGAACTTCCAACCATCCATCATTATTCAAGAAAATGCCCCACAGTCTTGCCTATAGGAAAATACAAGACAAATACATTTCTTCACTGAAATTCCTCTTTCCAGAAGATATAAGTTCCTGTCAAGTTAACATAAAACTAACCAGCAAAATTTTGAGCTACTTTCTTGAATTTGGTATCAGTTCTATTGATAAGGTTATTGCTGAGCAAATGATAACTGAGATGGTCAAATATATAAATTATAGTTTAGTATTGTATATAGATTTCAATGTTTTGCTTTAAAAACTTTCTTTTCATATGAAAGATAACTTTTTCTTTGCTTTCTTGCTTTTTTTTCCTTTTTTTTTTTTTTTTTTCGATGTAAGGTCTCACTATTTAGAACTAGATGTCCTAGAACCCATTATGTCTAGACAAACCCTCAAGGTATGGGCCACCATGAATATCTGAAAGGTTTCTTGTCCTCAGGAGAGGGCTCTTTCCTACAGTTTTCCTTTGATGATGTAGTGATGTAGCCTATTATTAAATACCTAGAGATCTAAAAGACATCTGTATTCTAATTCTGATCTTTGTAGTGATTTGGGAAAAAATCACATATGTTATATGTTCTATTTTCTTTTCAATACAGATTGGGAAAGTATCATGTTAGTGTTCTCATTTGTGATTTAAAAACCAAAGAAGATCCTGAATAAGTACGTTAAATGTATCTAGAGAAAGTACAGACTTATTTATTACAACAGACTCAGTTACAGGATCTGAAAGAGTAACTGGAAGTTGAAAAGATCAGGTGAGTCCTAGTAGAAAAGGAGAACAATAACTCTTATATCATCAGCAGCTGTAAGATTTGAATGAGAGGCTAGAGAAGGCAAGGGAGACCAGCTTAGCTTAACTAAAAATAGCTAAGAAAAAAGAAGCAAGACTTGGAAGCTTCATGAAGACTTCTCTGGACTTAGAGGGGACACACAGACTGCTTACCTGAGCTGGAGGGTCAGACAGAAAATGTCAATCATGCAACTGGGAACAGGTGAGCTCTTGACCAGCACTGTGCATTCCTTCTAGATTTTTGAACATGGACATGCATAGACAAGGGAAGGGGGAGATCAGACTGCTGACATGAGATATTGAATAATAGAAACTATAATTCTTGAGACTGTGTAGATCAGGCCTGACCTCAGTGGTCAGTGTTAAGACCCTTTAGTATCACTTCAGTATGACTTGAAATGGGCTTCTGCTGTTGTTTGAATTCTAGTCACTTTTGCTCACGAAGCCTTCTGGTGCTGGCATAAGTAGGATGAAAAGTGAAGCCAGTAGCTCTGTCTTTCTTGAAGAATGACGTTGTGTTGAGATCACTCCCCAAGGGTGGCCCAGATACTTAAAAAGCCTGTCTGAATGAATGATAGACACAAACAGCCTTTCTGAGAGAAGGGGACATTTTCCTCTTGTATCCTCTGGCATCTATTTAACCAGCCAACAAAAGAAGAAAATTTCATCGCATGCCCTGTAGCCTTCATCTATTCCTTCACTGACCCTATGCCCAAAGAACTCTCATGTCAATGGCTCATATCAGACCATAAGTAGCAACTAACTTCCCATAGCAGAGAGAAGTTTGCTTTATATTAAGCAAAACAAATGGCTAGTTGTTGCAGCCTCTGCCCCTCATGGGTAGAACTGTAAACCATCTGAGAAAAATATGTTGCAGCAATTGGGATTTGTTAACAATAATATCTTCACTTCTTGCTAGCACTTCTCCCAATCCTATTATGTGGTTGTAGTAAGACACCTGATGTCAGAGAATTTATCAATTAAAAATGTGTTTCTTCTGATTCTGGAGGCTGTGAAGGACGAGATGAAGGTACCCGAAGATTCAGTGTCTGTAATGACTCTGCTTTAAAGCTGATCCTCTGCTGCCTCCTCATCTGGAAGATGGGAAAATGGATCAAGCATTCCCTTGCTCCTCTTTAAAATGTCACTAATCCTATCCATGATTTGTTCACCTCTTAAAATATCTGCCTGCTAACACTGAGTAATGTCGAGTGCCTTTCAATTTATGAATTTTGGAGGACATTGAGTTAGTAATTTTTTTTTTGTTTCCCATCCCTTACCTTTTTTAGAATGAGTTGAGCATCCTTGTCTTAAAATTTTCAGTCAAAAATAATCCAAAACTTGAAAAAGAAATCAATATCTAATACAATACTACATATGAAAAACTTTATACCATAAAGTATTTCACATAGATTATTCAAAGTGCAATTATTCAACTTCTGTTAACTATACATATGTATATGTGTACGTGTGTATGTGTGTGCATGCATGTGTGTACATGTATTTATATGTGTGTGTTATATAAAACTTGATATATATATATATAATAAAACATAAGTGAGTTTTCTTATTAGATAGAGATGTTATCTGATTATTCATGTGAAAATATCCTCACATCCAACAAAATCTGGGATCGAAACATATTGGGTCCCAGAAAGTTTGAACAAGCTATGCTCAATATTTATAAATCCTGTGAACACTTAGGCAATCACTTTTACATTCTGTGTTTACTATGAATTCTATCTTTCCCTAGGTACTGAGCACTGTCTTGCTTCATTCTCTGTAGGCTTTATGTGTCACTATCTCAGCCCACCTGAGACTCCAAAGGACCCCACTCTCCATATTCTTGGATGGAATTTCCAATCATTCTCAGGAACTTTTCTTCGGTACTAATGTGAGTGAGTTGTAAAAATCTTAATTCTGTTGATAGGCTTATTGTAAATTCATAGTCATTAGGCATGGATTCCAATACTTTCTGACATTCTGCAGAACCCACTATTGCTTACAGAAGTCTACCTTATTTTACACAAAAAATACATCCTTGGATTCTAATCCTGCCTTCCTGAATATTTCCTTTCAATAAATAAGGCCAGATAAGATCAAAACCACTAAGTAGAACTTATCTCTTCAGCTTATGCATCTGGGTTTTTTCCCACTCACTCCTTACTTTTGATCCTGTTTCTATGAATAAAATATCACTCCACATAACCATTATTCAACCATTTCAAGAAACAAAGTCAAATCTCAATATTTAAGGCCTTTCCTCAGACACTAGAGAACATGTCTTGGGAGGAAAACAAAGCATTAACATCTGTCTTCTAGCTGTCTCTCTGACAAGAGGTGGTGGTCTGCTTAGCAGATCACCTGAGAGCCTTGTCACTGAAGTTTATAATTATGTCTCTTGGTTCTGGCAGGTGGATGGGGTTGCTGCATAGGTCTGCAGACAGGTGGTGATTGAGGCTTGGGTCAGTGGAAGGTTATTTCAGTCAAACATCAAGTCTAGGGCTGAGATAGACAGAACAGCTGTACTAGGCTGACTATTTCTCTCTGTGGCCTCTCCACATGCCTTGCAGGTTCTTTCTCAGAGCATGATTGCCACGGGAGAGCTAACTTGAAACATGATAATTCACAGCACTAAGAGCAAATGATCCAAGAGAGCAAGATGAAACCTGCAGATTCTCTGATGAAGTGTCACTCAGTATGTCTCTTGCCATTCACAAGTTACAGGGTCAGGGGTTTACACAGGCTGCTCTACGGACAGTAGAGTCTATTGGCCAACTTTCTTTAAGACTCTCTTATCCAGTTAGGTGCATACCTCATGGCCCAGCTTCCCCTTTGATCTCTGCGGTCTGTCTTTATTACCCTTAATTTTCTTAAGTTTTCTGAACGATCAAAATGTTGTCCATTACCCAAACTAGTATATATAAAACCAAGCTGGCTACCATTTTCCAAAGCACTGCCATTTCTGGAGGCTTCCATCTTTGACAGCCTAGACTATCCCATCTCCTATGCTCTAAGGTTTTTAGTTTCTAATTTTTACAGCAGTGGGGCCCTCCCTACCATTTTTCTTCTTCTTCTTCTTCTTCTTCTTCTTCTTCTTCTTCTTCTTCTTCTTCTTCTTCTTCTTCTTCTTCTTCTTCTTCTTCTTCTCTCCTTCTCCTTCTCCTCTTCTCCTTCTCCTCCTCCTCCCTCCTCCTCCTCCTCCTCCTCCTCCTCCTCCTCCTCCTCCTCTTCTTCTTCTTCTTTTTTTCTCTGTATAGACCAGGCTGTCCTGGAACTCACTCTGTAGACCAGGCTAGCCTCGAACTCAGAAATATGCCTGCCTCTGCCTCCCAAGTGCTAGGATTAAAGGTCTGCGCCACTACTGCCCGGATCATCATTCTGCTTCTTACTACCATGTGGGCTTGTCCTTACTTTTCATCTAGAGCATTTCAGCGGTTTCTTAAATTACCTTCTGTGCTTCTCACATTTCCATGTTCCAATTTACCCCACATAACACCCAGATTAATTCTTATAATGCATACTTCATTGAATTATTTCTCTGATTAAGTATGAACTCTGCTCTCTGGGTTTGCTATGGCCTGTGAGTACTCTCAATCCTCCTTGGTAGTTTTAGATGTCATTACTATGATGCATGGACCTTCATTTCAGCTAGCTTAAATACCTGCCATCCGTCTGATATGCATTTTCACCGATATTGCATGCTATGTAAAATAATGATCCTTTCTACAATTCTCAATTCAACCTCTCCTATTAACGTTTTCCATGTTCCTGAATTTCTATGGCACTTTTAGAGTCCCCATGTTGAATTGTGTAGTCTTTTAGCTTTGCTTAAATAGAAAACATCTCTCAGGCAGAAAATGGATTTTATTAATATTTACATCGCTTTTTATACTCTTTGAACCCAATTACTAGCATTAACTTCTACACATGCCTCCTAGTGTTCATGGGTTCAGTGACTTGTCTAAGGTCACACAATTAAACAGCAGAGAAGGGCCTAAGCTCTAATTATGTTTATGTATGTGTGACCATATTCTGTTGCTGCCTTAAATATTTTGGTAGTGCAAATTGATTCTGTTCATTCTCTAAGGCATATATGTTATGCTGAACTTTTGTTTGAATTGTTTATTTCATCTTTTCCCAATTATGATGCCAAGAATATTAATGCTCACTGGTACAGTGGAAACAAAGGCATTTTCAAAGGCATATTACACTGACAGAGGGACCCAGGGCAATTTAGAAGTGATAGGCAATCTCAAAATTACCTTGATTATTTTGAATTCCCGTTGGCCCTGCATTTCTGGGACACAGCATTTTTAGACATCATTTTAAAAAGCAGCATTAAAATGAATGTGCATCAATCCATTAACCATCTCTTCTCTGGGATCAAGAAATAGTTGCTGGTGTGTGTGTGTGTGTGTGTGTGTATGTGTGTGTGTGTGTGTGTGTGTGCGTGTGCATGTGTGTTTCTTGCTTAAATTTCAAATTATTTTTAACATACAACTCTATTCTGTTTGGGGAATATCTTTACTCTCTCCTGAATGTCCTACTTGAATTATGCATTATCAGTTGCAAACATTATATGAGTGGTTAGCATTGTCTGTGGACACCCACCATGAGGAGCTATGCTTGGGTCAAGTACCCTGTTTGCCTATCCACATATGTTAACCACTTACAGAGATGCAAGGCCCAGAGGACCTTTCTTGATAATGAGGAACTCGTGGCCTCATCCTCTTGTCATTTCTTCACACCATTGACTTAGTTTTACAGAGGCACAGGCCTTTACACTCCCTGAAAATATTCAGGGTTATAAACCCTAACTCTTTTTGAAACCTGGATATGTTTATCCTGTTCTGTTATTTGATCATTTATTATTGGAAGCCTCATCAAGTTTGCTTATCTAGTGGCAAGATGAGTCAGTTAGGATATCAAGTTAATGAATCCTTTGCCTCTGTTACCTCATATTAAAGCATTTATGATCTAATCTTAGGCTCTTGTTTGTACCTGTACATTCTGTTTATGGTCAAATCCAATTCAGACAGTGATCTGTGTGAATCTGTGTAAGGTATTTAGTTTCTCTGATGCTCAGTTTTCTCACTCATAAAGTAGAGCCAATCTGAAATCTTAAGGGCTATTATGAGGAGAAAAGCAAGGGTACCAACTGTTACTTTCTGAAGTGAGAGAAAATGTATTCAACACGCAAAATGTAATTAGAAACTACAAACTACCTAGAAATGTTTCATTTATCACTACGATGGCATTTTTCTAGATGCTGGTAGAGCATGTGTGTAATTGAGCATGGCTGGCCATTAACATTAATACTCTAACCTCTGTGAAGCTGATGGATGGGAAGCAGGTCATTGACTCTCTGCCAGGTCTGCGTTCACAACCAACAAAGCCGGTATGCACTGTGGAGCATCTGTGAGCTGGAACTACATCGCATTCCTTGTCAGCTTCCAAATGAGCATGCACCTGAATTGATTTGAATATTCTAACCACATTAAGAAAACAACTCTGGGGGCTGGAGTTTATGACAAAAGTTTGAATATGATCTCAGTAAATATCAGTGGGTATTATGGCCAATCTCCCGTTAAATCTGTAATAATTTGAATGTCTAAAGCATTTATTAAGTTCCTACAATATGTCAAGCATTGCATTAAATATCTAAGAAGGTATAAATTAGTAGCCTTTCTTAAGGTATTTGGAATACTATGTTTAAATACTATGTTTAAAGATGAGAATTTTCAGCACAGTGTATGAATTAAAGAGATACGGCCAAGGATTTTGCTGACTCAAAAGTTTCAGCAATGGCGCTAGAGGAATGGTACAAGAAAAAGACATGTTTTTTGCAAACACAAGGACTGGGTTTAATTCCCCTGAATCGACAAAAAGCCAGGCACAAATGTTACAGTGGATGGCCTCACACCTATGACCCACATGAGTAGCAATGATTAAACTCATTGCAATGCAAAAGAAAGAGGGCATGAAGTCTGGAGGGGGTGCTGTGTCCAGAAAATACGGTGGAAGATAGAAAAGAGAAATAGAGTTGGATATGGTGAAAATACACTCACAAGAACAAATAAAATATTATTTTTAAAAAGCTAACATGGCTGTGTGTACCTATAACCCATGCACTAAAGGGATGGAGACCAGAGGATCATAAAGCAGCTTGCTGTCCAACTAATATAGCTGAAGTGATGAGACCCTATCTCAAGGCAACAGGGCAGAGAACTATAAAGGAAGATACCTAATGTCCAATTGTGGTATCTACATGGGTGTGTGTGGACACATGCCCCGATTCCACTTGCTAACCTGGGATTCTGTTTCTAGACTTTGGCCATTGCTATTTCTTAGTAGTTACTAACAGCATTTGACTCATCACCAGTTTCACATTGTCATCAGTTTTCCTTATCTTTTCAAAATGTTGCTGATGTGGTTCCTTCTTTTATCTCTTTCCTAGCACTCTTTCTCCGTACAAATGAAGTACTAACAAGAATGCCATGAATTGAGATATAACCCATAAAGAGTCAAGACAAAAGTGGATCATGTAATAAACACCCAAACACTGGTCACTACTGGCATTACTATTGCTGCCAGTATCATCATCATCATCAACCTAGAGGCTGGTGAAAGATATTTTTAAAAATTCTGTATAATTATTGGCGATGGAAGTCCACCATTTGTTTTGATATTTCTCACCATGTTACAATGTGAATAAAAAAAGTAAGGAAAGCAGGTGAATATAATCATACTACATTATATACACTATGTCATGTCATAATGAAACTCTTTGTAAGATGAATAGGAAATAACAAAAATAAGGCAAAATGATAAAATTCATAGAAAACTCAAATTACAGCAAGTTCATGGGTAAACAGAATCTTTTATGTTATACATAGCAATTCTTAGTCTCATCTAAGGACCTTATGTTTGGAAATCTCCACTAGTGTCTAGAACAGTGGTTCTCAACCTTCCTAATACTGTGATGCTTTAATATAGTTTTTCATGTTGTGGTAACCTCCAATCATAAAATTATTTTCATTGATACTTCATAACTGTAATTTTGCTACCTTTATGAATTGTAATGTAAATATTTATATTTCCTGATGGTCTTAGGTGACTCTTGTGAAAAGATTGTTCAACCCCAAAGGGGTTATGACCTACAGGTTGAGAATTGTTGGACCAGAGTATAACAAGGAGTTTTCATTTCATTGTTTACCTAAATCAGGTAGAAATTCAAAGGCCAATGGCATTCTTTACTTCAGATATGAAAAGCCAGTTCATTGAAGGTGAACTTTGACTGAAGTACCAGCCTAAGAGGACTACATGGAGCCTCAGCTTGCCTCCTCAGAAGGGCAGTTGCCTTGACTGCCCACATTTTTGTTATGCTGTTAGAGATCAGATCCATTGACTTGCTTGTAGCCTGACTTATCATCTCATGATTGTTAATATTTATATCAACTTGACAGGATCTAGAATTACCTAGGAGACAAACTTATTAATATGCCCATGGAGTCTGATTGGGTTAACCGAGGTGGGAAAACTAAATATGGCTGGCACCTTCCCATCAGTTGGCACCCAAGCCTGAATAAAGCAAGCTGAGAACCAGCATCATCTCTGCTGTTGGACTAGGAACTCAGTGTAACCAGCTGCTTCCTGCTTCAGATGCCACATCTTCCCCATCATAATGGACTATACCCTCAAACGTATGAGCCAAACCTTTCCCATATTACATTTTGTTTTTTAGGTATCTTGTCCCAGAAGCAACATTGAAAGCAATTATCATGACCTTCTGGTTTGTCTCTTCTTCCTCCTTCCCCTCTCTATATACTTATCTTCCCCCCTCTTTTATTTTAACCTCTAGAGTGTTATATACACAACTGTATAAAGTGAAGATCTGTGATTAATCAGGTACCATAATCTCATGAAAGGTCACAATATAATGTCAGAAAATAACCTGGTCTGACAGCTCATTAGTATCTGATCTTTTTTTTATTTTACCTTTTTGTGTAGAGGACTAAAGTGTGCCACAGAGGCTTCTAGTACATAGAAAATTATATATCTTACCTACTACCTACAATGTGGGTCTCTTAGAAGACTAGGTCCTAGGGTTAGTTGTGTTTTCACAACTTAGAAGATGTGTCTTTTTGGTGTAAACTAAAATCTTTACAGCAAAAGAAATAATGAGGGTCCTTTCCACTCACCCCTTATTCTTTCCTTGGAGATGAGTAATGAGCAAACCTACTTTCCCAACCCATAGCTCTAATCTTCAGAAACCTTGTCATCACTACAGAGAGTATTGACATGCTACTCTCTGAGAAACGTCACATTTCTGTTGCTTGAGGGACCAGCGAATAGTAAAAATAATGCGCAACTGGCAGAAACAACTCTCAAGATCAAAGGATGGTGGAGGTTATCCATGCCACCTACTAGGTAAGGCTTCTGTGAAGACTTAGCCCTCAGTGAGTAACTTTTAAGAATGCCCTTATATCATGTGGGGTCACATATCAGATATCCTGAATATCAGATATTTACATTATGATTCACATCAGTAGTAAAATTGTAGCTATGAAGTGTTAGTGAAAATTGTTTATGGTTGGGGGTCACTACAGCATGAGAAATTGTGTTAGAGGTCACAGCATTGGGAAAATTGAGAACCGTTGGCCTAGATGATTGGCTCTCCAGTCCCCAATGGATGTTTCCATTGCCTTTTCTCTCACACATCGAACACATCTATACCCTACAATCCTGACCTAACTTTTCTCTCTCCTTGGAACAGTTCATTAACTACTTAGGGACTTGGAGATGAGTGTTCATCAAGGGAAGATAAGGAACAAATCAGTCCTGCGGAGATGATGGTATTTAAATATACTAACTCACTTTCAATATGCCTTTTTAAAATAAGGTTTATTATCTTCATATAAACTAAAACCAGGGCATAATAAAGAATCTTTATCTCTATCTGAAAGAATGGAATCATTATGATGACAGAAGTCTTTGTTTTGTCACTGGTCTATGGTCTGTGCTAATCATCTAGAACTTTGCCCACGTTGATTGGTGCGTCATATCCATTTGATAGGTTAGAAGTGGTACAGTGTCTCACAGTTTACTCTTTGCTATCAACCATTATTAACATTTCCCCATTCTCTAGTCTTTTATATTATATTTTCAGTTTATCACCAGCTTTCTTTTGTCTTGTCTGTTCAGTCATTTACAGTGGTTGTTTCCCATTCCTGAACTTTACTTTTTGCTACAGTTTATATTGCCTTGTATTCTGGCTCAGTGTGTTTGCATACTATATAGAGCATGTAGCTAGATATATGTAAATAATTAGAATTATGTTTACCATCCTATTTTCAGAGATGAAATTCCTGGGTCAATGACAATATGCAATAAATTATTAGTTAGCAACACAGTTTTAAACACAAATTAATCATTGAGCTGTCTAACATTTCTGCCAGGAGATGCTTGTTCCTGTATGCTAGATCTAAGGTCAAGCTACAGTCAGGATGAGTTATCAACATCAAAAACTTGGAAATTGATAGCTGGTCTATTCCCAGGAAGACACCATATTCAGATGCATCCCAGATGATCTGCTACACTCAGAGAAGTTGGTAAGAACCCTCCCCATGAACCAAAGTCCCAGAGCTGCAGCTGAGAGACCAGTGGCATCACACTAGGGATCCATCACCCACCAGAACCCCGCCCTCCCGAATACCACTCCCCTTCTCTCCCCTCCCCCTGATCCTTCATGCTTAGGCAGACTGATAGCTGATATGCTTCCAGAAAGACACCATTTTCTGACCCATCCCAGAGGATCTCCTGCACTCAGAGCAGTTGAGGATCCACTGCACCCAGAGCAGTTGACTCCTAGCTATTTGCTCCCATGAAGACACCATAACCTGAACCATTTGCATGGATTCCTTCTGATCTGAGCTAGTGCACTGAGCAGACCTTGGGTGCTACCACTGCAGCCAATCCCACAACATCCAGAGGAAGCTGGACTCCCAAGAGCTCTAACATGCCCAAGATCATAGAAGAAGCTAGAATCCCAGGAGCTCTAACATTCCCAGGATCATAGGAGTACAGGATCCCAGAGGCAGCCTGACTCTCAGGAGCTTTGATAAATAGGATCATAGGATCACAGAGACAGCTGGACTCTGAGGAGCTCTGATACAACCAAGAAAATAGGAGAGACAGGCTCCAGTAAGACACAGTGAGTGCAGGGAGTACTAAAGATAACCATATAGTGGAAGGCAAGCTCAAGAATGTAAGCAACAAAAATGAACGTTACTTGGCATCATCAGAACCCAGTTCACCCAACATAGCAAGTCCTGGATACCCCAGCACACTGGAAAAGCAAGATTCAGATTTAAAATCACATCTCATGATGATGATAGAGGACTTTAAGGATATAAATAACTCCCTTAAAGAAATACAGGAGAACACAGGTAAACAGGAAACACAAAAATCCCATAAAAATTTCCTTTAAAAAAAATCCCATAAAGAATTTTCTTAAACAGGAAACACAAAAATCCCATAAAGAATTACAAGAAAACACAACCAAACAGGTGAAGGAATTGAACAAAACCATCCAGGATCTAAAAATAGAAGCAGAAACAATAAGGAAATCACAAAGGGATACTACTCTGGAGATGGAAAACCTAGGAAAGGGATCAAGGATCATAGATGCAAGCATCATCAACAGAATATAAGAGATAGAAGAGAGAATCTCAGGTGCAAAAGATGCCATAGAAGACATTGACACAATGGTCAAAGAAAGTGCAAAATGCAAAAACCCAAAACATCCAAGAATTCCAGGACACAATGAGAAGACCAAATGGTATAGAAGAGAGCAAAGCTTTCCAACTTAAAGGGCCAGTAAGTATCTTCAACAAAATTATAGAAAAATAACTTCCCTAACCTAAAAAAAGAGATGCCCATGAACATACAAGAAGCCTTCAGAAGGCCAAATAGACTGCACCAGAAAAGAAATTCCTCCTGTCACATAATAATCAAAACACCAAATGCATAAAACAAAGAAAGAATATTAAAAGCAGTAAGGTAAGAAGGTCAAGTAACAAATAATGGCAGACCTATAAGAATTACACCAGACTTCTCACCAGAGAGTATAAAAGCCAGAAGATCCTAGACAAATGTCATACAGACCCTAAGAGAACACAAATGCCAGCTAGGCTACTATTCCCAGCAAAACTGTCAATTACCATAGATGGAGAAACCAAGATATTCCATGACAGAACCAAATTTACACAATATCTTTCCACAAATCCAGTCCTACAAAGGATAATAGATGGAAAACTCCAACACAAGGAGGGAAACTACACCCTAGAAAGGGCAAGAAAGTAATCTTCTTCCAACAAAACCAAAAGAAGATAGCCACACAAACATAAATCTACCTTTAAAAACAAAAATAACAGGAAGCAACAATCACTTTTCCTTAATATCATTTAACATCAATGGACTCAATTCCCCAATAAAAAGACACAGACTAACTGACTGGATATGTAAACAGGACCCAGCATTTTGCTGCATACAGGAAACACATCTCAGAGTAAAAGGCTGGAAAACAATTTTCCAAGCGAATGGTCCCAAGAAACAAGCTGGAGTAGCCATTCTAATGTCGAATAAAATCGACTTTCAACCAAAAGTTATCAAAAAAGATAAGGAAGGACACTTCATACTCATCAAAGGAAAAATTTACTAAGACAAATTCTCAATTCTGAACATCTATGCTCCAAAAGGAAGGTCACCCGCATTCACAAAAGAAACTTTACTAAAGCTCAAAGTACACATTGCAGCTCCCAGAATAATAGTGGGAGACTTCAACACCCTATTCTCATTAATGAACAGATCATGGAGACAGAAACTCAACAGAGACACAGTGAAACTAACAGAAGTTATGAACCAAATGGATTTAACAGATATCTACAGAACATTTCATCCCAAAACAAAAGACTACACCTTTTTCTCAGTACTTCATGGTCCCTTCTCCAAAATAGACCATATAATTGATCACAAAACAGGCCTCAACAGATACAAGAAGACTGAAATAATTCCATGCATCCTATCAGATCACCATGGACTAAGGATGGTCTTCAGTATCAACCAATACGACAGAAAACCCACATACACATGGAAAATGAATAACTCTCTATGCAATGAATACTTGGTTAAGGAAGAAATAAAGAAAGAAATTAAAGACTTTTTAGAATTTAATGAAAATAAAGGTATAGCACACCACAACTTATGGGACACAATGAAAGCAGTGCTAAGAGGAAAACTCATAGCTCTAAGTGTCTACAAAAGGAAACTGGAGAAAGCATACACTAGCACCTTGACAGCACACCTGAAAGCTCTAAAACAAAAAGAAGCAAACACACCCAAGAGGAGTAGACAGCAGGAAATAATCAAACTCAGGGCTGAAATCAACCAAGTAGAAACAAAAAGAACTGTACAAGGAATCAACAAAACCAGGAGCTGGTTCTTTGAGAAAATCAACAAGATAGATAAACCCTTAGGCAGACTAACTAGAGGGCACAGAGACAGTATCCAGATTAATAAAATAAGAACTGAAAAGGGAGACAGAACAACAACAAAAATTGAGGAAATTCAAAAAATCATCATATCCTACTACAAAAGCCTATACTCAACAAAACTGGAAAATTGGGAGGAAATGGACAATTTTCTAGACAGATACCAGGTACCAAAGTTAAATAAGGAGCAGATAAACCATCTGAACAGTCCAACGACTCCTAAAAATATAGCAGCAGTCATTAACAGTCTCCCCACCAAAAAAAATTCCAGAACCAGATGGTTTTAGTGCAGAATTCTATCAGTCCTTCCAAGAAGACCTAATACAAAGTCTCTTCAAACTATTCCACAAAATAGAAATAGAAGGAATACTACCCAATTCATTCTATGAAGCCACAATCACTCTCATACCTAAACCACACAAATACCCAACAAAGAAAACCTCAGACCAATCTTCCTTATGAATACTGATGCAAAAATACTGAATAAAAATCTTGCAAACCAAATCCAAGAACATATCAAAACAATCATCCATCATGATAAAGTATGTTTTATGCCAGGACTGCAGGGATGGTTCAATAATTGGAAATCCATCAATGTAATCCACTATATAAACATACTCAAAGAAAAAAACCACATGATCATCTCAATAGATGCTGAGAAAGCATTTGACAAAACTCAACATCGCTTCATGGTAAAAGTCTTGGAAAGATCAGGAATTCAAGGCCCATACCTAAACATAGTAAAAGCAATATACAGCAAACCAGTGACCAACATCAAACTAAATAGAGAAAAACTTGAAACAATCCCACTAAAATCAGGAACTACACAAGGCTGCCAACTCTCTCCCTACTTGTTCAATATAGTACTTGAAGTCTTAGCCAGAGAAATTAGACAACAAAAGGAGGTCAAATGGATACAAATTGGAAAGGAAGAAGTCAAAACATCACTATGTGCAGAGAATATGATAGTATACTTAAGTGAAACCAAAACTTCCACCAGAGAACTTCTAAACCTGATAAACAACATCAGCAAAGTTCTTGGATATAAAATTAACTCAAACAAATCAGTAGCCTTCCTCTACTCAAAGGATAAACAGGCTGAGAAAGAAATTAGGGAAATGACACCCTTTGCAATAGTCACAAATAATATAAAATACCTTGGTGTGAATCTAACCAAGCAAGTGAAATATGTGGAGAAGGAGGAACACTCCTCCATTGTTGGTTGGATTGCAAGCTGATATAACCACTCTAGAAATCAGTCTGGAAGTTCCTCAGAAAATTAGACACAGTATTACCTGAGGACCCAGTTATAACACTCCTGGGCATATATCCAAATGATGCTCCAACACATAACAAGGACACATGCTCCACTATGGTCATATCAGCCTTATTTATAATAGCCAGAAGCTGGAATGAACCCAGATGTCCTTCAATAGAAGAATGGATACAGGAAATGTGGTACATTTATACAATGGAGTATTATTCAGCTATTAAACACAATGAATTCATGAAATTCTTAGGTGAATGAATGGAAGTAGAAAGTATCATCCTGAGTGAGGTAACCCAATCACAAAAGAACACACATGGTATGCACTCACTGATAAGTGGATATTAACTCAAAAGCTCGAAATACTCAAGATACAACTCAAGCTCATGAAGAAGGAAAACATAAGTATGGATGCTTCGGTCCTTTTTAGGAGTAATATAATACTCAAGGGAGAAAATACATAGAATACAAATACAAATACAAAATGCAAAATGTGGAACAAAGAGTGGAGGCGGGGCTGTCTGGAGACTGCCCTTCCTGGGGATACATCCCATATGCAGTCACCAAAGACAGACACTGATGTGGATGCCAGGAAGTATATGCTAACAAGAGCCCTATATACCTGCCTCCTGAGAGGCTTTGCCAGAATCTGACATATACAGAGGAAGTTGCTCAAAGCTAACCATTGAACTGATCATGGGGTCCCCAATGGAGGAGGTAGAAAGAAGACTGAAAAAGCTGAAGGGACTTGAGGCCTCATTGTAAGAGCGACAATACCAACCAACCAGAGCTCCCAGGGTCTAAACCACCAAGCTGGGAACACGCATGGAGGGACTCATGGCTCCAGCAGTATATGCAGTGGAGGATGGCCTTGTTAGTCATTGGTGGGAGAGGAGGTCCTTGGTCCTGTGAAGGCGGGATGCCCCAGTTTAGGGGAATTTGAGGGTGGGGAGAGGGGAGTGGGTGGATGAGTGGGGGTATACCCTCATAGAAGCAGTGGGAGGGGGATGGGTAAGGAGTCCCTGGGGGTGGGGGGAGTGGGGAAAGGGGGTAACAATTAAAATGTAAATAAGTAGAATATCTAATAAAATATACATTTAAATGATAGGAGAGAATATCAATATCTTTTATTAAAAGAAAGAAAAATTCTGATACCTGTTTTCTGATCTAAATTTGCTATTACCTCTGCATTTCAGCAGCAGGTACTCTTGTAATCTTGACTTGAAGAAAAAGCCTGCATAGTGAGGTAGAAGTAAGAAGCCAGAAGACTGGTAAACACATGGACTCCTAGCTCAGAAATTTATACCCCAAACCACTTCACTCCTTAGGTTCTTATAAAAATGTGCATTGTACTTGGAGTTACATTACTGTTGGTTGTTATTTCAAAATGTTGGCTTCAAAATGGTCAGTTAATGAATGGGTAAAGAAAATGAGATACATACATCAAATGAAATATTGTTATGGGAAGAAACCTTAGAAATTTGGATATTTTAATACTAGCTAGGACACTAGGAACCTTCTCATGTTGTTATGTTGACTGAGATGCTAAGCCTTCTTAGAAATTCCACAATTTTCTGTGCCATTGAGAGTATGGTGAGTATGTAGATACCGCAGTCCAGATGTGAACAGCCAGAGAATAACTGTACATCTGTCCTGAACTAAATGTGCATGAAATGCTTTAACAGGCACCGTGGCTTCTCCTACTTATTGCCATTAATTTTCTACTCACTTTTTTGATGAGGAAATTGGTGGGTGAGTAAATGGAATGAGTGGGTGGGAGCTGACAATTATGCTTAGGATACAGCTCCATTTTCTTCACCCCTTTCACTCTAGCATATGCGGGGTGAACTTAAAGTGAAATTTTCTTTTATTGAAAATAGATTAGTTTTCCTAAAATATATCTATATGGTTCCTTCCCATATTTCCTCCTGTCTGGATCCATACATTTTCTTTCTCACATTAGAAAAGAAACAACAGGCATCTAGGGAATAATAACAAAGTAACAGAAAACCAAAATTAAGAATAAGGACAAAACCAAAAATATTCATAGGAAAAATATCTAAGGAAAAAGTACAAGGAATACATATACTCACAGAAATACACACATTTGCACACACAGGAATCTCATAAAAACACAAAACTGGAAGACATGGTATATACACAAAGGAACTGTAAAGTTAAAAACAAAAATGATCTGACTCAACATTGACACAAAGAAGCTCCAAAGATGCTGTGAGTTCATTTTATGTTGATCATCTACTTCTGGGCATGGGCATGCCCTTAGGAGTGGTTTGTCTCTCCATTGAGAATCCTTGGAGAAAACCAGTTTTTTTTTTTTTTTTTCATTTACAAGAGGCTATCAATTGATAGCTTCTGGGTTAGAGATGGTAACATATGTCACTTCTCCTTTCAACTCTAGGACCCCATCAGGTGGAGACCCTTGCAAGCCATGTGTTCGCTGCCACAGTCTCTGTGTGTATATATGTGTATCAGTTGCAGTGAGTTTTAGATGGCCTGGTTTCCTTGGCATCCTCCCTACCCTCTGACTCCTAAACTCTTTCTACTTCCTCTTCCTGAGCCCTGGGATTAGAAATTTAATGGAGACATCTCATTTAGGGGTGAGTATTCCAGTCTCTCACTCTGCATATTTTCTGGCTATGAGTCTCTGTGTTTGTTCCTATTGGCTGAAGGAGGAAGCTTCTGTGATGCTAGAAAATAAGGCACTGATATGTGCGTATAAGCATATTAAGACAAAATTTTAATTATTAACCTTGTTATCAATTCCCCAGTTTGGTTTTCTGTGCTATGAGAGTGTGGCCAGTGTATAGATGCCATATTCAGAAATGGACAGCATTTTGGGCTGTTAACAGTTATGAGATGTGAACAATATGAGATACTTTCTAGTGTCCTTACTAGTGCCAAAATAGCTTTCTCTTCCAGATTTCCAAGTTTTTAATGTTGATAACTAATTGTGACTCTAGCTTGACCCTATATTTATCATGTAGAAATAGTTCTTCATTGGCAGAATAATGTTAGACAGAGCAGCAGTCATTCTTGTAATTACCCAAGCCTTCCCTCCCCTCACTTGAGTCCAGCACTATATTTTCTTCTGCGGTTACTACTCATGTTTCTCTATCATGCCATGTCCTTTGAGTGTTTAATGTCAAGTTTCAGAGATGACCCATACTACACACATCCGAATAAGCCACCAGCAGATACTGTTTCTGTGATACAATCATAATGTTCTGTGTGGTTTTAATATGATGTTTCACTCAGAGGTTTTCTCCTTTTTTATTGGAAATTTTATTTATTTACATTTCAGATGTCATCCCCTTTCCCCATTTCCCCTCCCTAGAACCCTCTATCCCATTCCCCCATCTCCTTTTTGCTTTTATACCATTTTAATTACATGCATATATTAAGGTCAGTTCTAGGTTGAGGGTGTAGCAATACAATAGATGCAAATAGTCAAGGAACAAGCAAGATAATAAACACAAATAGTCAAAGAATCACTCAGAGATCTTGAAATTGTAGCCCTCCAAATTTTAAACAATGCTCAAAACCCACAAGGAATCTGTGAGGATAAGCTATGTCATTGTAATACAGATGTTTCTTGCTTTTCCAAGTTTTCTTCCCATGTGTATGGACATGGGTAACACAGATCACGGGGAGATCATTACACACCAAGACCCTAGCACTACATTGTCCTAGTAATCCCTGAATTTACTTGTGTGTACTCATCATTAGAAGTGGTTTCACTTATGTGTCCTTCATGAAGCAGTAAAAGTTAACCTATTTCATCTAAAGTGTGTGCATTTTTCTTCTTAATGTTCTGGGTGTCAGGAGAAGTATGCATACAAACTTCTGTTTCCTGGTAACATAGGATGTGTGATTAAGTCTGAACTAAGTGAGTATCTTTATTCTGGAAGTATCACTGTAAATGGAAAGAGCAGTTGACAGACAAACTATGTTTATGCAGATATTTCCTCTCAGAAGGAACAAAGTAATCCCGTCACTTCGAAGGAAAACTGACAGCATTGGTGGCCAATTATAGAATTATAATTTACGTAAATATTAGACTATAGAAAACATGTACATACCACTGTGAACTTGACAACTTCAGTTCTTAAAAGAATTGTTTTGATGAGCTCGGTGGTAATAACACATATGACTTTTAAATAGTGTGTGATATTGTGATCTGTAATAAGATCCAGTGGTCCCTTCTTATCTAGAAGGGACACACTCCAGACTCTTTAGTGGATGCCCGAAAGCTGCAATGGTACCAAGCACTACATGTGTTATATGTTTCCCTACTTAATGACTAGAGAGCTGATAAAGTGAGCACCATAAATATGTTGGATAAAGGGATGACTCATGTACTGTGTGGGACACAGAGATTGCCTCACGGTATTCAGAATGACAAAATGTTTAAAATTTATGAGTTTTTTATTTATAGAATGTCCATTTTGTGTTTTCTAGCCCAAATTGACCTTGGGTAGTAGGAATCACAGAAAAGGAAATCAAGGACAGGAGAAGACAAGGGTACTTCCTATGTGATGTATATGTATGTGTGTGTGTTGAATATGTATTTGTGTATATTGTATGTGTGCTGTGTGTATTATGTGTTGTGTGCATTGTTTATGTATACTGTATTACATTATATATGGATGTTGTATGTTGTGAGTAAGTTGTATGTTTTATATGTGATATGGGTGTGTTGTATGTGTGCACACATGAGGATAAATGCACATACATTTGAACTTTAATTCTTAGTATCTAGCTCTTCAATCCTTTGAAAACTCTGCAGTGCTAAGATTGCCTTTTCTCTCCTAATGCATAGATAATTGGCCCTAGATAGCTTCAGGAGAACTGGTCACTAGAATGCCCAAAGTATGCTTTGAAGGCAGGGATTTCTAGCCCTACCACCAGGTTCCTGGAGATTAGGGAAACTAGAAGTTGAGTCATTCACCAGTAGTCACTTAAATCATTCTACATTGTTCCAAAGGACTCCATTCTAGAGATTTCTTAGACTAGTCTTCTTAAGGGATATTGCTCCTGTAGAAGGCAGTACCATCTGGCCCTTGCCCTATGCATGTCTCCCCATTTGGCCAGTCATCTGTATACTCGGTAATGTCTTAAATAATAAACCAGTACTTAAAAGTAATATGCTTATCTTAGTTCCACAAGCTGCTGGAGATAATAAAAAAAAAAAACTTAGAGTAGGGTATAAAATGTCTGGCTTTCTGCCCATCAGTTAACTGCATAGATGGCAACGTGAACAAGCATCACATGGAATACGAACAGTCTTGTAGGCCAGGGTCACCAACTATCTTATGTGATATTCAGGTATATTGTGTCAGAATTGAGTTAAACTATTAAGTTCTTAGCTGATGTCACTTAGAGAATTGTTTGATGTCTAGAGAAATTCTACATAGACATCTGGTTCCAGAAGTATTGTGTGAATGAAGTAGACTGAGCAACAGGCTGTTTCTTCCTTCTTTTATACTGTATAATGAAATGTGTCAACATTTAGAAAATTTCCATAATTCTGTGAATACATATTTTTCAAATCATTCCTTCATGATATTACAACATTATGTATAGTAAGGAATCTTTTCAGTGTCTTAGCAGGAGGTATTATACAACAATAGAGCACTTAGCTAGCACACAGAAGGCCTTGGGCTTGATTCCTACTAACTGAGACAACACACATACAGAGAGAAGGAGAGAGAGCGAGAGAGAGAGAAAGAGAGAGAGAGAGAAAGAGAGAGAGAGAGAGAGAGAGAGAGAGAGAGAGAGAGGGAGAGGGAGAGAGAACATGTACACATCAGTTTAAGATAGGCCAATAATTTTAATGGGGCAGAGTAAAAGTGTTCTTGATATGACTTGATTTGTTAAATTCGAGCCATAGTTATTTGAAAACTAATGAAAATAAACTTTTGTTTCCCATCAACATACCTATAAGAGATTGATTTTTTAAATAGACATCATACAAGCAATATGTTGTTAATAAAGTCAAAGTCAGATGTGAGATTCTGGCTAACTTTTATTAAGATGAAGATTGTTAAAAAGGGTAGTAAACATCATCAACTGAAAAATAAACGGATGAATTTGAAAAACAACTATTTTTCCAGCTTATGTTGCAATTTAAACACATTGTATTAAAATAATGTGTTAATAAGCATTTTGTTAAATATATGGAAAAGATTGCTGTTAAATCCTTTATTTCTTGTTTTTGATTTTAACAATCATGGCTATATACAAGATGCAGCAGTTCAAATGCTCTACCTTCAGAGTTTATAAGCAGAGACTCTTGAGATACATAACACCCTGAACACCCACTACAATAAAATGGCATTAAAAAAAAAGTAGAAAATTTGTACAAAATATCAACTTGCTCCTAGACTCTTTTTGTGAAAATATCAACTCAGTAGCTACTTAAGTGTTCTAAGGTTGTCTTAGGCACTCAGCATCATTTACAGGCCAAAGAACTTCTCATTTTCATTGTATAACATAGTAAGTTAAAGAAGGTCAATGTATAGATTTTATTTCTAAAAGTAAGTCTTATTGTTTGGCGTACTAGAGAACGGAAATTCTCCAAATGTAAAGCAAGGCATTTCACTTGTTAAAAATAATCTTTTGGAGGTTCCAATTCCCCCACTAAATTTATCTCAAATATTTTATTTTAGTGGCTTTTATAGCATGTTTGGTTTTCCCATAAATAACTTCATGATTTTTACTTTAAAATGCTAAGCCATACATTTTAGCTAAAAAGTAGCAGAAGCAGCACTTTTACACTCAGTGATTTCAATGTAATCCAGCATAGACACATAGTTTCAATTAATTTGCTGACACAAACTTTAAAAAAAAAATAACCTACCAACATTCATATTAAAGGAGACACATTTCTGTGGTCTAGATTTAAAATGCAATTAATTGCCTTAAACATGGAGCCTTGGAGCAAATCGAGTGATGGACATCGCTGCTCATGGTGTTTGATTTGGGTACTCGTATTTTATTTAAAACTACGCAAGGAAACACTTGTCCTATTTGTTTCGTTATAAAGACATTCAGAAGAAACTATATCTTAATTTTTATACGGATTTATTTTGTAACTGTTTATATATCCCAGTTAAAAGTAAAACTACAGGAAAAAAATGATTAAAAGCTCTCAGAGGCATTATGAATACGTTTCACAGTTCAACCCACTTGAGAAGACACCCTAACAGGAGTGTATCATTCATTGTCAGCAAGGATTTTTCCCCAGTGTTGCAGGAGCACAGATGCTCACTTGGTAGGTCTTCTTAGCTTCTTCTTTCTGTATCCTCCTAAGAGTATCTCATACATTGTCAGTCAAGATTACACAGTAAATAGAGCAGGTGGCAGAGAACTATAGTGATGACAATATCCACATAGCTACCTCTCAGAAAATACTGTCTTATACTTTGATTTAACTCAGACTGTTGAGGAATAACACTAAAAGTCTGATTGCCTGCAAGTTCTCAGACCTCCTTCAAGGCACAAGGGAGTATAATGGAATAAGAAGGAAAAGCAAGAGCTATAGATTCGGCTTAGTGTTTAATAGAACTGGTTGCACACATAGTGGACTAGGGTTAAAGCCCAAGAACCCACTATGGCAGCTGGCAAACATCTGTATCTCCAGTTGCAGGGAATCTGATTGCTCTCTTCTGGCCTCTGGGAGTATTGCACACAAGTAGTGCCAGATATACATGCAGGCAAATGTACACATAAATATCAATTTAAATTACTTTTAAAAGGGACTGTGATCATGAATTTGTGGAAGGAATAAGAATATGAACCTAAAACAGAGCAGCTTAAGTGGCCATCGGCACCTCATGACTTCCAGATGGAAGGGGGAGCTAATTTGCATGTCTCAAGACTTAAAATAATCTAATTTCCATAAATCTTGTCAATGCCCCTACAAATCCAGAAATGATATTGTTGGATAGAACTTGCCCTGATGAGTACCCAAGTCACCTTAGCCAAGACAAACACCGTTGTTCTCAAGCCGAGGATCCCTAAATCACCTGTAAAAATACTCAACTCAGCATTGAAGACACACCACTGCCATTTAATAGTGACAGCTAACTGTAGCTTTATCTAATTTAGAGATATTTTTCAAGCCCTGTGTATGATTTGCCCTGAAACAATGCCAGCATTGGAGCAATCTTGTTTATTTATGAGCTAAAAGTCACTACTGTAAGCTTGAATTAGAATAAAAATTGAAAATTTGAATTTTATTCTGGGGGATCAATAAACTGTTTTGCATATAATATAGTAATTTATAAACTAATAAGTCTTTATAATTTTTAGATACATTCATACATATATATCGTTTTACTTGCTCATGTTCCCAAACCCTCATTTACCCTTTACTGTCTTGGTATTCCCCTCTCCCCCAAACAAAGCTCCTCATGCTTTCATTGCACATTTTTGTGGTTGAATACATGCATACATACATGCATTAATAAATGCACATGTATATATATGTATATATACATACATGTACATATATATACATATATACATACATGTACATGTACATATACATATACATATACACATATACATATACACATATACATATACATATATATATATATAATGTGTATATGTGTGAGTGATGCTTGGTTTTAATGTCAACTTACTACAGATAGAACAACCTCAGAAACTGTACTGACTGCCTTAGTTGATCCACACTTTCCTCCTTGACTAAGGACCAATGGTACTCTAGGAACTTTCCAGGTTTTCCAAAACAGGTTGGGGATTCAGAGGCACCCAGCCTCATGGGTAGAGAAGCTACAGGCTTGTCAGCCTCTTCAGTTTGAGAAAGCTACTGCAAAAGGCTCAGGCATCTGGACTCAAGGACTCCACAGCTACAGGGTTCTACAGCTTTCAGGTCTAAGATAAAATTCTATTTCAACATAAGCTGATTTAATAAAGTGTGTGTGTATGTGTGGTTTTTTTTGTGTGTGTGTGTGTGTGTGCACATGGATCCTATTAGATCTATTCCTCAGAGAACACACACACACAAATGAGAGAACATGTTATATTTGTCTTTCATTCTCCTGTACTTCCATTACTTTTCTGATTTTTCTCTAATAAGACCTATTTAGAACAATAAAAAACAGAACCAGCAAAAACCACACTTTCCTATTAAAAATATATAAGCCAAGTGTGGTGGCACGTATATTTAGTCCCAGATGAGAGCAGATCTCGATGAGTTTGTGGCCAACCTGGTCTACATATTAAGTTCTAGGACACCCAGAGCTATATCAAGAAAAAGTGTCTCAAAAAAACGAACAAACAAAAACTAAAAACCAGATACTCATATTGTCTTTAAAATAGTGGGTTCACATTTTTAAAAAGCATGGAATTATTCTGAACACTGAGCAGCATTAGTTAAGACATCTCAGGATGCTCTATCCATTTTCTTTCTTTTCTTCTTCATCATCTCATTTCCTCCCCTCTCTCTCCTCCTAAAGGCCTCCTTCCTCCTCTATTCCTCTCCTTCTTTAGCATAGGAATCGTTATCAACATCATTCTAGATAGCTTCTTTCATCTTGAAAGGTTCATGTCCTTTTGTGCTCCCTCTATTTCTGAGCCTCTTTCATCTCTACCTCAGCCTCTTCTTAGCTCTGCTTCTCTTCTCTATAGTCTTCTGATGAACCAGATTCTTCTTTATGTCATCCTCATCATTTTCCTGGTCAGTATCTGCTGTTCCATTGTCCTCATTTAATCTGTTTTCAGTGTGTGATGCATTGCAACAGAGAATCCTTTCTGTTGTCTTGTTTTCTCAATTGAACTTAAGACTACAGAGTTTTGAAATTTGGGGGGTTGGAGAAATGGCTCAGCTGTTAAGAGTGTATTGTTCTTGTAGAGTACCCAAGAACAGAATTCAATTCCCAGCCCCTGAGTTTGGCAACTTACAACTGCCTGTAACTCTGTTCCAAGAGAGCTGATTCTCTTTCTGGGCCTCTGTGAGCATTTCATTCACAAGTCAAGCCCATGTTCATTTGCACATAAGACCTTCAGGTTTGTTTTCACTCAGTGTGATAGGTAAAGGTTGGACACGTCTCTGCCAAGGTTTCTAAGCTTCCAGAAATTATCCCTAAGATCCAACCTTTGAAATTTCTTATAGGTGGGAAGCTGGGCCACAGAACTTCATTCTATGTTAGCCACACTCAGAAATTCTTATTGTTTAAAGTTGTTGTCCTTACCTTCAACTTCTTCATT